>CM040978.1:15290755-15366350 GCA_022985145.1 Pangasius djambal
CTGTGCTTAACCATTAGAGGACAAAGCTTATCTAACATTCTCTTCCTCTCTCTCGGTTGAGCTACACATGCTACTTCTGAGATGCCAGTGATCCTGAACCCTTCTGTTCCTCCTCGCTGTCTGACCCATCCTGATGCCCCTTCTGCTCCTCCTCGCTGCTTGACCCATCCTGATGCCCTACTTCTGGTTGGAGTTCTCATCGGTTGAGTTCGCTCGCTGCTGCTGGGGTCCCATATGGATGGCCTGAAGAACCGTTTGGTTTGCTGGGGATGGTGCCACCTGGGGGCTGTGGAGATGGTTTGGGGATCACATATGGGGAGCTGTACTGTAATGGCTTGGGACTGCGATTGCTGTAGTGGCTTTGGGGCTGTAGTTGCCACGAGCAGCTTCGTACTTAGGACTCCATCAGTGGACAGTGGATAGATTTTAACCAACCGGACTTCTTGCGGAAACTGTGATGAATTTGTTGGTTGCACAATTGCACTACCTGTCCTTATAGTACACAATAATAGAAGGGATTTATTTATAATCGCACTATCTGTTGCACCCAGATGAGGATGGGTTCCCTTTTGAGCCTGGTTCCTCTCAAGGTTTCTTCCTCATATCATCTCAGGGAGTTTTTCCTTGCCACCGTCGCACCGGCTTGCTCATTAGGGATAAATTCACAGTGATAAATTCAAATATCTATAATATATTTTTTGTTAATCCGTTTATTTCTGTAAAGCTGCTTTGTGACAATGTCCATTGTTAAAAGCGCTATATAAATAAAACTGAATTTGAATTTGAATTTGAAAGGGTCTGGCTGGATTAACACTGTGGCCGAGGTGAATAGCTCCTTGAGTCTGGTGAAGGCATGATCTGCTTCAGGGGTCCAGATGAACGGAATGGAGGAGGAGCTAAGTCTGTTGAGGGGTGCTGAATGAAGCAGCGTTAGAATTTAGTGAAGCCTAAGAAATACTGCAGTTGCTTCAGAGTGGTAGGTTTGGGCCACTCAGCCACTGCCCGGATGTTTTCTGGATCGGCCTTGACCTGCCAACCCTCAATTATATACCCCAGGAAGCTGACTGAGTTGGTGGGGACGTCACTTTACAAACAACTGATTCTCCAGCAGCCATTGGAATACCTGGCAAACGTGGATGATGTGTTCTGCGGGGGTATGGGAGAAGATGAAGATGTCGTCAAGATATGTCGACAAAGACAAAACAGTTCAGAAAATCCTTGCGGATGCCATTTACCAGGGCCTGAAATACTGCTGGGGCATTGGTGAGGCAGAAGGGCATGCCCTGGTACTCCAAGTGGCCGAGGGGGGTGTTGAAAGCTGTCCTCCACTTATCGCCCGCCCTTATCCTGACCAGGTGATATGCATTCCTTAGGTCCAAGGTGGTGAAGATGGTTGTCCCATGGAGTGGTTTAAAGCAGAGAAGTCCAGACAATCACTAGTTTTGTGATTACACTCATTTTTATGGGTGATGTGCACGTGACATCCATGTGACATAGTTAGAATACCCATAATGCAGTTCTCCTCGCTGAACTGAGTGTTTAGATTTATCACATGTCTACATTGCTGTAGTTTTGTGTTTCCACATTATTTTGGGGGTTACACATGACCTGCACATGTCACTAAAATACCCAGACTGCAATACTCCTCAGTCACTCCTGTCTATGTACTAGTAGTTTTGTGATTACACTCAGTTTAACAAGACTATGTCTTGTTTGGCATGTGTATGTTCTTTACATAATTTCATGAAAGATGAGAACATGGGAATTTAGATGGAATATATCATTGTATGCATGTTTTAATATTTGTGACCAAAGTTTGACACTTCATGAGAAGGTGCTAAATCACATGACTACAGAGACAATGGACTGATTAATGTCATAGGTGGAGAATGCAGTTTACACCCCTAAGACCATGCTGATTGGAGCAAACACTTTGGCGTCAGCCCAGCTAGAAAGGGTTAAAACCCCCTGACACAAAGGAAACTGGGAGTTCTGGTTTGTCAACAGCTTCAGGAGACTTTGTCATCCATTGATACTGAAAGAGCCCAGCCTTCAAGACCACAAAGTGTAGTATTTCTCTCCTCTGCTTGCTCTGAGCCTCAGCCAAGTCTGTAACGATCAGTTCCTGCGAAGCCTCCCGACTATATCGTGATTCTGCAAAGAACCACATTCACACTCATCAAGCACTCCTCTGCAATCCATCTACGAGACTCCACCGGTGCGCTCTTCACTCCATTCACTATCTTGATTGTTCTCCCAAGACGCCACAAAGCCGAACAGACTGCCAATAAATCAACATCGCTGAGAATCTCCTCCAGAGAACGACGCAGCAAGGGAATCGCCATCTAAAGCGACACAATAGCAAGTACGGTACCTCCAGATTCTAGTTGAAGCTGGTGCATTTAATAGAGCCCTGTTAAAATGAAACGAAGGTTAAATTAGTTTTGATGGTTTGTTCAGGACATGGTCTAAGAACAGCATTCAGTGCTAAAAATAAGAAGTCATTCATTCTGGGTCACCATACTTGGCCACAAGTCACTTCACTTCATACTGTTTGCAAAATTTCCCCCTTTGAGGTGATCTGCTAGTATAGCTTGACTTAAGGCACAAAACTATATATGGACGCTACAACCCTGTATAATAGCACAGAGATATTTTGCATGTGTAGCTCATTGTAGATAATATAAGCTAAATGGAAATGTAGTGGTGAGGTAACATGGGAGTATTTATTGTTATCTATATGCAATATCTGCAAAAACAAAGGCGTCAGCAGATAACAGAAGTGGTGGCAGACGTGTTTCACAAAATGAGATTTACGGAGTGTACGTACTTAAAGCATGTTATCAAAAACAGAGAAAGAACAAAATATATCATGAGGTCAGCACAGAGCATGCTAACATATATTCATAATATATCATTGCACAACATAAATGTCCTGTTTGATTTGTTTATTTCTGATGTCCAACTCTCCTTTGAAACATCCTTGAACACTGAGGGCCTGGTTCCCTGGTCCATACAGGATCTGTCTCACAGGCTTCCCTGAACTCACTTTCTTCTCTGCAACGAAGACATGCTCACACTCTCTTCAATGCGTCTTCTTAGTATCCAATGCTTATCATTCTCTGATTTACGTTTCTTTTCTGACTGCATGTTACGTTATACAGGCCATGTGGATGAACATACACGCAAGCGTTTACTTCCAGTCTGTTCCTCCCTACATATATGTCCGGGTAACAACATACACTTAAAAATTATTTCCTTTACAGAACACCTCCCCTGTTAAATGAAGAACCCCCTTTTTCTTAACCATTTGGCTTTACAAGGCAAAATACCATAACACATTATTTCTCAACCACATTTCCAAACCATTCTTAACTTATTCTCTTTCATTTACCAGTCCAACCTCTTAGGTGGCTGGGACACTCTACCTGACCTGGTCACATATGGAGACTCAGTTTGCTCTGTATCAGTGTCTGGTGTATTGTGCGTGTGACTATCAGTCTCTGTATCTGATTGTGGCACTTGTTCTGGCTGATGGATCACATGGAGGTGAGTACAGTTTCTCCTAATCAGTCCATCTTCTGTTCCAATCAGATAAGATTGTGGGGCTGGTGTCTGACACTTTACAGTCCCGTGTGTTTTCTCCAATGGCAACCAAACATTTTGCCCTGGCTGCAACACAGGAAGGGGATGAGGTCTGTGATGTCTGTTATAATACTGCTGCTCCTGTTTCTTTCCTTTTGTTTCCTGACAACTGAACTCTCTAATGCCAGGCCAGTGTGGAGACAATGATTTCGGCAGCTGAGGTGGTGAATACCCATTCTCCAATGGTGTGGAATGATATGTTAGCAGCGCTCTTTCCCCCTTTCCGCAGACCTTTGACAGTGCTCACCTCGCCGCACTGCTTCTCCTTTTGCTTGTGGGTACAATGGACTACTTGTTATATGAGTAAATCCTCACTCATCTGCAAAATCCTTGAAGAGAGCAGAACTGTATTGTGGCCCATTATTGGGCACTACTGTCTCTGGTATACGGTGTCCACTGAACACCTCTTTCAGTGTGGATATGACCGTTTGAGGTGGATACTTTAAGTCGAGCTACCTCAATATACCGAGAAAAATAGTCAATGACAAGCAGATAGCTCTCCTCCCAGAAGAAAAGATCAGTGCCAATGCGATGCCATGGTCTTTCTGGTGTGGGTGTTGCTAACAGTGGCTCACTCTGTGCATGCCTGTATTGAGCACAGACACTGCATTGTTCAACAAGCTGGCTGATGCGTACTGACAAACCTGGCCACCAGACTGACTGACGCAGAGTCTTATTATCCCTTGAGCTTTAGGCACAACTACCATACCTGTGCACCATGGAGTCGGCTTTGTGACCTGGGATATCACTCATGGCTTCCATACAGTGCAATTCAGGTTCGACTTTATCTCAGAGAGAGTGGTACTCTACGTGGGGACGACAGGGCATAAGGGATAGCTCCATGTTCCAGCTCAGTCCTGTATGGCTCTTTCAGTTTTCCCAAGCCTTTGAACAAGTTGGGGGCACAGGCAATAAAATCTTCCTGCTCAGTCTGTACTGTGTGTAGGCGCTTAATTTAATGTAAAGCTTCAATGGCTGGGAGTCCCAACAGTGCTTTTTTACAGTCCTTGCACAACATAAATGTCCTGTTTGATTCGTTTATTTTTGATATCCAACTCTCATTTGAAACATTCTTGAATATTGTGGGCCTGGTTCCCGGGCCCATACAGGACTTTACAGGGTGGCTCTGTGTATGACTGCCGAAAACTGTTATCTGGAAATGCAGTATGTGCCACGCCTGTGTCCAGCTTGAACTAGTTCAATTCACTCATTTGCCTCTGCTGAACTCACTTCTCCCAAAAAAGCAAAGTCTTTCATACGCTGTTCCTCTCACTCCTGGATATCATTAGCAGCTCCAACTGACCAACACTGCTTTGCAAAATGTCACATTTTGTGAAATTTACAGCATTCTGCCTCACGTGCTGTTTTCAGTCGTGTCTCTCTGCGTTTCCACATCCACATTTGCCTCACTTTAGTCATGGTTTTTGCCAGTGTGAGCTCAGGATCAAAGTTGCAGTTACAGACAATCTTGCATCCTGTATGCCAGCTATAATTCTGTCCCTAATTAATTCCTCTCTTAGGGCTCTAAACTCACAATGTTCCGTAACGCATGTACAGCAGTAATAAAAGCTTCCACACTCTCTCCTGCCTCTTGATTTCGTCTCATGTTGATCACGTTGCATTTGCTGACAAAATGAGAGTGAAAACAGCTTTCACACATCTCATATGACTTTTTCTCCTCAGCAGTTAAGAGAAGAACATTCAAGTTATCAGCATTTTCAAAGCACCACATAGTGTTTTATGCAACATCTTGGCAACACTACTGCCTATTGCTCTGAAACTTGATATGTAAAATCATGGCCAGGCAGCTCCTTACTTTGCCTCTGTATTGCTTGGCCCCGTAATTGCTGCTTGCAGCTATATTTATTAATAATAATAATAATAATAATAATAATAATAATATTATACCCTAAAATTGATCATGCAGTCCAAACCATAAGGCCTAGAGACTTGAAATTTGGGGGATGGCAGTACTCCTATTAGTCTACACTCTTGCAATGTCTTGCCCTGATTGGCCACATGGTGGCTAATTGGCCACCAGGGGGCGCTATCAAGTTTTTCATGCCCATAAATGATTTTATATACCACAATGTTTCACACAAACATATGGTTTGATGGAGCTCCTCATTCTGAACAACTTTGCCTCAAGAACCACTGGAGTTAGTCAAATCGTTCATTAAATATTTGTGATTACTTAAAAAACATACTTTTGCGAACTAGTCCTAGGTTTTTCGCACAACCAAAATGAAACCAGTGCAGGACAATTGTTTGGACTCCTCAGTGTCCCTTAGTAACTCTTGAATGGAATGAGATATTTTGGCACACTCATGTATGGGCTCAATCTAAGGTCATGTGCACAAAATAACCGAGCTTGACCATATGGTGGCACTATAACAGGACAAAACATGAAATTGGTGCTAAACATGGAACCAATCGTCCAATCAACTTGAAATCTTCTGCCATCAGCCAATCAATGTTCAGCACCTATCAGACAAGGTTAATGAAGGCCGGTCAGAACAAAACTTGGTGGGCCTATTTGACTTGCTGCCCCAGAGGTCTGTGCAAATTTTTTTAAAAATTGGCCACCAGCAGATGCTATCACGTTGCATGTGTGTAAATTATTGTATATTATGTGTACACTATCAGACCATCAGGTTAATAAAGGCCAAAATGTCTTAAAATTATCTTGTTTTTTCTCCGTTTTAGGTGCTTATAGGCTTGCAAAATATTAAGTAATATCCTTTTACGCACGTCCTTAAAATAAAAATCACAAACAAGTGCTACATCCAAACAGAGCAGACAAGAAAATAATATAAGCATTAACTTTCAAAAGCTTCTCTGTTTGGATGTAGCATATGCTTGCTCTTTTCTTCTTCTTTCTGACTTTATGCTCAAAGACTGATAGGCCTTTGATGTGGATTTCAGTGGAGCATTACCCAGGGGTATGACTGAGTACTCAAGGACCCTATGTGGAGGGCATAGACAAAAAAAGAAATTTGGCCACTGAAACTGTGTTTGCATATGAAAGTTGTAGAATGCCTCTGATATTAGCAGAGTCCTGCTCAGAGACAAGACTGTCTGTGTACATGAAATGAAAGCCAGTTAGCTCAAGACTATCAGCAGTCTTCTTATACATACATATATGAGAAATCTGAAAAATGTAACATGTCGAAGTTCAGTTGATTCTTACTTCTATTTCATTAACTTTAGATAGAATTATGAGTTGGAAACTTTTGTAGAAAAATTTCCTGAGTCTTAATGACATATTATTATACAGCATTTGTTTGCTGTTTTGTTTATATTACTGGTGTTTATTTGTGTTATGTTAGATGGCAAGCCTGGGCTCCAGGAATTCCCAAATGTGTAGACACCAAATCACAGGCAGACCTACCCCAGGATGTTCTTTCTGACATTGAGAAACGCTGTGACTTTGCAAAATCCATGCGTGAGCAGCACATTATTTTTTTTTATACAGTTAATCTATAAGACAGTATTAATTAATAAATAATAAATCCTACACATCTCAACCAAAATGCTTTACCAGTCTCAATAAAACATCACTTAAAAAGAACATATCTACATTTAAGCAGGGATAAAAACTCATGAGCATTTCATGAGCAACTGTACTTATTATGTTTAATTTAATCACCCTCAGGATTCTTCAGCTGCCTCTGAAGAACCTCGTCCTTTTTTTTTAAGAGGTTGTGGAAGGATCTGGATGATTTTAAAAGAATATTTTCGACATTATCCAATAGTCCCATTGCTGGTGGAGTAGCGGTGACCTTTTTTTTTATCCTGTTACAAACAAGTGATTTCTAATCTAGCATCACTCTAGCAAAAATATTTACAAAGCACCTGTAAATATTTGTAATATTTGTAATCAACAAGTGATTTGCAAATACAAAAGGCAATTTGACAGAAAACACAAAGGTGTAACAAATAAATGTACTGTGTTTCACAAATAGAAGAAAATATGAACCTATGTCATAATTCACAAGAAAATACAATCCATTCTACAAATCTTTGAACAAATACAAAATCCAGTGTATACAAATTCATAACTTTCTGGTACGTTTGTGAGAGATGACACTTTTTTTTCCACAAATGAGCTGTCCAAAACAGCAGATGGCGCCATCGGTCAATTTACACTAGTCTCCTGGTGAAGCATTACAACACGCATTATGTTACACCAGGGATATCAATTACAAGTTAATGGCTATCGAGGTGGACCTGTTGATATAATTTCAGTTATTGCAATCTGTTATGCAGTCATAGACTCTTCTTTTTTAATTGGTTCATTTTAAAATGTTGTTTCAAATATACGGAGATTAAAAAGAAGAAAAATAAAACTGTTCTTTACTGTTGGCCCAGTATGTGCTGTACGTACTGAGTGGTTACCAGTTAGATACCTGTGCCATATGACGGCGAGGGTCCCATGGGATCAGTGGCTGCTTGTAGTGCCGCTAGTTCTTCAGGGCTCAACAGGTTGTCAGCTGTGGGAACAGTGACTCCATGTTGTGGGTTACTGGCCAGCCCACAATCCTCCCAGTCAAGCTGTTGAATGTGCAGTTCCTAAACAGAACATTTTAAAATGAATTAATCATTTATTTTTGCATCAAACCGCACATGCTTCCTGAAAATTGGAAGACCACTGACCCTTTGAGTTTCTGGGTTATAGCTGAATTGACAAGAAACTTTCAATACAGTGAAATGTTCTCATATTTCGATTCTGTCCACAGAAACATGCTGTCATCAAGTTAGTTAGGATTTGTGTAGTAACTTAGCCGGCTTGGAATTACGCAAGTGTGCAGTTAAAGACAATCTGAAAGCTTTATATTTAAAGTAAGCACACCGAATTCAACTCAGAGCACAGCTGTCACCCACAGCAGGGAAAATTCGAGCACAAACCCACAATGATCCAGATTTCCTAAATTTAAGAAGACACTACACACAGCAGCGCGACTATTACAGTTAATTAAAATGCAGCCCTTGCTGTAATAGTAACACTAGATTCCCCTAGGCTCTAGCCTAATGATGGGGGCTAACAAGTGGTAAAGTTGCTGGCTGTCTAGATGTATAAAAAAATAATGAAAAGGTTTACTTATTGATAAACTGAGAAAGAAGCTCACCTGTTCCCCGCTCATTTTCGACGGCTATACCCTGGTGTAACATAACGCGTCTTTGTTGCCAACTATTTTCAATGGAAAGTAGCTAAACCCTGCTTGAAAAGTAGCTAAATGTTGCTAAAAGACGTCATGCGTCATCAGCATATTGATGACGTCATCACGTCGTACTTGCATTTTGCGTAATGTCGGCACTTCGTAACTGTTTTCTCCCCTAATTCGTGCTCACAAAGTGTTTTAATATAAATTTATAGCCGAATGTCCAGTAAAGCTGTTCTCAGTTCCACATTTTCTGTCAGTCAACGGAACAGAACGTACTACATGTTAACCAGAAGTTACTTCCACAGCACTGATAAAATTCCGGTGAACCACGACGTCGTTGGACAAAACCACTATACATTTAAGTTAAAGACAGCGTATGTGCTGTGATATTATCAGTTATGTTTACATGTACAGTGATAACTCATAGAGACTGTGTTCTGCCACAGAATATTTCGCTTGTTCTCTCAGGGCCTTTCGCACCAGTTTAGCTCCAGAACTAAAAGCACTGGGCGATTTTGCGCGAACTATTTCCCAGTATAATTTAAAGGGTTGCATTCGCACCGACACTGGGCACTCGGAAGTGACGTAAGCCGGTCGACAGCGACGTCATTTGTGCGCGGCGTTCAACAACGGAAACAAAGAAGAACGACGTAAACAACCGGAGGATGGAGGGCGCTGTGATCGGAGCTGTGTTGCACTTCAGCGTCCGTCCATCTATCGCTGTTCTCCATACTTGCGAAATAAGTTGACACTACAGTATGTTTACACGGCGTTTTAAATCATGGCGGTTGAGGGCGTTTTCGTACGCGTCTGGCCAATCAACGTCTACTTACGTCACGGATAGTACTAGTTGTGCTGGTTAGACCCTGCTCCGGGGCAGGAGCTAATTTGGTTCTCGAAAAAGGCAGTCCGGTACTAAAACCGCACCCAGTTCCGGAGGTGCGAAAACGCCAAAAAGTGGGTAGTTCCACATTTAGTTCGGGTACTATGAAAAGGTTCCCGCGGTGCGAAAGGCTCTACAGTGTAGGCTACAAGTCACAACAATGATATTCAGTTTCAGTCAGGGACGTTAATGATAATCTGCCCCTAGAGGATAAACCTTTGGTTGAATTATGTGCGTATTTACAAACGAACTATGTGCATATTTACAAAATAATAATAATAATAATAATAATAAAATACTGTGCACATTTACAAACGAACTATGTGCATATTTACAAAAAATGTGAATACTAAAAAACTGCATTTTAACAGATTGAAATTGTCATAAAATGGAGTCAATCTATGCTCAAATACTCTATTATTATAATATGATAATTTAACTGAACGGAGATAATGAACCACACATTTATTATTTATTATGTGATAATTTGGCAGACACAAGTGCCACAAATATGTACATAGCAAATGAAAAAGCTAAAAAAAAAAAACAACAAGAAATGTTTAAGTCAGCCTGCCTCACAAAACCAAAGCAAATTTATTGTATGTGAAAGAAAAACACCATTTAACAACTTTTGTGATTCTGATTCCAGATCATTCCATGAGAATGCTGAGACTGAATTCATCATCATCCACAAGAACCATACCCTCAATGCTCTCCTCCTGTGGGGTGATATTGGATGCAGAGGATGAGCTAGAACCTGGACAGGACTTAAATTAATAGGCAGCTGAAGTGCCAAAGAGCTGCAGCACTTTATCAGGCAGTTTGTGCTCATAACATGCATCTCCAGCCAACCTCAAACCATATCTAATATACAGAACAGAGCTGAGGGTCCGCAGGGACTTGCGGTTCCTGAGTTTGTTTTTAATGACACCCATTTGACTGAACAGCCTCTCTACCTCAGCATTTGAGTGTGGGAGGGAGAGGACAGAAACTGCAACAGAAGCCAAGTCTTCATATGGGTTTATGCCTGCTGAATCTCTATACTTCTTAACTTCAGCCCAGAATGCCAAAGTGTTTGTTGTTTCCTCCCATTTCTGAGGGTGAATAGACCTCCACTGATTAATAGTTTTATCAATTGTGGCCAGGCAATATCCTAACAGGTCTGCAAGTTTTGCCATGTCTATAAGGCTCTTGTTGTGGTTTAGTGTCTCCCCCACATTGAACAAAGACATGTGCTGCAGTATCTCCATATTATCTGGGAGCCTTGCTCTCAATTCATTTGCTAAGGAGATGGTGTAGTTCACAATCTTCTTTGCACACAGTCCTCCTCCTCTGGAGAGAGGTTCAGCTGTGCTGCCTTGGACTCAAATATATAGCTAAGGTATGGTTTTGGGAGAAATGTGTCCATCTATTGACTCTTTAAGGACATCAGTTTTTGCCATCGGATTAATGACTCTGCTGCAGACAGACTTTATAAGCCTCATTAAACAGTCAAGCAGCTTGAGCGGATCTGACTGTTCCCCCTCAAAAGCCTTAACAGCAGACTGCACCTCACTAATTATAGATTTTAAAAAAGTGAGATACAGGAGGTTCTGTGGGTCACTGTACATGGAATGTAGAACATCTGCCATGTAACAGTGCTCACTCAACATGGTGAGACCGAAATGCAATTTTAACTCCTCCCACTGATCCAGGATTCTGGACACAGCAGGCTCTATGGAAAGCCAGTGTGTGGCATAGACCTTTGTTATCAGTAAAGGCTTCTCCCCACAGTTTATTGTCTGATAGACCTTGTATGCCTCTCTGCGCTTTGGAGAAATAGAGAACCAATTATAGGTTTCTCTAAAAAGAAATTCCACGCTATGTAGAAGAGTGTTTTTGGAGGCAGAGCTTACAGCTAACTGTAGGGAGTGACACACAGTGGATAAGGACTAGATGTTTTAAGTCACTCTCCTCCCTCAGAATTTCACATACACCATTGTACACTCCTGTCATTACAGATGCATTATCTGTGCCAATGCCAAGCAAGTTCTCCCTCTTGAGACCACACTTCCCAAGAAAATCTAGAACTGCTCTGGCTATTGTTCTAGCATCCCCTCCCTCCAGCTCAACAAGGCCTAGGTAGGTAGCCACCACATTTGCCTTGTCCTCACTAAAATACAGAATTACAATCCCAAGATACTTTGAGACACTTACATCAGTGCTTTCATTAAGAAGGAGGCTGTATTTGCTGTCACTAATATCAGCCACCAATCTTTTAAGGAAATTTGGTGCCAACACCCCATTGATCATTTCAGTACACTTGGTACGGTGCATCCGAAAATGTTTGGCTGCACTGGAATCTGGAAAAGCAGCTTTGCATGCTTTACCAATGTGGTCACAAGAGAGAATGGAGCAGTGCTCTGCTATAGCCATTGCCATTGTTGCCTCTGCCTGTTTTAAAGAGTCAGTGTTTTTTGGAGAAAATGGCAATGTAGATTACTTGGCTTGATTATAAGCCTTGGACTTTTCATTGTGCTTCTGAGTTGATGCATGCTTTTTAATGTCAGATAACTTGGCACAAAATTCTGTCTTGCAGTACAGACAGTAAGCGCTTGTGTCATTGCCCACATAGGGCTTCAGCCACCCATTAAATTCAGGGATCAGCTCACATTCTTTTCTATATTTTTGGGAGTATATTTTAGAGTGTGACGTTACTATTTGAATGTGTGTAATGCTCTAGCTGTGTGTGTGTATATGTATTTATATTTGTATTCTGTATGCACTTTTTATATTTGTATTATATGTATGAGTTTAATGAAGTTTATTGTTGTTTGAATAAGTACAGTCTCTAGATAAACGATCTTAATTCAGTGTGTTCAGAAACTGGAATGAACTGAAGCCGTAATGCTTCTCCAGGGAGACTAGTGTAAATTGACCGATGGCGCCATCTGCTGTTTTGGAAGAGAAAGTTGCTAAGATCATTTGTGAGAAAATCAAGCTGAGAAACTCTCTGAAAAAGTATTTTATATACATTTGAATTTGTATTTGTTCAAGGATTTGTAGAGTAGATTGTGTTTATTTGTGATATGATGTAGGCTCATATTTTCTTGTATTTGTGAAACACAGTACATTTATTTGTAACACCTCTGCATTTTCTGTCAAATTGCTCTTTGTATTTGCAAATCACTTTCTGTGTATATGAGAGTTGAGTTTTCCTTTGCAATGCAGATTGTGTTTGTTTGCGAAATGGTGGATTTGTACATACAACAGCCTATTTGAGTATTGTTGCTGACCATGTGCATCTCTTCATTGCCATAATTTACCCATCTTCAAATGGCTACTTCCAGCATGATAATGCACCATGTCACAAACAAAAGTGTCCCTAATAACATGTTCGGTGAGTGCAACTTATAAGTAATAACTAATGACAATAAATAGAAACATTTATTTAAAACCTTCTGCTTGAACTATATACAACACATAATAATAATAACGAATTGAATGTAAATGTGCTGTGAATGTTATAAGAATACATTATGGAACACTGGAAAGAGGACTGGTTTTTTCAGCCATCAGTTCCTAAATGGGTCAAATCCACGGATGATCCAGAGGTGCAGGAAACTGCCCTCCAACTTCCCTGTCTCTGGAGACGCGGTGCAGGCCTTCTTAAGCCCCAACACCACCCTGCATAAAGAGCTCAAGGTGAGGTGTAGTGCATAATGTCTGCAATGAAACACCCTTCAAAAAATTCATATTCATCTTCAGTAATCAATTTATCCTGGTCACCCTGAATCCACCAGTCCATCACAGGCCACCATGCACTAACATTCACAACTTGGGGTCTTTAACAGATGATATGGATTGATGCTTTCCTTTTTTTTTTCCTGCAATGATGCCAAGTGGATGACAAATCCTGGACTTCTGAAAGATTTTGGTCCATACAGATAGATTAACAAATCGTAAACCTGCTAGTTTTGCAAAACTATTGGTCACCATTTGCCTCATCTCTGTCATGATAAAAGAATGTAAATTAAAAACAAAGAACAGAAAGATATGTAGATGTCCTGAGGAATTGACAAAAAGAGGCCAAGTGGAGCAGAGAGGGAAAGGGCTCAAAAAAGAACAGCCTTCAAGAACATGCTGCAAAATGCAGCAAAATAACAGACATTTTTAAAGTAACTTCAATTACAGGTCAGTGTGATCTGCAAACACATAGTTAACATCTAATTAGACTGTATTACCCACAGTATCATACAAATATCTTACAAGTAAAACCACAACTGGCTACATAAATTATTTTATTATGTAATATATTTATGTTATTAAAGAATCCCCAGTATAAAATGAAACCCTTTTAAAAGCATTAATTTCAGTCATATCCCTATATAGCCTATAGCTAACTACACTATATTGCCAAAAGTATTGGGACATCCCTCCAAATCATTGAATTCAGGTGTATAAAATCAAGCACCTAGGCATGCAGACTGCTTCTACAAACATTTGTGAAAGAATGGGTCACTCTCAGGAGCACAGTGAATTCAAGCATTGTACCGTAATAGGTTGCCACCTGTGCAATAAGTCAATTCATGAAATTTCCTCACTACTAAATATTCCATGGTCATCTGTTAGTGGTATTATAACAAAGTGGAAGCAACTGGGAACAACTGCGACTCAGCCACGAAGTGGTAGGCCACACAAAATCACAGAGCGGGGTCAGCGCAAAATCACAGTGCGCAGAAGTCGCCAACTTTCTGCAGAGTCAATAGCTACAGACCTCCAAACTTTGTGTGGCCTTCAGATTAGCTCAAGAACAGTGCGTAGAGAGCTTCATGGAATGGGTTTCCATGGCCGAGCAGCTGCATCCAAGCCTTACATCACCAGGTGCAATGCAAAGCGTCGGTTGCAGTGGTGTAAAGCACGCCGCCATTGGACTCTTGAGCAGTGGAGACGTGTTCTCTGGAGTGATGAATCACGCTTCTCTGTCTGGCAATCCAATGGACGAGTCTGGGTTTGGCGGTTGCCAGGAGAACGGTAGTTGCCTGACTGCATAGTGCCAAGTGTAAAGTTTGGTGGAGGGGTTGTTTATGGTGTGGGGTTGTTTTTCAGGGGTTGGGCTTGGCCCCTTAGTTCCAGTGAAAGGAACTCTTAATGCTTCAGCATACCAAGACATTTTGGATAATTTCATGCTCCCAACTTTGTGGGAACAGTTTGGGGATGGCCCCTTCCTGTTCCAACATGACTGCGCACCAGTACACAAAGCAAGGTCCATAAAGACATTGATGAGCGAGTTTGGTGTGGAGGAACTTGACTGGCCTGCACAGAGTCCTGACCTCAACCCGACTGAACACCTTTGGGATGAATTAGAGCAGAGACTGCGAGCCAGGCCTTCTCATTCATCATCAGTGCCTGACCTCACAAATGCGCTTCTAGAAGAATGGTCAAAAATTCCCATAAACACACTCCTAAACCTTGTGGAAAGCCTTCCCAGAAGAGTTGAAGCTGTTATAGCTGCAAAGGGTGGGCCAACTCCATATTAAACCCTATGGATTAAGAATGGGATGTCAGTAAAGTTCATGTGCGTGTAAAGTCAGATGTCCCAAAACTTTTGGCAGTATAGTGTAGCTAGCAACTATAACTTAATGTAAACTGTTAGTAAGAGCCAACTTTCATAGTCAGTGGCTAGTTCGCATTTAGCTAGCTGGGACATGATCAGAAAACATAGACTGAAATTACAGGTACAGTGGGGAAAAAACATAGCTATCAATATATCAATATTAAAAGTGATCATGCAATAAATGGCATTATTTGAATTAGCTTTAAAACTACATGTGCATCATTTAGAAAATCACTATTAATATGCCTACCAAAAAATCATTCTACCCCTGGAACCTATTCTTAAAGGAAGTCTTGTTGTAAGGTTTTATATAAAATCTCTGAAGAACTGTTTGATGGAACTTTTTTAAGCCTGTGTAATGGTTTAATTGGGTTTGTTGGGTTGTGTTTAGTGCATAACAGGGGAATTATTATTATATGGTGCTGAAGCCTTAAATGTTCACATTTCCTATTTTCACAAAAAAAATTTCCAAGGCTGCCTGGGTGCTGAAACTTTAGTATACAGTTCTTATCAGAAGTATTTTATCTACAGAAATTGAAAAAAAGAAAACAATTTCTGACACTATAATCAGAAAAAGTTGCTGTCAAGTTCACATAGCTTATTTAATTAAATTACACACACACCAATTGAGTATCAGTGTTGGTGCCCTATAAAAGAAAGAAGAGCTAGTAGGTGTCTACACTGACTGATGTGCTGTAATGGCTGAGCTGCATTAAAGAAAGATGTAGTGGACTCTGTTCTTCTGCTTTTTATTCAGTTCTCTGTGCATTTTGTGGATTTTTATGGTTGTCAGTGTTTATATAGCAAATTCAACAGAGTGAGGATCAGTGATGGAAAAGGATATTATTATTATTATTATTATTATTATTATTAGTAGTAGTAGTAGTAAATAAAAAAAAGAAATTTTTAATCAGCTATATGCACTTACACATGGCTTTATTTGAATGTGTAGTTTTTTAATTAAAAGACTAATTAACGTAAAAAAAACATAAATAATAATTATTTTTTAATTCCGAGGCACATAGAGAAACAAAGTACAAGATTTAACACAAAACCGCAGATTCTGTGTTTTAACAGCTAACAAACAGAATGACAATGTGTTATATGCCAGGGAGGATTGTGCCTTCTGAAAAAATTTACGGTTTTCACAGCTCGGTTTGGAGAAGCAGAAGGAGCAACTTACATCAAAGTCATCAGAAATAAACTTCTGTTAAAAAAAAAGTAAGGCAGCACCAATCATTTTATAAGACCCTGCTTTAATTTTAGTTTAAGCCTGTATTGTCATTCGCCGGGATAATAGTGTTACGTATGAATGACGTCATTACGTGATGACGCAAAAGACCTGTCCGTAGGAACCGGTTCGGGAAAAGAATCGGGCTGCGTCCAAAATCTCGTACTGTGACAGTAACTACTGCTCAGCCGTTAATACTGTACGTACTGATTAGTATATGTGTGTGTGTAGTATATTTACAATCCGGACATACTACATCCGCCATGTTGGCACTGTTGGTCGCAGTAACCGCAAAAACTTAAAGAGCCCGCCAGATTAGAGCAACTGTTTAACCTACGGTTTAACCACAAGGAACCATTTGGTTAATACATTTGGTTAATTTAATAAATAATATTTTAATACTTTAAAATAAAAAATAAACACAAAACCTTTCATGTGTTTTCCTCAAAACTACTAGCTGTAATGAACAGAAGAGAAAATTTATGGTAGTTACTGTAGCTTGTTATGCTATTACACTACCTACATTGTACTCCAAAACTATGACAGTTTTAATGGCTTCTCCGGCACCTCATTGCATTGTAATTTTGTGTAAACATTTGTGGTCACTGACTGTGTAAGAATACTAGTTACAAAAATGAAGCTGTATAAGCTCATTTAGTCTATAAGTGAATTTGACAGTTTGATAGAGATTCTGCTGTATTGGGCAGTGGTGGCTCAGTGGTTAACGTTCTGAGATAGTGATCAGATTATTTTGACTACAAATTCCAGGTCTGCCAATGAGCCAGTGTGAGGCCTGAGCTGGGTACTCATCTGCTTAGCTGTGTGTTTGAACAGTATTATGTGTGAATTGTAAAATGAATTATAAACGTGTCAGCCAAATAAATACCCTGAGCTAAGAGTTAGCTCAGGGTATTTAGCAGAATTTTTTCAAGTTCTCCTCTTGTTCATGTGGGTTTCCTTCAGGTTGTCTGGTTTCCACTCACTATCCAAAAAACAGGCAGGTAGGCAGATCTGCGACACTAACTTGCCCACAGGTGTGAATGTATGTGTGTGCATTGTGTCATTTCCATTGTTTCTTTTGAACATGGTGTTGAATTTCTCATTCTTTGCACTTCCATCCGTCCATTTTCTGTACTGCTTATCCTACACAGAGTCGTTTGGAGCCTATCCCAGGGGGCTCAGGCCACACAAGGTAGGGGGTACTCTGGACGGGGTGCCAACCCATCGCAGGACACAATCACACTACTGACAAATTGGAAATGCCAATCAGCCTACAACACATCTTTGGAGTAAACACCTGAAGCATGGCGAGAACTTGCAAACACAATATACACACAGGGCAGAGGCAGGATTTGAAACCCCAAACCTGGAAGTGCAAGGCACCAGGGCTAACCACTAAGCCACCATTGCCAGTCTGGGAGCAGGTTTTCATTCAAACAAGCAGAAGCCACACCCGAGTCTACTGAAAACCAAAATCAACCGATTAAACAGGTGGAATCAGATGTGGCTCCTGCTTGACTGGAATGAAAAATTTAAAACTTGCACCCACACTGGCCCTTTGTGTATAAGATTGGACACCCCTTTTATATGTAAAATACATTTTAAAAAAAATTATTTGCTCACTTGCTCTCCGCATCATACAACTTCTACCAGCTGGGGAGAGTGAAGACTAACACATGCTTCCTTCATGACATGTGAAGCAGGGAGTCATTCCACATATTCTTTATATTTTCTCACATCATCAAATGTGCTCAGTAATAGAATTATTCCTAAAAATTAGTAACAATTAATGACATTTGGTGAGTCATATTCTGACCTTAAAGTATGCTGTATAATTATATTTTAATACAATAATTGTTATTCAGCTGAATGTTAAATGTTTCTCTAAGCAACAATTTTTCTCGTGCAAAATTATTGGGTATTGGGTGAAGGCTCCTCTGAATAGAGTAACCTTGTGGAACACTTCTACTCCTTTATATTTTTAGGTTTGTACATGTGGATGTCCTCTTCAATTCAGACCACAGGTTTTCAGTAGACTTAGACAGTCACTGGAAAAGTGATTTTGTGTTTCCAGATCCATTTATGTGTTTGGATTTGGATGAATGTTTAGAGTTATGGCCAAGTCTTCACCTACTCGCAAAGACAACCGGGTTTTGGATTAGCATCAACTTCTCCAGAGACCACAATGTTAGCAATTTTCACAAGAGGACTACTAGCCAAAAACAGCCCCAAAGTATTAAAGATCCACAACCATAATCTGCAGGTGCTTTTGCTTCTATGTAATCAGACTGAGTTGGGTTTAAGATACCTTAAAAAAAATAATAATAAAATAAAATAAAAAAAAATAAAAAATTTTATTATTGATGTTTCACATTAGTCTCAGCCTCATATACTCTCTCTCTGCACAAATTGTCTAAAACCTTTTCAACTCCTTTCACATATGTGTACTGGCTTCTACTGGGTAAACAAACTTTTGAACACCATGACTCAATGAGCAAGATATAGTCACTAGACTCTTTTTTTTATTTATAGTATCACACCTTTAAAAATTTTTCTTGAAGGAGTTAGTGAAGAGTAAAAGATACTCCTGATAGTTTACTGAAGGGCTCCTATTCATTTTGTTCTTGGAACAAGAAAAATGTATATTGTGTAGTAGTGTGATGCTGAAAAAGGTTAGGGGAAAGCCCCATCCTATTGCTGCTGTTAATAATGTAATATTAGCATCATATTGAAGGCTTATTTACTCTGTGGTTATTATTAAATAATCTCAATATTATCATATCCATATGTGGTCTAGAATGGATTTACTGATAATATTCTTGGAAAACAACCTGTACTCTTAAAATAATGTTTTACTAATAGTGCAAGAAGTATCATACAGATTAATTTGTAGGTCCAAAAAGTCATACAAATACATTTTGTGCTGGTCTCCCAGAAACATTTAGCATGGCACTGCAGACACATGGTAAAATAAGGTCTAACCTAAGTTTGATCAAAAGTAGTCTTAGAAAAAAAACAACAAACAAACAAACAAACAAACAAACAAACATGTAGTATTTGGATTCCATGGTAATAAGAAAGTCTTTTCGGGCGACAGGCTGAGAAGGTCAGTCCAGAATTTTCTATCCCCAGCCACAGGTTGCGGCTGTGGTCACCCCAATTCAAAATACATTACTGATGTGGTTTGGGAAAGTCAGATTTGGAGTTTTATGGCTTTGACTTTTTTTTTTTTTTTTTAAACTGACGATTATATTAGTTTTGATTGACCATTGTGGCTTTGTCATGCAGAAAGGGTGCCTGGCTGTAAAACTCCTTCTAAGAGACTATTGAAAATGTTTTGGTTAGCGATATAGTGTATGTTTATCCTACGATTCACTTTACTGAGTCGATTCCTCAGACCTACCTGTTCAGATGAACCGAACTGCAGCTTTGGATTCATTTGATTCTCAAATCGTGGAGTACAGAAATGTCGTGCGGGCTACCAGCACCTATCTTACAGTGGATTGACTGGGATTTTAGCATGGCTGCTAAAGTTCACTTCAATAACTTGTTGAAAAACAAAGAACTGTGAACCTCCCATTGCAATTTTGTCATAAATAAGGCATGTCCAGGCTCGTTGTTTCTGCCTGTGTATGAGCTTTGTTTTCCATTAGTTTTCCTGGCAACAAGTCTCAGTGAATTTGAACATGGGCATAAGAGTCTGAATGTGGTATTCAGTATCTAGAAATTCTGAATCAAGATCAACTGCTGAACTCCAGTTTTACTGCTATAAAAGTTCAGCTCTCTGGGAGTGAGTGAAATTGGACACCTGGTGATTCTGCTCGGTTCTTTCTCCTCCCCTCAATGAAACAAAACGTTGCGAAATTCCTCAAGTTTTCAGGCGGTTGTGAGCAACCACTTTCCTGGGATTATTAAAGTCGCACACAGGCTTCTGACTGACTTCTTTTTCATAGACGCATGGGATTTCTTAATAATAATATAAGCTGTCTAACGTACCAGGAGCATTGAAGAAACAAAACGCGGACAGAAAGAAGTGAAAAAAGCGAATGAAGACGGGAGGCGCTTAACGGGACCAAAAGGAGGAGACATCTAACTTCGGGAAAGCTATGGGAACTTAGGCCTTTTTATCAACCAGTTTGAAAGCACAAAGATTCTTAACTGCGTTAAAGTTTCGCATAGCCACATAGGTAGGCGACCTGACTTTTAAGATTGTTTTAGATTTTCACAGGGCATTAAAAGACAACTTGAAAGTTCTTAAGGAGCCTACGTGGCCGATCCTGAGCTACACCAGTTCGGGCCTGTTACCTTTGCCATAATAAAAACTAGAAAATGGCTTAAAGGTTTCAAGATTTTATAGTAGAATTGTTTGTTCGTTTGGATATATATTTTTTTTTTTTGGGGGGGGGGGGGGGGGGGGTATTAGGCTGTTTCCTATCATGAATGCAAGTGTTGACTTTGTCTTTGTCTCAGGTTATAGTCATGCTATTTTCCCTCTTTTCAATCCAAATACTGACTTAGTTTTCTCATGTTAGTTTCACATCTCACAAGCATTGTTTGCTAACTCATTATTACTAACCAGATCTACAGGTTGTCACACATGTCTTCATGAAATACGGGTTTCTAGAAAGATTTGAAACACTTGAGTGTTTTTAATTGTGTCTCTGAAGTGTTCCAGGCATGATGGACGGAGAGAAGGAGAGAGAGAGGGAAAGGGGAGAGGAAAAGGAGAGTGATGAGACAGAGGAGGATGCTGAAGGGGCAGCCTTGCTGTGGCAAGAAGGCTCCTCTGATGATGACCTAGGATTACCCATCATGCACTGGGAGGCCCTAAGCCTGCGTATTGCCCAACTTGAGAAACAAGAGGAAGAACGAAGAGAGAAAAACAAGGTCAGAGTTACAAAAAGCATGCATACTGTAATAGCGTGCAGCATATGGGAAGGTATACACGTGTATATATAAATTGTGGAAAATAACTGCTAAATTTGGTGGTTGGCAGTATGGTAAAAAATATCATATTGTGATATGTTTTCACGATACACAGTACAAAATTACAATATGTAAGTTTACTATCAAAGTACCTGCTAAATAGCATTTTAGAAAAATATTTTAAAAACATGTAATAACAGAATTTACTACTGTTGTAGAATTACTGACAATATCCACAACACTTTTAGAAAAGTGTGTTGTGACATAATTTGAATCTCCCATCACACAACAGCTTTCAACACGGAGAGTTATGGCTAACACATGCCACCTTGGAGACACGTGAAGCCAACCATCATATCTTTTCAAACTGTTGCTCATGCTACATTACAGGGCAGTTCAACACACCCGGAGGAAAGCGCTAACTTCCCTCTTGCCCATACATGAGCTCACTGATGCCTATGATTGACTAGTGTAGCTTATAATGACACTCATGTATGAAGCAGCTAAAATGGTGCCTATATGATTTCTGTATATTTCAAGGATGTTGCTCAGTGGACAGAGAGTTGGCCAGAGTTGTATAACCTTACCAGACATCAAGACACCTGTGAGGATGTGGATGATAGTCGCCTGACAGCCTTAACATCACGGTACACGCCAGATTGATTCTTTAATCTTCCATTTTTCACTTTGCTGTAATATCTAAATATAAGTGGATTTTCCTGGTTATTTTAGACTCCAGAGTCATATGAACCTGCAACTCTGCTTTATCAACAACAGTGAGAGTGAGGATGAGGAGGAGGAAGACAAGGAGAAAAAAGAGGTTTCTGATGACATTTTATTTTTATTCAATCTGTTGTGCTGCAGATTTTTAAATGTAACAAATAAATATCTTATATTCTCCTTATATGTAAAAGCAAAGTGTTTTGTGGCATGGTATTTCGTAATTTACTTTACAGTTGAACAAACACTCTGGGAAACAGATGCAGCAGCCACAGCAGCATTCCAGCACTGCATCTAGCAGCAAAGCCAAATCTGGTGGGTTTAAGAAAGAGGTCAAGGCTGCTCTCAGCATGCTAAGACACAAGCTGAGGTTGGAGCAAAAACAGGTAACCATGCATCAATATCTCTTTTAATTCTGATTCCCCAAGTCCAAGATCACTTTATACAATCATTTAAGCCTGTTTGTGTACATGGTTGTGGAAAAAAATAGTAATCTGCCTGACTGTTCTCTTATAGACCAAACCACCCAGTGATGCAGTTAAAGAGAGAACTCATTATAATCGCAGCGACTTGCAGAATTTCAGCTTAAAGGAGTTGAATGCACTGAAGACCACACTAAGCAAAGGCATTCATAGTAAGATTTCTTCCATCTGAAACAGTATTAAATCTGGTATCAGACTTCTGGTATTGTTGCTCAGCATTTCATAATAGTTTTTTGCTAACTCTGACATCATGAATTTGAAATAACTCTGGCATTTTGGCTAATAACCAAGTCATTACTACCTCTTAAAGAACAGGGCCGGGATCTAATATTTTGCCACTTCGACAAATATGGTGTAGACATCAATGCGTATTGAAATATAGTATTTTTTGCACAATACATATGATGACTATACAGCCCTGCACTGACATGATGGATAGTTCCAAAGTTCCATTAAAATTACCTAGAATGAACTTTTTCAATTTGATAGTGTATTTGAAATATTTGAAATTTGGCCAAAATGTACAGTTTTCTTATTTTTAATGTACACTATATGGCCAAAGGTTTGTGGGCACCTGACCATAACACTCATATGTGCTAGTTGAACATCCCATTCAAGATTTAGTCCCCCTTTGCTGTTACAATAACCTCCACTCTTCTGTACGGGCCACTTGAGTTCTTCCACTCCAACCTTGGCAAAGCATGTCTTCATGGTTTTCGCTTTGTGCACAGGATGTGTCATGCTCTCTTTCCAAGATGGCGCCGCACATGTGGCAGCCAGTCACAGCAGCTCTGCTTTCCTTTCTGCTTTTTTTGGTTCCTTATAATGTTTCTTGGTGTGTTTTTTGTATTTTTATGCACTTTATCAAACCCCTATGCCACTATGCAACTACACAACTAAGGGGTCCAAGCTGGCTACTTTTGCAGTATGCCTTGTACTCTTTTTGGACTATTTGGAATTGCCTTGGGAGACCCCTTCAGTCACGGCTCCATTGTTTACACCCGGGATCAGCTGTTAGCTCTAAGTTGCACCGGACTTCTCTACAGGCAGAAACCGGAGATTCCTTCAGAGATACGGAGAAGGATAAGAGGCTGCAGAGCCGAACTGAGACGCAAGGAGAGGAAATGAAGGTATAAACCATGTTTACCATCTATTATCATGGGAAACATCCGCTCCCTCTCCAATAAGATGGATGAGCTAACGGCGCTGCCCCGGCTGCAGAGAGAATACCGGGAGTGCAGCCTTATGTTTTTTACTGAGACGTGGTTCACTGGTAACTCTGGATGGTTTTAAAATTGTACGGGCGGACAGGAAAGTTGTGGAGAAAGGTATGAAGAAAGGAGGGGGCCTGGCAGTGTTTTTAAACGAAGTGGTGCAACCCAGTGCACATCAGTGTTAAGGAACATCGGTGCACCAAGGACATTGAGTTACTCGCTGTCAGCATTTGGCCATATTACCTTCCGAGGGAGTTTTCACACGTCATCGCAATAAATGTGTGCGTACCTCCTTCAGCCGATGCCACTGCTGCATGCGAGCTATTACACAGTGTTGTAACTCAGTTACAGACCCGGCACCCGCAGTCTCTCCTTCTCATCTCTGGTGATTTCAACCATGCCTGTCTATCTTCCACTCTTCTCACATTCACACAATACGTTCAATGCCACACCAGAGACAATAAAACACTAGACCTGCTGTATGCGAATGTAAAGGACGCATAAAGCTCCTTCCCCCTACCCCCGCTGGGCCGTTCAGATCACAACCTCGTCCGTCTGCTTCCTGAATACACACCCAAGGTGAAGAGAGAACCACCACAGAAAAAGTCTGTAAAGATCTGGTCTGAGGAGGCCAGTGAGAGACTGAGAGACTGTTTCAATACTACAGACTGGGAGACACTCTGCAGCAAGGACATTGATGGTCTCACCCATTGCATTATTGATTATATCAATTTCTGTGTGGAGAATACTGTACCATCCAGGAGGGTATGGTGTTTCTTCAGTAACAAACCCTGGGTGACCCCTGAGCTCAAAGACCTGCTAAATGAGAAGAAGAGGGACAAAGAGGAGCTTAAGAGAGTTCGGAAGGAACTCAAATACAGGATGAGATGGTGCAAGGACAGCTACAGGAGGAAACTGGAGGAGCGGTTAACGCAAAACAATGTCCGTGATGAGTGCAGAGGACTGAAAAACATCTCAGGGCATGGTCAGTGTGGCGGGAGAGGATCAGTAAACGGTGAACAGCTCTGGGCAAATGAGTTGAATCTGTTTTTTAACACTTCCTCTCCCACCCAGCGTTCTCCCTCTCCACCCTACTCCAGACCAGCAACCACCCCCCTCTCTGGACTGTCTTCACCTCCACCTCACTTTCACCTCACTACACTTCCCCTCACTGCCCCCCCTAGTCTTTCACAACCTTTCACCCCCGTTCACTCATCTCAGTCCTCTCACACCCCCTTCTCCTTAACAGTGAATCAGATGAGGTGTGAACTAAGGAAGATAAAGGTAAGGAAGGCTGCAGGGCCTGATGGAATCAGCCCCAGACTGCTCAGGGACTGTGCTGACCAGCTATATGGGGTGGTCAGGTACATGTTTAATCTGAGCCTCAGCCTGGAGAAGGTTCCAATCCTGTGGAAAACTGCCTGTATGGTTCCAGTACCAAAGACTGCATACCCCAGGGAGCTGAACCACTTCAGACCTGTTGCCTTAACCTCCCACCTGATGAAGACCATGGACAGGATCATCCTCTGTCACCTCCTTTCCTTAGTGGTCACAATGTGCTCGACCCACTGCAGTTTGCATATCGGCCTGGCATCGCTGTGGACGACACAGTGATCTACATGCTGCACCGGGCACTGACTCACCTTTGACCTTGAGTTCTCCAGTGCTTTCAACATGTTACAGCCAGCACTGCTGCATGGGAAGCTGGAGCGGTCGGGGTGGATGATCACCTGGCTGCATG
The DNA here is from genome assembly GCA_022985145.1 of Pangasius djambal. Taxonomy (NCBI): domain Eukaryota; kingdom Metazoa; phylum Chordata; class Actinopteri; order Siluriformes; family Pangasiidae; genus Pangasius; species Pangasius djambal. Next base: position 15,316,359 of record CM040978.1, read on the forward strand.
GACAATCGACTACCTCACCAACAGACCACAATATGTAAGGTGGTGACTGTGTGTCTGAGGTGGTAGTCTGCAACACCGGGGCTCCCCAGGGCACGGTGCTCTCCCTGTTCCTTTTCACACTGTACACCTCGGACTTCAGTTATAACACTAACACCTGCCACGTCCAAATGTTCTCAGATGATACAGCCATGTGTATCTGATGGGAATGAGCAGGAATACAGGGACATCATCAAGGACTTTGTTGACTGGTGTGAGTGTAACCACTTGCACTTGAACACCAGTTAGACGAAGGAGATGGCGATTGATTTCCGGAGAAGGAGAACACTACACCGCATACCAGTGACCATCCAGGGCTTGGACATTGAGTTGGTTCAAGTACCTAGGTGTCCACCTAAACAATAGATTGGTCAGGTTGGATAACACTGATGCTTTGTACAAGAAGGGCCAGAGTCGCCTCCACCTGCTGAGGAGACTAGGGTCCTTTGGATTGTGCAGGGCATTATTAAGGACATTTTTCGATACTGTGGTGGCCTCCGCAATTCTCTATGCTGTAGTTTGCTGGGTGGGAGGCAGTACAGAGCGGGACAGGAAGAGACTGAACAAGCTGGTTAGGAGAGCCAGCTCTGTCCTGGGCTGCCCACTGGACTCTGTGGAGGAGGTGGGTGAGAGGAGGATGTTAGCCAAGCTGACCTCTATTATGAACAACACCTCTCACCCCCTGTATGGGACTGTGGAGACCCTGCGTAGCTCTTTCAGCAGCAGACTGCTACACCCCCAGTGTAGGAAGGAGCGCTACCGCAGGTCATTCATACCAGTGGCTGTCAGACTTTACAACACCGCATTTCAGTGATGTTTAAATGTGCAATATTTTATAATTTTATATAATGTTATTTCTTTTATTATTCCTAAGGTGTATATATAGTTATAGTTTTAACTTTTCTTTCTTCCTTCCTTTTCTTTCTTCCTTCACTTTAACTGTCTGTGAGCAGCTGTGATAAGTGAATTTCCCCACTGTGGGATCAATAAAGCTTATCTTATCTTATCTTATCTTAGGTTATCTTTGTTATAGATTTTATGACTTTTACATTATCAAGTCAGCGCAAAAACATTTTAGATTTCCAAATTTTAGTTTTCCAGCACAAAATCAAGTATTCCAGAAAAATGTTTGCATGTCAGTAAAGAAAGCATCATATTACGTAAGAGACCACTTTCAGACAAAAAACATAATGAAGGCTGCTGGGTTTTGTGAAAAAATAAGAAGTTATGCGACAGTCAAAGTGTCCAGAAGAACTGTGGCTGCTTTTGCAAGATGCTCATTATCTTACAGCTTATTTCCTTATTTCCTGCACAAATTGTATCTGAGGCTACTAATTCTTTTTAAAGCAAAGGATGGTCACATCAAATATTGACTTTGTTTCATTTATTACTGTTTACTGCTCTTTATAGCACCTTTTTAATGTAGAAACATTTAATTTTTTTATTTTTGAAGGCATATTTGCTCTACAGCATTTCTTTGCATGTGCCTAAGCCTTTTGCACAAATTCAAATTCAAATTCAGTTTTATTTGTATAGCGCTTTTAACAGTGGACACAATACTGTTTGTTTGCTATATACTGAAGACAGTTTTAGATGAAAGGATGAATATGAGACAATAGATCAGAATTTCAGCTTTCATTTCTTGATTTACATCTAGGTGTGTTAAACAACTTAGAACATGGCACCTTTGGTGGCAGACCACCCAGTTTTTAGGTGATCAAAAGTATTTGAACAGATAGTCTTAAAGTAAATAACACTTAATATTTGGTTGCATATCCCTTACTTGCAATAACTGCATCAAGCTGCTAACCCACTGACATCACCAAACACCAAACATTCTTATTTGTGATGCTTTCCCAGGCTTGTACAACAGCTTCTTTAAGTTGTTGTTTGTTTCGGGGGTTTCTTCCTTCAGTCTCTTCTTTAGGAGGTGAAATGCATGCTCAATTGGGTTAAGGTCTGGTGATTTACTTGGCCAGTCTAAAACCTTCGACTTTTTTCCCTGATGAAGTCCTTTGTTGTGTTGGCAGTGTGTTTTATGTCATTGTTTGTCATTCTGTTGGCAGACAGAATGTTTCTGTAGACTTCTGAATGTGTTCTGCTGCTACCATCATGAGTTACATCATCAATAAAGATTAGTGAGCCTGTTCCAGAAGCAGCCATGCACACCCAGGCAATGATACTACCTCCACTGTGCTTGACCAATGAGCTTGTATGTTTTGAACAGATCCTTTTTGTCTCCACACTTTGGCTCATCTCTGTATTTCTTTGCGAATTCCAATCTGGCCTTCTGATTCTTACTGCTGATGAGTGATTTGCATCCTGAGGTATGGCCTCTATATTTCTGCTCTCGAAGTCTTCTTCGAATGGTGGATTTTGATATCTTCAAAGCTACCCTGTGGAGATTGTTCAGGACATTCCAAATTGTTTTATTGACTATACTCAATGTTTGTGCAATGGCTCTTATCAATTTTCCCTTTATTTCTCAGCTTCACAATGGCTTGCTTTTCTCCCATAGACAGCTCTCTGATCTTCATGTTGGTTTGTCTGTTTTAACAACAAATTCAGTATTCACAGGCGAAACCAAGAGTTGAAATTCAGAGCTATTAATTGTTTAAACATTTAATCTAACACAGCACACCTGGGCAACAAGAAACACCTGTCAGTCACATATTCCAATATTTTTTATCACTTGAAAAATGGGTGGGTTCAAACAAAAGGTACCATGTTCTAAGTTGTTACATACATATCTATGTATGGATGTAAATATCAGGAAATGATCTGATCTATCATCTCATATTCATCTTTTGATGTCAAACCCAAAAGTCTTCAGTGTATAGCAAAAACAAAAGAATTGGCCTTGATGTTCCAATGCCTTTGGTAGCCTTAATTATGGGAAAACAAGAGCAAAGTACCATCCGAGTGTGTCAAGGAAGGAGCATGATTCAGGCAATTCCATCACTGTTAGCTAGCAAATAACCACAGATATGATGCAATGGATTTATGGCAGTGAGTCACGCCTGTGTATACCATTCACTGTGTGCTCTCTGAAGAGGATGAGTGAAAAGCACCATTCACTTCTTTTCAAATAACACAACTTTTCAAATGTCAAATATCTCATGACTAGATTCTTCTGCACTGTATTTGTCTGCAGTGTATTTTTCAAGTTAAACATTCTGATTTACACATTTTCATAAAGACAAAGATAGGATCACTTGGCTTCATGCATTACATTTCTGTGTACAGTACTGTGCACAAGTTTTAGGCACCCTAACTGCACAAGGTGTACTGCACTTTATAGTTTTGTTACCTTTATAGATTTACATAGAAACCGTTAAATTCATTAATTTTGAAGGAAACTTTGCTTTACAGAATTTGTTTACATGTGCCTAAGACGTTTGCATAGTACTGTACATGTATACAGGAGGAGAAATTTTTCAGAACAAAGATGTACATCTGATTAAATGATCTGTTAATGCCTTCTTCCTCTCTCTCTCTGTGTGTGTGTGTGTGTGTAGACCTCAGCTCTGAGTTAGTGGGCCGACTTCTCACAAGAGACCAGCTAAGAACTGAGCAGGATGCCATGTTGCTGGAGATACAGGATATGACATCACTCTGACAGAAGAGGTCATTTCCCTTAAAGGGACAAAACCAATGCCTCAATAACTTGAGAACTTACAAACCTGGGAGATCTGCCTGGAAGAATTAACTGTACTGTGAAAAGTTTCTCCACACCAAAGGACTGTTTAAGGAATTTAAGGACTTAAATTGCACAGATTTGTTTGCCTTTGTTTTAGCTGCTTTGTAAGGTTTCTGTTAATATGTTGATATAAAGGTGTTGTAAGGCATTGGTAAGCTGTTATTACTAGGACCAACCTCTTTCCAGAATCAAATTGTTTTTGAAAAATCATTCTTTTTATTGCTCCAGCCCCTTTAAGTTTGTGTCATATTTACAACATTTTAGTGATGTACTGCATCTATAATTTGATAGTCAATAGTTTACAGTCACATGCAGACACTTGTAGAGCTAATGGATAAAGCAATAATCTCCTGAAGGGATGACATGTTCCAGTACGTTTCACACCTGTGCTCACAAATGTAAATTATGCAAATTTTCAGTTAGAGAATCAAAGCTGCCTAAAACATGCTCATTAAAGTCTACCTAGAATAATTAAATTGTGATTGTATGTATGTATCTCAGGTAGCACTTGAGTGGATTGATGCTGCTTCTGGATTTTTTGCAGAATAAAGGTACAGTTTATTCACAATATGTTACATAGAGCTGGTGATCAGTACACTATAGTTTGGTTACTTACTGCTTTTCTTTTAAACTAGAATCTAATATGTATACAGAATAAGTCGTTTCTTTGTCCTGCCTAGTCAGAGTTTGTATCTTCAAAAGGACAGCTCAGCAGAATAGGGGAAAGAAGATAGACAGGGGGAGGGACAGATGAAGAGGTGAGGGGAGACCATGAAGAAGGGAGGGATGCATAGAATGGTCCACAATAGATACGACAGTCGAGGTGAAGTAGAGCAACAGCTTATGGTTCTGAAGTGAACTAGAGAAGAATAATAGTTTTAGTACTTTTTCTTATCTATTTATCTGTGCTTTCTTGTTCAAACTGATGATGGATGGACAATGAACTAGGAGTGTTTTGGTATCAATTTTCACTTTGACATTTGGGATTCTGTTGTTCAAAAAGTTCTCTCCTGTGGAATCGGTAAGTTTTCCAGTTTGTTATAACAAAAAAACCAGTTAGACGTATTTATGTCCACTCTGATACATGACACATGCCTCTCAGACTTTTTCTTTATCAACTGTAATTTATGAAGCTTTTTAATATTCGGACAACGAAGACATTATAAAAATTGTATTTTTCCCTGGAATTGTCTTTGTCCCCATTAAGGCACAAATGGATGATTTATCATAATATGGTTGAGTGAACGTATCACTCTGTTGACACAATGCTTTATAGGTTTCTCAAGTGCTGAACAACATAGCCTTTTGCCCTGTAGCTACTCAGCTTAATGCTCAGTCTAAAAGAAGAGAAGATAACCATTGTATGGCATATGGATAAAGTTCAAAACAATATTTGATGTTTAAATATATCCGCTGAAGCATATAGAATGATGTAATGCAGAAAGAGCTAAAAATTATCTTCTAAACTTTCGGGGTCAAAAGGAGGAAAGAGTCTGATTGGGGTAACAAGTGAGGGTAAGAAAGTCAGATGGATGATGGAACACAGAGGGGAAGTGTGGTTACTGATTGATTAGTTACTGAAGTGAAAAGAGTCTGAATCAGCAGCATATACTCGTGCGGCAGGGCAAACAGGTTCACAGATTGTGAAAGAAAGGCGGGGGGGGGGGGGTAACGAGAGAAAGAGGCAAAAGAGGCTGCCTGGTTGGCTAGTAAATAGAAAAGAGCCATCTTGGAATCTTGGATGACTCCAGAATCAAATCAATTCGTGAACTGCAGGTGTAATTTGTGGGATTTTGTATGCTACTCTAAACATATTGTCAATTGTGTTATTATTTTTACAGAAACTCAAATTGGACCACCAGGCTGGAAAAACTGGAAATTTAGACACATTCCAGCATTGGAATCAGGAGCTGTTTTTATGGATGCTCACTGTGACAATGACACAGAATCACTTCCTTAATAAGAGATGCAGAAGCAATCAGAAATGGTGACAGACACTCCTACAGGCCTGTCCGAAACAGGACAAGGAGGTGACACCCTTTTCCTCTTTTCATCTAATTCCTCTAGTGCTGCCTCCTGCAACATTGATGAGTCTTACAAGTACATCTTCCTTCCTATCTGTTACTCCTTCACATTTGTCTTTAGCATCAGCCTCAATTCTGTGGTGCTCTATCGCTCTTTTCGCCGTACCAAGCACTGGAATGTGTCCCTAATTTATATGGTGAACTTGGCTACTACTGACTTTATGTATGGCCTCTCACTGCCATTCCTAGTGGCCAGTTATATCATGCATGACAACTGGGTCTTTGGAGATTTCATGTGTCGCTTGGTGCGCTTCCTGTTCTACTTCAACCTATATTGTAGCATTTTTTTCCTCACCTGCATCTCTGTGCATCGCTACCTGGGCATCTGTCATCCTATGAGGACCATCACTCTAGAGACCAAGCGGGCTGTAAAAGGCACTTGCATTTTGGTATGGCTTGCTGTCTTTGCCCTCACATGCCCAATTTTTCGATTTGCGCAAACAGAGCTTCTTCCCCGTCGAAAGGATGGTGGAGCATTAGAGGTACATGAAGTGAATGGTGACACACACAAATCCAACACAAGTCGAAGCACTGAGATGTTCCATAACTGCTGGGATGATGCTATTGATAAAGAGTTCCAGGACTATGTTCCTTATGGAATAACTCTTCATCTTTTGGGGTTCTTTGTGCCATTTAGCATCATAGCCTGGTGCTACTCACGTGTGGTTCTGACTATATTTCGAACACTGCACTCCCAACCTCCTGCTAATGGACCAAGGACAAGACAAGGAAGCAGGGCAGGGACAGGAGGAGAAGGCATGTCCATTGTTCTCGGGGCTCATTCACCTTACGTAAACAGGCGTCGTAAGTCCATCAAAACCATCATAACCATTACTCTCCTCTTTGCCCTTTGCTTCTTCCCCTTTCACGTTACCCGCACTATTTTTTTGGTGCTGAAAGTGACCAGCAGGGTGCAGTGCCATACGATGCAGATGGTCTCCATTTGTTACAAAATTACTCGGCCACTAGCATCCTTCAATGCCTGGCTTAATGCTTTGCTCTATTTCCTCACCAAGGAAAAAAGTGGACCCTGCTGCAACAAACCACCACCTTCCCAACATGGACTCCTTTGGCCTTTACGGATGCTGGGAAAAGGAGGGAACGAGGAGGAGGAAGCTGAAGAGGCAGTGAATCATAAAAACAATGAACTCAAGGCAGAAAACAACATATTCACAGACTTACCTTGAGACAAAATATAAGAAATATATAAAATGTGTTTGGAATGTTAGTATTATGAATTGCCTGGATATAGAGTCATATGTACTGGGGAAAATCTCTTAAAATGTATTCATTTATTTCCTTGTGCACTAATATAAAAATTGGGGGAAAAAAAAGAAATGTCACTTGATAGTCTGTGTGATAGTGTGATTTGTTACCAGATAGCAATTATAAAATTTGATTCATGTGATTCAGTAATATTATATTACAAATGGTCTGTCTTTTGCCCTTTTTGCCCATATTACTTGACATGATATTACCGGCTTCTGGGACACAAAATATAACTACATGAGGACATGTTTATCTCAGTACTGGCCTTGGGTATTTGATCAATATCAGTGACTGCTGTGACATGAAAATGATTAAAATGTAAATAAATTATATTTCCATGTACTTTTGAGCTCAATGAAAGAAATGAAATATTCCATGTCTCTGCTGTTTCTCTGTAAATTGACAATGGGCTTCTATGTGTAATGGGACAAATTCAAATGTACACTTCTTGTTCTTATAAATGGATGCAAGTCTGGATTTGATATATATATATATATATATATATATATATATATATAAGTTTACGTCATTGTCAACCAAATATCTGTCAAAGTCCATTTTAAACTTCTCATGTGAGCATGTGAGAGGGAGAGAGGTTATGTATTTGGCAGAGTTAATTATTTCCTTTTTCTCAGTGGTCATCTAACAATTAGGGACAGGTTGTACCCATATTTAACTATTATAATTTTAAACACTTAAAATTTACATTTGTAAAATAGTTTGCTTTTGTCAGAAATGATTTTTTCATGCGTATTCCAGTTTCCCACTGTTTTCAAACTGTCTAGGGGAGCCTAAGTGGACCTGAAGGGTTAGAGTCCAGTACAGTGTGGTGATGTTCCTGCTCTATAACAGTCCTAGCCTACTAATGAGCTAATAAGTTGAAGCGAGTGTAATAGAGCAGGAAAATCACTAAACTGTGCTGGACTCTGACCATACCAGTCCACAGCTGGCTCCCTGCTCTGAACACAGAGGTAGGGAACATGAAAAACAGACATGCAGTGCTTCCCACCATCACTGTTTTCCCTGTTAGTCACTTTAACACTGGCTCCATAAAACTGGAGCAGATCTGGAATAGACCTCTACTACTACCCCCAACTTAAATAAAAGTTTGTCATTCCGAATCAGCAACCTATGTACTGTTTTATTTGTCCTGGAATAAAAGAAAAGCTCCTGGACCACAGCCACATTAGTGCTCGATCAAAAGATTAAGTCTTATATTAACAGAAGTGATGCATAAATGGAAATGCCGGTCACTTCTAAGGTCTGAAAAGGTCATTTTATATCGTGCTATAGCCTATCATTGACGGGTTCAAACCTTGTTAAACTATGAAATACTTGGTTTAAATCTGAAAATAAAATATAATCCTGACTATTGAGGAACGCTGATATCCGGAAAGTGGTGGTTTAAACCATAGCATTCAGTGATTTACCTAGCACGACCACATCAAGCACCGTCCTGATATAAAGCTGCCTGAATGTAATGAAGCTCGCCTGCAGAACGCCATGTTGTCCAACAGGGGGCGACATATGGAACATCCGTTATTTCCAGTTTGGAAATTCAAAACAAAACCAGCCAGGCTAGTTCCCGACCTGCACCGCGGCAAAAATAAGCGCTGACCGTTAAAAAAATTAACAAAAAAAATATTATAAAATTCATAAAGCGAATATCTGCGTACAAGATGCCTGATTTCGTAAAGACTATCAAAAATACAAGTCAGTGAGGCGTCGAAACCTAAAAATTTGTAGAGGAAATTTTTTATTTATTTTTTTTCCCCTCAGTGCCTCGTGTCATCACAGTGTAGAGGTGCTGCGGTGAAGCCTTGGCGCCATTTTCAAACTTCAGAGCCCGAGTGAATGGAACTCTTGTTATACACAAAATTGTTATTTTGCTCTTTTAAATTTTTTATCTTCTGATCCTTCACCACTTTACACTTTGCAGTGATTATACTGACTCCGAGGACAAGATTTAAAAAAAAAAGGTAAATGAATATTTTGCATTATATGAGCCAAAGTGTTTTATACAGCTTTTCCTCCCTCATATACTTTTAACTATTTTGTGTGTGTTTATTTCTTCTATAATTACTAGGTTACTGGGGTTAGTTTCTGAGTAATGTTGGCGCAGCAGTGTTCTTCTGGTCACTTGGTAATTTCTAGCTAATAGTTGGCGATTGCTACAAAATTAATCATGTCTATTTTATTTTTTATTTTTTACAAAGTATTGTTTGTTAACACACGTTAGTTGGGCAAAAGGGTAGAGTTACACAGCTATCTAAGTAGAATAGCCTTCAGCTTTGGTTTCTGGTTAAGCTAATGAGTAATGAGGGAGCTGTGTGTGTGTGTGTGTGTGTGTGAGAGAGAGAGAGACGGCGTTTGTAGTTTTTCACTGTAGGAGTTTCCTTCACCGGAGCTGTCCAGTTACTCCACTAGTTTAACAATAGCACCTGTGTGTGTCCAGATGTTTTCTAAACGTTAGTAGGTGACTGTAGTGATTCACAGAAATCCACAGCTAATCATTTGTGTTGTTTATTCCTCTGACATTATGATAAATAATTGAATTATTCGATTTCTCTGTGCGTCACGAGACACTCCCTGTTCAGATTTGTGTTTTGCTGACTAGCCAGAAGCGTTATAACTGTACACAATATTATTTTTGACCATGCCAGTGTACCTTTGAGCCGAAGCTCGCTGCCTCTGTCCGGTGACATTTTGTGCACAAATTCTGCAGTGAATGTTCTCGACTTTAAACGGATTATCTGTTAATTAGGTTCTTCAAACTCCTCCATAAATGTAGTTTTCGTTAAGTCTGTGTGCGTGTCTTTACATGGCAACCTTTTTTTTTTTTTTTTTTTTTTTTTGCGCACAGCCATAACAAACTGCTTGTGCAAAGACTGGATCACTCTAAGCTAGACTACATGGCTCTGTGTCAGTTACTCGGAAATTTTTCTTTTTGCGACTAACCTTAAAAAAAAAAAAAAAGATATCTACGTATATTATAAAGACTAATAGAGCTCGGCACGTGCGTGGTCTTACAGCCCCACCCACCATCACAATACCCGATTATGTGCTGATATATAAAGTTATATAAACTATAGGTCCTGTGCTTTTTGATATTTTTATATTGTCACGTTTACTGATAATCATTTGTTTACATCAGTGCATGGCAGGTATAGTTAATGTTGACACATTTCGTGATGCCTCATAAGGGATCATACAGGTATGAGCAGAAGAGGCATTAAGGGGATAATAAAATATGTCATTAGAAAAATATAGCTTATAAAGTGTGATGTGCTGTGTGTGTGTGTGTGTGTGTGTGTGTGTGTGTGCGCGTGCGCGCGCGCGCGTGTGTGTGCAAGAGTGATGTGAAGAGGCATAGGACTGATGGTAGACTTTCAGTAAGTTGTTGACTTTGGGAGGGGGAGCAGAACACATAGTGAGTATGCTAGGTCTTGGTTGCTAGTTTGTCAGCAATAAGGCATTCTGGTGCTGGTTTTGGAGAATTGCTCGTTGCATTACTGCTTAACTCCTTGTCTAGTGAGAATATTACCCAGGATTTTAATATCTTGGGACTGAGTGCACGTCTGTTTGCTCTGTTTTGTGAATTTATGTGATCAGGACTCATGCTTTCAATATTTGCTTCCCCATGTCTTTTCTTAAATTGTTCTGTTAAATTCAAATGTCCTACACTACATTTGATGCTCTGTAACTGATCTGATATTATTCTTTGTATTTTCTGTAATTATATGGCCATTATATTAACCTATTATTGAATATAAACTATTGTGCTATGAAAAGGAAGTTGGGTGCTATATGAAATTTAGGTTCCTCCTCCATTACGTCCAGAATTGACCACAGTAATTAATTAGCATGTTTGCATCACGTGCTGAAGCAGTGACACCTTTTTTTTTCCTTTTCTTTTCTTTTCTTTTGTTCTCCTGGCCTGTTTTCGTAATTTTACCCTTAAATCTGGTCATTTAATAGCCCATGCAAATTCACCTGGGATTGCAGGTTCATTATTTGCATTTTCATAATGTACTTCATTTTGCTTGAATTTATCATGTTTAATTTTTAACCATGTCTCTCATGTTAGGCCCTGGGCCTGACGTTCTTCCTTCTCTGGACTGTTTTTAGTCTTCCTGTTTTTGTGTGTGGTTACTGAGGGCTTAGTGAGTACATGTTTTGAGCAGAATGAGATGATGCATGAAATGTAAGAAAGTAGATTACTTATTTATATAATTGATTTAAAATTTTAATCAGCACTGAAGCATATTCTTAATTCTGCTTTTAATATACATTCATATTTTCATATAGACTGGAATTTATTTTTAAATAACATGTAGCTTTCAATCAATATGGCTATTAGGGGAAAAACCTAAAGTCATTTTTAAACCAACATGGAGTGTGTTGGTAATTATTTTGAATTGCTGAATCTGTTGTGCGCTGATCTTATTAATAGTGGTTAGATCTTATAGGCCTGTTTGGGGCACTCTTTCACCAAGTGAGATTATGACTTTGATTTCTTTTGGCTTTTGCTTTTTGGCCATGTATCATTCGCAGACGTCTTTGTCTTGTCTGGCTGTGTGCGTGTGTGTGCGCGCGTGCAACTGTTCAAGCCCAGTTGTCTTTCTCAGTAAAGCTATCTGTGGAACCAGATCAACATTTTCTCCACTTTTTTGTACCTAGTCTCTCGTTCTATGCACAGCCCACAGTGCCGGTACACACAACCAAGCTCCATGTTGCGATGAAGCTAGGAAAACAACATTAAAATAATAATAATAAAAAAGTTTGGTATCTTCAGGTTGATTTTAGTATTTAGTTTATTGTCTTTCCCTGGTTGCACTTGTATTTTTATTTTATCATTTAGACTTAAATGAACCAAGGCCAAGAATGAAAATGTTTTTCTAAGACACTCGTGAGAGTTTCGAGATTGTAGTAAAAGTTTCCTGCATCATGGCAAAAAAATCGCCACAAACACAACACTTTTTCTTGTTTCGTTTCCCTCTTTCCCTGTGTTTCTGCAGTCGAGCCTGCTCCCTCTTTTGTTCCCCCCTCCCTCCCTTTCTCTCTGGCTGTGTGAATGCTTTGGCAAGGGTACAAGAAATCAAGCAAGCGAGAGCTGCTAGCACTGGCGCGCTCCACACACGAAGTCCCACAAATTAATTTTTTGCCTGGAAACGGTTAAGGCAAAAGTCCCCAAATTTTACACCCTTTGAAAGAGACCCCAGGGTGATGTACTGATTTTTTTTGGGATTTTTTCAGTCCCCCAAAAATGTTCATTTTAATTGTAGAAAGTGATGCCCCGGGAAAAAGGCTACAACCCCTGCTTTTTATGCCTACCAAGTTCCTCAGGCAGCCTCACTAGCTACAGCTAAGCAGAGGCTGCACACTGCATGGACTGCTGGTCTGGAAGGGAATAGGGAGAGAAAAAGGGTTTAGGGGCTGAAAATAGGTGGTGGGGGACAAAAGCTTTAGGCACTTATTTTACTCCTGGAACCCCCAGCCTGGAATGGGAGTCCCAATCTTAGACGAGTGGGTGTATTTTTGATCTCAAATTAAGACTTGGAATGACAATTGATAAGTGTATGTGAGGATTTCTTTCCTTTTTAAAATCTTTTGCCACAAATTTGTTTTAATGGATTTAGCTCTTTTAGTTGATGGTTTTCTTGTTTATATTTAAAGAATTGACATATTTGCATGTTACAGCCCTTCACTGGTGTCTTTTACCTAGTTTTAAGAAAGATAGTATTAACTGTCTTAAAATAATTTTTTTGCCTTTTTCAAAACTAAAAGAAGTTGAACCTATTTTAAAGTAATTAATTTAAAGTATTTTTCCCCGTCTAGGTGCAGAATTGACTTCAGAGGACGATTGGTGTTCAGTGAGTTCCTTTTGGGATTATCAGCCACCTTCACCTCTCCTCTGTTGCTCAAGAGGGTGAAGAAAAAAGGCCGAGGGTAAGTTAGTTTCTTTTCTGTGTCTGCTTCAAAGCTTAACCAAAATGGCCCCTGGTTTGAATGGGTAAGAAAAAGTTAGGCCAGGGTGTGTGAGTGTGGGCTTGCGCTCTCTCTCTCTCTCTCTCTCTCTCTCTCTCTCTCTCTCTCTCCCCCTCTCACTTTCACTCCGCACCTTTTTGCAATCTCTCCATTTCTTATTCTCTCTCTCTCTCTCTCTCTCTCTCTCTCTCTCTCTCTCTCTCTCTCTCTCACTCTGTCTCTCTCTCTCTCGCCCCCTGATCTCCCATTTTCTTGTGCTTTTTGTTGTTTGCTCTTTCTCTCGGTGAACAGCTGGCAGGAGTAGACAAAAATGAATGCCTTCTTCAGCTGTGCTGACGTGATCATTTGATTGAGACTGCAAATAGGCTGCTCTTTTATCAGATATAACTTCGGCTTCAATCTACAGTCTTTTAGTAATGCTGTAACATTGTGTAATTAGTTAACCTTTCAAAAGTTTTTTTTTTTTTAAATACCACTTTTCTGTTTTATACCTGAAACCAATAAATAATGTCCTAATATTTAAAAAAAATCCAATGAAGGTTTGATTACACTAGATTGTGGTTTATTCACAATATTTTAAAGTTTTTTTTAAACACACTACATTATCTGCAATGGCGAGTGTAATTTCAGTTGTATTTCATCTGATCCTTAGTCATGAGTTTAGAATAAATTAAAACAAATATTTTATGTGAGAATTATGATTTTCCACTTTAATTAAAGCTTAGAGTTTAGATGTGTCAAGTGTGTGTGTGTGTGTGTGTGTGTGTGTGTGTGTGTGTGTGTGTGTGTGTGAATTCTTTGTGGTAGGGCCACCTTTTTTTGCTAACATTTTATTTAAATTTTATAAAAGCACAGTCATTCAAATTTATTGTCGTTGCAGTAATTAATTCTGATTATGCAGTCACTCAGAAACACTTATTATTCAGAAGATGATTGTCTATTAGGTTTATCTCTGTTGATTCACTGTCAAGGTCACACCTTTGGGATTTTCTTGTATATTGATTTTTTTTTTCTTTGCTCTGTTCTTCTTTTTGTACTTAGTCTTTACACCTCACCCTCTGTAGCACTTTCAAAGTGTGTAAATAACTTTACAGTTAATTAGTTTCCTTTTCCACATTTCACTATGTCTTGTTAAATACATCTTATTTCTTTTTTTCCAACATGGATTTAAATCTTAGGACTTTTCCCCTCTGTGTAGTGTTTTGATATTTTGCATTATTTTATACTTTTGACATTTCTTTCTTTAGTGAAGTCTATTCATTAAATTAAATTATGTATTTAATATTTTCCCCCCTTCACCCTTGTTCATGAGGTGACAGGATCAGATATAATTTCATAAGATAACAGTGTGAATGGTACTAGAGAAATAATTGAAGAAAATAAATTATGATTAAAATCAGCAGTGTGCAATATGACAAATTCATGATGCTTGAAGAGATTTCTGCGATACACAATAAGTATCATGATATTTTGGTTTGCTAATTGCCAGCAAAAGAGTAGTGTTCCATTCTAAAAATTACATTTACAATTGTAAAGATTCAGTACAAAATTTTCACATCAAATCAGCTGCTTCCAATCAGATTGTAATTGGTATTTAATTACATTTTTTTTTTTTAAAAAATGTTCTTTTAAAATAATATATCATAATACATGTGCTCTCTCAGAAAAGTGCATTGTGGTATATCACAATTTCGATATTATAGTGAAATTGCCCAGCCCCATTTAAAATTGCATTTAAAAACATTTTTAGATACTTGTTCTTCTATTCTTATTTTTTCCTTTAGTAGTCACTGTTTTGTAGTCTAACTTTTTAATAGACATTATTTGTGGTGTTCTTGCTTTGCCTTTAACAGTCCACCATTTTGTTTTTCATTTTCATCATCCACTCAGACTATGCACTTTAAGACACTTGTTTAGTTTGAAAGGCTGTTATTAGTGTGGCATGAAAATATTCAGCCTTTTATATGATCATATTTTATACGGTCTATTGCAACACGATTGGAATTACCCATTTCATACTAAATGCTTATTTATTTATTTTTTCCCCCCAGTAAAGCAGTTATGTTTAAAACCCAGAATTGTTTCTGTCCACCTCACAGTTTCACATCTACATTTCCCTACAGTGGAGCTCATTTTGTATTGGTTTAGATAAAGAAACAAAAATAAACATGGATGCTGATTAATATAGGCTGCTCTTTCTTGAAATAAGGTCTGCTTTTTTCCGGATGTTTTAAAGGAGTGTCAGCATCTCCCTCGACCCTCATGAGCAAGCCAGAGAGCTCTGTAGCAGCACATCATGGTTTGGAGGTTCCCAGGTTGATTTCCAGATCATTGTGTGCTGTTACTGGGAACACTGGTGATTCTGCAGCGAACAGCATTTACATATTGTCCATCGCCTGCATGGATGCATCACTGTGTGACTTTTCTTAATATTGCCGACATTACAGTGGCTTGATATTCTAGGTAGTGCAGGGCATTATAGGGATCAGACTGTTATCACATCGACCCTGAGTTGCACTGGCTTCTTGACCATAGCAAATTGTATTTTGCTAAATGACACAGGATGATTTAATGATTATGAAACTTACTACACTGATCACCTTTAAGCTTTCTCTAAAGGAAAATATAGTGTTCTAGAAAATCTGTGATGGATGACTAGATTTATTCCAGTGAGCATTTCCTTGTACACGTTTTACTTGAGTGGTACAAGGAACAAATCCTTTGTGCATCTCTCTCTTTCTGTTCCTTCTCCAGACCACACACTCATGACGGCAGCTTTGTTTCTGTGTGCCTGACATTAGCAGCACATCAATATTGGCAGCTGCCCTCTCCCTGGGTTGCCAGTATGTTTTGTGCTGCTCCCGTCAGACAGACACACTCTTCATCTCTCTAGAATGCAGATCATCAGGACAAATGCATGTCCTTGAAGGCTGATACGGGGTGTGTGTTATTCATCTGTATATACTCTCAATATTATAAAGCATGTAGTTACTTGTAATTAATAATTAAACAGACTTAATGACTTCTGTTTGCATTTGCACTTGTAATAAAATAGCTCATTATTTAAATATCAAGAAATAAAATATATTTAAAAGTTTACTGAAGTTTAATTTTATTTACACACACACAAAATGTGCATTGGTCACTTGGATAATTACACCATGCAAGATATGTAAAATGTATTTTCATGGATATTAAGATAGAAGGAAATGGACATCATTTCAAAATCTGTGTGTAAGCCATGGCTTTGTGGCCATTTCAGAATCAATGTGTTATACTGAAACAGCACTTACGTTTCTGTATAACTGACATTTTAAACCCAGAAAGTGTTTTGAGAACTTTGTTGTCTGTCATTCAACATTTGTCTCACAGCTGCATTTAGCAAGGACCGTGGTTGCTGGTTTATTTTATTGGGTTATCAGTGGCACTCATAGCTGGAATAATTAGAGCTCAGTGGGCTAGTATAAATTGAGTTATGTATATGTGACAACAGAGATTTGTCTGAAGCCACAGTTTTGCACTGCACATTAGCACACGTGGATCTGCGCTGGTATTCAGAATTTCTGGTCCCCAAAATTGAGAGAATTTTCTCTCACTATTCTTTTCAATAAGGAATATTTCTTGGATACAGGTGGTTAAAAAGGAATCTGTAAATACTGTTTAGCATTTGGGCTTACCAACTCAAGTATAATTTAGAACACACTGTGATACAAGCCATGAAAATACTTAATTAGGAAGTTTATTAAAGTTCCCCACTGGCTTCTCTGAAGAAGGTGTAGAGACTGTTTATTATTATTATTAATTCTGTACATTACTTGCACATTGGCAAATTTAAAACACTGTACACCAGACCAGTGTTTGAAAGTGCTGATACAGAATAACTGTTCAGGAATATATAGGCTTGAAGCTATGTTAAATTGCTCATGTATAATTTATCAGAAACAAAATTATTGACCGTCCCAACAAAAAGTGAATTTAACATTTTAAAACTCAGACAACTTTTCACAAATAGTTATTTCAGTTTGTATTTGTCCTTTTAAACATGCAGTGGTGACCTTATGAAAACAAATAATCAAGCAAACAGTAAACGAGTGTTGTGTTGCACTCAATCATGTGCAGAATGCATGCAGATTTCTATCAATCTGACATAATGGACAATCTCGAGTTAGAATTTACTTAAGCTGACCCCAGGACAAACAGTACAGGAAAATAGCATTATCATGTATTCATAGACACTTGACAGAGGAACAGATTCCCAATATAACAAAAATTAATGCATTAAAGAAATATCTTCATTTACATGAAACCAACATATAAAATTTTATTTTAAATGAATTTATAAGATACTTATTCAAAGCATTTGTCTCATATGACAAAATATGTTTGTAAGACATTGCTGACCTGTTTTAGACCATACTTGAACAGACCAAATGAATGAATATAAAATGAAACAAGCATTCCATCTGCCTTTTACAGATTTGACCTTGCATGAAAAATATAACTGTTCTAGAATCCATCTATATAGTAGAAACCAAAGAAACTGGTTCCTGGACTGGGCTGTTTTGCGAAGGTTCAGCCCAGTCTGACGTAATGTTCATTTTTTTCCCTTTACAGTTTATGGTTGTGAACAGAGAGCCAGGTTCAGCGGGACAGGAGAGGCAGGTCACTGGAGTTCATGATGAGACTTGAGTCAAGATTCAGACTATCTGTAAGACAAACAAATGTAGAACAAAAGATCCTTAATATTGGTTTTACTGAACAAAGTAGCCAAACAATACACTCACTCAAATTGAAGGTGCCATTGTTCTTAGCAAGTCTACTTGCTCTGAAATCACGCAGTGAATATATGACATTTGCAAGACCTGTAATGGTGAATACATTCGAAATGTCTAAACAAAAAGAGTATTTTTTTTTTTTCTTTTATTCCATTATATTCTTTAGATCTGCCGTTGACTAGAGCAGTGGTTCTTAAAGTGGGGTCAAGGGACCACCAGGGGTCCGTGAAGCATAACCAGTGGGTCTGTGATTTCTATTTATTTATTTAATTTTGTTACAGTGGTGGAAGTCACAACTTACATTATCAAAGTTATTATGCTTAGGGGCCCACGCACCAAAGTCAACTCGGACTCGAATGTGGAAAGTTCAGGAATCGAAAGCTCTATCACTTCAAAAAAATATATGATTTGAAAATTTTTAAAAATGTTCATGAAATAAATCAATTTCTCCACTCCTGAGAGGGTCCAAGGGGCCACTGGCTAGAAAAGTTTTGAGAACCACTGAACTTAGAAGACCACAGTCCGTATGCAGACCCAGCAAAGTATTTCAGTGGATCAAACCAAGAACTTGAAAAAATACTATAGCAAAACTGATCAAGGTATGAGAAAAAAAATCGGCTGAAGGCTCTTTGAGAACGTTTTCACAGACTTTCATTGATACCCCTGCCCCTTTTTGATCTGATTAGTGAAGATATGATAAAAACGGAATGTTTAAAGAGGAATAGACAGGAAAGTGTGTGTTTTATAGTCCGACCACAAAGGGTTCAAAACTGATGTATCTCATCTGTTTAGAATCTATGGCATTAGTTAAAAGAGGTAAAGTGGAGTGCCGGTGTAAAATAACCAACCACTTCAAAATAATGGGTCTTATTTATAGCTATGAACAAATCAATAATGGTTTAGCATGAAAAGTTAACCGATGACATTCAGTCATGTTAGTGGCTTAGTAAGCAAGAAATTTTATGTAGTTGGACCTTAACAAATTTTTAGTTGAATACCCCTGCTTTAGAGGTTATAATCCTCTTATAATCATCGAGCAACTTTGTGTTATACTTTTGTACCTTGATCAAAGTTGAGCTTTTTTGTCGCCGAGCTGTCACCAAGTCCCTCGATATCTACCAGATCGCTGTTCACATCTGAATCATTCAGAGCACTGAGAGTAACATCTGTGAGATATACAAATAATGGTAATTATATTAATGTCATCAACTTACGTAATCATAACACTTATGTTCTTAATGAAAAGAGATTGTAATTTTTCCCCACATATGATTCCTGCAATGTCTTTTGTGTGGAGATGCTCACCTGCCGTTTTTGGCTTCTTGATGCTAGCTGAGCCTGAAGAAGGACCCTGTAAGCCTGTCGTCACCACAACCTGAGATGTTGGCACAGCTATGACCGTGGGTGGTGGAGGGGGAGCCATGGCAACCGGGACCTTCTTGGTACTTTTCTTTGGTGAGTCAGAAGACAAAGGAACTCCACTGTCTTCATAAAGCTTCCGCTTGACTGTGGTCTTGATTTGTGCCCTAATCATAGGAAATTAATTTAAATTTGTAGTTAGTCATGAAATGATCTTTTACATCTTTTGGCCCAAGGCTATCTTGGTTTAGAAATATAAAGCACAGAAATGCCCAACAACAAACCCAGTCAATCTGTTTTGTTTCTCTTGAATTTTCACAAAGCGGATTCAAATTCTAAGAGCTCCTCTCACATTTCCATGCAAAACTTTAGCATATATTACAACGAAGATATAAGCCTACATCCTGAAACAAGAGCGGTCAGGCCCAGCATAGGAAGTAAGGCAAAGTAGAGAGACCTGATTGCTTACACTGTTCGCTTCTTGATGACCGAGCTGAGTGCGTTCAAGTCGTCACCAAAGCGCCTAACAGCTGACCGCAGCATCTCAATCTCTGTGTCCGTCCATTTAGCTCTGCAAGGAGAGACAGCAACCAGGGGACAGGCCCCATGGTGTGACTATACTTCAGGCTAACTAAAATTAGTCTAGGTCTGCACAAAATCATTTGGAGTATAAAGAAATGCACACATTATCATTATTATTAATGAGACTGGATTGGCGGTTTGCATGGTCTTTGAAAAATTCAAGAGAAATAAAAAAACGTCTATCAAAATAAATTACTGGTAGCTTTTACAAACGCAAAGAGAATGTGTACTGTAAAACATCCCTGTTCAAGAAAGGTATTATTAGTAAAACGGAAGAACATCACAAGTGTCTCCAAAGAAACAGGTTTTCTTGTGACTCATCAGCACTTGACAACAACAAACACGCGTTAGGGAGCAGCAGTGCCTCCGCCTTCAGCACTACTCACCCTGCTGGACTTGAGTCTGCCACCGGGTGCAGCTGCATGGTGAGCTCCCCTAGTTTAGTAAAAGCGGCTCCTGCTGCAGAGAAGATCTCACCAACCTGGGGATATTCACAGTGGGGATATAGAAAAGTCAGCTTAGAATAGCTCTAGGTGAGTGGGTGATTTATACTAATAATCATCACTAGATATCAGGCTAAACAAGAAAAGGCATATGGAAAGCGAAAACGTATCAAGCAGACATCTTGAAAACACAGAGGTCTATAAAAAGAACAAACAGTCTATAATAATATACGGACATTCAGTTAGCAACATTACATTAAACCAGCGCTGATTAGCCTGTAGTAACTACCTTTGTTGATGCCGAGGTCATTGTTCCGTCTGATCTAACCAGCTTTTTTGTTGCTAACAGATTCAGTGAAACAACGCTTCCTGGTTAATTCACTTAAACGCCACTGATGTTTATGAAACAAACACTCGGTTATTACTTTTCTTCTACATTAAATATAATAATGTTTTGAACTAAATAATGGCATTAGTGCGCCATAAACGTTCCGCTCCTGTTCGCCGATGTTCATTGGTCAAAATTCTACCGCAGTCTGTGATTGGTCAGGTCTTTTCAGCTGTTCAAAACAGCCAACATTGCGCTAAACATGCGCAGCAAATGTGATTTCTCTCTCCCCCTTTTTCGGTCATGAGGTACGCCAGGACGAGGGTTAGAAACCAGTGGTATAATGCGTTGTGCTTATGTTGTGATTGATGTATGCAGGCCTATTCAATATTATATGTAATTTTCAATCAAAAAATTAAAACACAATAAAAAAAAAACCCAAAAAAACATAAGTCGTCCCCAGGCATGTCACAAAAAACTAGTTTTGTTCATGAAGCGATCTTTAAAAACGAAGTTTGAATTTGACAATTTATTTTACTTCCGCGAGTGCAAAGTGCCATCTGCAGGACAAAAGCTGCACTACAACATGCTGTTTCTACAAATTTAATCCACAAAGCAGCATAGAACGTTGAATATCACTCTAGATGTTAATTATATTATTTAAAAAATTTGTGTTGAAAGGCAACAGACAGGGTTACACAATCCAGAGCGATAACACCTTTGGTGAAGAAGGGTAAAAAAGTTGATGAAAAATGTTTTTGTGATTAATTAGCTTAATTCTTTGAAATCTGAGATAATTAATGGCAATGACATTTTTCAAAACCTTCCTTTTATTTATTTGTTTGTCTGTTTTATTTATTTATTTATTTTCCCATCATTACCAACTGTACCAATAATTCTATAATAATGAATGTGTTTATGCACAAATATGAGTTATTAGCCTTATAGCCTCATTTCTTTTATTAACTGCAGTATTTATTGTAAGCATTTTGCTGGTTAAGTATGCACTGATATGTTTTAGATTATGTAGCAATGCCTTTACATTTTCTTCTAATGAAATGATTGTAGACTCTTGGCAGAGTGGATTTTACTCCTTTCATTCTGCTTGCATGTGGTGCATGTAAACAGTCCCTGTGTTTCCTTCCCCAGTGAATGACCTCAGTGGAAATCACACTAGTTAGGAGAAACACCAGCTAATTTGTGATCATGTATGATAGTGACATAGATGACACTGGTCCGTAGCACACAATATTAAGATATGTTGGGATAGTGTGGATCCAGGCATTCATTTTAAACCATCAGAACACACTTCAATTAATTGAAGCCTTGGTTAAAGAGGTACTCTTTTATTTAAATGTACGTGTGATTTATGAATTAGAGTAAGAAGTATATAAGTCCTAACACGCAAAATCTGTCATGTCTTGAAGTACTGGTCTAAATAATACAGCCACAGAGCACAGATCACTGTACTGTTCATGTGATTCATCTAATGTTAGAGAAAAAAACATTATGCTTCTCTTGAATTTGCATTTTAGGTTTACATTTATGTTGTAAGATTTAATCTGCAAGCAAGGGGCACACAATTTTATTTTAATCAGACTTTTTAATGAGGTTTTGTTGGAGGACTTCAGATACAACGCCCAAGAGGCAGCAGTAGTACCATGCAGAGTAGTAGCACATTGCTGTCATCACACAGGTCTGGCACAGTGGGCAATGTCTGGACCAAAAAGAATAACAATGTGGGTGCAAAATGAAAAAGCTGTCAATTTGAGAATGCACAGATGATACTCACTCCAGAGCGTAATAATCATACAATGCTAAGTGTTCACATTAATTACAATATATGACTGATTGCAACAGCACATAAACCTTTAAAGCCATCCCAGAAAAGTTGTTACTGAAAATAAAAAACACATACAAATGCTTTTGTCCAGATATAGTGATTTATCAATCACAATATCACAATATTCCACTGCAAGTATAACCTCTTACTGCTAACCACAATCTCAGGGCTAATAATAATCTTTAATAGATACAGATTTATAATATAATAATATACATCAACACTGGCTTATTGTTACAAGGGTTATCAGTCAAATTTGTGAGTACAGAATCCAGTAAGGGAGGAGATTTTGGACAAGCACAGGTCTTTTCACTGGACAGAAGAGATAAGGACAAATTGTCATTGGGCAAAAGATGCAAGAGCAGCAACAGATAAGCACGTTCCCCAGTCACACTGCTGGCGCATGCGTTTATTTCACTTATCTGTTCTATCTCATATTTAAATAATTCAAGACAGCATTTTATTTTATTTTCAAATAAAATACATCTTTTCAAGGTAAAATGCCCTTGTCCTGTCAACTTGTGAGGTTACATATAATTACAGTTAATCACAATACTTGCTGGAGGGCCTGCTCTTCCACTGTGTTCTAATTTATGTGGAGATAAATGATGCTGAAATAACGTGTGAGTAAATCAGTGGTGTGACTTGCAGAAAGCACCCATACAACCACATTTTAAAATGTGTAAATACAGCGAGATAGATATGCTCAGAAGATAAGAGCAAGGAAAATGATACATTAAGTGATGATCATGTCCAAAAAGCATACAATAAATATAGAACATAAGAATTAAACTAGACATGAGCAAACTGAAAACACTCTGTGTAATTTTCTACATTTCATAAATAGTGCAAGCATGCAACAAAAATACTTAAAAGGAAAAAAGGACATACTAAACCATGAGAATGAGTAATCAATTCTAGCTGGCTCTCGTAAATGTCTCTCCTCTGAGCACTCCCATTTAAACACTCTGCTTTCCTGCATCATCCACCAAATGCATAAGCTGAGTGATGGTGGAGTTGGGGTTAAGATGGCTGACACAGCAGGCCGTTGTTTCAAATGAGCACTAACTAAATTACACTTCTTCCATTACCGTAATGAAAATTCTTTCCTACTGGGAGGGGAGCCAGTAGTGGAAAAAAAGTTATTGACTCTTTGGCACACAGGCATGACACAGTAGTTACAGACCTTTCTCTTTAGGACTTGCACACATGCACAAAGTGCCCGGGTAAATATAATAAAAGTGAACATGACTTTCACAAGTGGTGTGCTACATATAGACAAGGGACAATGGATACTGACCCATGGAGGCACTCAATTTGGATATACTCTTACACAGTCACTTTTTAGCTTGCACACCCTCACAAACACACATAAATAGAGGTGGAACATGCTGTGAGCACCAGTATGCATGCAATAGGTGTATCAAACAAGATGAGAACACTTTACATATCAGTATAATACACAGAAATGGAATATACACATATTTCTGGAAGCCAGAACAAACACATCAGTGCAGTATAGAGCCAGCACATGGAGCATGAACTGAAATGGCTCATGAGTCCCTTATATATGTTATCAAGGAATCTCGACCCACACAGAGACAGCAGACAACTGCACCTAACCATAGGCCACACATAAAATTCAGAGAGTAAAGAGGACTGACATGATGGAAGAGGAATATAGACAAATGCACACATGGTCAAGCAGCAATTACAGATTAAGCAAATCAAACCCTTAAGTAAAAAAGGGAAATGTGGGACAAGAGTGAATGAGGGCTTCTAAGCATCAGTTATACTGACACACAAAGACACAATTATCAGAGGTAATATCACACCTTTAACAGTTTCTCTCGTACATCCTCAATGATGACTGTAACTTTTAATAGTCTCTTCCTGCAATTAACATGCAACGCTGTCAAACAACTGTCCATGGCAATAGTAATAGTATTTAAATGTAAAATGATACAATAGTGAACAATATACAGGTGGCAAATGATACTCTACAGAGCTTATAACTATAACCTTCCCAAATTAAATCTTCTACCTACTCAGAGGAAGCCATCAATAGGGCATAATCTACAGTGGCTCAGAGAACGACTGACATTCTATCAGAGGGCTCCTGAGACTATAGAGTAATGTGGTCATTACCCTTCTCTAATTTTTATTTTCTTGCATTCTCTCTGTGTCTCACATTCTCTGTATGTCTATCTACAGGTCTGTACAACGCTCCTGCTTGCTGTAGTGGTCGAACTGGCTCTTCCAATGCATCATGTAGGAGCTCCAGCGGTGGAACTCTGCCTTCCATTGCCGCTCGGCATCATCAATGTTGTCTGGGTATAAAGAGAAAAGGAAATAGATTGGGAGAAACAAATAGTAGTCATTATGTCTAATTTTGCTTACACTCAAATTTTGTGTAAAGTCACTAAGCCTGAATAGTTTTTAGCTACACTCTATAGACATAAGAACTACAGATTCAATTCTGGGATAAAACTGCCAGGCAGGAGTGTAGTGGTGAGGTATGATTGTTTTTGTTTGCAATAAGCCTATATAGAGGAAAATTAGGTGATCATTATGAATCACAAACAGAAAATTAAGTACAAAGACCACACACAAGGTCAAAGAAAAGGTAACACAAGAATGAAAAAATCAACATGAGGTGAGAGCAGAAGAACAAACAGTGCAGAGATCTTCCCGACGTATACATCAAGTGGTCCCATTAAACAAATTACTCAGCAGCTCAACAGCCCACTTAAACCCCACCCTTTTATTAGAGCAAAGACCTTCTCTGGAGGATTTGCAGTTTATGAGTTCAGGTCACTGCAGCTGAATCATCTCACACTCTCGAAAACAGGGTACAGCTTCAGCTGCTTCGTGTTCTGGTTCACTTCCAGTAGAAGACAAAGTTGTTTAGTTTACTTCCAAGATACACATCAAATGACAAGGCATTTCCTTATGGACTGAAATGCCTTATTTACTGCGAGATCTATACGATTCTCAGAGACTCCAAAGCAGTTTCATAGCATAATGCCTGCCTTGTATATATAATATTTGTATAATTTAACTTTTTTTTATTTTAACCTAAACTGAATCTTTTTACATGAGAAAGGAAAGATGAATCTGATTTAACCAGGAGGAGCAACATAGTAAATCAATTTATGGTTTTCTTATCCCATTTATTTTACTCAGGCTTCCTTGTCTAAACAGCATTAAACATAAGTGAGCCATTTCTGAAACATTACCACATAGTTTGTTTCTCTGTCCACTAGTGCTTAACATTCCCAGTTTCTCAGTTCACTGTTCCCTGTGTCCATGCTCTGAAGGTGAATATCTGCATGTTAATATGACGCCAACATTTGCAATGCAACCGTTTCTTAATGGCTGACATCATGAGGGAGGCCTCTGCTGACAAAATGCATCATGTAGGAGCTGCAGCAGTGGAAAATTAAGAATCATGACAGTTTATATCAGAACCTAAATTGAATAATGTTACATGCAACTGTGAGTTCTGTTAGTTACCAGTTATGTTAAGTAGGCGAGGCAGAAACCGGTTCCACAAGGCACATAGCTGTGTTTTCAGCCCTTTGTGCACCTTCATTGCATCTGTGTTTAGGCCCACATGCTTCTCCTCTGTTGCTGTGAAGAGAGGCCATCTCCGTCGGCTTTCTATGGATCCATCAACGTTGATATTGGGATTGCTAGATAAGAAAATAGAAGAGAGAAAAATAAAACTGGCATGGAAGAAAAACCGCACAGTCCCATTCATCTACACACCAACTTTTTCCAGCCACACACAAGCTCACATATGACTATTTTAACTCACCCAGTACGAGCAAAATTAGCCCAGTATCTCATCATACGTCGACTGAGCTTCTCCTCTTCTACAGTGTAGTTAAGCCTCTTCTCCAAAGGCAGGCCAAACACAAATTCAATTTCATAGCCATGGAGCACACCCATCCACTCGGGCCAAGCCAGGTTAGAGGCTCGATGGTCAAAGAGGTAGAGGTACACAGCAACTGTGAAAAACAAAGAAATGTATTGGATTAAAAAAAGATGACATTTTAGCTATATTTAAAAAATTTTGTAACATTTTATGCCATTTTATGACAATACAACATGAATCCAGACCCTTAATTGCAAATCAAAAATACTACTACTATCCACAATTACCTTACCTTGTGCATGGCCGCTGTTGCTTGCTGGGCCTGAATTGGCCCAACCAAAGTTTCCTTGACCAGTTGTTCCTGTCTGGGCAGGGTTAGAACTGTATTGAGCATAGGATCGTGCAAAGTGCTGCAGAGGGCAAATAACATTATGGTCTCCCACAATGTCCTCCATTGCATCACGATTTTTCAAGGGGTTGTCTTCATCCATCCAGTCTGTGTATTGAAGGATAACTGCCTCCAATCCAATATCATTGGCATGAGGAACACTCATCCTAACACCTTGTAGAAAGTCGTCCCTTGAGATCAGACTATCATTGTCCTTACTGAAACCTGGTGCACCGTAAATCAAGAAATATGACCCTTCATCCTGGTTTACACCCAATAGAATTTGAGTATCCTTGAAGTTGCCTGAGCTCAACATGGCATCGGGGGTATCAGGGAGCACCACACCATCAATCACAGGCACAAATGAAAAACGGAACACGCTGCTATATGGGAGTACCTGGAACTCCTGGTCAATAAGCTCCTGTGGTTGCTTGTTCCTAAGGCAGTCAACTAGCTCACTGTCGTCATCATCAGGACAGCCTACCAATTTGGCCAGCCTGGTGGCCCTCCTTCGAGCCTCATCAAAGCTGATTGTAGCCCAAGGGCAATTTGGCACACCACTTTGCATAATGGCACGAGAGAATTTGGGGCGACTCTCTGGAGACAGAAGATGCATGCCGACTGAGGCTCCACCTGCACTCTCCCCAAAAATGGTCACCTGCTTAGGATTGCCTCCAAAAAAGTGAATATTGTCCTGGACCCATTGGAGTGCCATTCTCTGGTCTAGCAGTCCCACATTTCCAGGAGCCTCAGAGGAGCCATTAAGGGCAAGGAAGCCAAAAGCACCCACACGATAGTTCATAGAGACCACCACCACCTTCTCAGAATGTGCCAGGTAGCGACCATCATAGACATCTAGAGAAGAGGAACCACTGTAGAAGCCACCACCATATATCCATACCATAACAGTGAGGTTGTGTGGCCGAGGGGAAGCAGGAACCCAGACATTTAGGTATAAGCAATCTTCACTCATCATCCTGTTGGGGTTCCACATTTCAGTGCCAGGGAAGCCAGGATATGAAGTGTCCACATACTGGTAGCAAGCATTGGGATAATCTGTGGCTTCAAACACATCATTCCACGGCTTTTTGGGCTCAGCTGGTTTAAAACGCTTTTTTCCTACAGGAGGTTCTGCAAATGGAATACCCAGAAAGGCAACAACATGGCTTCGATCTGGGATGGGCAAGCGTATACCCTGGACACGACCTAGCCTAGTTGTTACTATAAGTTCAGAGTCACTTTGTGTAAGGGATTGGTGGATAAAGAAAATAATAAGAATAATAGGGAAGAATAAGATCTTCATGTTCTCTTCTGTTTTTTGGTTAATTGGTTAAGGTGCTTGTTTTTTTCTGGGCTCAGCTCAGAATATAATCTGTTGAAGACAAAAAAAAAAAAAAAGATTATTAAAAAAGAATATAAGTCTACATATATATATATATATATATAGATTAGTGATCTATGAAAAGCAAGATTGCTAATATGCCATCAAATCCTAAACAATTAATAAACGATGAATAATATGAGAAAAGATCCAGAAGTTTTTGAGCTCTACAATATGGCCCAAATGGCTGATCTATAAACACTATAAAAGTTCTCTCTGTGACTGTTGCTCTCCCATTCAGTACTAATAACCTCCCACATAAGAACACTTGTTTGATGGAAATGTTTTCTAGGGTCTTAACACTCAAATACACCTGTGAGGTTGTTTATATTTTATGTGTTGTGTGGTTGCCATGATGACTGGATTAGTTCGAGAGGCATGGTTAGGGGGAGCGTACATGACTTTTTCTGCAGCTGTGTGGAGAAGGCGCTATTTCTGTTCTGCTGTCCCTTTTGCCTGTCCTGGGTTGTATGAGCTGTTAAGCATGCCATAGGGTTAGACATTTGTATGTGAAAGGTTTGGGTTTTCTTGTCAAGATCTATGTCATCTGTGTAGACAATTACCACAGTAAACATGAAACATGACATTAGGTAGACAGCAGCATCCCACTTATTTTCCACTTTATTTTATGCAACAAATTATGTGCATAGTATAATATGCATCCTGGAAGAGTTTTATTGCTGTTTCATGTTTGGGTTTAGGCAGAGAAAGTCCACTTCTGAGCAATGGTGGCAAGAATACAGTACAAACATCTGAACTGATGGGTGGCTTTTGCTTTTCTGTTGCAGATATAATTTGTGCATGTCTGTTTTGCTGACAGTGTAACTAAAATTGATCTGGAGTTTATATGCACTGGTGAGTTACTTTTTTATACTTGTGAAAAAATCTGAAATTATTATTCTTTGGTTGTAATCATAGAGAATATTAAAATGTTTTAATTTTTTTTAATGTTTTAAATTAAAAAGAATTTCTGCATATAGGTTTCACTGTCTTTTCTTTTATGTTATAGTCCTACCAGTGCCTAGACTTGGTTTGCTTTATCAAATAGACTGTGACAGTACGCATAGACAGTAACACTACAACAGCTAATTTTGATGGGCCACAACCATTTCAACATTTCCCACTTCTTTAATAGACATTTCACATCAGATCAGATATAGTGATATACAGTGATATAGTTATTTGAACCAAAATCACAGAGGGTTGGAGAATACTGGGGAAAAAAAGTGCAGTGTCATTGCTCTTTTAATGGAACTGTTACAGAACACCCAGTGTGTGGGAGAGAAAGGCATTGGATAATAACCACATACCAAGAAACACTTATTATTATTATTATTATTATTATTATTATTATTATTATTATTACTACTACTATTATTACTATTATTATTAAAAAACATAGTTTTACGTGCTGATAACATGGCTAACATGCGTTAACAGTGTTATCTTTATAGCACATGGGTTATCATGGAAAAAAATGTGATACACTGGCAATGAATATTACAATAATAATTTAACCCTTTTGTGGTGTTTACATTTTTGATACTCAGCCAGTGTTCAGGGGTCTGAACCTGCTACATTATTTGTAAAACAATGTAAATATTGTTTATATGTAAATATTATATGTAAAACAATATAATCATATCAACTTATGCTGAAATACTCAAAAATATGTATGTCATCTCATTTACAAGCAGTACAAACACAATATGTGGTTAATATTTGCCTATTTACCAATTTTTTCATAATATTTCTCAATAAACTTGTAAACTTGTCATTCCTAGGATGAGATTATTATTCAATTTCACCATTTTTAGACATCAAGCCTTCTTTTCTAGTAGGGTGCTGATGAGCTGGTGCTGGGAAGGTTTATGTATAGTTGAACATTTTGTCCACTTATGTCTGATGTCCTTTATGTCCACTTATATCCACCGTCCATGTATGTTTACCTTTTTGTAAACGCTGTGGGTATTACTGTAAACTGCTGTCAAATTCCATATATGTACAAGCATACTGGCCAATAAAAGTGATTCTGTTTTCAAGTTCACTGCCAGAAACTGAATTTATTGAGACATGATCCTCATGTTCAGAAAGTATGTCATCTTCCAAAAGAGGAACTCCTTCTACATTTGCTTCACACTCTTCTAAAATCATTTCTAAAGCTGGCTCAACTGTGATTATTTTTGTCATATTGAATGATTGTGGTGAAATGCCATACACTGTGACAGAGCAATTTATATCTTACGTCCCTCCCCCAATTTGCAGCTGACAGAATGCTATGAAATTATTTTTTGCAGATTCCTATGAGATACACACACAACAGGGAGAGTAGAGTGTAGGAGAGTAGACCTGTTCTCTGTGCTTAAAATTTTTGCAGCTTTGGTTATTTCTATGTGTGCATTTGTGTCTTGATTCACAGACAAACACTGGTTTTTGTGGATGAAATGTAAAAATTTTGTGAACTGTGTGAGAGTGAGTGTGCATGTGTGTAGTTTCACATACTAGAAAGGAAAGAGAGTTTGAGGAAAAAGATAGACACATGAAAGTGTAAGGGGGATACAGACAGAGTAGAAGGTCAGAAGTCAACATTTTCTGTCATGGTTTTTACATCAGTTTCTACAATCTCATTCCTTACAGGTCCAGCAGATCCAAACACCACGTATGTATTATGAATGTGTAAAGGGTGCACAGGAGGCACTCAGTAAAAATGAGTTTTTCAACATGTTCTTCAGAGCAAATGAGCCAAGGCCAATGTCAGATTGAAATAATAACTGATTGTAGTATTTTTCTTTTACAAAACATTGAAAATGGCTCTGTGGGAACCATTAATATACGTGTCTAAAAACTAATATCATGAGCAGTATTCTTTCAACTGAAAACACCCAGTTAGCAATAGCACAGGCTTCTTTGCAGTGAACTGTGTGCGCTAACATTAGCTTGGGTGTTTGTTTCTGTCAATAGCTATCATCTTACCTTCACAGTTGTGTATTTATGATGAAGCACACACTTTGAAAATGTTCTTCAGCTTACTAGAAGGCACTCTGCAAGTATTCTTACATATCTGATGAACATCACTGACAGTCATCTTCTTGCAGAAGTTCTTGCAGAAACCAACTGAAAATAATGCAATTCCAGGTGTAGTGAATGAAACATAAATGGAGGAACCACAGTAAATTAAATGCAAAAGTGTTTGTGCAAGTAGTCCATTGTCTACATTGTCAACACATTGACATGACACATACTGACATCTGTGTGACCTCGTCCTAGACTAATCATGCCGGTATCTATGTAGCTTTATAAAAAAAAAAAAAATTAAAAGAAAAAAAGTAAGTTAAACTAGCTAGCAAATGTAGCTTCATGGCCCATTGTAGCAGATTTCTTTAACTGTGTTATGCTTATTTAGCTAATATACATTAGCTGAAAGCAGCTACAGGGAAAGCATGAAACAATTTGCCAACAGGCACAAAAACAGAAACACAAAAACTGATGGACTCTGTATATCTGGTTCTGATTCATTGTATAAGTCCAATTTTGTGTGCATTTGACTGAAGGGCCATTGTTTAGTTTTACACTTTAAATATTTTAATTGTTAAACTCTTTGACTATATGTCTGATTTTGTGTGCATTTGACTGAATGGGTGTTTTTGCACCTTTGCACAGTTTTGCAAATTAAATGACATTTATGAATGTATTTAGGAGAAGAAACAGAAGTTGCAAAGATGAATCTGTCTCCAATAACACAAGACAAACCTATGTAAAAACCATTATTTACATACCATTGTTTAATGTAATCATGCCAGGAACTTCTCATATGTGATGTGTGTAGCCTTTCATATATCACATGCATGTTTTTTTTTTTTTCTCAACAATGTCCTGTAGATTAATATTAACAGAAATTCATGCAATACCATATACTAAGACAGTGACTAATCATTATTTATTGATGCCCCCTGGTTTCCCCTCTGTGCCCCTCCCGCACCCCTTACAACCCACCTTAAGTTGGTCTAGACAGGCCACTGCTTACAGCTAAATTAGCCTTAACACTATAGCCTTTTTAGAAAACACTTCTTTGATTGCTTTGTACTGGACAAGACAGTAAAACAGACTAATTGTGTTGGTGCCCAAGGGACTGGGAAACAGGGGTGCCTGTCAGTATGTCTCAGTGGACTTATTAATATCCAGAAGAACAGCTGCTAGCCAGAAACAGGGGTAAAGGGGGGAAAGAGCATGGGGGATAGACACGGGAGAGAGGCTCAAATTAGATCCTGGAATCTGTTTATGAAGTTCACAGGGGGATTCACTTTCAGCTTGAGATTACATGTTGTAATATGCACTGTCATATCTTTACATGCTCCACGCTCCCCACACCTCTTTTCTTCCAAAATAAACACCTGCACACCAGTGGACCAAGTATACTGCTAATAATTGTAGACTACTTAGCTTGATGACCAAAGTCAGTTGTTTTAGGTAAGTCAGAGAAGAATAAAGGACAACTGGTTTAAGTAAGTCAGAGAAAAATAAAGCACAACTAGACTTCGCTCAACAACTGGGCTAGGTTGAGTAGTGTTAATTTAGGAACTTTCGACAAGAAATCTTTCATCATGAAGTACTTGCACTTTGGTTTTTCTTTCTCCAGCATTTGTACAGGATTTTACTTCAGTCAACCTTTAGTAAAATATTATTTCCAGCTCTGCTGTTTGCTGCCACTACAAGGGTGACTTACGTTGTACTATAGTGAGTGTGGTTGCCATAGGAATTAAGAGGCCATACTGTCCATCGCATCATCTCTGCACACAATCATGACACATGCATTAACACAACCACCATGCTTCCATGCTAAAAAGGGCACAATATGATGTTGTTATCATATTGTGACAAATAAATAAATAATACCGTCACCTCTACAGCATTGTATGCGTAAAAATTTCTTCTATGTCAAAAAAGTAAATACTCAGTAAATTCGAATTTATCCACTTACTAGGTCTACACCTGAGGGTACACAATATACAGTAGGCTACTTTACTATGTAGTTTTAGATGTTATTTTTGCCTAGGTTGCCTCCTGCTAGCTCCATTTTGCCACTATATTTATGTTTGAGTATTTGAGATTTTTTTGCATTTCTGCCAGTGACCATTTGCTACCAAACATTTCAGTAAGGTCAAGTTAATGCAAGAAATTTTGAAAATGAATTCATGTCAATTTAGGCTAATCTGGTTTAGCTTCTTGTATGAAGTGAGTGTTTCTTTGCACTTTTGTGCAGTAATTATAATACTTTACCAGTACACTCCCTCATATGACTTACAGTTCACTGACCTACTGATCAACGCACAAATCACTGGGATGTTTCTGGAATGTAATTCTGACTGAAGCATTTGGAAGTTTATAATGAACACTTTTGAAAACAAGCTGGCTAAGACTGCTGGGTTTATTTTTTAGAGAAGAATTAGTGTTTCTTTGTTTTGCGAAAAATCTGGGTCTAGACGAAACTAATGATTGTAGAATGCGCAATGTCAATGCAAAATACCAAAACACTTTCGTGTTCTAGGCCTAGCTGGATCAGAGTTAAAGATCCGCGCTCCACATAGGAGGGCTTTCCAGAAGGCGCTGCATCTTGTGCACATATAATTAAGCAGTACAGGACCAGACGGGCTGGAAAGGATGTGAGACAGGTGCTCGAGGTAAACAAGACTTAATTTTAGAGCGCAGAGTCTCCGAGTGCGCGTGCGTTGGGGTGTGTTCACGAGCTGCCTGATTTCTCTCTCCGTCTCTGCAGCAAGCTACATCTACTTAGATCCAGCCAGTCATGCAAAATAATGAAATCACCGAGCGCGCGCACATCCATCACCGGCTTCGTGCATGATTTCTGAAGCCTTGCTTTTCCTAAGATCAAAACACAGGCTTACAGGTTGCGTTTTTAGGCGAACGTCACCGTGTTACTTAATCTTCACAACCCAGTTAATCTTGTCAAGTTTAATCATAGTGTACTTGCACGCGACATACAGTGGCCAATGCATATTTAGTGAGCAGAGATTTCAACCAGTCTTTATGTATTGCTACTACTACTTTACTATTAACAGCAATAATAGCACTAATAATAATAATAATAGCACTAATAATAATAATAATAATAATAATAATAATAATAATGATGATGATGATGATGATAATAATAGTAATAGTGAATTTATAATTAATTGTTAATGACAATTGGAAAAACGATCACTGCAAAAGGAAAGGGCCATCTCGCGAAATATCTCTAATTAGTCCAGAGGTAATTAAAAAACAAACAAACCTACGCATATGCAGCAATTTCAAAGTGGAACTACATCGCATCGATTAGATGACAACCTCAGAAAATTCACAAACACAGATATGTTCAAACCTCAACAAACACAAGCAACAGCGCGTGAAGACGCACTACAGGCACGCGCGCGCACACAGCTCTCCTTCATATTACTGCGCTTTTCATGTCGCTGCGCAGTGTTTACTTTCGATTGTAAGGGGTCACATTCGCGTAACTTAAAAATAGGAATAGGAGTAGAGCTCCACCGAAGGGTTACAGTGGCTGAATGAACTGTACCTGGCGACTCCCAATGGCGAGGCGGCTTAGCTCTTTCCTCTTCCTCCTTTCTCTCTCCTGTCCTTGAGCGGAACAAGCCGGAATGATGATGGCCGTGCTGGTGAGAGAGGGTCTAGAGGAGAAGCAGCGGGGAAGCACAGGACACAAAATCACTGCCTGCTTCGCCTGTCACGGCCAAAATGACTGCCTCGGCCCTTTAAACGCTTGATGTCGCCTCTCTCACAGAGGATAGGACCAGGCGAGTCGTACTGCACTGCTGTGTCGATAGGGGGAGACTGCTTAAAAAAAAAAAAAAAAAAAAAAAAAAAGAAAAAAGGACAGCACTGCTGAACTCTCGCGAGAAAAAACACCCAGTTCTCATATCCATATACTTCGTAGTGAGCGAGCTGTTTCTGTGATATGTGAATTGGGTGTGGGTGCAATTAGGAAATACCATTTTAAAATGTACGAAAACACGCATTGACGTAAGCCTATTCATGTCTAGTCACGATGAAGTTAACAATTAATTAAACGCATTTCGAGACAAAATCCAAGTGTGTTTGGAGGTGTTTCTTAAAATACAGTGAATGAAAAGTATTTCATCCAAAAAATGTCTAAAACTGACTAATGGTTGATTTCTGTGAGTTGTTCTGTAAAGGAATATGTCATTCATTAGGTTCTCAGATATTTTTTTCTTTATTAAAAACACTTTTGAAAATTACAAATCCTGTCCTTGTCCTTAGCCAAATTGGACTTACAGCTTTCATAGTTTTGTTATGCTCTAAACTGTTATTTAGAAATAAAAAACTCCATCAATAACAAGTCACGTTTACATAAAACTCAACATAAAACGTGTGCAATACGCCTTTACAGGTAGGACTCAGAAGAAGTGACATCATTTGACCGAGGTCAAGCTGACACTGATCAAAGGTGAGTTCTGTCATTGAATTGTATGATTTTAAGCTTGTTTTTGTATGGTTTTTTTTTTTGAGGAGGATGAGCTAAAGGGTCAGGCCCTGTCACAAAATAATGAAAATGTTTTAAATCCAAAACATGTCTAAAAAGGTTACTGAAACTCCTTGATTGCATGTTAACAGTTTTTATGCTAGCATGCTAGCAGGCTGAGTAATGGCAGTTTAAAATGGCCGACCGTCAGGCCCTGTCACATCCCTGTGTGACATGGCCTTACAAATGAATGGCATTGTTCTTTTTTACTACCTTTATTTATATAATATGTATTTAACACATGCCATAGTAAAACATTATTTGAATAAGTAAACATTACACTGTAAATTTGAAGCTTTTTATGCTTATCGACAAATCTTTTTGAATTTTGTCCCTCTTTTACCTAGGCCTATGTAGCACTGCTTTTGAGGTTGCACTTTGTATATTAATGATACATATCTAGATATAATTGTCATTTATATTAGCTTTGAGTAATGATGACTGTAATTATTCAGGTGCAAATGAGATGTGTGAACCGATTCTTCTGGCCCACCAGAGAAGACATGATCTGGTATATGCTCGATGATGTCATTTGTTTCATTCCACCTCCTCAGCCTGTAACCACCCTTCACCATGAGATCCAAAAAGACATTTGGGCAAAGCTTGTGGAGTATAAGGATTAGAAAATAATCTTGAATTTCATGTTATTGTTCTGGTTATTACACCCGCGTACGCATAGCACAAGATGGGGTTATTGTTTTCACTCCTGTCTGTGTTTGTGCCATTGTGCCATTCTAGTTGTTTATTGTTATTGTACCTGGCCATGTTATTGTTAAATGGAATTTTAATGAATTGTTAAATGAATTGTTAAATGAGATGTTTTTATATTGAAATAAAATGAAATCAGTTTATTGAATTAAAAAAGATGTTTGGACTATATCAGTTGTCAGTCATATTCTACTGAATTAGGTCCTTATTATATGTCCTTGGCTGAACTTTAACATAGTCTAATATTACATTAACATTAAAATTATAATAATAATTTAAAATAGGAATGCTTATCAAAACTTAAATAAAGAACGCAAAACATAACTTTTTCTGCATCAATGAAATGTCCTGTCACAGCACCGTCAGTCCTGTCACGCCACGGTCAGTCCTGTCACACAGGAAATGATGATATAAAAATTTACTATTTGAGGAAACATTGATGAATTAATCTCTTTAATTGTGTAGATGAAGGTGGGGGTATATATCCACTACTATGTTTTTGTAAAAATATCCTATGTAAAGGTAGTTTTTTTTACAACTATATGAGTGCCTGGCGGGTATTCTGTGATTTTGTGTACTACAGTTGACCGAAAAGTTGCTTATATTTCTTATAGGAATTACAAAACCATGTCAGATACAATCAGGGACATGTGACCAATAAGAAAATTGTATCAAAGAAATTCATTAGGAAACCATTCTAACATATACAAATTTGTCTGTGACAGGGCCTGACATTTTAGGGGTGAAATGCATATGAAAATGTATTTTATTCAATCATAAAAACATGCTGAGATGGCATGATATGTGTTTCTCATAGTTTAACATGTCCTCCATATGACTCAACATTCAGATTTAAGAATAAGATATTTTTCCCCCAAGATTTTTATAAGTAGAAATGTACATTTCTGGTAGAATGTCCCATATAGTGTCATATCCAAATAAACAGGACCTTTATAAAATCAGCTTTTACCACCTGTACAAGCAAAGTACTTCAGAATCGGAAGGAGGTGAAATCAGCTGATCGTCCAAAAAGTGGTACATAAACGTGGTACACACCCTGTCACGGGACAATTTTTATTATGTCTACATTTATTACTGAATTACTTTAGTATTTTTTTTTATTACACCCTAGTAGTTATGCCCTAGTTTCTCACAAACTAAGCGCCTATGTATGTAAACGATTATTGCGGACCAATTTCAGCATAAAATATTGTTAATGGAATTCATAGCAGTGACTGAACCTAAACTTTAGGAATACAAAATTTATTATTAAAACTAAGCTGGCTAATTTACATCAATTTTCAAGTATAATTTTGCTGTCAAGTACACAATAACACCTCAATGGCTTTTTATAGACTATAAATCTATAAAGTGGTTTTCCTTAAAGCCATAAACTGAAAATACTGCATATTTCAATAATGATTTGTAGATTTTACAGTAGAAGCCTACATGTATCACAAGTCAAAGTACAGATTTACTTCTTAGCCTTAAAGGCATTAAAACATCTAAGCTCACCAAAAGTCTTAATTTTATATTTTTACATTTTAGTAATGTAATCAAACAAGCTGTTGAAATCTGAAGGTAATATATCCGTATAATATAAATTTACTGATTGCATCTGTTACTGCTGCCAAGCTGGGCAAGATTTACAGAATATGGTGATGGGTGTTCAATAGGAATAAATCAGAGATTTTAGTATTAATGTATTAAAAAGGATTAAGTTGAATTAACCAGTGCCTGCTGAGATCCTGTACTATTTTGTAGTATAACTGATATTATCTTGTTTTCAGTGGCTACTTTAAAAGTACGCTGTGGTGCTACTAAAAGATGTCAAGATGGATCAATATAGATATGTCCCAAACAGAGAAAACGGGAATGAGCGATAATAAAGACAATGAAATATGGTGATATATGGTTTGAATAAAGATGCTGATCAAAAGAAAATTGAACTGTAATCATATTTACAGTAATACTGAAGAAATGCCTAGAATACATTGCTATAATGTTGCTATTTGATTCTGGCTCATCGTTGTCTTTTCTTGTCAGGACAGAGTTAAAAAAAAGATGTTGGGTTGACTTTTGCAATGTTTAAACATGGTTTCGTCTTTTAGATTCAACATGCTGACAATTAGGACACAAAGTTGTCATAACATTGTGAGAAGATAAAATCTCTTCTGGGAGTAATGAATAATGAAAATTTTAAAAGGGCAGAAACCCTGAGAAATATTGAGTGAGGCCACTGCTATTAGATACATTCAATCATGCCAAGTCATTTCATTAACTAAATTCATCTTAATAAAGTATGACATTTGAAAAGCATGAGCATGCAAACATATTAAAACACACCTCAAGCACATTTACCTTACAGAACATACAGTTTCTGCAAAAATTCAGGATAGCTTGTTTGATTGCAATTACTCTCAGAGTCTAAACACTTAAGACATTGATTTTGTGCCTCTGCATATTCTGAATTATGGTGCCACCCCCATTCCCAATCACATTAGGAGAAGCAGAATGCTGAGAGAGATCCAAAGAAAAAAACAGGATGTTCTTCCATAAGCACCATGAAAACAAACAAACAAACAAACATTCTGAAGACTGTAGGGGTAGTAGATCCTTAAAAAGGCATGTTAAAACCGCATTTATAAAAATTAACATTTTTATAGCTATTTCCAGGAATATTTTATTACATTTTACAAGGCAATACTTTTTTGTTTATGGACAATAATTCCATTGCTTGAGCCATTGTTGCAGCTTTATAGCGTCAATCGGGAGCTACACAATGTTTACCAGGCCTGTTACAAGACCTTTTATTTCATTATTTTTTTCTGTCATATATTCAAAATGTGACAAGCTTATGGTGGCAAATAACAAAAAATAACTGGGGAAAGAACAGATCTGGAGGGTTGCACTTACTGCCATATTACTGAATTAAAAAGCATGACTCTGTGCCTAGACTGTACTCTATTTCAGTGCCTCAATCGGTACAGGAGTTCATCTGCCTTATTGCATTTTGTAGTTCCTGCACCATCAGCACCAAGACAAGTGACTAAACATGCAGAGAGAGAGAGAGAGAGAGAGAGAGAGAGAGAGAGAGAGAGAGAAAATACATACATACATAGCTGATGACAGAGGGGAGAAAACGCATACTCAGGAGAATCCAAAACAGAGTCTGTAAAAGTAGCAGTTTGCTGATCCAAAGCTATTACCTAATTGCTGGGCTGTTAGTAATTTGGTGGACACATTTTCTCTCTCCTAATCTGCTTCTAAGTCATAGGAAGCGTACATGGCATAAGACAAATAAGTAATAAGCAAATAAAAATTCTAGTCGAAACAGGAAAAAATAGGGTTAATTCACACGTGTAATTTTAACTCAGCAAGCAACACAAAATCTAATTATAAATTCATTATACTTCATTATACGTTTTTTCTGTTTCATAATTACCTTTCCACATACAAACCCAACACTGCCACCATGAGGTGATCAAGATGTGGTCACTATCAGAGTGGATGTTGGATTTGAATTGAATTACGTCTCTTTTTAAGCTAAAGTGCTCTATTCTGAAAACCATTATATAGTATTTGGTGTCAGAACATAGTAGATTAATGTTTAACTTGGTGTAGATTGTTCAGCACACATTCTAAAGGTGTCTAGGTCAAATATTTTTTTTTTGTTTGTTTAATTTGTCCCGCAGGTTGGGTTAATCATTGTTTATGTAGCAGCCCTGAGCCCAGGTTCCCCTTTCATCTGTAGGAGGAAATTTCATATGTATCAGTATAGTAACTGTATATTGGTCTTTTGGTATCCTGATAAATCTGATGCTATAACCACATTGTCAAAAGATGCCACAAAAATTAGTTTACCTAGATATTAGCATGAGAATAAGAATGTTTTATCTGCCAAGTACAGGTTGTACAAGGAATTATTTCAGGACACAATACAACACAATACAATACAGTGCAATATATCTGTACAGGAAGGCAGTACAATATTTTCATGTGGAAACTGCTGATACAGCAAAAATGCAGGGGTGTGATATAATTGTTACTATGACTGTAATAGAGTGTCATTGTGCTATTACTGCAGGTGTTAGTGCAATTAATAAGATAATATGCTATAGCTGAGTGTTAGCTCTGTTATTGTCAAGGGAAAAAGCAGGCATGCTTGCTTAGCTGCACTAATGCTAATTAGCCAAACAATAAAGTTACTGCTAGGGCTATGGATAAATGGTTTGCTATGTATACAGGAAGAACGTTCTTTAAAAAAAAAGAGAGAGAGAGAGAGAGAGAGAGAGAGAGAGAGAGAGAGTAGATACCAATCATATTAATCTAATTTCATTAGGAGAATTTGTGATTTTGCCACTGGACCTCCAGCTTTGCTCTGAGTAAGGAGCCGGGGGAAATAGCTCCCGCAGAAAAAAAGGGCTTCACTCACTTATTAATTAGCAGCTGGTTTATAGAGTGTTACTGACCTTTTGTTTAATTGTCTAATCTGTAGTAATAATGGAGAAGAAAATGCCCTAATAGACACAACCAAGTGGGTTGAAAATAAGCAAGCATTTTTTAGAGTGCAATATGTGCTTTGCAATATTGTAAGGGTTTTTTCTTGTTGTTTTTACCCCATTGACCGCATTGCTTACCATTTTGTTGCTCACATCCTAGAACCTGCATTTCTATTCTAGGATGAACAACAAATGCAGTCTGTGCCCACTCAATATTTGTTTTCATTAAAATAACAGCAAATTATAGTTTAACCTGACTTTGTGCATTTTCCGTGTGTGCTTCAAAAGGGTCTTTTTTTACTTTTACTTTTGTGTGTTAGCACTTTTTATATCAACCAGGTGACTGAAGATCTGTTTGCCCTGGTGGCCCAACAGACCAAATTTCTGGCTGATGCTGAACCAACACTGGCCCACTGTCAGTTTGCTACTTGAGCACCTCAACAGGTCATATATTTGCATCATGCCAAATGACAAAATGTAAATATACAGTTGTCATCTTTTGTGCTTTAAAATTGTGACATGATCTGTCATGAGAGCATTATCTGTATTCTATCTGCGTAACAAAGGTGACCTTTGCAAATGTAATACATAACATACTTCTTGAACAAGGCAAACTGACAAATTATGCCACTATCTGATTCTTTTTGTCCCTTGTACTTTGTGTGAGAGTAGGTCACTTTAACTAACAATTTATCAAACACTGGTATCCCTGCTGATCGAAGCTCACTCTTCACAATTGTACACTTACTGGAGATTATTTTATAGGCATGTAATTTGATATATATAAAAAATTTTTAAAAAAAATCAGAGTGTATGTTGAGCATGCTTGACAACAACTCATGTTTGACCTACCTAAAGGCTAAAGTCCTTTGTCTTTTAATATCCTGAAAAACTCTTGCTTCAAACTGTTCTCTCTGCCTGTAGCATGTGATGATAAGCCTTCATGTAGTCATCCAATATGTTTCTACACTCATTCTGATTTTTTGGCTATTGTATTGACCCACAGCACTGAAAAACACTAATGCTGTTTCCCAAATGGTGCTGTATGTAATTATTTTATACCATCATGTCTGTCCAATCTCTTTAATGTATATTCTCCAAGAGAAAAAGAGAGAGATTCCTTTGCCTACCAAACAATTGATAAAACAAAATGCTTCAGAAGTGCTATATGATTAAATATGAATCTTAGCTAACTTGAAATAAAATGAAAGTTTCTTTCAACTGTTTCCCTTATGCTGAGCTCTCCCTTGCTATTTGGAGAGAAATCCTGACCCTCTGATCCTTCCACTGCATTTGACCTTATCTTAGGAACCATTTTTATTAATTTATCCAACAACCAATGGCAATGTTGTTGGGTTTCATGGGATTTTGAAAGAATGAAGTCCTAAGAAAAAGCATGACCACTAGCCCTCTGAGTTACACTAATCTTAAATATTGAAACCTTTTATACAAATTCAGTTGTGTAGATGATCTTGTGAGAGATCTTACTGGTAAGGGTGTGACCATTTTTGGTTTGGTTTAGTTGTTCCCATAATAAAGAATATTGGGATATATGGGATATATACAGTATATACCCATAGCCATATTCTTCTTTATAACAGTGTGCCATGTGTATGGCTCCCTTGTACAATACTGGCATTGATTTTAGTTATGTTAAGTAAAACTTCTATTACAGAATATGAAATTTACTAGCAAAATTCAACAATAATCAGTAAAATAAAATTTTCTTTGTGTTTTTGCATCTACTTGTTAGATACCAAGAAAAAACACAGATGAAGTCAACATTTTAGGTCTTTGAACCCATTGAAATTACATGTGCAAAATAAAGCTAAGTGAATGTTACTTAATAGAACACAAAGTCCATGGGTGTGTACTTCATAGATCTGGTATATGCGAGATCTCAAAGCTTACAACTAAGAAGCACGTCATCCAGGAACATTTCATCATTGAAACTATCTCTATTTGCTTGCTCATACATACATATATATAACTCAACATTTGATGATGTCCATGGGTTCCAGACTTCAGGCAGTCAGTGATTTCAGTATATGAGATATATTTTATCTTAGTGGCCTAGGTGACTACATCTAGGTAATAATTATGACAAGCTGCTAAAATATTATAGCGATTGCATTAGCAATAATTTTTTTCTCAAATTCACAGTTTTCAATGTAAGATAGTCCCTTATCAGAATTATCAACCCTTTGCCAGCTTTGGCATTTCTGTATCTTGGTGTTGCTAGGGAAATCAGCAAAACAAGCTGTTTAAATATGAGTTATCCATAGCAAATAGAGGCAGTTAGGTACTGATAAGATAGATTATTATATAGGCATTACATGAGTCTTTGTTCTTTGATCTTCACTGTACCACGTCCTTGAGAAACACCTGGTATTGCATAACAATGGCCAGTGACACTGTCCCCCCTCCATATCACTACATAAATGAACCAATGACTATGAAGTCAATGAGTAGTATGTGTATGTGTAAGCCTTTATCTATGCTTGCTCATTCAGGCAATGCACTGTATTTAAGAACAAGTCTGAACAGATAAAATACTGTATATAAGTAAAATGAACTCACTATAGAACAATACAGTGCAGAAACACTTAAGCCTTTGTAGAGTCATGGGAAAAAGAAAGTACACCCTCATTCAAGTCTTTTCATTTATCATAGCCTAAATAACAATGTGTGGTCCTCACCAACTTGTATATTCAAACAAATATCCTCAGGTGATAACAATGAAAAAAAAAACAGATTTTACTATGTAGTCATTTTCCCCAAAAATTAAACCAACATTCAGAAACCAGGTGGGGAAAATAAATACACCCTATATTTAAGTAACATGTAGAACCACGTTTAGCAAATATAACCTGAAATAAATATTTTCTGTAGGAGTTTATGAGTCTCGCACATCGTTTTGGAGAAATTTTGGCCCACTCTTCTTTACAACATAGCTTCATCTCATTGATGTTTGAGGGCATTTGTTTATGCACAGCTCCCTTAAGATCCCACCATAGCATCTCAATGGGGTTGAGGTCTGTACTTTGACTTGGCCATTCCTTGATTTTTTTTCTTCTTTAACCATTCAATGTTGATTTGCTGGTGTGCTTGGGATCATTGTCCTCTTGCATGACCCAAC
Source organism: Pangasius djambal (assembly GCA_022985145.1). Classification (NCBI taxonomy): domain Eukaryota; kingdom Metazoa; phylum Chordata; class Actinopteri; order Siluriformes; family Pangasiidae; genus Pangasius; species Pangasius djambal. The sequence goes on from CM040978.1 coordinate 15,360,328, forward strand.
TTAAGCTGCTGGACAGATGGCCTCACATTTGTCTCAAGAATATTCTGGTATAAAGTGGAATTTAGCATTGTCTCAATGACTGCAAGTTTTCCAGGTCCTGTGTCTATAAAACAAACCCTTCACCCTTCCACCACCATGCTTGAGGTGTTTGTGATGCTACACTGTGTTTGGTTTTCACCAAACATGGCACTTTGCATAATGGCCAAACATCTCCACCTTGGTCTCATCAGCCCGAAATATATTGTTCCAGAACTTTTTGAACTGGTTTGTTCAAACGCAATTTTGGCAAACCTAAGTGATACTGCCATATTCTTTTAGGAGAGGGGCTTTTTTCTAGCTATCCTTCCATGAAAACCATACTTTTTCTGTATTTTTCTGATTGTGCTGTAATGAACAGAAGCCTTCAATGTGCTTACAAAAGCCTGTAGGTCACATGATGCTCTTGTGTTCCTCCTCTAGATGTCTGAGCATCAAACAGTCTGAACTTGGATTGAATTTGCTGGAACTCTCTCTCTTGGCAGCTGTCTTGAAGGCTCTCCTTTTGTAAACAATCATGCTCACTGTAGAATGGTAAACTTCAAATTGTTTGGAGATGGCCTTATAACCGTTCCCAGATTGATAAGCAGCAACAATTGCTTCTCAGAGGTCATGGCTGATGTCCTTTCTTCTTGGTATGATGTGGACACACACCTGACCGAAAATTTCGGCTTTTATAGAGATAGTCACACTCCTTGATGTTTAACTAATCTTGTGCATTTCATTAGTAACACCTGGCTTCCTAAGGAAGAGTGTACTTATTTCTCCCATCTGGTTACTGTATGTTGGGGAAAATGACTACATATTGTTTTTTGTTGTCACCTGAGGTTATTTGTTTGTTTATAGGAGTTGGTAAGGACCACATAATTGTTATTTATGCCCTGATAAAAAAAAAAAAAAAAAGAATCGAAGGAGGGTTCTACTTTCTTTTTCCCATGACTGTATGTGTTGAACCATGTACCGCGCTATGCTTCATCTGCTTCATATGTATATTAGAGATATACTAACTTCCTGCACTTGTAGTGCATGTAATAATAGTCTGATTGTCATCATGAAAAGAGAGTTTTAAGTGCCTTACCCAGTTGCCTAAGCTATATTTGACTTTGATGCAATTTTAGATCAGTCCAGAGGATTTGACAGTTACACACAAACAGGTCACCAGTGATCACCACAACAACTGTTGTCAAGATCTTGTCAGGAACGTCATCTCCTGCCTGAGTGAGTCTAGTATTATTTATGGCTTCTTATCTTATGCTCAGGTCTGCAATGATGATAATACAATGGTGGAACTGTCAACCATCAACAGCTCATGGGGCACATGTTTGCTAGTATGTAAAAACAATTTCATAAGTCTGCCTATCCGTATGACTATCCTGAATAATCCACCTCCCCATTTTCTTCTGTTGTACAGCATTTTCTAGACTTACATATTTCAGCAAGCATGAGAGTGTATGATGGGTGGCGAGGGCGTGGTGTTGCATCAGGCCATAAACTTTACTACATCATTACTACATCAATTCTAGTTCATAGTGCAAACCCATCAGAAAGGGTGGCCTCTTTGTCAGTGCTTCATCAGTGCTTTAGAGCATTGTGAATTGGGTGTGTTGGTTTTATTTTACATTAGTGTGTGTGCGTGCATTACTGTGATTTTGATTTGTGCCACCATGTCTTTTTCATGGAGAACATATTTTATTATAACGATCTTATGCCAGTGTCAATCTTCAGGTAAGACAAATGTTTGGTAATAGTACTTGGTAATAGAAATGTTTCATATTTCATGTTTTAGTAAATGTCTGAATGAGAAAAATCAGCAGATTTATCTACTTAACCTGGGGTGAGAAGTACAATAATTGTAGGCAGTTTGCCTTTAAGCCATAGAAGTATACAACTTTCACATTGCCTCAGTCCACAATTTAAAAAAAATAATTCTTGAAAAAAATTATTGTCATTGTTCCATAATAAATCGCTCTCAGCATACCTAAGGCAATTCATATCTAATTTATACCTTATATTAAAAGGCTTTCTGAATAATTAATAATGTGGATAGGCGATATCAAATGTGTCTCTATTTTACAGGGTGTCCCAAAAGTCTATACTATAGACAGATATAGATATAGACACACAGATAGATAGATATAGATATAAATACACACACACACACACACACACACACACACACACACACACACACACACACATTCATGTAAATATTTCAAAGATTGTACCTTTCACTCTAGTTGTTGTGAATAATATAATTTGAAATAAAAATTGTTATATTAAATTAGAAAGGAAAGCAATATAGAAGCATTTTCACTAGAGATCTCAGACTTTTTGACTGTACTGTATATGCTATAACAACTGTTTTCTTGATAAATTAAATTACTTGAGAATCTAAAGTGAAATTAAGTACAGTGTCCCAAAGTCTCCATACATGGGGGAAATTAACACTTTTTAGCCAAATATAACTTTATTTACAAAACATTCTCTACATGATTGTAATTGTAACATGATGTAGATTCTTTGTAAACACATATGGAGTCGTCTCTCCTCCATCGCAAACCTTGCGACAGCTTTCTGATCCAGCCATGAGAATGATTTCAATACGTTCCTCTTTTGTCAAAGGCATTCTTAACGGCCATCTGAAAAAAAATATATATAAACTAAGTATGAAAAAAAGTGGAAGACATTTTGCTAAAAAGTATTAATTTCCCCTATGTATGGAGACTTTTGGGACACCCTATATATATATATATAAAGTACTGTGCAAAAGTCTTAGGCACCCTTTTTCTTTAGTACAAACTTTGTTATAGATTTTTATTTTATGACTTCTACATTACTGATTCAGTACAAAAACATTTTAGATTTCCAAACATTAGTTTTCTAGCACAAAATGAAATGTTACAGAAAAATGTTTGTATGTCAGTAAAGAAAGCAACATATTACATAAGAGACCACTTCTCAGACAAAAAAACATCATGAAGGCTGCTGGGTTTTGCTGCAAAAATAAGAAGCGAGTGTGACAGTCAAAGTCTCCAGAAGAACTGTGACTGCTTCTGCAAGATGCTCAGTAACACTTACAGCTCATTTCCTTATAAAACTGCACACACTGTACCTAAGACTATTTTTTTTTTTTTTAAAGCGAAGGACTGTCACACCAAATATTGAGCATTTCTTTGCATGTGCCTAAGACCTTTGCACAGTATATATATATATATATATATATATATATATATATATATATATATATATATATATATATATATATATATATATATATATATATATATATATATATATATATATATATATATATATATATATATCACACACTCCATATCATTAAAGGTACATCTTTTGTACCAATAGTATGTATCCTTCACTGTTAAAAATAATTTAAGGTACATAATTGAACCTACTATAAAAGCTAATTAAAGGTACGCTACATATACCTTCTCAGGTAAAAGATAAATACTAATAGTACAAAAGATGAACATTTGATGGTTCCAACCCAAGAAACAGGGGAAAGTACATTTGGGTAACCATCTTAATTAGAATGCACTTTTTAATTTAAAATAAACAGCAACAACAAAAAAACTGCAGCTAAAAGTGCTTTACAAAAATAGCAAATAGGAGCTTATAAAATATAAAATAAATTAATTTTATTACTTTTTTAAAAATTTGTCTGAAACTACAGTGGGCACCTCTATTATCTTTCCTGAGCAGAGTACAGACAGCTGTACTGACACAAACAGGTTTCAGTTAGAGCCTCATGTATTCCATGGATGAATGTATTTTGATGCATAAGATGATAAGATGATTTATTTTAGATTTATTTGTTACCAAGTTTTCAGGACTAAGTCTTTGTTTAAACTTTAAAGTTGTGTTTCCTTTATTTATGCTGTGTTCCATCTTGACACAAGTCTCAACTCAGGATGTTAAAACACCATTTGAACGTTGGTTTATGCAGGTGATGTCCATGCTAAGTAATGGAGACAGGAACATAGTCACTGATAATATTGGTATAAATTTGTATAATTCAGATACTTAATGCTATTCAGTTACTGATTAGAAAAAAAATCAGTAATCAGACATGTCAGCCTAACACAACCAGAGCTGAAGGGAAATCCAAACATTGCTGTATTAAATTTATATGAATTCCACCAATATGAAATCCACTAAAAAAGGACAAACAGATAAACAGCAGTGTTTAATCTACAGGTAAACAAGAGGAAGCTCAGCAGCCCCCAAAGGGTGAGATCTGTGGTGGGTGTTGCAAAAGTGATAATTAAACCACTTCTTATTAACAGCAGTTCTGCTCCTCAGTGCTTGATATAAAAATAAAAACTGAATTAAACGCCAACAACCCAACTCTCTCAAGTCACTTTTATGGAATTTCTTTAAGGCAATGAAGTTATTCCTCCATATAAATCATTTGCAAAGACACACAAGAAATTGGATATTCAAGAAAATCAACTTAATGTGGAAAATATCTTTTTAATATCTTTCAAGGTTGTATCTTGAGAGCTCCTGAGATACAGTATAATTGTCTTGAATGACTAATTTTATATACAGATTATGTTGCTAAGTTTAAATAGGTTATTAAAAAATAACAAGAATGTACAGAAGAATTTGTGAAGCTCAGTCACTTCATATTAATGACTTGAAAGAAGGCAATCCAAAATACTATAAATCCATAAAGTAGCTATTCAATTAGCACAAAAATGCCACAATATAAAACGATAAATACTCCTAGCTAATGCGCTGAAATAGCTGAGCTGCATTACATGGAGATTTCGCACTCGCTGCACTTAGGAGATGCTTTTTCAACATTTGTCATTTTGAGCTTTGCTTTTTATGGAATTTTGGGGGCATCATTAAATGCAAATCAGCTATGCCATAAACTTGTTTTGTAATTTATGGGAGATTGGCATTTATCAAAATATGCATGCGAGTATAAAGAAAATCAGTTACCAAAACCTTTGCAAATCTGCCAAGATATTTTAGTTTGGTTAAGATTATGAAAACATTTACAGACAATTTTACTAAAAGATTGATAAATGAAGCCCAGTGAATGCAAAATAAGAGTGTGTGATTTTTAGATCCTATAAGCTCTTAACTGTCTTGCAATTTTGTTGATTTTTAGAATGTGTAAAATATATAATTTATTACCACAAATTTAATTTTCTCTTACAACTACCCCAGATGCAACTGTAACAACTAGTGATTATGGCACAACAGCCGAGAGTTCAGAAACAACCAAAGACAACTCTCTTACAACCACTAGTGATTCTGGCACAACGGCTGAGAGTTTGGAAACAACCACTGACAACTCTCTTACAACTACCCCAGATACAACTGTAACAACTAGTGACTCTGCCACAACAGCTGAGAGTTCGGAATCAACCACAGAACACTCTCCTACAACTACACAAGATGCAACCGTAACAACTAGTGACTCTGCCACAACAGCCGAGAGTTCGGAAACAACCACAGACAACTCTCTTACAACCACTAGTGACTCTGCCACAACAGCCGAGAGTTCGGAAACTACCACAGACAACACTCTTACAACCACTAGTGACTCTGCCACAACAGCCGAGAGTTTGGAAACAACCACACAAGATGCAACCGTAACAACTAGTGACTCTGCCACAACAGCCGAGAGTTCGGAAACAACCACAGACAACTCTCTTACAACCACTAGTCACTCTGCCACAACAGCTGAGAGTTCGGAAACAACCACAGGCAACTCTCTTTCATCTACCCCAGATGCAACCGTAACAACTAGTGACTCTGCCACAACAGCACAGAGTTCAGAAACAACCACAGACAACTCTCTTACAACCACTAGTGACTCTGCCACAACAGCTGAGAGTTTGGAAACAACCACAGACAACTCTCTTACAACCACTAGTGACTCTGCCACAACAGCTGAGAGTTTGGAAACAACCACAGACAACTCTCTTACAACCACTAGTGACTCTGCC
>CM040978.1:15369970-15415023 GCA_022985145.1 Pangasius djambal
CCCTAAACATACTGCGAAAGCAACTCAAGACTTTTTGAAGGCAAAGAAATGGAATATTCTTCAATGGCCAAGTCAGTCGCCTGATCTCAACCCAATAGAGCTGCTTTTCACTTACTGAAGACAAGACTGAAGGCAGAAAGACCCACAAACAAGCAGCAACTGAAGGTGGCTGCAGTGAAGGCCTGGCAAAGCATCTCCAAGGAGGAAACTCAGAATTTGAGTTTTGAGAACATGGGCTCCAGACTTCAGGCAGTCATTGACTGCAAATGATTTTCATCCAAGTATTAAAATTATGGTTATATTTACAATTATGTCACTTTGTCCAAATACCTTTGAGCCCCTGAAAATGGAGGTACTTTGCTTAAAATGGCTGTAATTCCTAAATGGTAAATGCTTATTTTTGTGGAACCTCTTAAAATAAAGCTGAAAGTGTACTCTTCGATCACATCTTTATTGTTTTATTTCAAATCCATTGTGGTGGTGTATAAAGGCAAAATCACAAAAACTCTGTCATTGTCCAAATACGTCCGGACCTAAATGTGTGTGTGTGTGTATATATATATATATATATATATATATATATATATATATATATACCGTATATATCTACTGTACTCTGCAAATGTCTTAGGCACATGGCACATGTGCTATAAAGCAAAGATGCCTTAAAAAAATAATGAAACTGAACATTTCTACCTAAAACAATCTACCATACAGAATTGTAAACTGTAGTAAAATAAAAAAAAAAAAATTTGGTGTGACCACCCTTTGCTTTGTAAAAATGCATCAGCAGTCCCTGGTACACTTTATGCAGTTTTCTATGAAAATTGTCTGTTTTTATCTAAGCACCTCTAAACCATTGGAGAACCTGCCACAGTTCTTCTGGAGACCATGACTGTCAAATTTGCATTTGTTTTGCAGGTAATTCCTGACAGCTAGCATTTTTTTTGTCTGAAAACGTGTTTAATGTAGAATACAATTTCTTTACTGATATACAAATCTTTTTTTTTTTTTTACTTTACTCAATAATGCAGAAGTCATAAAATAATCATCTATGATATTTTTTAAAGGGTGCCTTAGACTTTTGCATAGTACTGTATATTGTTGCCATTTTAGAATTTGAATATTGAATTGTCTTATATTATTATATAAGATAAGTATAGGTTTGGCAAAAATCATTACATAAATATATTATTGGTAAATTGTAGTTGTACCTCCTACAGAAACACTTCTTACAAATGTAGATAGGAATGGCCAGAAATAAGAGAGAAAGAATGCATCCGACTGTCAAAGCTCCAAATTTCCCAAATAAACCCTGCTTTCGTTCTGCTCCGTGGGGTTCAGCTGGAGATATGAAAACACCTAGAAAGTTGTGGGTGTACACATAAACACACATGCACATAGCAAATTGTAAATATTTGTAGTGAATAGCAATGAGACTAATTAGACTAATTAAGATGGACGGTGTGTAAAATTCATTATACTTATGACTGCATCGCTGATGTCAGTACATTGCTTCAGACTGCCTGATGGAAAGGTAATGAACTGACAACAGATTAGTCCACTCTCATTTAGTGCTTCTTTCTGCAAAGAAAGGTCTGAGGCTGCCAGAGGGGTTCGTTGCCCCTGAATCTTTATTTTGCCAGAGTGCTCAGAGAAGACATGGATGCCTCGGCTAGGATGGAAGGTTCCTAGTTTGGTGTGATTAGAACCTTGCACCATCTCCCAGTTGACCTGAGTTAGACTCTCATTTCCAGCTAGGACACAGGTCAAGATTATGTAATCTCCCTCCTGACTGAGACTGATGGATATCCTGCTGTTGGAGATGCCTGTAGAGACAGAAAAGGCAAATGGTTTATATTGCCTTTTTGTTGGATCTGGACCAGAAAACTGTCTTTCCATTTTATGGCAAAGATATACAGATATATAACTATTAAACTAATAATATCTCTTTATAATCATTTATCATAACATATCTTTATCATGTTCTAATATTGTGTATATAAACCAGTTGTTAGAGTCAAATTTAATATTCGATAATTACTGTTTCTTTTACTATTTATTTTGACTGGAAGTAAATGTATTCTATTTACTATTTACTATTTATTGTTTTTTCAGCAGTTAACTGAAGCAGTTGGACATGTGCAGGTTGACTGCACGTCTAAAGTATTTCTATGTTCAGCTCACGTTCAATTGCATATCTAATAGTACAATCTGTACTGTAATCTCATGATTCTTCCGACATTGCAGACATTGTTGGCATTTGATCTGTGCATGCATTCTCAAACTAGGTTTAGCCAGCTCTATGGCAAATATTTTACTGACATGTGCTGACTTTCTTGGTCCAAAGTTTAGTTATCCATTCATTACAATCTCTCAGCAATTCAAATACTTGGAGCCTTTTTTTTTTGTTTTGTTGTACATTTTTCCTTAAGGACCATAAATACTGAAAAACTAAGCAGCTACTTTCTTTTACGTTATCACTATAGGTAAACATTATGTGCTCAAAATAGTAAACAATAATGTCGCTGATTGTAGTAACACTTCACATAAAGGTTGCCTTAACTAGCATTATTTAAAAAGTTAACATAGGTATATTAGCAAAAATTCAATTATCTGCATGTTACTAAATGGTGACAACTTCTGTCTCAGTTCTGAATTTTGCCGCAAAACAATCATTTGTTAATCAAGGTGTTGCTTTATATAGGTCATTGTGGGCTTAATTTTGCTAATAGATGAAGATAAATAATAGATTATACAGGTGTTGATTATTTGGCTTATTTGTTTATTATTTTAAAAAAAACAATTAATAAAAGTGGTAGTTACTGTTAATGGTCTAATTACTTATGGTCTATTAATGGTGATGTGCATAGTTTGTGCATGTTAACTAATGCTTTAAATAATGTAAGACAGCCTTAATGTAAAGCATTGTACCCATCAGTGAACACAAAGCAGCCTCTGAGATTGTGTTGTGTATGTGTGATTTTGCTGTGTGATAAGTGATCAGACCAGATCCAAATTCTGTTTGGAGAATCCTCGGCAGTCACTGAGCGCTTTTTATACATTAATTACTTGAATCTGTGGAAAATGTGTTTATTTGTTTGTTTGTTTGTTTTTAAATATATTTTGACTTTACTTTTACTTTATATTAATTTTAATTTAAAATGATATTTGCCCCTTGTGGACATCCTAGTATGACGTATTTATAATATGAATTATTTCAGCACAATATTATCTTTAATTAATGTAACATTTAATGTTAAGCACATCCATTCAGTTATCTTTGCATATTCTCACAAGAAGTAATTGAAAAATATATTGCGTTTTCATTACTGTGAAATATCAATAACTCTGTCTAATCATATACTTCTTCAAACTACACACTTCTTTGAGATTTTTTTTGTGAATTTTTTGCCCCATTTGTCTCCCAATTTAGCCATTCCCACCGATCAGTTAGTTCCCAGTTTCCTCCTGTGCACTGAATCCTATAAAAAAATGTTGATTTTTAAAAATGAAAATGCAGGCTGTCAGTTAAAAAAAAAATCGCAAAGCTGTCCTTAAAGGTATGTAATATTCTTAACTGATAGGTATCATTTAATATAATTTGATTTAGTTGGCATTTCATTTGACTATAATTGCCAAAGTTACCTCACAGCAAGACTATCTGCCTTACAGTAGGGTTTTAGTTCAAACTATATACCAGTTACAGAAGATAAAGTGATGTAAATACAGACCAAGGACAATATGAAGAATATTAAATATCAGATATCCTCATAATACAGTACATATATCTGTACTATATGTCTCATACACTTTAGGCATTAGCACGTACCTGTTTGCAGGAAGGAAACGATGAAAAACACACAGAGAGAATTCTGAGTCATGGCTGCTCTTTTACACAAACAATGTCAGGTCGTTTCCTCTTTTCTCTCTATTCCACTTTGCTATGAACTTACTACGGACATGTAAGAGAATAGAAGAAAAAACTTGCTTGCAAATAACAATCTTATAAAGTTGGCGACTGATCAAAATCTTGCTCTGCCAATCTTTTTTTCAGTTGTGCTTATTTTCCACTGTCAGCTCAAACATAATTCAGCAGGTCTTCAGAGGAAGGAAGTGATGGCAAGTGCTCTTTAACATGTGGGAGTTTCCATAAAGCTTAGATCTTACCACAAAAGTACATGCAAAAAAACCTCTGCCATACTTAGTGTGTGAGGATCTATCATTTTCAGCTTAACACTGGGAATTTAAGAAGATGTAAGAAGGGAAATAAATGTTCTGTGGAGTGCACCATGTGCTTGTTTTGTGTGTGTGTGTGTGTGTGTGTGTGTGTGTGTGTGTGTGTGTGTGTGTGTGGTTTTTTTTTTTTTTTTTTGGTGGCAGAGGAACCTACTGCTCAGTATAAAATAATTGTGACTTTTTTATGATTATATACTGAGTGAAATGTGAAATCTGTACTTCTTTATTGTTCCTTCTGTTCAGTTCTCAATTTTATGCATCATTTAGAATGATAGACTTTACATATATCACATGAAATGTGTATGATTGAAAGATACTAATGATTAGCCCACGGCTGCAATCAACATACAGTGCAAATGTGTGAAACTCAGGCGAGGTTAGAGAGACACCTTTGTACTGAACAAGTAGCAAACTTAGCACTAACCCAAAATGACAACTGAAAGAATCCTTGAGAAAGAACTTGAGAAAAGGGCCATTTATGGATATTTCAATAACCGAAACTACCCTCCCATGTCTTTACATTTGTGTGTACACAAAATTAGGCCAGAAAACACTGATTTCAGTTAAGAGGCTGTTTGTGTTGATCGGGGAAATGCCTCTCCCCTAGTTTAGCATGCTAATATCTAAATAACCAAATTCCCTGAGTAAACTAACCTTACCTCACTGTTTCTTATTTAGCTTAATATGGTCTTTAAAACAGGTTTTGGGTGACAGATATTTAAATTAGTACATTGCTGTGGTGTTTGGAGTGTATCAGTGAATTCAACAATTCAAAAACATTCTTTAAAGGTTAAGTAATTAAAAGAATTTAGCTTTATTTTTACAAAGTGTTTGCTTTATAATCGTAATGGTTGCACAGTATAAGTAGTATTCATTGTGTATTAAAGATTATGCAAAAATACAGATAGGAAATGTTTTACTATCAACTTTCACATTAAACCAGAGGCCATTTCATCTATATATATATATATATATATATATATATATATATATATATATATATATATATATATATATATATATATATATATATTTTTTTTTTTTTTTTTTTTTTGGGTTGTGATGGTTCAGATAAATAGGTTATTCCACTGGTAATGAAAGTGAAACTAGCAGAATAAAGGAATTTGAAGATCATTGAGAACTCTGTATCTATGAGAATACTTTACTGCAATTACAGATATCAGAAAACAGTTGTTAATAAGGCTTAGACTCCAACATATACTCTGTTATTTGGGAAATAAACCACCAAAGCCTAGCTGAACTGAATGAAACTTGGTAATCAGATTTTGGTATAGAGATATCTGATTAGTGAAAGCAGTATTTAAACAAGTTCACTTGTCATCAGTTTGTGCTAGACATGGATGTTCCACAACATTAAAACTAACTATAACATAAAAGATATGGCATGGTTCTTTAAAAAATAAGAAACACTTCAGAAAGTGCTGTTTTTGGAAAATACTCATCTTCGGGACAGCCCAATCTATAACATCGGGGCTTGGGCTGTAGTTCTGTCTGCCAGGCAAGTCACAAGTTTAAACTAAACTACTTTATAATTTTTATTTCTGTAATATCAATTTACATTGACATGTATGGCTGCCGCTCCATATAAACAAAGTTAAAAAAAAATTTTTTTTGATATGGTGACATTTTCTGTGAGATGTTTGTTTAACATTTTTGGAAGTGTCGGTGTCAGGACTTTGTAAAAGTCAGAGGTAATCTGTAACTAAGTTTTCCATCACAGGAAAGTCTTCAAGACAGAGGGCTTTGTTTGGTATCTTGGTAACAAGACAAGCTGCATTTTTTTTTTTTTTTTGGCATATTAACCTCAAGATAGAGGAAAAAAAAGTGAGACTGGTGAGCGAACAGTAGTTTGTTGCTGTTAAAGTTATGCTATTTTATTTTGTAGACAGTTCACAACATTAAATGTAACTGTAAACAGATAAAATGTACGACTTGCTGTTGGGAAATTGCTGTGGTATAAGAGGAATAAAATGAATAAAAGTCATTAGGATGTGCTTTTATTTAAAAATGATCGACTCCAGGGTTGGCTGTGTGCCAAGCCACATCATACCACCTTATCTTTGATTAATTTCCTGTAATAGTATGCCCTGTTATGTTTTATTCATTACGTAAGGTTTGAGTGTTTCTATAACTGCTGATCTCGTGAGTTTCTCATGCACAACAGTCTCTAGAGCTTACTCAGAATGGTGCCTCCCTTCATGGCCATAATTTACCCAGCATGTTAACACACCATGTCATAGGGCAAAAGTCGTCTCAAACTGGTTTCATGAACATGACAATGAATTCAGTGTTCTTCAGTGGCCTTCCCAGTCACTGGATCTGAATCCAGTGGAACACTTTTTTGATGTGGTAGAACAGGAGATTCGCAGCATGAAAGTGCACCTGAAAAATCTGCAAGAATTACATGATCATGTCATACTATATTAATCATGGACCAGAATATCAAAGGACTGTTTCCAACATCTTGTGGAATCCATGCCATGAAGAATTGAGGCTGTTTTGAGAGCAAAGGGAGGCCCTACCCAGTATTAGTATAGTGTTCCTAATAAAGTGCTCCATGTGTGTATGTGCTTTTGTCAAATCCTGTGGCTCCCCCTTGTGGAGGATCTTCTGTTTGAGTGAATGAGTTACAAAACAGGTTTGTAACATATTCAAGACATGGGCATACACATTCCATGCCTGATTGTCATCCCTCTGCTATGTGCTCTCTGGTCCACAACACCCACTCTCACCACTCAGACAATCAACATTTGAGATTGTCAAGGTCATCGACGTCCTGTTCAATCAGTGTGTGGTGCAAGCTTTTGATCTTTAAGAAATAATGTTTCATTGTATCAGCATTGTCACTTTGATTAACGGTTAAAAAACAATCTGTACCTAAGCAAAATTCACAGTTTGACTTTTAATACAAAATAAAGCTAACTCTGATTTATCCTCTAATCCCACCACTGATTTATTAAAGATTCTGGCCTGATGAACTCTCAGTGAAAATGTAGTAGAGCTTAACATTAATATTGACTTTTAAAATGGTTGCATTCCAGATGTCTTTAAGTGATGTGAATTGCTGTCTTTAGACCAAAAGCATTTCTTTTTAGCTTGAATCTGTCACTGTCCTCCCCCTATTTCTCCCATCCCCCACTGCCCATCTGTCTGTTCCATAGCAGAATACAGGGAGGCAGAAGAGCTGTGTCGTGACTGCAGGTATTTTGCTATGAGGATGGTGCGGGGTAGTGTTAATGTATATGCTAAGTAATCTAAATGCACATTCATTTGTGTTTGTTTTGGTGGATTTAGGTAGAACTTTTACAACTTCTGCTAATATATGCTTTGGGTCTCTTTAAGACTTACATTCATTTGTTTTCTGCTGCCATCCTGTGTGTATGTGTGAGGCAAATAGTAAAAATACAGATGTGGATGGTATGGGAATTTGCAGAAGGTCTTTTTTGTTTGTTTGTTTGTTTTTACATAACTCACTTTTAGCCTAGAAAGTCTCTGGTCTCCATTCTTCCTCTTACCCCCATGCTATGTGACTGGCATGGTTGCCTAGGAAAAACCAAGGCCAGCTGGGCCAGCTCAGCCCATTAAACACTCTCACCCACCCCAACCTCTTTTACCCTCCAACCTTACTTCTGCATATACACACACACACACACACACACATATACACACACACACACACACACACACACAATGCCTGATCAGTATTTACCATCCCCTCTTGCTGTCTTTCCATTGATACTGAAGTGCAAGAGAAGAAGTTTTCTTACATTTCAGACAAAACTGTGTAGTTTGTTACCAGTGCTTGAGAATAATAATGGGAATTTTTCATAGTCTAGGAGAATCATGTTTTGATCCACAGGAGAACAGACACTACAGATCAACCCGAAAACACTGGCGGAACACAACAGGAGTTAAAATTGTGCAAACTGCAAAATTTTAGTTTATGGAAAAATAAGCTATTAGCTATTAAGGTATTAGTTATGGGGGGAAAAAATTGTTCTAGTGATTTGCACATCACACGGGAAGATGTTACTTATATACCTAATTAAACCCATTACCTACAGTAACTAGGTAACAATGTTGGTGAGTTAGGTGAGTTAGATGCAAAGCAAGAGAAAAGCTAAACTGTGCTGAGCTGTGAACCTCTAGCAGTGGATTTAATGAGATTTCATGTATGTCTAGCTGCATTTAGAAACATTCAGTTAACCCACACAGTCACTGTTTACTCTCATAAAACAGACCTCTGGTCTATTTCAAAGTCTGTTTAAGGTCTGGTGTGCAAATGCACACTTAAAAAATATAGTTAAAAGAAAATATATTCTGTAAAATAACTTAAGAGTGAGAAAAGCAGAGTTAGTTGAATAAAGAAATCCAAAGCACCCTATTATGTTTAGCTTCTAATCAGACTGAGGAATTTGAATACCTCCCCATTGATGTTCTCTATTGATCAAATGTCCATATACCTTCACTTAACCAATTAAATGGGAGACTTCTCAGTGAGGCTACTTAGTCTTTGTTATAGTCTTTATAGTCCTAGGTAGTTGTAAAAAGTAGTCTTTTTTCTTCAAGTGTCCTGTACTAGAAACAACATGGAATTTGATATATTTTATGTGTATTTTAAAACCTGTTTTAACCAGTAGCAAGAGCAGCTCCAAGTTTAATGTGTTGGTAAGCACTTAGTTGAACATATTTTTAAGATAGTCAAGGGTATTATTGGCAATGTTTATCTTCAGGAATGTCAATTTTCTTAATAAAGATCCATTTTTAATGCTAACAGAAACAAAAATAGATGGCCTTTGACACATCTAAAAATGAAACACTGATTCTCTGCACTCTGCAAAGTCACATGCATACAGCACTGTAAAGGAATCCTTTACATAGAAGGGCAGGGAAGTTGAGGTCAAAATTGCGGGGTCAGTGTTAACACTAGCACCTGCTTCTCATGTCAGACAAGTTGGGCTAACTGGCCTCTCATGTTTTCCATTTGTTGTTGCCTGAAATACATAAAGCATCCTGAGGCTTCTGTTCTCCTGACCTCCTTGTACTGCAGTTTCTTCCCCAGTGTCTAATATGAGTCTGTCATTATTAGACCAACCCTTAGAATAAACAATCTTTAGAATAAATGGTAGCTTGATTATAAACTATGCCTTATTTAGATCTGAGGAAAAATTCGGTTCTAGGAAACAGGTTGAAGACATCCACATAAATATGAAAGTAATAATCATGTCATGTCAGTGCATGTTCATATTGAACTTGTGCATGCCTATATAAATGTGCTGTCTGTGAATAAATTCATACAAGGACAAATAAAGACAGATAACTGGAGCTAATGGAAAACCCAAAGGAAAATATGTCATGGGCTACTATGAGCCAATATCGAAAAATGGCCACTACAAAAGAATGTTCAAGTATACGTCTTTGTTTAATGATGAATCTTGTGGAATATTTTAGGGGGTACTTTATCTTCTACTTTTTTTTTTTTAACTGTTAGGTGCTGCAGTACATTTCACAAATTAGGTACACACACAATTCTACCACTCAATCTGGTCCATTTAAAGAAAACCTACATAAAAACGTCACTTCAACTTTCACTATCAACATAAACAACAAAGACTTCAGCTAAAATATAACACTGTGTTCATTATGCTATATTCTAACCACAGCAAGTAGCAATAAATGCTCCAGTTCTGTATAAGGCTATTTGTTCTTTAAAATGGGGGCTATTTGCCCCCTAATTATCACATATAGCTATTCATCAGGCTCTGTAGATGTTATTTTTATAAATGAGTCATAACAACTAAAGCAAAGCCCCCGTTTTAATGCCACAATAAGGGATTGGTGTATCCTCTTTTGTTTATGTCTGATTTTTGCTCTGTTTAATAAGTGCCAAAAGAGTGCATGAGTACAAAAATACATCTAAAAATAGATTATTTGAAGTTTTCAAATTAAATTCTTCTTATGTCAGTAGTTTTTGTATTGCAGGTCTGATTTCAGGAAAGTCATATTTTCCATTCCAGTGTTCAAATCAATAACTTTTTTGTTCTTAAATCCCTGATTGTGGCTTTTGGAACTAATAAGCCTGTACAAATAATTGACTTCATACACAGATCTCTAAATATTTTAAGTTCTCTTACCTAACATGGTCTTGACAAACTTTGTAATACAGCAAATGTAGCATTTATACTATATTAATTTTACACACAACAACCTAAGAATGCTACCAAAATAATAATAATAATAATAATAATAATAATAATAACCACAGACTGGAATAATCCGATGTGCCATTAACCACACACTTTGCTCAATACTGCAGGTTTGTTATGTTTCACTAAAAACTGCCCCCTCTTTACTCTATGTTCAATATTTTTATTAGAAAAATACCTCCAGGGTATTATATACTTTAAGTATCATGATGTACAATCTCCTCTTTAAAAAGCTTGTTTCTACACGTGTTAGATTTCACTACAATGAACTGTTCTTATATTTATATGAAATAACATGCATTTGCATATCACAATTTTTTTGGATTATTTCCAGATTTTATATATTACTTTGAATTAATTTCATAGTTTTTGACAAAAGCATACATGTAAAGGGCAAACAATTGTTGCCCTAAAATTTTAGCTGCATTTTTATTAATATATTTGAATAGCTTCCTGACATAAATGAAATTTTTACATTCCTAAACCGTATGGCTAAAAGAAAAAAAAAAAAAACTTTACCACAAAAGGAAACTAGTATGTTTGGATTAATTTTATCAAAAAACATATTCTGGATGAACTACACCAAATAGATGCTAGCATCCATAATGCATTAGGGTCGCATTAGGCATTATGGTTAATTTATAAAACATGCAAATTATTGTGGCTAATGGAATGCTGACAAAGTGATCTTGTTATCTATTTTTTTCATTGTTCTGACATTCTCTTTTTTTAACACCTTGCATAAACAGATTTTAACATATGTAAAATAAAATAAAAATTAAAAGAAAAAAACTTAAAAATGAGCTAGAGTCTATCATTCAAATTCTAGAATTTGTTATAATGTACATAATTTTCACTTACATGACAAAATCAACAGCAACTTAATGTTTTTAATTTATTCCAACATGTCAAGTCTAAGTTATAAACTGCTGCTGTATCTTATATCTATGTGTATCTCTAGGATTAATATTGTTTATAAAATTCAAACATTCCTAAACCACTGAGTATGTTACAGAAAGAGAGGTTCAGATGCAAACAAGGACAGGGCTATACAATATTAATATAATGCAAACAGACAAAAAAACAGAAAATGTTAACTAATATCTCTACCTTTACTAGAGTTAACCAATCAGTGTGTAACTGTACAGCTTTCAAAATATAGTATGGCTAGGTTCACACAAAAACCGTATTATGCATCGGTGAATATGTGTGTGTGTGTGTGTGTGTCATTTCACGTGAGCAAGAAATTCCTTGAATTTATCTCTAGAATTAAAATGGAGATTTAAGTACCTACAGACTATTTTGCTTAGTGTAAACCTAGCCACGTGTTCTAGGACAGCCCCAATTACCACCCCGCACCCCCACCCCACCCCCCAACTCAAACAACACATGCCAATGATTTCTCAGGGATTGATTTTTTAAACATGTATTTTAAATAGTTTTGTCACAAAATTAAAAAGAAAAAAAAATTTTTAATCTCACAAAGTTTGAAAAAAAAAATCCATTCATTTTTAATCACTGCTTAAGAATAAGCAGTCTTATTGGGTTATAGAAAAGTATTGTTTAAAAATTAGATCACATTGCCTCTGCATTGGCATTGGAACAGTTTACCCCCTTGATTAACAATAATGCTTTAGGTTTTCCACTGGAAATCTCACCTGGATCTGTTTGAACTGTATCACTGCCTAATTTCTTTATTTAAATCTTATTTTCTTTGAGTAGCAATACACTGAATATAATTTGTGTATCCATGTACAATGGTGAGATTTTTGGGGGGGAAAACTTAGCTGTTACTGCTGCATCAAGGGAATGAGTTACATATACACACACTTAAACTCCTACTTTACAGAGGTAAATAAGAATCATACCTATACTTATAGGAGTTTGTATGTTTATCACCTCCAAACCCGACCGTACACAGACAGGTACAGATTCATTAACCCAGACTATGGTCATTTAGTTGGACCTAATAAGTAATAAGAATATCAGTAAACTCGGGCATTATTATGGTAATGACCATGTCTGTGAAAACTCTTTGTGTTTCAAGTAATGTCATCTATCTCTGTGAGGCACATCAACCATTTTTACTTTACGTGGGGATCTATACTAATTGCTCTTAAACAGAGCAGATTAGTGAAAGGACCCTATAGGGTCCATGTTAAACTTAGGTGCACCCTTGACTTAAGTTTTAAACTGAAGCCTTTGGTATGAACTCATACAAGTTTGGACAATCCAATGTTGTTGTGGAAACACACACCTAATATAAATGTTCTTAGATGTGATGTGTACAATTAAAACATTATGGTATCTTTAGAGGAACCACCTGAGGAAATTTCTGGACCACTGAATGACCATGACTGGTACAGTAAGTTACATGAAAGTATTACTCACACAGTTTCTTGTGCTTTGGATGCAACGTGCTTGGATCCTGAATATCAAGACTAATTAAGAAAAAAAAAAGGACAGGACTTTTTAGCATTTAGTTGTGCAGCTGCAGGATTAAGGTACAATATAATATGGTTGTACAGCAGAACACTAAAATCACAGACACGAGCATCCAGTTGCAGATTACTTAAACATTACAGGAAAATAAGTAGATGGAACTTCGTTACACAGTACATCTGTTACTTCAGGTGTATCCAGTCTTACCCGCAAAAGGCCTGTGTCACTGCAGGTGTTACTCCTGCTCGGTTAGAACAAAAAACTTCAGCCACAGCAGCCCTTTGCGGAAATGACTGGACACCCTTGTGTCATTTGTTGAAATAATATTTGCATGGTGTTATGTTTTTATACAGTTCATTCAACCTCTCATTCTCACTTCAGTTTCACACCTGATTCCATCTGTTAACTGTTATACCTTTTATTTTAACCCTCCTATTATCCTCAAAATTACTAACATCTTTTATCCTTGGGGTCAATTTGACCCCAGCAATTTAAACCTCCAGAATATGATTTTTACCCAAGTTTGTGTGTCAAGTACTTTATGTTTATTTGTTGACTACCTAAATAACCCTTTAAATAAAATATAGACCCTCACCCACCCCCACCCCCTCCCCCTCCTTTATACATCCAGAATACCGATTGTGCGACTATGGAAAAATATGCAGATCACCATAAAATCTCATTTTCTAATTGATTTTTGTTATTTATAACATTTGGAAAGAAGAACATTTTCTATTATCAAGGATAGTAACATGTATTATGTTCGGGGTCAATCTGACCCCAGGAAAAATAAACACAATTTCAAACATTTAGAACGATTGTATTTGTAAACAGAAAGGGTAGTCATTGTAGTCCAAGACCTTTTCCTGTCTTCTCTGGTGCTCAGGAGAGCATTTTATTCATGGTGCTCATGAGCAGGACATTTTCCCTTTCTTGGGGCAATAGGAGATGACAGTGGCTCTGTCAGTGAAGGCAAAACATTGAAGATGTTACCTTCTTGTTCTTCATTGCAAGAAGCTCAGAGGGAAGCTTCAGCTTGTTTTATCTCATTGTCCCCTACATGGTAACCTTCCTTTTCAGCAGTTCCTCACCCAGGGTGTACGATGTGAAAAAAATATCACATGTAATATTATGACCATTCAGTCCTTCAGCCATGTCTAATACCACTCTCAGCATATCTGGTGGGGCTGAGGACCATTTTGATGACATTAACAGCACTAAGTCTACCCTGCTGTTCAGGTGAGGAGAGGGACCATAATAACTTTGCATTTTTGGAAGGTAATGTGTCTGCTGGTGGTTGAGAGACAACAGGAGGGTCAACAATAAGAGTGTCATTCTCATCAGCGGAGAATGCCTCATAATCAGTGTCCTCCTCAACATTATCCTCTGTCTCAGACACATTCTCCCCTATGTCACTTATACTGTCAAAGAACTGTGACAAAACGTCATTGACAGAAAACCTTTGCTAAAAAGGTCATTTTCATTTCATTTTCAATCTTTTTTTTTCATAAAAAGAGAGCCCACAGAGCACCAAGAGAAATTCTAGAGAAGGTTTCTGTGTAAGCTTTTATATGTTTGCTCCTCCCCTATCTTGGGTGCACTATCAGTGTCTTCATGAAAACTGTGTTTACCCCTTCCCCATATCATGTGAACTATGGGTGGTTCTCGCAATACTGTGGGTATGGTTATGTTAGATTAGGGCCCTAAAGCAGAGGTTTTTTGAAGATTCTAAAATTGTATGTTATAGTGACCCTCAATATCATCTAAAACAGATGTGTGTAAAATGTTGATATTTCTTATATGTTTCATACAGCTGAAACAGCCTGGGGTCAAATTGACCCCAAGGAACACTGATGTTACAAAATGTGTACAGGAAATTGAAAACATATCATCATGTTAATTTTATGTTTTCCCCGTTGTCCCCATTAAATAAGGAAAAGTCATTAAATAAGAAGTAAAAAAAAATGATGTCAACCATGTATTTAGAGAAGTTAAACATTGAATTGACCCCAAAGATAATAGGAGGGTTAAACATATAAAACCATAATGTTCCAAGACATTGTAAAGGAGTCAGAAAATTAAAAGCATAGGGTGCCAAATTCATCCAAGGAGATAATATAGCTAATTAGCATAACAAGACTGGCTGTCTATCCCCCTTTTGACCTCACTTGGTCACTTTTTCCATTCAAGTCCCCAGAGTGAAGGTTTAGGTGTAAGGCAAAGCACCTCCACCCTGAACAAGATCTACTTCGGCAAGGTGACACCACAAAGGACTCGGCAGATCCTGTTTCACCCTGTCTTAGACACAAGATCGGGTAATCTAAGCTCTTGGGGTCTTATTTGTTACCTCTTTCTAATAACAATTAATGTCTCAAAGATAGTCCCAAACTGTGGACCATGAATACATCCTGTTTTTTCTATGAACCACTGACCAGTGACTTGCTTATGCTGACTTCACTGTACCATAGCTTTCTTTTTGTAACATGATATCCGCCATACATCCTATCCTTACCATCTGCCCACTGCATTACCCTGGTTATGCCTTACACCTCAATCTGGAACCTTTCTTTTTTCCAGCCTAGCAAAAGTAAATGAATAGTCTTTTTGTGGATGATGGTTTCTCTTCATACACCTCACAGGTGTCACTTCAATGCCAGTTGGCAAAATTCCTATAACACTGCTAAAACATGTTTATAAGTCACCCTTAGCTATTCCCACTACCATTCATTTTATTTGATCAAATATGAGGGGGGTTGGTGATAATAATAAAAAAGAAAAAGGAAAAGAAAAATACCCATACGAATACCATTACACCCTTAAAATCATACAGATATTCATAACATTTCAAGTAACCATCTTAATATTGGCTGTTGGAACACTGTTATGAATAGTGTTTATGATATACATTCAAGTACAGAAAAAGAAAACCACACACTTAAAATCTATATCGTTAATTCAGATACCAATGCTTTGTCTCATTGTCTTAAATATAGCAGCACAGATATTTCAGTGGATTTTAAGTGGTGCCGTTTTCTTCGTTACTCATACATTACTCTGACATTTACCAGCACCTCAAAAAAAAAAAAAAAAAAAAAAAAAAAATATATATATATATATATATATATATATACACCGTACGTGTAGTTTTATAACATAAATGAACTGGCTTGTCTGTCATGAGTCAATACCCAGTACAATAAAGAAAATGTACAATGTAAAAAATTTGTTTTAAAAAAGGTACTCATAAGAGTGCAACAAGAATATAGTTACTCATTCTCTAGATCATTCTCTAGATCATTCTCTAGATCTCAAACATTTTCAGCCAGGGACCCCTTTTGGCTATTTATTGGAGCTATAGGGATTTTTATTCTCAAACTTTCCCAGATGCACAGAATATATTTTTATTAAAATTGTCATTAGATTTGACAAAAGTAGACATTATTTACAGAATAAAGAGGATGATAACTAAATGAACTCAGATATATATTTAATAACTCTGATAATGATGGGTTGTTATTTTCACCACTATAACAAAATATAAAAACAACAACCCCCTGGCTGTGGTTCACGTGTGCACTTAAAAGGATGTGTGCTTAAAAAGGATTACAGTCTTCAACATGTCTAAATCATAAGAATGAATACAAGGGGAAAATATGATTTTTCAAATATGTTGAAATGTTGTCCATCTTAATGGACAGTAATTGTGTATAGTCGGTAAGGTTTTACAAGCTTTGCGGTCAATATATATTGTGCCCAGTGGCCATAAAGTGCTGCTTTACTATAAATTAGGAATGAAACGGTTACTGTTTTTCCTATTAAAGCACACAACCTACACACTGTAACAGGCCAACATATTTCTTGAAGACAATCTGTTTTCCATTATGTGACCTTAGTAAATGAAGACATGCTATCAAAATAAAATACAGACTGGTAATCAGCCCTAATCAGAATTTGAACTTAAACACTATTTTTCTTTTTGTTTTTATTTATTTTCAATACTTTATTTATTCCATGTTGCTTCTGATCTCTTTTTCGGTCTGCTCGTGTATAGACTTATTACTACATACTGTATACATTTAGCAAGTTGTCAGTAATTTAAGCATTTAAAAACATCCTGATTAGGGCTTCATAAATGGTTATATTGTTAATGATTAATCAAGTCTGACACAGAGTTTCTGCATGTTGCATGAAGTGTGGATAAATGTTTAGAAGCAGGCTTTTCCTTTGATGGTCCCTCTTGATTTATAATAGCAATTATAAACTCAGAAACTTGAATAGTTAGATTAATTCACACTACATTTCTGATACATTTCTGATACAAGAATCAGATTAGGAATGGGCCAGGTGTTCGAGACATTTGACGGATTATGCATATTAGACATGACAGTCCAAGTGAAGGTGGAGAAGAAAACTTCTTTTCCTCATTGGGTGTACACTGTTTTAAAAAATAAAAACCCTAAGACCATCAAGACAAATCATACTGAAAAGTTATTGAAAACATTTTAACCTTAAAGGAACATTGTCTTGATTGGTATATTACAGCAACATGATCTCATGATAGGAAGTCCAGATTTATATGGAATACAGGGAAACTTCACTTGCTTGAATTTCTCTGTTTTTTTTTTTTCATGAGAGTTGGTTGTTAACATGGTATAAAGTTCAGCATCACTTTAGCAATTTCTGCAATTTTCCAGCAGAAATCTCTGATTATGTGTGATATTATAGCACATGGGTTTGGAATCTCATTTATACTCATTACATAACTTTTACTGTCAACAGAAAACATGTTCATTGGCAGAATGGCCAGTATGGATATTATGGTTGGTTGTACATGCTCAGATAACAACCATATACTTTCAAAATTTGGTAACCAGGGTTGAGTTTCCCCAAAAGCATCACAGCACAAAGATCATCATTAAATGGTAGTACAAGCATTACTTTGAACACTTTCTCTCAGTTAAGATGATCTTAACTTCGCAATGCTTTTGGAAAACTCAGTAGACATTGTTGGCAGAAAGGGGATGCAGGTAGAGAGGATTGTATAATTGCTTGTGCAGACTGTGGACCTTTAGTGCTTGTTTGGATGTTTTGGATCAGTTGGAGCAATTGTGGGAGAATGGCAAAAGACCTTCTTCCTTTGCTGACCAATAACCTTCTTTGCTTGGTTTCTGTTGGTTTTCATCAATTCTCTGTGTTTCTTCTCAATTACAGGGCCAGTGAGAGGCTTAGTTCTGTGGTGCACTATATGCTATTTATAAGCACTCAGCAGTCGATTCCTCCAAACTCTTCCAGTGACAGATGGAGTAGAATTTGGGTTTGTGACTGTCCCTGTTTTTTCAGTGTCCTGTGTACTCACTGAGGCTTCAAATATGGGAAATGCTGGTAAATGTTTCTCAGTTGTTAAATCGCTGAAGAAAATGTCTTCATTCTCTAAAACATTTCTTTTGAAATTGAAAATGGATGTCAATTTCTGGATTACCAATGCAATTGTTTTCTGCAAAATAAGTTTAATATTCTAGTTGTGTCCTGATAAGAGGGTTGAATCCACTGAGGCAGTAAGTGATCTAATTTTGGAATGAGCTGTTGCAATCACTAGTAGATAACAACAAGGGTACAAAATTATTTGTGCGTTATCAAATCTCTGTTTTTCATATCTCAAGATCAATATCAAGCATTCTGATGGACAAAAATATGAGGCTCTTCATATGTATTAAACAATACAAAACAAGTGCTTTTGAGATCCTCTCAAATGGATTGCTAACAAAACCCCATTAACAGTGACAATGTGTCTTAATTGTAATGATTATGTCTAGTCCTAAATGCTACCATTTCTTGTTGTCTTAATCAGTTAAATGAGAATTACATAAATAAACCCTTTTAGCTGCTTAACTAAATCCTTTTGTTGCATGATAAATAAAAAAAATATTAACATATTAACCAAAACCCAAACTCATTGGCTATATCTCATTATTTGTTTTTAATTATATAAACTAATCCAACACATATGACCAAAAAGGTATACTAGCATAGCTGCATTGAATACAGAATACACTACATCTGTACTACAGCTTGGTTTTATAACTTATAAACTTCATATTGCAGCTGTCAGCTGTTTAGTGGGAGATCACATTAATGCTAGTAAATAAGGTTCAGTGCATAAAATAAGGACTTATCTAAAATTATGACCAACCTTCTCTTTCTGACATATTTTGTCATTACTGTAAATGCCAGTAACCCAGCCAAAAAGGGTTTTTATACATTAGATAAACTTGGTTTTCCCAGTGTAAATGCCACTTCAAAAATTTGAGTAAGAACAGAAAGATTTCTATATTTCATTATGGGTATTATAAGAGTAATAAAAAAAAATTACCATTAGCAGCTACTGTACAACATTCAGACAAAACAGTCTCTAAAGCAAACATCTCACTATCTATAGTGAGATATTACATTTAGATTATCATAAAGTGCCTAAAGATTGTGCAGTCTTATTTGCAACTCAGCATGTGTTAATTCTCACACACACACATACACACACTGTACTGCATTCTAGAATATGGTCAGTATCCTAACAAATTTTCTTGTTGCATATTTATTCTATTTAACAAATTGTTGCTCTCATTTTTTGCAGTGATGAGGCCTTATTAAAATAACTCAAACTAACTTAAACTAACTTCATTTCTAGAAGGACATTTTAATTCTTAGTTTGTCTATATATGTAGGATAAAGGTTTTGTTCTGGGGCAAAATATGAAAGGAAACCATTTGAGTGATGTCAAAGCTCTTCTAGTTTCTAATGTTGGGCCTCCACGTGTGGAGGGGTGAGGGGTGTCTCAAGCCCCTAACTTATCTGAGGAGGGCTTCCTCTTGCTACACAAGGTCGGATTCAACTACACACTGCTCTGTGTATTCCTTCACCAGCTCCACTTTCAAGGTCTCCCTGAAGAAATCAGCCATGGGCTTCCACAGTGGTGGGTCCAGGAAAACCTGGCACATCACATGGCCCTTCAGTGTGCTAGTGTGGCACCTCAGGTGACATAGGAGCTGCTGCACAGCCAGATCCAGATCTTTGCCAAACATGTCAATGTTGAGGTAGTACCAGTCGTCACCAATAGGTATACGAAAGGGGAAAGTGCACAGGCTGGCCATAGATGGGCAACAAGCGTCATCCACCATCCAATCGATGTCTTTCTTCAACAGGATCTCCATGTTGCTTTGCATGGGCTTGAAGGGCTGCCAGTCTTGCACAATGGTGCCATTGGGTAGTACATCCTGCATTGCCTCACTGCTCAAAAAAAGCTGGTGGACATCTGCAGCCTCTAACCTCACTGGGGTGCTGGAAGGAGCAAGGCCATCTCCTTCAATACCCACATTAAGCCCAAGATCAGTGAGGCGTAACTTTAAGTCTTCAGCACGGAAGCGTACCAGCAGGATTCCCTTTAAACAGGAGTTTCATGATGGTATGAGAGAATGTACAGTACAATATGACTGGATCAGCACTTTCTACTACCCATCACTATGTACCACCAAATTTAAATAAGGAATTAAAGCATACATAATGAAAAATAAATGTTTGAGACTATATACAAATGCAAAATTTTATTTAAAAAAAAAGCCTATGCTACAATGTATTGTGAGATTGTATGGGTGCATTTTAGTCATTACTGCAGACAAATTCTTGCAAACATTCTTTGTAACCTATCATGCTTTCACACTCAAAAAATGCTTAGTAGCACCCATTCTTTGATTTTCATTAGTTATCTGTATTATTCTATCTACGCTGCATCACACCATGTGTACCACACTCTGTTTTCCCACAACATTTGTTTCAATGCGAGGTGATTGGGCATACTCATGGTAGAATCAACTTTACACTAGACTCAGTAACCATACTGCTTTAGTGCTACTTGCAATATGCCCCTATGTTAAGCAGTGACTTTTAAGATTTTTATACTAGGTGTGCACAGCTGGCAGAGGTGCTGTGCACTAAGCTTATTTTTACATGCTGTGTCTATGTTTTGTTGCTTGCCCTGAGTGGTACATTAGTGTTTTCTTACTGTCGTAATCAAAAGTGTACAAGGGTGACATTTTTGCAGCAGCAGCAGCCCAAGCAGTTGGTCATAATTTCCAGCTTTGTTCAGGTGTGTTTGAACAATGTGAGTCAATACACTATATTTACTTACCCATTGTAAGAAAGCACATAAAGGAATGTTTGATAATAGGCTCCCGTTAATATAAAATGTATTTGATAAAGTTGCAAAATTTACAAAATAAATTGATTAAATAAATGTTCATTCAATCAGTTATTGTGTTATCATGATCTATCACTTCCGCCACTTACTCAATTACTCATGTTCACCCCTACCTGTTTAGTGATGAGTCTGTACTTCTGGAAGTCCTTGGGCCCCAGCTGGTCATCTCTGGTCAGTCTGCTCACTTTAACTTCAGGATATTCGGACTTAACAAGCTGAGAGCAGAAGCGGAGCAGCTCCCGCGCAACTCCTTTGCCCCTCTCCTGAGGGGCCACACGGAGCCCTTCCACCAGCATAGTTTCTCCATTGTCAATAACACATACTGACTCAAGTGCAATCTGAAAAATGCAAGACATGGCTGTTTATACAAGTACTAAAAGTCAGTGTATCCTGTTCTGGTTTGCATTTACAGCAGCAGAAACCATGTGTTTTGGAAAGCCTTGAATATCTCAAAAAACAAGTTAAAAATAGCTAAGTACCAATTGTATTCTTCAATATTGTTCATTTTAAGTGCTTACTTTCCAGTATGAGTATACAAATAATAATTATCAAGCAATGCCTAATAATACATGTAATACATGTATAAATAATTGTAGATATTCTTACCACTTTGCCTTGCTTGCGAGCAAGAATGACAGTACGGTTTGTCTCCTGCAACCAGGCCTGATAGCGTGTGGGAAGGTAGTCTAGACCACCATAGATATCCTGGCTTATGGCCATGATGTCATCAAAGTCTTCCTCGGTAGCCACAGTGAACTGTAGTCCGGTATGAGGTGGCACCTCAGGGAGGCAAGTCAGGCTGTTCTCAATCTTCATTGTTTATTGCTGGCAGTGGAGCAGGAAAGGAATATGGTTTCATTATATCATTTATTTATATCATTTGTTTTCTATTCCTGTTATCTATTCCTAGTCTTTATTGTGTCTTTTGTGCGATTAAATGTGTCTATTTAACATATAGCTACTGTATATATTAAGTGTATGTACTTAACATTAAGCCTAATTCTTGGCACTTGGATTTTGAGAAGATCCCTCAGAACAGCTTAACCACAAGAAAACTTTCACAAACGAGTGATCAGCACTATAGTATCAGCCCAGAAATGATCACCACTTCGTGTGAAGTCTGCCTACTGTTAAATGGCATGGTGATAAATAATAAATTGGTATAATTGCTGGAAACTCTCAACCAAATTCATCCTGCCCTACTTCAGTGTCTGTCCCGCTGGGTTTTTAATCCATTGTTGAAATGTGAGAAACAATCATCAGTGTGTTGTCATAGTCTATTAAATATCACTGTGGCATTATGGTAGTCTACTTATTTCTGAGCTTGTTTTGGGAATACTGCCTCTGAAAGCATTCTTGGGCAGCTTAGTTGGGCACTTAACAATAACGTCACGTAACAAAAATTCCATTAACGATTTGTTCACAGACAGTCAGACAACATGGTATGATTTCCACCCAATACAAATGGAAGGGTATGAGGAAATATACTAAATATAAATCACCATGTGAACTGTACAATTAAACTGACTTGTGAAAATTAGATTTTATCTTTTTTTAAAAATATTGTGTTATCCATCCAGGAATAAGCATTTTGAACTGACAAATATTATGGGTGGGGGTATCCACGGGGTTATGCCACGGGTATCGCTCACTAATAAAATCCGGCTGGTAATGTTTTCTACTACCCTCTCCCTGCATGTTGTTTTTTTTTTTTTTATTCTTTTTGCACTTTGTTATGTCCTGTCAGAACTGCATATGCCATACATGTATGGTGCACTGTGGGTTCATTTTCATCTCACTGTATACTTTACATTGTATATGGTTGAGATGACAGTAAAGAGCTACTTGACTTGGCTTGACTTGAATTGAAAGAATAATTAGATGCTCGCTTATTGTTGATTAACTGTATACATTATGACCTGATCATCTGAATGACTTTGCGGTAATTTTGGATGCAACAGCACTGGCCAAGCATTGCAGAGGGGCAGTAAATCGGTCACTGCAGCATTTTGACTTCCTCATCATTGATCACTGAGTCTATGTCTTTTCAATACAGGATAATACAGGCATTTCTTTGTGGGAATATGAACAGACTCCTATAGATACCTAGTTACCCTGTTTTGGCTATTGTCCTTTAGAAAGGATATAACGAAAGCAAAGAACATTTATTTCTCAACAAGACCGATAATTATTTACAATATCTTTACAATTATTCACATAACAACTGCTAAAAGGCCCATATAAAAAACTGCCATTTCTCTCTCTCTTTCTCTCTCTCTCTCATTATCATATCATCAAAAATTAAAACATAAAAAAACTATAGCAAAAACATACTGAAGATAAATAACCTAACAAGCTTGCATGCTGGATCTTGATTAAAATAATGCAAGACAGTTTAAGAGTACAGTTAACACGATTATGCACATGATATCTGACATACATGCTCATACAGCCCACTGTGCACCATCCCCCAACAGCCCTCTTTCTCTCTCTCTTTCTCACTCACTCACTCACACACACACACACAGACAGACAAACACACAGAATTAGTAGACAATCCAACATAATTTTGTTCATAGAATTTCTTATATACACATATATATATATATATATATATATATATATATATATATATATATATATATATATATATATATATATTCAAGGCCACTGTTTGGTCTCAGAAAAGCGCACATACTGACAGTGACATCAACGCCATATTTTCATATCCTCATATCTCATCTTAAATACTCCCGTGAAATAAAGCTTCCAGATTTATTAGACTGTGCTGGCTGAGCAGAATCCGAGAATAGCGGCAGAAACCGATACGCGTTCTGTCACGAGCTACTCAACAGAAACAGCTGCTCAGAACTCGATGAGCCGTGCAATAGTATCCTTTCAAAAATGATTCTGTTTACTGATTAAAGCTAGATAGATGAGAGTTGCGTTTGTAGACTTTATTTCTTTAATTAGACATTCGCGTTACTCATGGCTACGACAGGCACAAAGTGCACCGATACATTAATCATTGGGGAAAACCGCAAAAGTCAAACTCCCAAGGCTTCTCCCACGATCTGCGATACAGGCATCATCCACACACATTCCACACCGAGCCTAAACATCTTTTAATGTGTCTCCGCTTGACGTTAGCCATCTCCTTCCAGTCCCGGTAAAATTCCACACAAAATGGCCGTTGGGGGTAGTGGGGGGAGGGGGGATAACGGAGAAAATCAAATGTATTCAATACTCCTGAGAAGACTGAAAACGTAAACCTAAACACAACCGGACAACATTTTTTTTTTTTTTTTTTTTTTTTTGACGCACTGTTTGTCTGAAATCCAAACGTACCGCTTTTATGATTTGTCCTTTGATGTGCTGCAGGATATCACTGTGGATGTCACTCTGAAAAAAGGATGCGAGAGAAATCGTTAACGGAATTTTACTCACCTTGAAAGGCGCCTGGAGGGCGTTTGCAGCTCTTGCAGGTTCGCAGGGATGAAGACGGGCCTCTGACAGACACGCAGGTGCTGTATAAATGCAGGTTTAAAATGCCCCTCAGCTGCAGAGATAATTTTAAACCGGCTCGGCACTGGCTCTCAGTATGTCACTTTAGACCACTCCCACCACCCCTATACTCCATACAGTCAGAGAAACGTAATGCATCCAGTATCATTCAGTCTCTCTCTCTCTCTCTCTCTCTCTCTCTCTGTGTGTGTGTGTGTGTGTGTGTGTGTGTGTGTGTGTATTCATGGGGATGCTGCAGATCACGGAAAGCCTTTTCAGAACGTTATTTCCGGTTTCCATGAGGAATTCGGTATTATTATTTTTTTTAATGTAATTATGTAATTTATGTAATTACATTTCAAGTTTAGTTTCAATATATATTCAGGTAATGTAATGTAGGAAACATTAAGCAAATTAAGCAAAATTTACTTCTTTATCTTAAAAACAAAGTAAGTTGTATTTCCAGGACTGACAGAATACTAAATATTAGAATACTAATTAAGATTAAATGTAGGTATATAGAGTACTGACAAGTACACTATATGGCCAAACGTTTGTGGACACCTGACCCTCACACCATGGGCCAGCCCCAAACTATTGCCACCAAGCTGCACATGAAGTTGCAAAAGCACACAATTGTGTAAAATGTCTGTGTATGCTGTAGCTTTAACATTTTTCTTTATTGGAACTAAGGGCCCCAAACATCTTTCAGTTTTCTTCACTCTGATTCTCCCCCTTGAAATAACAGATAAACAATAACATGTTGCTATACAAGACAGATGATTTTACACTGGGGATCCCACCAACAGGATTGCGGAATTATATTTTGTATAATGTCCACAATCTGCATGTTCCAGTAAGTGCGTAAACAACCTCCAGTTAGTCGAGAAGGTAGCGACCAGAATCCTTGCTAGAACCAGAAGATATGACCATAGTAAAAATGATAGTAAAATTTCGTATTGATTATAAAATACTGCTATTGACCTATAAAGCACTGAATAACCTAGCATCACAGTACCTGAGTGAACTTCGAGTATTTTATGATCCGCCATGCCTACTTCGAACAAAAGATGCAGGCTCTTTGTTGGTACCTTGAATAATAAAAGCTACATCAGGGGGCAGAGATTTCTCTTGCACAGTCCCAGAGTTATGGAATAGCCTTCCAATTAGTGTTCGGAACTCACATGCAGTCTCAGTGTTTAAGTCTAGACTGAAAAGATATTTGATTAGTCAAGCCTTATTAGTTTTTTCTTAGGTAAAGGTGCAGATCTGGAGGGTTCATGGGCATAGAGATGGGATTTCACGAGTTCACAAGTTCACTCAGGTTTGTTGACGGTGGAGTGGCTGGCTGCTTAATGTCTCAGGACACCCTCATGTCTGTGTTACCTTCTGGCTGTTCCTTTTAGTTATGCTGTCATAGCTAGTCTTGCTGGAGTCCCTGCTTGCACTCTGCGCACAGAGTACATTTTATATAACTGTTACATGACATTATACGACATGACATTACATTACCTACTAAGCTGTGTTTTCTCTATCTCTCTCTCTCTCTCTCTCTCTCTCTCTCTCTCTCTCTCTCTCTCTCTCTCTCTCTGTGAAACTACACACGCTACTACTGAGATAACAGTGATCTTGACTCCTACTGCTCTCCGGACCTGACTGATCCATTGTGATGCCTTACTTCTACTTGGAGTTCTTGTCACATGAAAATGTTAAGGATGGCTGCACATGGACTGCTTAAAGATCACCATGAGATTACTGTGGATAGAACCTAAAAAAAAAAGATGGCTGTGGATGTTCTTCCTTAGATAGCCTTGGAACTGCAACTGCTAAGAACAATTTGCACTCAAGTCTCCATCAATGAACAGTTAATAACTTCAGGTCGATACAATAGAGATGAAGAAGAGAAATTATTTATAATCACACTATCTGGTGTCACCTAGATGAAGATAGGTTATATGAGTATATGTTATATGATATGAGTCTAATTACTCTCAAGGTCTCTTCCTCTTGTCATCTCTGGGAGTTTTTCCTTGTCACTGTCACCTCTGGGTTGATTTCTAAAAAACTGCTGTGACAATGTCCATTGTTAAAATCACTATACAAATAAAATTGAATTGAATTGAATATTGATTCTGAGAGTCACTTTCAGTAAATGGATGGAAGCATTTGCGATTAAGTCTGATACAGCTTCTACTATTGCATGTGTACTTTGGGAGCAAGTTTACTGTAGATGGGGATTGCTTCTTAGTTTAGAGAGTAATAGAGAGTAATAGCAATAGTAATATTCCTGTAATATAAGCAAAAGGTGTTTTAATAAAGAATTAGTTAAGGGGTGTCCACACTTGTGCAACCAGGTTATTGTTGTTGTTTTTTTCCCCTTAAACATTTCTTTGTTTTTCACTTGAATTCTGTTGGTTGCTATATCCTATTAAAGTTGGGAAAAGGTGTGACATTATTTATCTTGGTTTCATTTTCACATTACAAAAACCTGAAATTTTAACAGCGATGTGTAGACCTTTTTATCTACTGTAGCAATGACAGTGGCAAAAATGTATACAGTCTTAGGCCAGTTGTGTGTGAACACATTCTGGCCCAGTGCCATTGTTTCTGTCCTGTCTGTGAACACTGGCTGGTGATTGTCTCTGCCTACCCACAAATGAACATCGGTGGCTGAGTGGTTAAGGTTTGAGCTGCTGATCAGAAGGTTAGAAGTTCTAGCCCCAGCACTGCTAAGCTACCATTCTCTGGTTCTTGAGCAAGGCCTTTAACCCTCTGTTCCTGGTGTGCTGAATCATGGCTGTGTGGAATGTTTGATTATGTTCATTTTAGTTTTACCCAAATTAATATGATCATGATGACTTGCATATTGTAACTCTGTGACACATAAACAAGTAAGGTCATGATGATAATATGTATTATGACCTTATAAGGCATGCTCCTATTTTGTTTGGTCTATTTTTATGTCATCATCATGACCCTGTGCTCTGACCTGAAATTCCTGTCAAACTGGGATATGTGAAGAAATGAATTTCAATGTGCTGCACGTGTATATGTCACAGTAATGTCTTTCATCACAATAAAGCAACAAAAATTACATCAGGGTCTGTCTCTAAATGTGAGGCAGCTGTACTACGTTCCACTGAGCTCTGCATTTCACTGAACCATTACATTGTTGTTAACAGCGCTTGCATTTAGCCCATGCCCACTGCCAGCTCCTCCATTTTGCTTTCCATCACAGTAAAGGCACTCATTCTCTCCTTTCCAAGAGACTGAGCAGTCAAAATCTCTGTTGGCTCCTGTTCTTCCTTTGATCGTGCCCCTGCAGTCTTATGGCTTGCCTGCAACCAGAGGCACCGTTATGGGGGATGCAGAGTATGCCAGGGCATATGGGCCCACCAGGACGCTAGGGGGCCCCAAATCACCACTTTGGAATTATTTTTTAAATTGTTTATTATATAATTATTATTAGTATTGTTAATCTTATATACACGAACACATTTAACCATTAATAATGTAGTAAAAATAAAATTAAAATATGTAAATTATAGTAAATGATAAGTGAAAGTGAACTCGCACTCCTGTCACTTCAAAATACAGTGCGCATGACGAATAGAGCACAAAGTTGCACGATCCATACCCTTTGAGGAAATTTTAGATAAATGGGCAAGCATGAAATCAAGACGTCTCTGAATTTAATCCCGAGATGCACTTTTTTATGGCTGAAAGGTTTAGGACAAGAAGCGTCTTTTTTCCCCCTGCTAAATACAGGGTCTCCCAAAAGTCTCCATACATAGGGGAAATTAACACCTAAACATGATTGCCATTTCTTTGTAAACACACAATCAACTCTCCCACTCAAGATGAACTCCTGTTAAACATCAGGTGTTATGCATGTAATTGCATATCTTCCATGCAAATACATGCATAACACCAGATGTAAACTATAGTATTGAGTATATTATAGTATATAAACTAAGTATGAAAAACTAAGTATGAAATATTTTGGAAGACATTTTGCTAAAAAGTGTTAATTTCCCCTGTGTACAGAGACTTTTGGGACACCCCATGTTTTTTTTGCCTTCCTGGCCGGTTTGTCTAGATAGTGTATATAAGACTGGTTAAACTTGTTATTCTGTTTGTGTGTTTAGAAGCTTTGATATGTTTGATATTTCTTTATTTTTGCTGCCTGCTGGAATGTAATGTCTTCTTGGAAATAGAAAGAAAAATTGTTGCTAAGAAAAATTGTTGCTAAGTATGAAATTTTTGTAATGGTGAGAATGTTGATTCGAATGACTCTTGTATGCTATTTGGATTAACGCTATATAAAGTAGGCTATTGTAGTATAGCAGCAACGAATCTCATTTCTCTGAAAATATCAATTATTTTATTTTCTTATAAAAAAAAAAATCCCCAAGTCAAAAAAATAAACATTCATCTGAAAGGAAAGGGCCCATAAATCTGTCTTGAATACTCCCTTTAAATCTGTTCATGGCGCCCCTGCCTGCAGCACTGCACACTGCGCTCCTCCAGCTCTGGGGGAAGAAATAGGGCGCAGTTCTTCCACCGCCCACGAGGGGCGCTTCTCATGCCACAATTATCATTATACTGCAGTGCAGTTAGAGCTACACTGTGTAAGAGCTGCAGTCCCAATATAGGAGATTAAGAGAAAATTCGAGAAGGTCTAAATAAATAAATAAATTCAACAATTCACATCACATGAGCAATACTAAGCACTAGCCTTGAGGAGGGGAGGGAGGTTTGTAAGGCATGGTATATATTAGGACTGTGATTTATTATTATTATTATTATTATTATTATTATTATTATTATTATTATTTACAGTGAGCTCATAGATACATTTTGGCGGCCCAAGTCCGCAGAGATGCCCCTGTTGCCTACATCGCCGCCAACGCGTTTTAAGTACTGTCGTCCTTTTTGGCCTTTCTAGCGACTCGTTTCAAATTACCACTGACAGCAACGAGTCGTCGTTTTGACTTGGTAACAACTTTGCAGTTATCCATCACAGCTTGGTAAGTTTTAATTAAAGGCAAGCACTGACACTTTTTCTGTGTTGAATCGTGCGTTGATTCGGTGTAGGAAAACCGAAGACTGTAACACAGTCGTGTAATTTGTGTGGCTAGGAAATTCGTCAATGACCTATAGCTTGGATAGCTGGCTAATGTTAGCTGCTTCGCTAATTAGCCATTTTCATGAACATATTAGCTGTCAAGTTTTCTTATAGCAAATTACTATGTCCCGGAAAGGATGTGTAGCTAGAGCGCCAAATCGTAAGATTCTTACGAATCAAAATGTTAACTGATGTTAAGTATCTACCTAAAAGATTAAAGTACAAGAGTAGTGATGAACTACGTGATGAAATTGCGCGATAGTTTCCAGTAGCAGTGCTGATGAAAACATTCTCGAGTCATTTCCTGGAGCACAGCGAAGCTGGAGATGTGGCATCTTATATTGATATTAATGGATATGTAAAAATGACTCAGTGACTACCTCCCAAACCCCTACTTGCTAATTTGCCTGATACTTCGGTTTCCTTAAAGAAAGCGTGCAGCTCCGTACTCTATGATACACATACATCATGATTATAATAATAATAATAATGATGATGATGATGATGATGTGTGCGTTCTTTCAGTCATTATGAAGCCTCCATCTCGTCGCCGGATCACACCATCTCGTTTTTTAGAACTAAAGAGGACTGAACCAATAAGCAGGTTCCGTCCTGGGTGCCATCGGCTGGAACAGCGGAGCCTTCTACTTGCCCTGAAACAACAAAACAGGTTAAATACAGAACTGGATTTGTTGGCACTTCAGAAGAAAGTTCCTAAATGGTCTCTGCATCAGGTATGCATGTCCACAATGAACCTTTGCTCTGGTATAAACAAAAATATTGTAAAAATCCTGTGCCTGTAATACCAGTATGTACAGTGCTGTGTTTGCTTTTAGATACAGAACATGATAAAGTTTTTGAGGAAGTGTGTGGTGCAGCGGGTGTATCTGCAGGTCCAAAAACAGAGACGTGAGGAACAAAAAACCAAAGTACCAACGGAACTATGGGCAGAAGTAGCACAGAAAATGGCTGGTGTCCATGAGGAAACAATATCTTCTGCCTTCTCTCAAGTATGTGATCATGGAAATGTGCATGTGATCATATTGGAAGAGATTGCTTAGTTTCTAGTGTTTGTGATACTGTAATATTCAAAGAAGGATTATCTCCAAAGAATTTGTTACTTAAATCTGTGTGTATATGTATGTGTCTATGTACAGTGAGGTCCAAAAGTCTGAGACCACATTAAAAATCTGGGATTTTTTCCCATTTAAAGTTGGAAATAAACAAAGTTTTAGAATTTTGAAATATTTAAAACAATGTAAATGTTCAATATCTTGAATATTTAAGATTTCTGCACTATTTCTAGGTCTCTATTTAAATGTAAGCAAGTTTGTGATATTGACCATGTAAACTCCCTTCTACAAGAGGTCAGATTTTCCTCGTGGCTAATATCTTCCACTGAAGCATGTGTTCAAATGACACTCCGATGGATTTGATCTAAAATGGATCATATGGTTTTGCACAAACTTGTGGAGTCCATACCAGCTCAAGTGCACATTGTCATTAAAGCAAAAAAAAAAGGGACATACCAAATACTAATAAACTCTGAAATTCATGTAAATACTTTAAAGATTCTACTTTTCACTCATGTTGTTGAGTGAAATATGTAGTTGTTGTCAATAATATATTTTGTAATGAAAATTGTTGTATTAAAATAGAAAAGAATGCAAAATAGAAGCATTTTCACTATTGGTCTCAGACTTTTGGACCTCATTGGATCTTCATTTTATGAGCATGTATCTTGGGTGGCAGCATTTTTTTATTTTATTTTTTTTGAGTTGATTTTTCTGTATCATCAGATGCTGGTAATTGCTGCCACAGAGCCCTGCAGCCTCCGCAATTCAGATCCTCCACGTACCACTGACTCTCAAAGTACTCTAGCCAGCGGCTTGCGCACTATACCCCTGAGGCCGATGCCTAAATCCCACACTGGCTCGCCTCCTCCAGCGATAATTCTGCCTGGACAAGCCTCTAAAACCCCTCAGTCACATGGGAAGGATGCAGCTTCCAACCCCTCTGCCCAAACCACCACAGTAACATCTCCTTCTGCCATTGCTGAAGAGGATCATATCGAGTTACAGCAAAAAACTGAGGCAGACAAAGACCCTGCCATGCCTTCCACATCAACCACCCTTAAATCACTTCTGAGTCAACCTGTCTCAAAACCAACACCACCACTGTCTGCTTCAAGTGCTGTGCTCACATCAGACATAGATAAGCAACCTGAAAGTGGACAGTCTGAGCAAGCCTGGCAATATAGACCAATGGGGATGAAGAGTGTAGTGGATTTTGAAAAGATATACCAATTTATAAGCAACATCATTGTCAAAAAACACACTCAGCCTCTTACTGCTATGGGTATGTATTCTCCCTAAAACAATTTATGTCTACATATGAAATTTTTTGTCAATTACAATGGATGTTGGTATGAGATGGGCTGATCTGAGTATTTCAGAAACTGCTGGTCCCCTGGGAGTTTCACACAGAGCAGTCTCTAGAGTTTACATAGAATGGTGCGAAAAATAAAAAAAACATTAAGTGAGCAACAGTTTTGTGGGTGGAAACGCCTTGTTGATAAAAGAGGTCCGAGGAAAATGGCCAGATTGGTTCGAGCTGCAAGGAAGGATACACTAACTCAATCATTCTTTACAACCGTGGTGAGCAGAAAAGCATCTCAGAATGCACAACACATCAAACCTTGAAGTGGACGAACTGCAACAGCAGAAGACCACATCAGGCTCCAGGCTATCATGGCCTTAGGCTTACCCAAACTGGACAGTTCTGAGTAAACTCTAGTGACTGTTGTGCATGAAATCCCAGGAGATCAGCAGTTAGAGAAATACTCAAACCAGCCTGTCTGGTACCAACAGTGATGCCTGCTGCCACATGATTGGATGATTGGTTGGTTAGATAATTGGATTGACTGTGTAGGTGTACAGGTGTTCCTAATAAAGTGCTTGGTGAGTATTTTGTGTGTGTATGTATGTATTAAAAAAATTATATTAGAAAATTATAACCTTGTGAAATTGTTTATCTTTAATAACCCAAGAAAGTGCAGTGCTTTTGGACCTGTTGATGTCTTTGCCTGAAGAGCTCCCCTTGCTGGACTGTAAGGAACTGCAGCATCATCTACTTCAAGTTCACACCCGTCTGAACACACCAACAGTGAGCCACAGCACAGATCAGGGGCCTGCAGTTGCTAATTCTGCTTCAACTAGAGTAACAGAACAGCAAACCTCCAGAGCTGACAAACATCCTCAAGGACCTGATGTTTCTTTACAAAAACTGAGTGTACAGTCTACAGGGGAAGAATCACCATTAGCTGCTGGAGATTTTGCAGGCCGGTCACCTGCAATAAAACTGTCAAAAGGCAAAGGTGATTGGGCCACTGCTGGCCTGTGTCCACTAAATCCATTCATGGTGCCAGTAGCCCTCCTGAAACGGCAGTAACCCAAGGAGAGTGCAAAAGCAGCTCTGGTTTTCTGATTTCAGAACTGTTGATGCTGACGTTGGTGTTTTGAAAATAATATACACCTGCCAAAGTGCAGTGAATGTGATGACATCAGTGAAATAACCTTACATAATTTAATGAAGCTTGTTAGTACAAATTAGGCCTTTAGAATACATTGCACTGAAAACATATTTTGCATATTTCTAATGCAGTAGTGAAGTGGGAGTACACAAGAACACATTTAATTTATAAATGTGTGTTGGATTCACTATTTGAAGTTTTTGTCTTTTTAGTTACTAAACACTTTTGTGCACACAGTTGTGTTTATTTAATAAATATCTATTTTTTAGTTAATTTCTGTTGCATTTGCCATTCTAGTGTGTTGTTTACAGAAAATGTTTATGTTTACAGAAAATGTGACTGGTTTACTATGAGAAATGTGTGGATCAGGGAAATGTGGCTCATAAGTCAAGTAGTAAAGAAGTTGAAATGTTTTGCTTAGTCTTAGGTAACTGTCCTTGTTTATTTAACAGTTAATTTTATATCAGATTTTTTCCCTTTGCTTTTTATGAACTGGACAGAAGTAACAACCTAAAGGAACATCAGCGTGATTACATAAATCAGCCCGTCATGTTTTACTGCTGTGTCTGATGGATTACAGTCCTTGGAGCTGTAATTTTATAACGTATGATTTTACAACTGTACATAAAATGTCTTATTGCCTGTTCAAAGAAACGAAACCTCTCCTTCCCGGTATTCATCAGGTGTTTGCTGCTAGATTTCATAAGGTTATGAGGTGTACACTTAGTGTATTTCTTTTCCAGAAAGTGTAGGTGCTGGGAAAAGTGGAATATAAATTGTAGGATTGCATTGGAACGACAAGGCCAAGTCTTTTGTTTTTGCTGAACACTGAAGACATTTAGGTTTGAGATCAAAAGATGAATATGAGATATATTAGAATTTCAGCTTTTGTTTCCTGATATTTACTAGTAGACATGTTAAACAACTTAGAATATAGCACCTTTGGTGGCAGACCACCCAATCGTTAAATGAGCAAAAGTATTGGAACAGATAGTCTTAAAGTAAATACTTTAGGGATAAGGATTCCAATCTGGCCTTCAGATTCTTACTGCTGATGAGTGGTTTGCATCTTGTTGTATGGCCTCTATATTTCTGCTTTCAAAGTCTTCTTCGAAAAGTGGATAGTGATACCTTCATCCCTGCCCTGTGGAGGTTGTTGGTGATGTCACTGACTGTTGTTTTTGGGTTTTTCTTTACAGCTCTCACAATGTTTCTGTCATCAACTGTTATTGTTTTCTTTGTCCAACTTGTTTGATGTCTGGTTGTTAGTACACCAGTGGTTTCTTTCTTGTTCAGGACATTCCAAATTGTTGTATTGACTATACTTAATGTAAATTGTGCAATGGCTCTGATCGATTTTCCCTTTATTTCTCAGCTTCAAAATGGCTTGCTTTTCTCCCATAGACAGCTCTCTGGTCTTCATGTTGCTCATGTTGATTGGCATTAACAAAAGAGCTATGAACAGAGGCAGGTTTTAAAGAGTATTGTGCATAAAATTAATATTACCAGCTGTGAATTAATTTTCCAAAGAAGAAACAACTGGTACTAGGGTCATGTCTTGTTGGTGGAAAAGCGAGAGGCCTATATGTACAGTATTCCAAACCATGGTGGAAAAAGTACTGAAAATTAACCTTAAATGAAAGCATATATAATGTATCAAAGTTGCAATCAAATGTAGAAGTATCCAGGCAAAAATGTACTCAAGTGAAACTAAAAAAAATGTTATTATTATGAGTTATGTATATATATTGTTTACATAGCCAATATTTACCATTAGCTAGAATTTAACTTGCCTAGCCAATTATGAGCTACTGGAATCCATACTAATCTAACCTGGCAGAGGAAACACTTATGTAAGTTAGTTAAATATTGCAGGTTAATGTTAGCAAATTAGCTAAACTTACCTCAGCATGCTTTTTCAAATTAGATGCCTTTCATGCCTTCTAAGAAGGCAAAGTAGACACTTTATGTCTTCGCTTACACCAGCATGTTTAAACATTTTACTGAGGGAGGGCCAGGGAACTAACTACATTGTGTATCAGGAGAAGGTCACTTCAGAGGATTTTATGACCTGGGTGGGTCTTGATGCATGTCTTCCTTACATATGTTTCGTTCCTTACATGCAAGTCTACCATATTTAGGAAATTTCTGACTCCCTTGTGATCTCCGATCAAGTGTTGCACAGAAGCACAGCAGGCAATGTTGATATGGTCGGGATTTCCCCACTTAATTTAATTATAAATTTAAATTTATGACTCCTGCATTCAGAAACAGGAAGCAATACTGTTGAATTATTATGTCTTAATGATGATAAAATGTTCATTGTACAGAAGTAGTAAAGATAATTTTCACTACTAGAAGTAGTAGCAAAGGATAGAAATAGTAAAACAACCTTACCTGAATGCTTTCAAGTCAGAAAGATAAAGCTGCTTCTAATCTTTCTGAGTTTTTTCCACTGTACAAGATTGCAGAATCAGTATGTCATAAAAACATTATTTTACCCATCTATAAAAATACCATGGAAAACCAGATTGAACTGCTGTTACACTGTATTTATGTGATTTTTGGACTTCTTTTTGAAATACTTTATACTTAATACTTTAGAGTTTCATTTGGTTGTGTCAACCCTCCCACATTTACATATATTAAGTGTGCATGGCACAAAAAGCCCAAAATGCATAATCCAAAATTACATTGGGTTGTAGGCCTATATATAATACCCATAAAGGTGAAGTTAGGTTCATCTTATCTGCAAGGTCTTGCAATGGGGAATTGTTCTCAGTAACATTACTCTTATCTTACCCGGAGTAGCATATTAAAAGATAAGTAAGTTCCAAATGCTTTAGGCCTTACACAAGCGTGGTCATGGACAAGCCCTGAGATAACCCCAAGCCATCCTTCCCTTTTCCAAATAGGGGTCAGGGAACTTTTTATTTCCTATTTTATATGCATTAAACTGAAATCTGAGTTAAAATGTTTTAAATACAAAACATGAAACGTGTCGAATCAAACACCCTTATCTCTGAAAGCAACCCTGACTATATTTAGCTGGTATGCATACTATGCTCTATTGCTATGACTTTCAAATTCTTTATATATATATATATATATATATATATATATATATATATATATATATATATATATATACAGTACACAAATGTAATGGGATGCATTAAAGAAAATAACATTGTGAGATGCCTTATTAATTTTAATAAAATATTTCATTTATTAAGGAATAAATAATGTAAGATGATACAAATTATTAATACAGACATTAAATATATAGTATAATAGTGTAAAGATATATAGTCTAAACAAATACTGTAAGATCTTTTTAAAGCAAAACATGAAATTTGTATTTTATTCATGTTTGTGTTCTAGCGAAAGTGCTTCTTATGTCTTGTCATCATGTCATTATTTTTAGCTATCAGAAAACTCAAAATGCAATATGTAAATAAGAAATAGTATAAAGGTATTTAGAATGATCTGTGGAATTTGTAGCAAAAAGCAAAAATAATCATTCTGTCTAGAGTATTTTAAAGCTCAAACAATTTTTAACAGTAGTTTTTAGTTTTGTGAATGTGATGATGTTAAATATCATCCATCAGAGTTACATATTTCTGGCCTTGAAGAAGAGGTGTGGATGTAAGGTTTGCTGATTCTCATCTGTTGAACACAAAAAATATTTTTATAAGTTAATATATGTTGATTGCACAGCAGAACATATCTGAACTTCTAGAAGTAAGTCTTGGTGACTGGGCTCATGGTTCAATCAGGAAGATGTTTCACTAATCATCTAATAGTCTTCAGCTG
Source organism: Pangasius djambal (assembly GCA_022985145.1). Taxonomy (NCBI): domain Eukaryota; kingdom Metazoa; phylum Chordata; class Actinopteri; order Siluriformes; family Pangasiidae; genus Pangasius; species Pangasius djambal. Next base: position 15,407,107 of record CM040978.1, read on the forward strand.
TTCCAGCTAGAAAGATTTACTAATTCAAGTTTTATTACTACTACCTGTCTTATAATTGTATTTGAGATTGGGTTGTGTATAGCTCTTTCTGTACTTACGGGGTGATTGTTGCCCAGATACTGAAGTGGAATTACATTTTGAGGCAAGTTGAATTGGAGGGAAGAAGGATGGGTGGAAGAAGCTGTTCTATGAGGTGTGGTATTCTGGCTGGTATTCTTCTCATTTGATTGTGCAGGATTATCATATGTTTCATTAACCACTGCAATACAGTGAGAATGTCATTCTCTCTAACCAGGTCAAAACAACAAAATTACTGAGGACAGATTTGCTCATCATGACACCAACTATAGTTATAACATAAAACCCAATTAATTGTGTGTATAGATTATAATAGTTATAGATAATTCATAGCTGTGCCATGGCAGAAAAAATGCAATAACCTGATATGATGTACTTGCATATCGTTACCTGAATGAGATTTGTTTGATCTTTTTTGTGAGGGCCACTCAAAGTCATCATCTATCCACTGATTCACAAGAGCTTCCTTATTGTCTTTATTCCTGTGCAACAGAGTTTAACAAGGGAAATAAGGTGGTAATGATGGGACATGCATGTGCAAAAAAATTCATCTTTGTATACCTTTAATATTCAAAACATACAAGATATAAACACATAAACTTCATACCTCTTCTGTTTCCTTTTATTAAGCAAGACATATGCTGAAAACACTGCTACAGCTAATACTAAAACCACAGTGACAACTGCCATTCCAGCATAGACGCCCACTTTGTGAACTTGGTACTTGCAGTTTTCTCCAAGATACCAATTTGCATCTGAGTGAAGACAGCTAAAATACACAAAATGACACAGGACTATTGTCATATTTTATCACTTTGCACAGGAAAATTTCTTTTGCCACTATTTTAACATTTTAAAACCATTTTCACATCAGCATGTTTGAAAGATAGAATGAAGACACATTATACCAATAATTCTAGCATTCTAGCACTGAATTTTAATCCTAATTAATTCTAACCCTAAGTCATAAGATCATTCCATTAAAATGAAAAAGTACTCACTAGCAGGCTGGTCCTTGCTTGGAAACTTCACAGGTACCTTTGTTCATGCAGATCTTTGGAGAAGGATGATCAGGATGACACTGAGTGACACATGTTAATTTGCCCAGCACAGTAACGGGAGAAAAATATTGACGATACTCCTCAGGAAGCATTGCTGTTACTTGCTCACAGAATGCTAACAATGAAGGAAGTGTAAAGCTGATGTAAGATTCAAATGCATTCTGATTATAGAGGTGTATTTAATTCTTTTCAGTACAAGAAACTAGGTTTTAAATGTATTGAATTACCTTGTTCACTCAGTTCAGTTTTGTTGGCCTGGGCCTCAGTAACAGTAAAGTTTGGGCAGACTGGAGAAGGAAAAATGTTTTAATGTTCTTCCATTTTTTTAAAATGAAAATCACTTGTAAACATTTGAAATGTAGATGGAATAATAAAGAAAATGTACCGTTTGTACAATTTGTAACTGATACAACAGCTTCTTGGACGGTCTTAAAGATGTTGTCATATTTTTCAGTAGCATAGTTTTCAATTTCCACAACAATATCATGCTTAACATTCACACTGTGGTAAAAATTGGATAAGGGTATGCATATTATTTCAGAACATAAAACATGAATTCTAAAACATGAAGAAATAATTTGAAAATGGTAAACATAAAAGTACTTTTCCAAACACTGAACTTGTGTTTTAATATTCTTACCCGTTAGAAGGTGCTTTCTCTATCCAGTTGCTCCACATTCGGCGGCTGAAAGAATCTCCTTTACTGTGGTTTAAACAGATTTTAACAGCATTTATAGTATCTAAAATATTAATTTACAGAGGCTTTCTTTTTTAACCAAACATGTAACATAGTCTTTTATTTGTAAACAATTGTTCAATGTAGTTGTTTATAAATGAGCAGGTATACCTCAATATTACATCTGTTATATTCAAGAAATTATCAATCCTCTTTTTGTAGTATGGTGTCATCTGTAAGAAAACAGTGATATGAAATTCTTTTCAGTTGCATTAAAAGATGAGGTGACAACTGTTGCTGACAAGGACCTTTTCTTAGATCAAGAAAGGGTATTTTAGGAAGAGTTTACAACTGGTATTAACATGTGTCTGGACTGATTAGATCACAAGTGGTCAGCGGTAAGTACAAGGGGGTCATATGTGCCTTGGAGACAAATTGCGATCCGTACACACAAAACACATTTAGAGGTGCTCCAGGGTGAATATTGCTGCAATGTGATTGCAGCATATATGCTAATGAGTCTAAATGCTTTATGGACAGTATTGAAGGTCCTACTATTCACCAGTTTTGTCAGGTTGATGTTTTTCACATGGAATTGAGCTACTTTTGACAAGCCTAGCCATGCTGTTATGTCTGATACACCTGTCGTTTTCTGCCTGAAACACACTTTGTTTTGTCTGTCCATAGCTTTTGCAAAAATTCATTCATTCATTTATCTTGAGTAACCACCTTTATCCTTGTCAGGGTTGCAGTGGATCTGGAGCCTATCCCAGGACCACTGGGTGCAAGACAGAGACACGGATCTATTTCTCTCTCTTTCTCTGTGTGACAACAAAATGCATAACTCGTGGCAACTAATATAAATTAAAATGAGAAAGACACCGACAAATCAATTGTGGTTACAGAATCCTAACCTTTAATTTAATCTTGGAATGACACTTTATTTTAACGAGTTATTGCTGTTGAGACATCGATACACGCTTCAACTTAAGCAGATTTTCAAAGTGCATAGTTTTTTCACTTTCAGATAATTAACAATAGGGCACTTATATGATGCTCTCACAACATATTCAGTTACACAATTAGGTTTAGTTTGAGGTAGGCTTAGTTTTTAGCCTTGAAAAATTAACTAGTGGTCTCAACATATTATCCCATGGCCAATAAATAAATAAATAAATAAAAACACCTCAGTGGCTCTGTGTTGATTTTAATGAGTCGGTGAGAAATCCACAAATGAATGAATGCAGACTGTTTGAACATTTGCCACATGATGTATAAATGCACATGGAGCAATCCACAAGTAAATGCAGTCCATTCTACAAATAAATGAAGTCAAGTGTGTTTGTGCACATATTTGTGAACATTTTTTAATTTGTGAAACAAATAAATTTCATTTTATTTGTTTGTGGATCTTATTTGGATTTTGTGTAACTCGTTATTTGCTTACAAATTATTCCACAAAAATACTATTTTACTATTACTTCCATATTCATTTTACTACTTTTCATATTCATATTACCTTTCCTATAATGATGGCGGCACGTGCACATCGCAAGGTTCAGCGTCTCACTAGTTGTTGTGAATTAGTGATAATCTAATTAACGGTTTTAAGTTTAATTGTTCGATTCAGTCATGCATACATTTCCTACAGCCGACAGTCACTTCTGGATATAGAATTTTGACATTGCACTAGACTATGGACTCTACTCCTTCCAGTTACCTCCAGAGACCATCGGAAGACCACACTCGGGCAAATCAGACCGGAAGTAGCAGGCGGCGGCGGCGGCGCCGAGCCTGTAAATAAAAGCGGGGCAAATGCAGAGGCCTGAGGCTAAGCTAAAGGCTAATCCTTACTGACATGCACTACTTAGCATATTTCTAGCTAATGTAAGGTAATATAAGGCGATGTAAGGTAATGTATGGTAGCTAATGGCGATTAAGATTGACGAACTAAGGCTTTGGATAAATCAGAAAATGCTTATGGACTGCAACATTATGATTCTCACGGAAACTTGACTCAACCTCTGCACTTCAAATAGCGCGATTGAGCTAGAGGGACGCAACCTTTTCAGAGCTGACAGAACAGCAGCGGACTCTGGTAAAGGCAGAGGAGGAGGTGTTTGCTTCTATGTAAACAGAGATTGATGTACGGACACTGTCGCTACTGAGACACGTTGCTCTGCTGATGTTGAATACCTCGTTATTAAGTGAAGACCCTTCTATCTACCGCGTGAGTTTACATGCACCTTAATCGCTGCTGTGTACATTCCCATGAAAGAAGTCGGGACTAGCATTAGCAAGCTACAAACAGAATATCCCGACGGTGCCTTTATTATTTAGCTGGCGATTTCAGTCAGGCTAACTTAAGGACTGCATTTCCCAGATTTTTCCAAAATGTGTCCTGTCCCACAAGAGGTGACAATACTTGGATCATGTCTACACTAATGTCACTGAGGCTTACAAATCACCTACCCCCACCTTGGTCAATCTGAGCATCTATCCCTGCTGCTACTCCCGAAGTATACCCCCATCATGAAATGTGTTAAAACATCAGTGAGAACTGTGAAAGTGTGGCTAGAGGGGGTAGACTCCTCATGACAATGTGAGTTCCAGCACACAGACTGGAGCGCATTTGCTGCTCTCGCCACGGACACTGACATCTACATTAATGCCATTGTTCACCATATTAACAGATGTGTTGACTCAGTCACAGTTAAAACACATCCCAATCAAAAGCCTTGGATGATTAAAGAAGTCAGTCTCCTAGTGAAGGCACGAGATGCTGCTTTCAGGTCTGGAGACATGGAAGATTACAGTGCATCCAGGGCCATCCGGGATGCCAGACACAAATACAAGCTGCAGATAGAGAACAATTTTAACACCTCTGACCCTTGAAGCATATGGCAAGGCATCCAGGTTCTCACAGACTACAACCCAGCCAAAACCGTTCCCTCAATCAGTGACGGCTCCTTCCTGGAAGAGCTCAACACTTTTTATGCTTGTTTTGACCGGACAGCGTCTGCCAAAGCTGAGCTTACGCTTGGTCACTCCCAGCTGTCTCTCTCCATCAGAGATGTGTGCTCCATCCTGAGCAGGGTGGATGTACGCATGGCTGCTGGCCCCAATGGCATCCCAGGGCGGATGCTCAGAGCATGGGTGGAGCAGCTAGCCGGAGTCTTCACACATATATTCAACTTATCGCTGACCCAAGCGGTTGTCCCCACCAACTTCAAAACCGCCACTGTTGTGCCAATACCAAAGCACAGTGCTGCAACAGCCCTCAACAACTTCCGTCCAGTCTGTCTTACCCCCATCATCGCCAAGTGCTTTGAGAGGCCGGTCCTTTCCCATATGAAAGCCTGCCTACAACCATCACTGGATCCCCATCAGTATGCTTATCGTCATAACAGGTCAGCAGAGGATGCCATTAGCTCAGCCCTTCACTCATTGACTTTAGCTCTGCATTTAATACTGTCATTCCATCCAACCTGATCACCAAACTCTCCAGTCTTGATATCAGCCCCACTCCCTGCAACTGGACTCTGGACTTTTTGACCAACAGACCCCAGTCTGTTAGAGTTGGCAACAACTCCTCCACTCTCGTCCTAAACACTGGCGTACCACAAGGCTGTGTACTGAGTCCTCACCTCTACTCCCTCTTCAACTCTGACTGCATACCTGTGCATAGCTCCAACTCCATAATCTAGTTTGCAGATGACACTACATTGGTTGGCCTGATCAGAGATGAGGACGAGACAGCCTACAGGGAAGAGGTTCAGCATCTGGTAACATGGTGTGTCAATAACAATCTCAACCTTAACACCCAGAAAACCAAAGAACTGATTGTGGACTACCAGAAGTCCTTGAGGAGCCACAAACACACCCCTATCCTTGTTAATGGGACTGAGGTAGAGCAGGTCTCTAGCGTCAAGTTTCTGGGTGTCCACATCTCTACTGACCTTTCCTGGAAACTCAACACTTCCTCTCTTCTCAAAAAGGCACAACAGCGCCTGTACTTTTTGAGAAGATTGAAGAAAGCTCACCTTGCTCTTCAGATCATGGTGTACGTCTATCGCTTTACCATTGAGAGCATCCTTACAAACTGCCCAATACATCATTGGAACACAATTGCCCAACATTTCAGACATTTATCAAAAGCGTTGCTTGCAGAGAGCGAGAGGTATTATCAAAGACACCTCCCATTCCCACCATGGACTACAGAAGTCTGCGTTGTCACACAAATAGACTCATGAACAGCTAATTCCCTCAGCTGTCCTAATGCTGAACTCAGTTTCCAAGCGTTAACTGCCAGCCTTCACCTAATAACTACACATTAACATTAAACACTACTGTTATCTGCAATTATTTGCACTTTACTGTACTGTCATTATTATTATTATTATTATTACTTACAGTATATTCAGACTGTTATTTGCACAATATTGCTATTTGCACATCTGCATTTTTTTATCCACTGTATGTATTCACTGCATCATATTGCATGCATCATGTTGCTTACCTTTACCTGTTGACTGTTTATCTCAACTAACTGCACCATAATTCTTATTTATTCCATTTAACTTAATTGCCATTTGCATTACTGGTATGCATCATATTGTTTACCACTGTACACTGTTAACTTATTGCACCGTAACCTTGTTACCTCATTTTAATTTATTTGCTATTTGAACTGCTGGTTGGATGCTAACTGAATTTCGTTGTCTCTGCGCTCATACTCTGACAATGACAATAATGTTGAACCTAACCTAACTATTCTCAATAAGCTCTGCTTATTGATATGTAGATATAATATATGTAGACCAAGCAGAGTATTTTAGCACCTTGAGGAAATGGCAGGTTTTTAATACTGCTTCATTAAGACATACTGTATGACATTACTTTTAAATATTGCATTTGCAATCATGGACTTGATATTGGACTTTAAAGTTGTGTTTAAGTTTTGGAAGGGGCAGGTTTTCTAGCAAATACATTTACCATGTTTTTGTGGCACTGTTATAGGAAATATTATTATACTCTTATAGTTTTATTCATTAGAGCTGTATTTGAGAGCTGTATATAGGCCTGAACACTGATAGCATGTGTCTGCAATCTCATTATGCAGTAAATAATATTCTCTCATGTTTTACATTTTCTTACTTCCCTCTTTTTTTCTGTTTGTTTGATGAGTAAAGCACTTGTTTAGCAGAGCAAAAAGTGCACAAAATGCTCTATGGTTTAATTAGGAAATGCCATCCAATTCCTGTTGCCTTTGGTGCATTTGGCAACCCTCAAGTGATGCAGTCACAAGTGAGTTGATCAATCGAGACTCACGTTAATACCAGTTCTGTATGGGAGCTGACTTGTCTCCACACAAACAAATTTAAAACACTGTAACAACTGTCAGTACTGAAGTATGGTCAGTACTAAAGGACTACTTTGAAATGTAATATAGTGGTGGATATAGTCTTCATAATTCACCTCTGTAATGAATTCTTGCACAAAATCTTTATATTGTTGTGAGAATGGATCTTTGTATCCATCAATATAATCTTTGTTTATTTCTACTTCAGCAATGACTGTCCTTTCAATTTTATCTGAAAAAGAACAAAAAAAAAGAATTTCCAACATTAAAATTGGGGTAGTTCATTATGTAAATAATTACCAAACTAAAAAAACAATGTATTATTTTTGTATATTAGAATAAACACTACCCTCATTGACATTTATCTGCTTAACAAGCAGCAAACTATTTGTATTTAAAATTGTAAATTTTACAAGAAATGCTTTAACATACCTGGACCTGAGACTTCAGATACAACAGTGCTGCACAGCCGTCCTGTAAAACCAGGGACGCAGTAACAGCCATTGCCTGTTGGAGTTCCACCATTTTCACATGGTATAGGTGGTTTTGTAGTTGTAGTTGTAGTAGTTTCTGTGGCACCTGTTGTTGTGGATGCAAGAGAGTTTTCTGTGGTTGTTTCCGAACTCTCAGCTGTTGTGGCAGAGTCGCTAGTGGTTGTAAGAGAGTTGTCTGTGGTTGTTTCCGAACTGGCTGTTGTGGCAGAGTCACTAGTTGTTACGGTTGCATCTGGGGTAGTTGTA
>CM040978.1:15428033-15449855 GCA_022985145.1 Pangasius djambal
GAAGAGGAGGAGAGAGAGGATCAGGGAGTACAGGTTGTAGAAGAGGAGGAGAGAGAGGATCAGGGAGTACAGGTTGTAGAAGAGGAGGAGAGAGAGGATCACGGAGTACAGGTTGTAGAAGAGGAGGAGAGAGAGGATCAGGGAGTACAGGTTGTAGAAGAGGAGGAGAGAGAGGAAGATCAGGGTGTACTTGATTACTTTGTTCGTCCCGACCCGGCCATGATTCAGGCATATTTAAATCATCACCCCAGACAAGATGTGAACAACCCTGTAGTGAAGAAGGTGTTCACAAGTAGAGATGGCATACTCAGAAAGTGGCTGACATATTGTAGCAAACGTTGAAGAGTCGAAGAGCATGAAAAACGCATGGCACACAGAACTTGTGCTGAAGCTTATTTTTTAAAATGCTCAAAAGCTGACATTAGCAACCTATTAGGGGCCAGACAACTGACTGCGTACAGAGATCAAGTAAAAAGGAGGCGTCAAGTTTTGGAACGGGTAGTGGAGGTTGACAAGAGACACAGACGCATTGCTCCGATTAATTCAATAAATACTTTGACCTTAAGCTTCTTTTCTTTGGGAGAATACACACACACACACACACACACACACATATATATATATATGGAAGTGGTGGTGGGCTGCCTGGACCAAAAAAATGCCAGGGCTGATTTTTTTTGTCCCAGTCCAGCCCTGGGGTCAAGCTTATAAATACTGCTGGTTTTCTTAACAGTGTGTCCTTTCTTCAGAGAACTAATTTCACCTGGAAAGGACTGCTGTTGGACAAAGCATAGTAATGCCTTCTCTGCATGTATAAGATCCTCCACAGAAAGTTTTCCATCTCCAAGTTTGGACTTGAATCATCCTGTTTTCAAGCTGACCCAAATTGTTAAATTTGGATTCTGTGAATAAATAATATAATGCTCATCCTTACACATTCTGCTCAATAGCAGAAGCACCTTTTTAAATTTCAAGATCCAGGAAGTAGATTTTTTTAGTTTATTCCATGAGGAGAAATACTCCTTGTTGACTGGGTCATGGTCCCCCATTAGAGAAAGCCATAGCCTCCTTTCTTACCTCTACATCATCATTTGATATATTCATTGGTTCCTCAAATCACATATTTTAAAGTGAAGTGATGTGTAGCCAAGTATGGTGACCCATATTCTGCATTCAACCCATCCATGTGCATGCGCGCACGCACGCACACACACACAGGACCTGAGACTTGAACCCACACCTTGTAGGTTCATAGGCCGACTCTATAACCGTTAGGCCAAGACTGCCTCTTTTTTTGTAGACTCTGTTCTGTCATTAAAGATGTATTTTAAAACCGATGTGCTATCTTTCCAGAAAATAGATTCCATGAGAGGAATGTCAAGCTCTTTCTTAAGCATCCTGTCGACACATTCAGCAAGGACAGCAGCTGCAAGCTGCAGCCTAGGGATACTTACAGGCTTTAATGGAGCAACTCTGGCCTTGCCCATTATAAAGGCAACAAGTACAGCACCATTAATGTTAGTAAGTCGCAGGTAGCTAACTGTACCCGATTCGGTTTGGAAATGGTAGCCCGATTTGCTGGCATTGCAAAAATTATGTAATTGGGTCACATGCATTTTTCCATAATTAGGTGGTTTGAAGCATCTATGAATGCTTAAGTTGTTTAATTTATCCAAGCCTTCGAACCATCTCTCCCAAGATTTCATTAACTCATCTGGAATTTTGTCATCCCAAAGTTCTTGTTGGATCCTTTATACAGGAAGAATCAGTGGGGCAAGAAACCCAGTCAGACTATAGATAGAATTTGTGATAGAAAGAATGGTCCTCCATGTGGGTTGTTGCTTCTTTAGGCTGAAATGACTGAAACAAATCATATAATGGAAAGATTGATACATGATAATGAATTAATAATTAATTAATATTTGCTCATGTAAGGTAAGGTAAGTTGTGAAAAAAAAAAAGAAAGAAACAAAACAATGTGGTGTACCTGGTGTATTTATTAAAGCCTCTTTAGCACATACCATGACCATGCAGGTGTGAACAATAACAAATGTAATAAGATTATACTTTCTCAACCCCAGAATTTTTAACCAGCTAACTAAAGTCCTGGCCAGGGTTGTGGTGGATCCAGAGCCAATCCTGGAAATACTGGATGTGAGGTAGGAATACACCCTAGATAAGATGACCATTCACACCTTGTGGCAATCTAGTGTAGCCAATCCACCTACTTGAATGTTTTCTGGGAGCTGAAAACCAGAGAACCCACCAGAGAAACCCCACATGGGCATGGTAGAACAAGCACAGAAACTCCACACAGTAACCTGTGCTCAGGATCGAACCAGGGACTCTGGAGCTGTGAGGCAGCAGTGCAACCCACTGCACCCACCATGACACCCTACTCTGAAGTTGATTGATGATTTTTTTTGTTTTTTTTGCTTTAATGCATCACTTTAATGCATTGCTTTAATGCGTTCTTGATTTAAATGTCACTTGCCACTGTCTTTGAAATCACAGCTCTGTGACATACATACATAGAAAATGAATGGTCATCTGTCGCTTTGTTGCTTGCTAACGTAAGGTTAAGGCCTCAGCATTCTTTATGTGGAGATGATGTTCAGCTGACTTCCACTAACAATAAGATGTAACTGAGCAAATGGACACTGTGGAGGGCTCGCTCGCTGTGCCACACACATGGCAGCTGGGCAAACTCCACAGAAAAACACTCTACACAACCAAGCCTGTGATTGTGGTTGTCTCAAACAAGTTTATGCTGTTGGCACAGCAGGCAATCTTCTCCCTGGAGTTTTGGAAATTGTCATGAAATGTTAATAGTGTCACCTGCAATACCAGTGCATGTCTACGCAATCACCAGTATGAAAAGGCAGAGAGTACATGAGCCTATAACACCTCACCTCAGATATTCATATGATGGTTCTGTGCATTGTTCAGTTAATACTTATGATATTGCCCTGGAATTTCAAACTGTATATCTCAAATACCAACATGGATATGGCTTAAGGTGCTGTTATTCTTACATATACTGCAAAAATAAATGGTTTGTACTGTTGAGTTATACTTGTAATGTTGAGTTGTACTGTAAACCAAAAACTGGTTTTAACCTTTAGTGTTGTGTCTATTTGAACTTGCTTCATTTATCTCTGTATGTACTTTTTAATTCATCCTGGTGCTGGTTGCCTACTTATTTACTGTGAAGGGTTTAATTTTTTTTTATGCAGGATGAACATACAGCCAGTGAAAGAAAGAAAGAAAGAAAAGGTTTATGATTTACATGAGTGTAACTTGTATGTCTAAGGTTCAGAGGATTGGCAATATAAAACAGTTGCCTATGGGCTGGTGGGTGAAGTCCATCTAGGAACCACCGCTGTGAGTTTTGCCCAGTTGAAGTTTTACTGCCTGTAATGCAAGGGACATCGGTCATGTCGAGGTAAGGAAACAAATTTCAAAATAAATTTTAAACCTTGCAATAATATGAATCCTACTACAACAGTATCAATATTAAAAAGGACACATCCTTTAGAACAAGAGTTTAGTGTCCCCTACCTGCAACTACCTCAGCTTGATGTTGCACCATGTGTGACCAATAAAATTTGAATTTTAAAAGATGCTTTGAATAACCATAGCATTGGTTGTTTTGAAGGCTCAGGCTGTTCTAGTGTCATAGGTTTGGCTTTCCTGGATTTTTCTAAATTCTGGGTATTTTCTGTTGACATTCATGTTCATATTTTATAGACCTAGTTGTTGACAAGTGTTATGGAACATGTACACTTGTTCAATAACCCAGTAAATAAATCATTCAAATTCTTTTAACACTCTGATGTGTGTAGGGTAAACTCATTGTGAATTTCACTGTGGTTATTTCTTCCTCCTGACAAGAGCAACTCGGCAGTGCTATTGCTAAGCCTTAACAAAACACCTCATTGTGGCCAGTCTGGGAGAAATGAAAATTGCAGAATGGTCCCGGATTACCCGAGTTCAGCATTTTATCCATTAATTAAATTTTTGATGCATGTGTCATATAATTGTAGAGGAGTCGAATGCAAGTGCAGAAATCTATTTTAATGAAATACGAACGGTACAGACAACATAAACTATAGGTTCAAGGCAAAAAGACCTACATGGACTAGAGAGCGTGTCATGACAACAAAGAACAACGAAAGACAAAAACTAGACAATGTGTGCTGTGCAAGACGTGATTTAGGCCCAATCCCATTTCTACCCCTTAGCCCTCCCCCTTTATTCCTTTCCCTCCGTTTCGCGCGTTCACGTGAAGGGGTCTTGATTGTCTTTTGTTTGGAGGGGTAGGGGGAAGGGGAGAGGGGAGATAGCCCTTCAAACGAAGGGGTGTGAATTATCTCAGCGAAAACGGCCTACAGCGGCTACCCGAGCGAACAAAAAGATCCACAAATGTAAGCATTATTGACGTTAATAAAGATTTTAATGAAAATAAATCATTAGTTTGATGTTACATTCAAACGTGTGTTCATATTTGTGGTGAAGTTATTCAAAGAAATGTTTGCAAAAAATCGCTAAAGTTTGCTTACGTCATATCATTACAGACTGCACGATAGTGCCACAACATTTACATGTCTGATCAGGGCTGTAACCACCAAAGACACTGAGCGGGGCTAGTCCCCCCAATAATTATTAATCGCTAATCTTTTTTCTCAAATATTGCCAATTCGAGAGAGAGAATTAGGACGTAGGTGACGTATGATGACGTGTAACGGTATAGTAGTGGTGTCCCAATTCTTAGGGGAATATTTTCACCCCTACCCCTTAACACTCTGTTTCAAGAGACAATGGGAGAAGGGGTAGGGGTAGGTGAAGGGGTATAAAATAGAATTGGGATTGGGCCTTAAATACAAGCGCCCACTGAACCAAAAGATGAATCAGGTGCAAACAGTCACGTGAAGTGATCCGGTGAGGTGCAGTGGCTGATGGGAATCGTAGTCCTGCGTCGAAGTCGGCGTAACCATCACAGTATGTATTAGTTAGTTTCTGTACTTTTGATACATTGTGACACTATGTACACTCACTAATACCTAACGCCTAATACCACATAGCACACACGTGTATACAGACAACGGTTCTACTGCAACCCTCACCAGGACCAAGACGTTAATGAAGATGAATGAATGAATGAAAATAACGCACACTTAAAACATATTATATTTAAATATATAATTATATTATGATTACATGTTTTGCAAAAGATTGCAGAAAGATTTAGGGTTTAGGCATTTTGATGATGTAGTGGAGAGTGCTGTCTAACATGTCAGTCCAAAATAGGTTTTTGACTGGACTGGCGTCTGGTGACTGTCAGGGCCATAGCATATAATTTATATAATTTTCATACTCATCAAACCATTCTGTCTGTCCTCGTACCCTATGGATCGGAGCATTTTCATGCTGGAAGAGGCCTATCCACCAGGATAGGAATGTTTTATCATAGAATAAATGTGATTAGTGCGAGTAACTTTGCATTGATGTGCACTGACATTGAAGTGCACCCAAACCATGCCAACAAATAGTCTAACCTGCTTAAATTGTTTTGCTTTCAGATTGGTCTCACATGACAAAGTGCATGTCTATGAAACTGAAAAATTGCCTCATATAGCTTCAAAGATTTCCTGTTTATCTTCAGAGATGCAATGGAGGCACAGTTTGTAGGAGAAAGCGATGGTCTAACATTCTGGCTGGCCAGACCACAAGACTATGATGAGGTGATGGCCATATCACAGGACATCTACCAGGGCAATGACTACCTTCCACATCGCTATCACACCTGGATGAATGAGCGTGACAGAGTGGTCATAATAGGCAGGAGAAATGGGAAGCTGGTAAGAATGGTTTTACTAATAACTGGAATAATTTAATAATATCCTAGTATCCTAGCACTGATCTTTTCTAGCTTTTCTAGTTTTACCCAAAAGGCATTGCAGAATGTATGTAATTATCATGCAGTTATTAATGTCTTTATACTACAGTCAGATTTCACATTTGAGTTTTAAAAAGTAGCTTGCACTTTTTTCAAACCAACTGAAGAAAAGTCTTTACTCTCGACCAAAAACAAGAGGTACAACACCATTAAAACTATTCCTTTTTAACTCCATATGCCAGAGTTAAAATGCTAATCCCTGCTTGCCTGTAGGTGGCACTGGACTCTGCACTGGTGGTTGATGGAGGGCAAAGTGTGGTGTTGGAGGGATTAAGGGTGTGTCCTAGTGAAAGAGGACGCGGTGTGGCTGGAGTTATCCAGAGAGTGACTGACCGCTACATTAAGCAGGTTTACCCAAGTGTAACAACCAAACGACTGACAAGAAGTGACAACCCAGGACCGGAAAAACTCTCCAAGTTTATTTTTCTGGCTTGCCGGGTAAATTATAACATCTTGAATAGCATTTTACAAATTGAATCAATATAGTTTGATACAGTTGCATATAACTGTTTTTTCCACATACTGTATTTATTACTCTCTCTCTCTCTCTCTCTCTCTCTCTCTCTCTCTCTCTCAGCCTATTCTGTCTTTCTTTGGAGAGGCTGAGAGTTTTAAAGGATTTGTCTCAGGCCTGAAAACAAAACTGGAAAGCACAGAGAAGTCAGGTGGGCCCAGCAACAACAACCAAAAAGTATTTGTTCTGAAGGACAGCCATCAGCTTAAGGCAATACTCCTGGACCCTGATCTTTCCTTGAGACTTCAGCTTCCAGGAGGTGCCATCATCCAAGACTGGCAGCCTCTGAAACCTGTGGAAAGCAACCTGGAAATTTTAGAAAGGCGAAACCTAACTTGGCTGGTTGACTGTTTCAATGATAAACCAATGTTTATGAGCTTCCACACACCACCCTATCCTGTTCCATTTAACGGAGGTTCTTTGCGGTTCAACATAGACATGTTTGGGACTGATGTATCTATAGCGAAGAAAGCACTGATAGCACATTTAGAGCAGGTAATTGAGGAGATTCATGGCACTGTTGTGGTTCATGTTTACATGCCTCAAACCTTTTGGGAAGCCATGAGACATTTTTGTGAGGGAGATGAAGGAGTAAAACAGTGGATGTATTACTGGGAGCAACTGTTTCTGGAGAAAGAGATGCCATAATTAGTAGACATGGTGAGGCAAAGAGATGTATTAGTGGTACCAACGGTGCTAGCGCTCAGAAGAGACGGCACTGAGTATCAATGTTTTAGTAAATAGAGTTTGTTGAATTTATTGATCAACGTCTGCTATTATTGCTCTTTTGCATAATAATTACAAAATACAAATCAAAAGATGTGCAATTAAATATGTATGATACAGCCTAGCTGTGAGACCACCAGCCACAAAATGGTTCTATGCATTATTTTTTTAATGATCATTTCAAACCCTGTACCTCAAATATAAAAATGGATGTGATGTACTTTTCATTCTTGGGAATCCTGAAAAAATGTAAATGTTTTGTTGTAGTTTGCATCGTTGCCCACTTGGGGGCGATATGGAACTACTAATCGAACACAAAGGCTGATAATTACATGTGAATTTCCTTATCAATGCAAATAAATTCTTTTTAACCAGTAAAGGGTGGTAGCCTGGTGTCAATTGTATACTTTTCTGTTACTAATCTGTTTACTTCAGTACGCAACATGAATTTACAATTTGCTTGCTAGTCCAACAAAAATAATAATAAGCCATGTGGTTTATGATCTGTTAGAAGCAACTTCTGATAAACTTCTCTATGTTTAATATCTTGTAATTAGGGAATCCTATAATTAATGAAAGTGTACACTTTGATTTCTGTGGGTTAAGTTTTATTGTGTCTTCTTCCTTTTGACATCAGCAACTCAGGCTCACTATTTCTAAGACTCAGTAGTAACTGCATGCCAGGTTGCAGTCCATCTGTTTTCTTACTATTCTCCTTTGACCACTCTGATGCAGTTTTTATCCACAGGATTTCTAATGATCATTTTTGCACCCACTCCAGCTATTCAAAGCTATTCAGGTCACCTATTTTGCCCATTCCTATGCTTCAGTTGAGCATTAAGTGATGTTAGCATGTTAGAAAGCATGGCTCACATTACCCATGACTTGTCATAATGTACCTAATCAGCTGACGATTGAGTGTGAGTAATTAGGTTCTACTTCCTTACCATCCAGACTGCTAGGGTGGTTTCCTTTGGACCTTGTTGAGTCTTTCTGTGTGCTCATTTCTTTGTCCAGTACAAATAATGTTGTCACATTGCCACCATGACTTTTACCTCATGGAGTAATGCATAATCTTACAATCTTGCCCTTGTAGCAGCATGCAGCATGAACTCTCATCTGCCATCACATCATTCCTGCAAGCTGGCATTCAGAAAATGCAATAGCAGACAGGGGAATTTTTGCAGGGCCACATTGGTGTTACCACATCAAATTGGAGCAATAAAATGGTTTTGTGCCAGATCAGGGTGTGATTATATGTCCACGACATGAGTTGACAAAAGTGCTAAGGACTCTCTACATCTGAAAATATCCAGACAATGATGGGCAGGTTTTCCCCCTGCAACTGGTTTGTCTGTCCAGGTTCTTTTCTAGATAATTTCTGAATCTGCCCCACTCGTAATCCAAAAACTCTAAATAGCTTTAACAAAACAAACAAAAAAAACCCAACAACTGCCAGTCCATATGCTACACATAACAGATAATGTGTGATGTGACCAGTTACCAAACACAATTGCTTTGTAACTATACACCTTAGAGATGCATATTTCCACATTGCAATTGGTGTGGAACACAGGCTGTTCCTCCACTTTCACATCAGTGGAGTAATGTACCAGTTTAAGGTCCTTCCCTCTGGGTTGAGCCTAGAAACCAGGGTGTTCACAAAGTTTGTGCAAACTGCTTTAAAGTCCCTGCATTGCCAGGTGCTGTGTTCTCCTTTATTTGGAAGATTAGTGGTTGTGCAGACGGTCATGACAGCAGACAAAACTCCTTATTTTAAATGTGGAATAGCTAAACGTCAAACACAAAAAGAGTCACTTTACTTATTTACTGACTGTTCAGTTCAGTGGGATAAGGCACAACTTGTGTGTCATGAGAGCCTTCTTGATGCACATGTTTTCTTCTTGACACACATCTTGGATGGTGATAATTCTGGTGTTTGATTTATTGTTGTTAGAACAGACATGTGTCCTATAGTTTACAGTATATTCCATGCAAAGAGAGAGATTGTAAGGAAAAGAAGGAAAATGAGCATGATGTCACATCAACTTTCCCAAAATGAAAATTGTATTGACAGTTATGCAACATTTCAGGAACCCCTAAGGGGGTCAAACATAATAGTAAGATTGACAACAATACAGTACTCTTTTATGTGAACCACCAAACATGCACACAGTCACAAGCAAGTTATACTGCCTTGCAGCAGTCCTGTGCCAGAGGGTTGGTTCACAAGGAGTAATTAGGTTGTTTGTCGGTGTTGGCACATAGACTATTCAAAACTTTTCTCAGGTGCGTGGAACGTCTCCAGCCTCCAGGCATATCACACAAAACAGTCCAGTGCATATCTGTAACACTGAGAAATAGCCTCATATAACTTTAAAGAGATCATAAATAGAAGACATTTCCCATTTGCTGTTTATCCTCAGAGATGCAATGGAGGCACAGTTTGTAGGAGAAAGCGATGGTCTAATATTCTGGCTGGCCAGACCACAAGACTATGATGAGGTGATGGCCATATCACAGTACATCTACCAGGGCAATGACTACCTTCCACATCGCTATCACACCTGGATGAATGAGCATGAAAGAGTGGTCATAATTAGCAGGAGAAATGGGAAGATGGTAAGAATGATTTTACTAATAAATATCTAGAATAAACTGATAATGTCCTAGTTGATTGTAAAATTAATTGATCACAAAATAGTAAGTACGCCAGTTTTATCCAAAGAGTATTGAGGACTCAGCAATTATCATGCAATTTTTCCTGTTTTATTACAGTCATATGGATGTTCTTTACACTCAACCCAAACCTAAGAGGTGTAACAACTTTAAAAACATTTTATTTTTAAATCTACATGCCTGATCACTCCCTGCTTGCCTGTAGGTGGCGCTGGACTCTGCACTGGTGGTTGATGGAGGGCAAAGTGTGGTGTTGGAGGGATTAAGGGTGTGAAAGAGGACGCGGTGTGGCTGGAGTTATCCAGAGAGTGACTGACCGCTACATTAAGCAGGTTTACCCAAGTGTAACAACCAAACGACTGACAAGAAGTGACAACCCAGGACCGGAAAAACTCTCCAAGTTTATTTTTCTGGCTTGCCGGGTAAATTATAGCATTATTTACAAATTGAATCAATATTGTTTGATAAATTTGCTTATTTGCTTTCCCCACATATTGTATTTATCACTGTACTTCTCTCTCTCTCCCTCTCTCTCTCCCTCTCTCTCTCTCTCTCTCTCTCTCTCAGGCTATTCTGTCTTTCTTTGGAGAGGCTGAGAGTTTTAAAGGATTTGTCTCAGGCCTGAAAACAAAACTGGAAAGCACAGAGAAGTCAGGTGGGCCCAGCAACAACAACCAAAAAGTATTTGTTCTGAAGGACAGCCATCAGCTTAAGGCAATACTCCTGGACCCTGATCTTTCCTTGAGACTTCAGCTTCCAGGAGGTGCCATCATCCAAGACTGGCAGCCTCTGAAACCTGTGGAAAGCAACCTGGAAATTTTAGAAAGGCGAAACCTAACTTGGCTGGTTGACTGTTTCATTGATAAACCAATGTTTATGAGCTTCCACACACCACCCTATCCTGTTCCATTTAATGGAGGTTCTTTGCGGTTCAACATAGACATGTTTGGGACTGATGTATCTATAGCGAAGAAAGCACTGATAGCACATTTAGAGCAGGTAATTGAGGAGATTCATGGCACTGTTGTGGTTCATGTTTACATGCCTCAAACCTTTTGGGAAGCCATGAGACATTTTTGTGAGGGAGATGAAGGAGTAAAACAGTGGATGTATTACTGGGAGCAACTGTTTCTGGAGAAAGAGATGCCATAATTAGTAGACATGGTGAGGCAGAGAATGAGAGATGTCCTAGTGATATGGGGGATGGTAGAATTCAGAATAGACAGCACTCAGTAGCAATATTTTCAGTAAATACAGTTCATTGATTTTTAGACATTTAGTAGTTAATTGTTATACACAAAAATGTCTCCAAAAATTTTTCATACTTAGTTTATATTATGTATAATTTTTCCAGATAGCCTTTAAGAATGCTTTTGACAAAAGAAGAACGTACTGAAATCATTCTCATGGACAGATCAGGAAGCTGCACAAGGTTGCAATGGACATGCAATTACATGCCTCCAACACCAGATGTGTTAACACAAGTTCATCATGAGTGGGAGAGACAACTCTGTTTGTGTGTTTACAAAGAAATGGCAATCGTGTAGAGGATGTTTTGTAAATAAAGTTACATTTTGCTAAAAAAGTGTTAATTTCCCCTATGTATGGAGACTTTTGGGACACCCTGTAGTTAAAGTAATTTAATTTATCCAGAAACACAGTTACAGCGTATACAATGCAGTCAAAAAGTTTAAGATGTCTAGTGAAAATGCTTCTGTATTGTGTTCTTTTCTAATTGAATACAATTTTCATTACAAACTATATTATTCACAACAACTAGAGAGAAAAGGAGAATCTTTGAAATATTTACATGTATATTACATTTTTATTTCCTGTGTCTGTGTGTTTCTATCTATCTATCTATCTATCTATCTATCTATCTATCTATCTATCTAGGCTCAAATGTAATTGGACAAATTAACAATCATAAATATTAGGATGATTTTTAATACTTGGATGCAAATCATTTGCAGTCAGTGACTGCCTTTCAGAGCTGTTTTGTGTTATGTTATGGCTGGTATACTACTACTATATATTGAGAACCTCTGGGACATTATGTATCGAAGCATCCAAGCCGCCAAGTAGCACCACAGACTGTCCAGGAGCTCGCTGATGCCCTGATCCAGGTCTGGGAGGAGATCCCCCAGGACACCATCTGCTATATCATCAGGAGCATGCCCAGACGTTGTCAGGAGTACATACAGGCACATGGGGGCCATACACACTACTAACGTACATTATGAGTTGCTGTGATGAAATTTCAATTTTTTTACTATGATTTTTGATGTGATTTTGAATCCAGCCCTCAATGTGCTGATGACTTTGGCTTCCATTAACCACTGTGACATCATTTTGTTCTCAACAAATTACACAATGTGTATAAGTAAAGATTTTCAACTTGAATATTTCGTTCATCAAGATCCAATGTGTGATTTAAATGTTCCCTTAATTTTTTTGATCAGTGTGTATATATATAATCATGTTCTGTTATTATTATTATTATTATTATTATTATTAATTTGTAAAACAAATACAAAAGGAAGCAGGTGTTTAATTCAGAAATTGATACTGCATGATAATGAAAATTAATTCATAATACAACCTCACATTCAGCTTTCATGAATGAAATTTTGCTTTTAAAATAGGGCAATCAAACAACAGCACACACAACCTCCATTCTTACCAAAATCACAAATCAGCGTTTCCTCCATTTTTACCTTATTTCTTGGTCTGAATGGCTCTTTTACACCAGATGTCTTCCATGCTTGAATGATTTTAGAACTATGTTGTATTTTACATTTAATGAAATCTTACAGGCTAGTCTTGCTTATTTACATGAACATGCACTTGCTCTACTAATACTTTTGTAGTTTCGGCCTGAATTTGAGTGTTTCTGAGCTTTGTGACTCATTCACATAATAACAGAGTTGGGAGCGATCATCAGGGCAAGAGGAAGGAGGACAATGATGCATATTAGAGTTGCTTGTCAGTGACTTGTTGGAGCAAAGATATAAGGAAGGAAAGAGGCAGTAAAAGGATACAGTCACACTGTTCACATTTCAAAGGCAGTAGGAAAAATTAGCCAAGCAAGAATTGTAGTAGATGAGTGAAAGCCAGACTACTGTTCACTCTGTCTCTCTCTTATTTGCTTCCTGGCCCTGGTACGCATTGACCTAGTCGTATGATGCATCTCAAAGATGGAAGAAAAAAGGAAGAAGGGAGAATGAGGTGTCGTAGCTGCTGGTGCATCATTCTACTTATGATGATGATGATAATGGTAATAACCCATTCTCTCTTTCAGTTTTGGTCTCTACATCAGTTCTGTTATAAATTACAACCCATTATATTATTCAGTGAACTCATCATGAGGTACTAGCATCTCACACAGCTCTAAAACAACTTTACTTTGAACCTCAAAGTAAGTAAGAAATGGGTAAAAAGGTAAACCATTTAGGTATGTTTAGGTATTTATGTGAGAGAAAGGCCATTTATTGAGATGTAGGCTTTAGCTGGCCTAACAAGCCTAGCAAGACTTTGTGTACTACAAACTTTGGTTTTAATGAAATTTTATTTTCTGATGCACAGTGTCATAGTGGTAAATGACCTCAAATCATAAATTAACTCTAAAATAAAAGTTATATCTTCACTGGTAGGAGATTAATATTCAGACAACAACAACAACAACAATAATAATAATAATGATAATAATAATAATTATTATTATTATTGTTGTTGTTGTTGTTTCTGTTGTTTCTGTTGTATTTATGAAACTGAAGAAGATTGCACATAAAGTCTGTAGACGGCAAATAGATATATACAGTATGAATATATATGAATATAGACATACAGTATCTGTGTATATTTTCCATCTTAACCCAGTTAGTATGGGACAGGACTTTTATTCTTCAGTCAGCATGGGTTCCTTTTTCTAATTACACAATTCAGCACAAAACAAAACATGCCAGTCCAACGTAATTTCTCAAATGAAGCAGTCCTTTAGCACGACACTAATTAGCTGGCTGCTTGGAGAGAGAGGAAGTACTTTAATTGATAAACGTGGGTACATGAGTGTGCAGAAGCAACTGCTGTGCCATGACAGCTTAATCACAGGAAATAAGCCCAGGAATGGGGGGACATGAATGCTATTAAGCCCAGAGCATGCTGGGTAAAGAGGCAGTCATTAGAGAAACATTAAATTAAGCTAATTCTCACTCAGGGAGGAAAAGACTAGTGTGATGGAAACAGAGGTAGAAAAAGATGTGAGCAAGCAAACATGAGTGGGTCACGTGGAAGAGCTAGAAGAGTAAGTTTTGGAACAGTGCAGTAATTGTGCCTGTTTAAACAGAAGCACAGGGAGTTGATAGTGCAAGAATAGAAGGCTAGGGAGCAAAGCAGATGTGCAAGTACTATTACAAAATACAGCTGTGACATCCACTGGATATGGACCCTGTGTGAGGTTGTGACATAGTGTGTGAAGTCTCAATGTACCCAAACAGCTATGAATAAGGAAGTGAAGTCAGAAGGAGAATTGTAAGCGCTACTCAAACATGGCTACAAAGATAGCTTAAATGTAAATGCATATGTGTGTGTGTGTGTGTGTGTGTGTGTGTGTGTATATATATATATATATAATCATCATAATCATAATCTAGGGACCAGACAAAAACAGTTTCTGTTTGTTATCGTTTATCTGCATTATCAGACTCAGACTTAGTTCATTCATCCTGTCATGTTTCCTTTGTGCAGATTTTATTTGCCCTAACTGATCATTTCATTCATTGTTTCAGACTATGGATAAAAGTAGATCAACAAAACTTGGGATGTAAATAGATAAACAAATAAATACATACGCAATTCTGTGATTTAGAACTATTTTGTTTACAGAATCATTTAAAAAAAGATTTTTTCATTTGGACAGCTGTCATCCTCTCTATATCTAACATTCAACTTCTTTTCTGTAGATCTTTTCCTTCATTTATAGGAGCTGATTCCCTCACATTTTATAGTTACATAGTTAGTCTCATATTTACATTTCTGGGCCATTCTGTCAATATTATTTTTCCTTTTTTTTTCTTAAAATGTTTATTCTGCCATAAACGTTGGCCAGGACTGTAGGACAGACAGATGAGAAGCACAATGCCAAATGAGCAGTTTGGTTTTCTCCCAGTTTATCATTAGCTTTTGCTCTACTCTCTCAAATCAAACCAATGACTCATCATTGTGTTGTGTGCTGATGTCCATAATTCCACGTTCACAAGTCTCTCTTCCTTCCCTTTTCTCATTCACATTTAAATTACCTTAATGTAGCACTAGCAGCACCATGTCAAGCTCTAAATCAGAATGAGGCAATGACAAAAGCATGGTAGGACCATTTCAAGCAGATCCCCAAAACAATTTGACATTCTCAGTATGACACTCGCTACTCAGTCCAAACTGTGGACAATTCCTGATTAGTACTGACCCATGATCTTAGACCACTAGAGAAAATGCTTCTATTTCTATGATTCTTTTTTCTAATTTAATACAATTTTTCATTACAAATTATATTATCAGCACAACAACATGAGTGAAAAGTAAAATATTTTCAATATTCTAATCTTAAATAATCTAACAATGAAATAATTTAGGATGACAAGTGTCAATTAAGCTATAACGCAACATAATGCTAGCCCAAAATCATTTTGGCAAGCAAGTCGCTAGCTAGGACTTGGCACTCAGGTTGGAGCACTTAATATTAATTATTTAGCTAGCTTTCTTGGTAGAATTTGTCATTTTATTAAAATTGAAAAAAAAAAATTTTTTTCAACTGAACAAATCTTGGTGTTGCCCCTCATATAATCCCAGACTAGACATAAATTAAAATACATAAAATTCACATAATTATTATAAGAAAGGAATCTGAATAATGGTCATAAAGATGAAAAAATACAAGGAGGGCCCCTTGTATTTCTTATTTGAGACCCCCACAGTCCCTAGAATCACACTTGATTAGATCAAATCCATCAGAGTGTCAACTGAACATGTACTACAATAGACTGGCTAAGACTGGATTAATATCTCAAGGAAAATCTGACCTTTTGTACAAAAGAATTAACATGCTCAATATAATAAATTTGCTTAAATTCATACAACCTGTTCATGTTAAGTGTATGCTTATTTGGTGTATATACTCCACCCACATTCATCCCGTCATGTTTCCTTTGTGCAGCCCTCTATTTCTCTTTACCCTCCATGTGTCTGTTCATGGTCTAGCAAATGGACTGCAGGCATGAAACCTCATTACAGAAAGGAGAGAGAGAAGGAAAGAGCACGATAAGAGAGGGTGGGAGAAAGAGAAGAAAACAGGCTATGTGTGTGCACTAAGGGGACACAGACAAAGATGAAGGGACAGCAAGATGGCAAGGGACACAGTGAGATTAAGTGTGTGTGTGTGTGTGTGTGTGTGTGTGTGTGTGTGTGTGTGTGTGTGTGTGTGTGTGTGTGTGTGACAAAGACACAGAGAGAGAGAGAAAGAGAGAGAGAGAGAGCAAAAGAGAGAGATTTTAGACTTTAGTGTTTACAAGGACTTTACTTACATTCAGCAAAGAAAATAACTACACATAATTGAGAAACATATATAAACAGAGAAGACACACTCTTCATTCTTTTTTACTCTCAAACATCACACACACACACACACACACACACACACACACACACACAAATAGTGTCATTGCCCCAAAGAATGACCTCCTAGAGGAGCAAGGGAGATTATTAAAGACCGATTTATTAAAGACCTAGGACTGTAACTGATGAAGACTCTTTGAAGTCATAAACATCGTCAAGAGAGAAAAAAACAGCATAGCATAATGGTGAAATCATCAACAGCAGTGTTACCACCTACTGTAAACAATATACAGTAATAACAAGAGAGAAAATGATTTGTATCGAGACACTATATGACACCGTATGAATAGAATAATCTAGCAGTATATGTATATTACGTGAGTTAGCTTTTTATGTATTTATTATAATTCATCCCAACTGTAGATATATTAATGAAATTATACTATTATTTGTAGATATCTTTCTTACTTAAATCAATATTCTGCTAAATTCAGTAATACAATTCAGTAGATATCTTTTCCTTTTGAAAGATATAATAGTAGTATATAGTATGTATATATACTGTGCTCCAAATTAATATCAAAACCAACACACACAAGAGACAGAATTTCATCAGCCACAGACATCTGAGGAAACATAATGTCAGTTTGGCCAAACCATCTGCTTGGCCTTCGCCTCAATTACCAGTTATTTCCAGCCATCTCTTTCCGAAAGCCTGCCTGTACAACTCATCTGTTCAAGCATTTTCCCAAAAGCATTACAATGTCAGTTTCTGTACTTTGACAGCAGCAGGGGCATTATTTTAGTCAATATCACTACTGATGCAAAAATTACAAGAGCTTAAATTATTTGATGGTGTTCACTTAACAATGCTAGCATTTAAATATTCTTGTATCCTGTCCAGTGCAGAGGCAGTGTAATTTGTCTCAATGCATGTTGCAATAAGAATAATCTCTATTGTTGACATAGCAATCCGGATAATGTTAGGAAACCTGCCATCCACTGCATGCTGACAGCAACAGGCTTTACGTTAAGCTTTAAGGTGTCATTTTTAATCTTGTACATACTGGATGTGTTTGGTAGAAGCAATGGGATCCATTCCCAGAGAAACAAACAGGGTCCATCACTGTCACTGCGACAAGCTGTTCCCTCATCTGCTTCAACAGTAGTTTACTCATCAGAGAGACCGGGGCAGTATGTCTGTCTTCCTCATATATACACACACACTCACAGTACATATTGCAACACTGACACAAAACAGATGTGCTTTTGGAGCAGTGCTCCTTGCATGTCCCCTTTGCTTTTGTATTCGGGTTAGCCCTTTTTTCCCGTTACTGATGGGAGGACCATTGTGTGATCTGTGTGTGGAGATAGACTGTGGTTGCAGTTGTGATAGTTACAGCAGAACGCCACTGCTGCATGTGTGTCAGCACAGGCACAGCTGACCTTTTTCAGTTCCTTGATTTTGTGTGTGTGTGTGTGTGTGTGTGTGTGTGTGTGTGTATCACTACAGTGTGTATAAATTGGCAGGCGGTAATTAAATGCACAGAGCACACTATCTCCTCCTCCAGCCCCGCGCCAGTGACGCACAAGCCAGCAGCAGGAGAATGAGTCATACAGCCCCCGGGGATCCGCACCCCTCTTCTTTCTCCCTATCTCTCTCTCCCTCCCTCCCTGTCTCATTTACTGCTTCTGCTCTTGCTTTCTTTCTCTCCATGCTCTTTTTGCTCACTTTAACATTGCAAACCCCTTAAGAATATCCTTTTATCTTTTTGCCCTTTCACCTGGATTCTTGTTGATCATTTATGTTGTCCTCACTCAGCACTACCCTCTACTCTGCATTTCCTCCTTCTCATGCACTTCCATGCCTAACTCTTCTGGCATCCTTCAGAGTTTGTTTTTTTCCATACACACAAACACTTACCTCACATTAGACTCCCTACTAGCCCTTGGATATGCTCCTTGGCAATGCTGCAACCTGTGAGCTTGTCATACTGCAGACAAGCTGCATTATGGACTGTGGTTCTCCTGCTGAGCAAAACAGCCTTTTTCAAATTGAATAACCAAAGGGGGTTATTCAAACCTGGTTCCATGTATCACACCATGCCTAACCACAGACAGCCAGTGATATCCTACCCTGTTACATGTTTTGTTTTGTTGCAAAGGATTGTGAATTCATAAGCTGATTCTATGCATGTCAGAGGAGAGGGAGAGAGAGAGGGAGAGAGAGAAAGAGAGAGAATATTCACAACAAAGTGCTTCAACCGATGTATCTTGGCGTGACTTGAACCAGCTGGCTACCAGAGGTAGCTGGATAGCACCACTTGGATGCCAACCATTATAATGCTGTGCATATCAGAAATATTCCTGTAAAATGCCAGTTTTGACATTATAGACATTATAATTACCACTAGATATGGTTTAAATTTTATGTATTTGATAAAAAAAAACTTCCATAAGTTTGTGTCAGTAAATCTGAGTCAAAAGAGTGTCATAACAGCAAGTTTTGGATCTGCGTGTGTGTGTGTGTGTGTGTGTGTGTGTGTGAAAAGCGGTGCTGACACTGAAAAACTGTAGACCTCAGGAACCATAGTGGCTATCCCTCTCTTTCTTCACCCACACATGTGCAGTGAAGAGTGAAAATGTGTGGGAGAGAGTCCAATAGTAAATTGTCAGTTTTAATAACATCAGCTCTCTAGCACTGTTTCAGTGAATGCGACAGTGGGGTGGAGAGGGGGTGGGTGATTAGAAGGAAAGAGAGAGAGAGAGAGAGAGAGAGAGAGAGAGATTAAATCAAATTTAGACATGACAACTGGAAATGGGTGTGAATTACAGCGTACAATTGTGTACTAAGCTTTACTCAACAAACTAATATCTACATAGAAAATTTGCATGTCTGAATACACAAATGTTCTTGTGTAGGTCATATTAATCTCTCTGAATTGCACATAATTGTCCATTCATCATTTCCACTCCTCTCTCTTCTCTCCCTCCTCTTCTCAGTGACTTTGTCACACCCCATAGAGCTCCCATCTCCCACCCTCCCATCACTTCTAGCTTCCAGACAACTTTCAATTTCAACCCGTTCCATTTTTCTGTTATTTACATTCACAATAAATCATTTTTCAATCAAATCAAGAGAGTGCTTCAGGCTTGGGTAAAAGTCAGAGACCTTCTAAATGTAAAGTTTAGGATAAATGTCAAGAGAAATCTCTCATTATCTCTTCCACAAATGATAAAATACCAAGACTGATATAGCAGTGGGTTTTTTCTCTACCTGGAAAATAAATCCATTTTTGATGTTGTTTAATGAAAACATGATTAAGAAATGCTGTGAAGGTAATAAGCAGAAACAGAATCAGAAAATAGAGGAGTGGGGATAAGCATCAAGATGTTGGAAACGGTCAAAGTAAAGGGAAGAGAAGAATGACAAATGAGAAGAATGTGAATAAATGTGAGTAATGCATCAGGCCTACTACAGATGGGTCAAAATCACCCACCAAGCTCAAAAAGCACTCACATTAACATTTGGTAGAATGAGTTGAATGGAACAAATAAAGAAAGCAATCCCTGCTGTAGCATCATGCTAATATCCATTGAGGTCAAAAGAATGAAAACGGGGTCCAATAAGCAAACCAATAAGCTCACAATTAATGTCATATGCGCTGTGACTCCATATTGTGAGGACATTTTTATCGGCTTGTCATAACTTCATTTTCACTGCAGTAGAACAGGATGCAGCACGGTTTTCTCGATTTTCTTGCTCAAAGGCACTTGATTTAACTCATCAATTAATTTATGAGCTTAATGCGTGTGTGTTAAAGCAGTAAAATCTCCAAGTTGTGCTCTACTCAGCTTCCAGAACTGGAGTTGAGCAACCCTGCTTTAAAATCATATCGGTGTAAGGAACTATAAGGAATTGAGAACATTATGGATGGAGGCTGCTTGCTTTACCTGCACCAAGTCTGTGATATCACCTAAAAAAGTTGAAAAGTTGAAGCATCTTGCAAAAGGGCACCTTGCAACATAATTAAACAGAATTAAAGGTGGCCAAGTAAAAATAAAATACAAACACACAAAACTCAATAGCGAATAAAACTACATGAATTCATGCTTTTTCTGCCAAAAGTCCTACATTAAAATTCCTGGGTGTGGTCAGTGTCAATTAGCCAAAACCAGGATGGTTCATACGTATGAAACCTTTAACAAAAGCCATTTACATTTGCAAGCTGAACCGCACAATCTGGCACATTAATATCATGTGAATATCTGGTTATCCAATTGACGTCTTTCGACATACTTGGATGGTCTTGTAATAATGTGTAATAATGTAATAACAAAGTGCAACGTCTGCATTTCCAAAATTTCAAATTGCATTGCTATAGTCTACTAATAGCACTGACATGATGTTCAGATGTTCAGATGTTCATAGAAATACTTTCATGGGCCATACCTACTTTCACATGTGTTTACTGAAGAGTGCAGTGGAGATAAAATACTGAACACCACAACAAAATTTATTTTATGCTGAGTGTTATCATTTTTCTTGCTCTGGCTGCCTGTGTGTGGCACACTGCCCAGCTCTGAGAAAGCCTATATGAGCCCAGCCAAACACTGAATCATTCATTTATTTATACACTGATTAAAGATAAAATCCTTACTGCAAAAAGAGCTTAAGAGTCTGGGAATGCCCATGATGCAGAAAGAGTGCCATGAGGGAAAATACGGTTTAAAACGGATAAGAAGGTTCCTTCTATAGATTTTTGACAGTAACAGTGGTGCAGAGTGCTGATTCGATATATTGTTTTTAAAATGCGCTGACATATTTCAACACAGTGACCATATTAGATAATATTACATTGGGCCTCTTAAAATAT
This sequence comes from Pangasius djambal, assembly GCA_022985145.1. Lineage (NCBI taxonomy): Eukaryota > Metazoa > Chordata > Actinopteri > Siluriformes > Pangasiidae > Pangasius > Pangasius djambal. The sequence continues at coordinate 15,449,395 of CM040978.1, forward strand.
AAATGATAATAAGCACAATTTGATGCTTTCTTCAGCCATGTGATACATCACCTAACACACAAGCTCTCAAACAGTAGCTATGATCAGCAGTTGCCTTACTGAACAATCTATTTTGTAATACAAGTCATACGTCAGTATAAGGAAAATTGGAAAAACATATGAGCATGCAAGCATATATCACAGCTGCAGAGATTATCCATAGTAGACAGCACTATGCGACTAAAGAAATAAATATAGAATTACAAAAGGATAGTATAACTCAGATTTACACATACTATTTAAGGCAACAAAACATTTACGGGTATCTCACTATGTAGCTAACATGCTTTTTTCTGCCTCTTCAAAGATCCCTCCTGTATGGTTGGGGGCTGGAAGCATGGCTTTATATCTTATATCACCACAAGGATAGGTATATCTGACACATTTGACCTTGTGGAGACATTTGGCTGGTCTCAACAAGG
>CM040978.1:15449955-15505175 GCA_022985145.1 Pangasius djambal
GGGGGGGGGGGGGGGGGGGGGGGGTGAAGTTGGACTCACGGAGTTAGGGTTTCAGATGCTTCCATTAAGATGAGGATTGTCGTTATCTACAAGCCTTTAATTTTGTCAGTGATGGCGGATATTTTATTATAGGTTTGACGAAAAGCACAGCCAGTAGCAATCAATGTATCAAACTGGTTTATCATAATATCAGAAACTGATTTGGATATATGCACAGGGATTTTAAGATACACACGCGCACTATTAGGGAATTAGGGGAAGCCCTGGAAAGTCTACTTCTTTTTGTTTGGTGGGTAGCTCGCGCGTGTAAGCGGGCGGCATTAATCGACTAAGCACGAGTCTCCCACGGGTTTGCCTCGATTATAAATTGGTTCATTTAAAGAAGAGCGCCCTCGGATGGGTTGCGCAGGGTGGAAAGATGGCTGCTGAGAGAAAGAGATTGATCTTGGCGGTAAGAGCATGCCGCCTCATTAACTCCGAGTCAGAGGCGCGAGCGCAGCTGATCAGTCTCCAGCGTCAGCACGCGCACAAACCCGCCAACGCGGCGAAACGACGAGGGCGGTATAATGGCAGTATAAGGCTCCACAAACAGATGGCTGTTAATTCTCTGTAGTTTTTAAGACCTTTATGTGAACAAATGACATGCTCTGTGTAAGTTTAACACGTCCAAGCACAGTGACAAATCGTTTCTGACAAATATACTACAAACCCTGTCGGCCATTTCCTGTGTGACCAAATCCAATGAATCCCCTAAACCCCAAGATTCACTCGTAGAATAGGCTATACACTCACCGTCCACTTTATTAGGAACACTTGTACACCACATTCATGCAGTTATCGAAACAGTCAATCATTTGGCAGCAGCACAATGCATAAAATCATGCAGATACAGCTCAAGAGCTTCAGTTAATATTCACATCAAACATCAGAATGAAGAAAAAGTGTGATCACTGTGACTTTAACCGTGGCATGGTTGTTGGTAGCAGATGGGCTGGTTTGAGTATTTTATAAACTGATCTCCTGGGAATTTCACACTCAACATTCTCTAGAGTTTACACAGAATAGTGCAAAAACAAAAAACACTGAGTGAGCGACAGTTCTGTGGGTGGAAACACCTTGTTGATAAGAGACTCATAGAGTTACCCAAGACTTATAACTCATATAATCACTCTTCACAGCTGTGGTGAACAGAAAAGCATCTCAGCATGCACAAAACATCAGCCTTGAGGTAGATGGGCTACAACAGCAGAAGACTACATTGGGTTCCACTCCTGTCAGCCAAGAACAGGAAACTGAGGCTATCGTGACTGGCTGATAACTGCACAAATGAGTAGGTGTACAGGTGTTCCTATTAAAGTGACTGGTGAATGTATACTCCACATGCCATCTGAAAGGTTGCCTTGCACAATTAATGAGTGTTCAGATGCCGGAAATATAGGTTACTAAATAAAATCCCCATATGCCTTTCTTATTTACCCAATTAAGACACGATCTATAGGCAACCATTCTTGCCACATTAATGACATTACCATAGAATACTTTTAAAACAGTTCCACTAAAATTTAATAAAATAACATAACATTAAAATACTATAGGATACTAACATTATAATACTGTAAGTATTAGGGGGGATACATTTTATTTTATAAAACCATAACCAGCATTCTTTTTCTCCTCCTGCACTTCATCAACTGTCACCTTGATATCCCTGAGCTCTGAGTGTAGCTAGCTGGCTTTCAAACCAAAACGAGGAAGTGGATGAGCCTGATTAGTTAATCCTGTTTCTCATCATAGCAGCTGATAACCAATAAAATGTGACTTAAGAAACTAAAGAACGAGTTCATTTGACATTTTGGGTGGTTAAATAACATTAGTTAGCACAATTATTGCACAAAACCTGTTATCTGACATGTAAATAATCAGCTGTGCTGTATGTGTGGCATGTTACCCATCCAATAATAAGCATTTGGAACAGCCATAAAAGATTTCAGGAGAGTTCAAACTTGAAATTAGAAGGTGTTGATTAATTTTCTAGAACAGCAGCACACAGGTATATGTTAATGGGCTTGTTTTAAAATCTTTCCTGTAGTGGGCCTACTCATTCTCTCATTCTATAGAGCTCATTTACAGGGACTTGAAGAGTGAACGCTCCACATAATCTAAGTTTAACCCTCCTGTTATATTTGCAAATCATTGACTTCACTGATATTATATATAATTATACATAATTTTGACCCTATTTGCCCTAAATCACCTCCAAACAGTCCTAAATATATTTTACTCTACAATTTCATTTGACCCTACTTATCAACTTGTCACTCATTGACAACTTACAGATTAACTTATTTTATTGTACTTTACTGTCCATTACCTTATTTACCTTAGACTAGGCCAGCTTCAGTTGCTATTCTGGATATAGGAGCCATATATTATATTTGATTATTTCTTTCTAGCATGTGTGTACTTCACAGATATTTTATTCATGTTCATGACTTCACATTATGAATAAACTAACAATTTTTATGTAACAAGTTAAAATTGGCCCATATACACTACATGGCCAAAAGTATCTTGACACCTGACCATCACACCCATAGGTGTGTACATCCCATTCCAGATTTAGTCCCCCCATTGCTGCTATAATAACCTCCACTGTTCTGGAAAGGCTTTCCACTAGATTTTGGAGCGTGGCTGTGGGGATTTGCCCATTCAGCCAAAAGAGCATTAGTGAGGTCAGGCACTGATGGTAGGCAAGGAGGGTTGGGGTGCAGTTGGCATTCGGGTTCATCCCAAAGGTGGTCAGTGGGGTTGAGGTCAGGGCTCTGCGCAGGGCATTCAAGCTCTTCCACACCAACCCTGGCTCCTCATGGATCTCATTTTGGCATTGTCATGCTAGAACAGGTTTGGGCCATCTAGTTCCAGTGAAGGGAAATTGTAAAGCTACAGCATATAAATACATCCTATACAATTTTGTGCTTCCAACTTTGTGGCAGTGGTTTGGGGAAGACCTGCACGCCATTCTACTCTGACAAGAACCATGCTATTTAGGCATTTTTTGACATGAATTTCCCTTTCAGCATTTTGCGGCACATCATTTTCCTCATCGGAGGATAATTCCTCATACTCTGAATTGATTTCAACTTTGGCCTCTGTTTCAGATGCATCTTTCTCTATTTTACTATCAGAACAGCATCTTGTAAATCATGGCCATCTTCTTTCAGTGATATCATGGATTTCATAGACTGGGAACTTCCTTTTAGTTATTGCAGTAGCAGCAGATTGAAATATGCAGAGAGAAATGTAGACACTGTCCTGTTTAAGACCCTTTTATCAGTCTCACCCCTCCATTGACAGGTCTGGGTTATGCTTTTAATAAACAGATAACACAAAAAACAAAAAAACGTGTTGTTGTTTAACCAAGAAAACGTATAACCGTTGATTTGGTGAAGCTTTCTGTAAGGATACAGTCATTATACATTTATGGAAGGTCTACACCACCCGTCTTGGATTAGGTTATTACTTACTTGTTCTAGATAGAAATCTGATTTTGATCATTATTCCAACTGGTTTCACCCTAAAAACTAGAGGCTATAAATGTCTACCAGCATGACTACATGGAGAGCACGGGATGTGAAAGCTGGCACGCTTAACCAGGCCTTGCCACTGCAATTGCTACTCGAACTCCTAACCACACTCCTACTCCAACTCTGCAATTCATGCAGACTTAATAAAACATAACTAGCTAGTGTTGATATGTCATCATTGTGTAATTGTGAATATTTTGATCAAATCTTCTAAATTTAGGAACTAGAGTATTGAGCTGCTATGAAGTCAATAGAGTAATGTGCCGGTGTGACCATTCATTTTCCACCAACTTGAAAAAGAAATCGAATATTTTGCATATGCCATTTTCTCCTATACGTAGAGTATTGTTGAAATGAAACATTTTGAAAATCTCCAATAATTTTTTTTTACCATGATCACAATGGGGCAGTCGTGGCCTAATGGTCTGAGAGTCAGACTTGTAACCCGAAGGTGAACCCGAGGTTGTTTGAGTCTCGGGTCCGGCAGGGATTGGGGGGGGGGGGTGTGAATGACCAGCACTCTCTGCCACCCTCAATACCACGACTGAGGTGAGACCCTTGAGCAAGGCACTGATCCCCCAAACTGCTCCGCTAAAATGGCTGCCCACTGCTACGGGTGAGTGTGTTCACTACTGTGTGTGTGCACTTGGATGGGTTAAATGCAGAGCACAAATTCCGAGTATGGGTCACCATACTTGGCCACATGTCACTTCACTTCATGTCATATAATCTAACAGAAAACCTTGCCACCAGGATACCTTGCAGAGCAGAGCAGAGCAGACTAGGCTAGACCAAACTTCAGCTGAGCCTATCGCCTCCGGTCACAATCAATATCAATAGCAAAATGCTCTAGCAAAACCGGCCAACAGCTTCACAACCAGTATAATGCCATTTATCACGCTTGGGTACCCTTTTTCCAATAAGACAATTTAATATGAAAAAGCAACGCTCGAAATATTGACTTAAATGTCAATCTATACCACATTCGCATTCATAACAGTGGCTACAAGCTGGAAATAAATAGAAAGAAAGAAAATCCATTACCAGGTTATATTCTGACAGGCCTGTATTCATGTCTTGAAGTTATGCACTTATCCTCTGTTCATTTTCTCTCCAGCAAATGAACAATATTGTGTGTTCGAGTGCAAAAGTGCAAATGTAAGGAAAGCGAGAGAGAGAGAGAGATATGAGTCACTGAGTGTGAATAGGAACTGAAAACAGCTTCTTCTCTAATGCTGAGTGGTAGTCTATAATCTATAATATATTCAAACCTACCCACCTGGCATCACCTCTACATATCTAACATATAGGCAACATCATCGCCGTTTAAGTTTAATTGTGTAAGAGTGAAAGTTTTCCAGTTGTAGGTTAACAAATGTACACCAAACTCTATTAACACACATGCATTACTACTAAATATTATGTGGGCAATTAATACGGTGACACCCAACAACGGAAGAAATCAAAATGTTCTTATTATCAAAATATTGTTCTTGAAAATATTTTTGTGTCTGATTCATTTTGGTGGATGTTGCAACTGTTAGTAGCAGCAAAGACCCCAGTTGTAGTTTAAACATTTCTTCAACACATGCAAATTAATATGAGACATAGATTTATTCCTGTCCCATTTCAGACAACAGTCATATTTCACAGGTTTCTAATGTGTCTTGTGTATTCCTGTATGTTTCTGCAGGAGACAGGTGACTCCCTGATGGCTCTTTCTTATATCATCTCATCCTGCTGTAACGGACTGATCGCTGCTCAGGTTCTGTATTACTGGAATGTCAGTCCAGCAGTTAAGAAGAAGGCTGAGTAAACCTGCCCCAAAACAGTGCGGAGCTGAGGCTCGTAGTGCTCTGTGTCCACTCCAGTTAACTTGCTGCTTTGAGCAACTTGTATGGAATCTACTTGTAAATTTGGAATGAAATCCATTTAAGGACATGCAATGACGACCTGCAAGTGCGCCAGTAACAGCCTACAGTTAAATAACATGTCAGTAACAAAAGTGGCAATGAGTGGCAATGACACTAATGCCAAACCGGTACAAAGCTGATGAGAAGTGAAACGTCTCCAAGGTTATAGAGAAGACTAGCTTTACTTCTACTAGACGGTTAAAATGAACAACAGTAAACCTTCACAGACACATGCTGTGCCAGCATTCTTCCGTCCAGCGGAGAGAAATAACAGTTATTGATCGTCTTGCCCCTGATTTCTTCCTTTTCAAACTCTGTTAAACTCTGCAGACTGACTCTCTGTATTAAGTAGGCTTCAATGCTCGCCAACTAACTGTGAGAAAGAGGTAAGTGGACCTATTAATTCTAGGGGTAACAAATCATATATTGTGGACTGCAACGACTCCTTCCGGGAGGGACTGGCCCCTCTCCTCCAGCCGTAGTGTTATCTCTAGGCCACCCTCCGGCAGGAAAATGCTTTATTTCATTCATCTCGTTTCCGTTCATTCATCAGGGCACTGCAGCGTAGCGAGCGGCTCGGGCTTAGTGCCACACCGAAATTCTTATCAATGGAGTGCTGACGTCAATGAGCAGCGGTGACGCGCGGTCACGTGGGCTCAAGGGGGCCGAAATATAAACATCAGGAGCTGGCCGTGGTCCTGAAAATATCTACAGCGCCGTCACGAAGACGCGAGGCTACGGCGTGAACAAACGAGTCGTATACCTTTTCACCAAGCAAGTTAATTCAGACTGTACATTTACTTTCTAAAAAGAAAGCATATGTACTAGTAAAGAGAGTAAAGAGAGTGTCCAATCGCGAAGTTCGAAGAACAAAGAGCAAAAGTGCGTCGGACCACGTCACTCCTGGGATCCCGGTAAGTCCTCATTTTCATTCTAGCAAAGAAGTGAACGCTAGTCTGCATTCTACTACACTGCGATGGTAGCAGAGTCTTGTGTTTTTCTAACGTTTAATGCGGATCAGCTAAATAAAGTGTTAAAGCAATGGGAATTTCACTAACATTAACCTAAACCTAAAAGAAATTCTGTTCCATACAAAAATGAGAAAGAAAACCTCACTCAGAATCCATAAAAAAGATAAAACATCCAACAACTGTCTTAAAAGAGCCAACCATTTAATATGGAACTTGGGTGGAGTCGGGACTGATGCATCATCATCATCATCGTGTTCATTTTGATGGAGCTCAGATGTGCCTGTAAATGACGCCATTACTGATTGCTGATGCATATCATGATGACATTTGTGGGAATTATGGTGATCAATAACATTCCCGAAATACCAACTACCACTTCCCCACTCCATTACATTATTTCCCTCATCACCACTGCATATTTTCTCAGCTGTCCTGGATTCCAGTTAGATATGCATGGCAAAACCAGACACTGAATAGCAAAAAAATGTTTTTGTGCTGAATTTTAGCTATGCTTAAGATATTTGAGCCTCAGATTTGAGTTTTTTTTTTTAAAGGTAATTAACTTTATATGCTTTGTATGAAGAATATGTCATTACGAATAGGCAATGTTCAGTTTTTATCCAAGCATTTACATTGATTAGCTGTATCACATATCTGATATTGTGTTCAGTTTGTATTTATAGACTACTGCGCCAGGGCTTTCCCCAGTCTTTAAAATAGACTGGCTTAGCGTAGATGATTACGTGAAGAGATGGCGTCTTAAAGGCGGCTTACTAATGTGCATTAGCACCTCCTGAGTGCATCAGAATTGAAGCAATGATGAGTGGCAGAAGCAGATAACACTTTCACGCAGTGATTTCCTCAAGTTCAAAGCATAAATCGTGGCTGAAAACACGATATTGATGGTTGACATAAGAATGCTTTAATCCACAAACTCAGATGCACAGCTGTGATATAAAACCCAGCAGTAAAAGAAGTGAGAGAAAGAAATGTAACTAATTACATTCCATTATTATTATTGTTATTAAGAAATTTATAATGCTTATTTCCTCTGCTCTAGACTTTTGTCCAGATTTGTGCCTTTTTTATACTTCAGGTTACCGATATTTTACTCAATAATTATTTCATTTATTCTATAGAGCCATTTAGAAATTCGAACACACATCTATGTACGTCATGTTTGCCTCAATTGCCCATCCGCCTCCAAGATCTCCGCTCTTAAGCTCTTTTTCTTGTGCGGGTGGTCACTAGCGCAAAGTGCCTCCAAAGGCATCTACGCAAGTTTTCTTGTTAACTCGCATGTCCTTGCAAAATCGGGACAATCAGTAGACGTTTAATTATGATTAAACAGAAATTAAACTCCAAAATGCGTTTCTTCTGCATGATGATGGTGCGTGATGCTGAAAGCCTGTTGCTATGATAGAAATCATATACAGACAGAAATCGTGCGTGAATAATCTGTTAAATAAATAAAACTAATCCATAAAAACATGATTTTTTTTATAATGCAGGTACTGACCAAAGTAGATAAGCATGTTTCTAAACAACAAGAAAACATAATTGCTTTTGTTTGCATTGCGTGTGTGTGTGTGTGTGTGTGTGTGTGTGTGTGTGTGTGTGTTTGTGTGTAAGAGAGAATCATGAAAAAGCATTATGATCATCATGATATGGGAACAGTGTTAAACTTCCAAGTCAAATGTTTATGTTATTATGTATTTTTCCATTGTGTGATCATGGCGATTAGTGGTTGTAACTTGTTACATATCATCAGGCATAGACCTGGCATATATGAAAAACAAAAAAAATGCTGCACTATATAGCATATTCTTAATATTCTTCTTCCTTTCTATGTTAGGTGCATCACCATTTTCCTCACTCCTAATCTGCATGGTCATGATTCGGTGCCAAAAAGTCTCTAGAGCGCCAGCTGTGCTTCTCTTCTTCCTCTTCAGTCTTACATTTGAGCCCACAAATAGCATCCCTGTGACTGAACACAAAGTGGGCAATCGATATGAACCCTCTTCTAATGAACTTACACAGGCACAGATTCAGTTCACCCAAACTAGAGATGTTCTGCCAGGGACACCGATTGAAGAGGAGGATGAACTTTTCAAAGATGTTGACCCAAAAACCCTAGCAGCAGTCCTTCTAGAAGCCCTCAACAAGCCTCAGGAGGTAATGAGTGAACAAGAGAAGAATGGGGGAGAGAAGGACAAGGCAGAAGAGGACATAGGAGCCAAGAGTTTTGACAGAGAGAGAGATGGAGATCAGGAGCTGGAACTGGTGCGAGCAGCTGCTGAGGCAAAGGGTAGAGAAGAGAGAGAAAAGGAGCAGGATGACCAAGAGAGAAAGGAACAGGAAGAAGAACGGCTCACGGAAAAGGTGACCAGTCACACCACCAGTCAAACAGTGCCCGTAAAAGAACAGGAAGTAGTTACAAAGGAGGTGGCAAGCAAGGAAGAGCAGCAAGAAACAGAGGGAGCCATTGATGGAGACAAGGATGAGCAGCTGAGTCCAGAAGAGTTGAAGAACCTGGAAACCATGTTAGAGGAGTTTCAGAGCTACAGTACAGCCACGAAAAGAGAACGTGATCCCTCATCTGGCCAGAGAGAGAGTCGTGGTGATTACTTTGACTATCTGGATCGTAATGGCCTCATGAACAATGAGATCAAGCCCAAACCTAAGGGTTATGATTTGGCTCTGTCTAAGAAGAAGCTTAAGTGGCAGCAAGAGCAGGAAAAGAACAGAAATCGTCCATTGTATAAGGGAGGAAATTTCATGGATGATTTTAATGATAATATTGAAGACCAAGAGGAGGAAAATGGAGAGGATGAAGAGGAACTGCTGAGTCCAGAAGAGGAAGAAGCTAGGGCTAAAGCTGAACAGGAAGAGGTGCGCAGACAAGCAGCTGAAGCCCAGAGAGCCAAAGCAGAGGAAGAGAAGCTTGCAGATATTGCATCAGACATGATCTTGCAATACATGGTCAAGCAAGATGGGAAGAAATACCGAGATAATAATGCTGCAGAAGACAAACGATCAGAGGAAGATGGTGCCAATGATGATGATGATGATATTGACCCACAAACTATTGACAAGTTGATAGAGATCTCCAGCAAGCTGCACTTGCCTGCTGATGATGTGGTAGATATAATCAGTGATGTGGAAAAGAAGAAAAAAAAAGATGCTCCTGAAACTCTGCAATGGCAACGACCTCTTGTACCTCCTCCAGCACCTGATGTCCCATCTACGGTCTTAAGAACATCACCACCCTCAAAACCACCCAAGCCTAACACATATGTGCTGAAATCATGGTTCAAGGACAGGGCTCCTATTAAGCCCAGTCAACAAGATTTTTGGATCAAGCAACAGTGGCCCTTTTGGACCTACCCCTCCTACCGGCGCTATCAAAAGCCCTACAGTAGTTATTACACCATCTACATCCCACCTCCCAAGCCTAAACCACGCTACTATGCTAAACCCTCTTACTCCCTTAATGACATTCTGGGGAATTCATTGGACTATGAGTTTGATTACCCTCTGAAACAAAGGTATCGACCCTGGACACAAAGTCGTCCAAGGGCTCCTCTGGCCTTCCGGAGGAACCTCTACTTCCCTAACTACATTGTCCCTCAACCCCGGACTTTCAAAGGCATACCTATGCCCAAACCCCGGTCACCCCTGCGTCATCGGCCTGCTTTCTATTACTCACCCACAGCTTCTGTAGTTGCCCCCCAGGATGGCTATTATGGCCAGGTGGAGCCGCCACAGCCAGACAGCAATGAGGAGCTGGGTAACTTCATTGAGAAGGTTTTCCTGAAACGTCCCCGTATGTTTCAGTGAAGGTGTAGATAAAGAGAGAAGTAAAGAGGAAATGTAGGTGAGCAAGAATAGCAAAACTGTGAGACTGTTTTTGCCACATATTTTGGTTTCATTTTCAGAAATAAGTTTCTCCAGTCCAATTTACCTGTCCTTCCCTCTTCAGTTAAATTGAAAAAAAAAAAAAAAAAGCCTGAAGACTGGTGACTGTTGCCATTGTTCAGTGGTGTTTCTCCCTTCCTCATCTATTCCCCTCCTCCCCTACATATACTGATAGACAGTGTAAATGATGTGAAGAAAGGTGCTTTTGTCAATAATGTGGGGTACACACATGACTCAAATACCCAACTACAGTCCTAAAAATATTTCACACTTCAAGAAGGCCTTTCAAAAAGCAGAGGAAGATAAAAATACAATAGGACATCTTTTGTAAGCCTTATATTTTATTATTTTTTATCATTTATAATGTTCAGAAGCCTTTTAAACCATATGGTCATTTTCTCTAACTATGAAAAAAACAGCAAAAATATGTGAATTAAAACCCTTATGCATAAACACACCTGCATGCATAAACATATGTCTATTCCATGAAACTCAGTCATGATGAAATATTAAGTGCCATATTCTTTAGAAATGTTCAAGTTTGGTTCATCCCACCCAACAAATGTCTTAAGCGTACCTAGTAGTATTCTGACACACTTGGTCCTGTACATAGAATTAATTGTCTATAGGCTGACATTTTATTTTCTTTTTGAGGTGTTTTTAACATTGTTTTTCTACACAGAACATTGTTGAACATAGTTGGTGCAAAGAATGCTCATACATTCCAAATACTTCAAAGAAAAGCCTTTTCATATAAGCTGTTTTGACAACAGTTATTTATTGCCTTATTTCCCTTTTTAAGACTAGCAGCATTTTTGTCATTGATGGGTTGGCAGGATTAATCCTAGTCATGAGGAATTTTGGAGGAAAAATACATGTTAAATTTACTAGAAATCTATGGATTTAATGGTGAAATAGATACATAAGTATGAGGTGTCAATGCAACAAAAAAAAACTTGCACATTCCCAATTACCTACTTGTGTTTATAACTTTGTGTTTCTAGGTTTTAAAAAAGGGCATTGACAATCTTTTAATTGAAATCAATCATAATTCCCTAATGTCCCTTGAAGCTCTTGATCAACAGTTACCTTTACACAAAAGTTTAGTATCTGGTACCAGAATCACAATTCTGGGTAAGGTCAGACGTAATAGTGCAGAACAAAGTCGGTAGTGCACAGGAAGTGCATGAAAACACAGATGCTTTAGAAATAATATGGGGCAATGTAAACAACACCACTTCTTCACCACTAATAACTTCAAAGAAAAGCCAAACAAAGAAATATTGAGCAGATTCAGTGCTATAATGTTGACAATAACTGAAGTACCCAAACTGTGTGATACTTTACCCAAAAGGTCAGTGAGGGAGATACAGAATGATTAGAAAAGATATGAAAAGGGGGAGGTGCTTGACATTCAAATTAATTTAAGCAAGCTGCGGATTGAGATATAGGAGGACATAGAGGAGACAAGTGTCTGCACGTTTATGTGAACTTGCATCTAAAATGTGTTTCTTCTCTGAAGACATTATGAGCATTAAAAAAAGTATAAAAAAAATACAAAAAGACAAATGTTTAGCATACCAGAGTTTAAAAAAACTGTCAAGTCTTGTATAAAGAAAATCAGCTGTTTGTCAGTTCTAGATGTATCTTGTATGTACCTTAATAAACATGCGTTTGCTGGATGTAAATAATCGCATGTTGATGACTAGTTTTGCTACACAGAGAAAATTCAATAAAATTTACTATTTTTTATTAAGATTGGGTTTTTAATTGTGTTTGAGGAACATGTGAATCTGAGCTCTCATTTGTAGCAGATCTGACACTATCCACACATTTTATTTTTGCCAGTTACAGTTTTGCTGACCACAGGAAAGATCATGCTATGATTTCCACTTAGCTTGATGTGTGTCAAACATGCACCACTCAAACCAATAAGTTTAAACAGTCCCATTAACAGTTATTCCCTAAGAAGTGTAAGGGAAATATCTCAAAGAAGTCCAAATACTACCTGTGTGTTAGATTTCCGAGAGATACAGGTTCTGTCTATGAGGCCACTGAAGTGTCCTAACGTCCATGTGGAGCAAGCTTTATCTCTGAGTTCTGTCTTTTAGTGCTTTGTAGGGAGTGTGCTACTTCTACCTAGTGCATTTCCTCATGCTAAGAGTCTTTGATTCTGCTCAGCAGTCCTATGGCTCAGACAGTGTGCTTGGATAATTACTTTAGTAAGCGAGAGTCCCTGCAGCACTGTGGTATGATCACACCAGAGCCCATTAGTAGGATCCTCTTTGAAGGGAAACTCAGAAGGACACACCCATCTGATACTACTTAATATCATATTGCAAAGTATATGTAACAGTACAAACAAACACACACACACACACACACACACACACACATATATATATATTGGGATGATGAATATGGTTCGTTAAAGAAATATCAATAAATAAACAAAAATAAATTATTGCGCAAGGCTGCAGTGAATAATAATACTAATAATAATAACAATAATAATAAAAGAGAAAAAGCAAGTAAAGCAAGTAATAAACACACAGGGAGAAAACGAGAGGGCGAGAGTGTGGGGGTGGCGAGGTTGATGAGAACAGCACAGCCCACGGAGGTGCAGTGATTCATGAGTCACATGGTTGAGGTGTGAGTCATACTCCTTCTACTGCAGAACCCCCATCCACCAACACACATAAAGCTTGCACTTTTGTCATATTTACTGATGCACGGGCACTGGGTCGTTTCAGTAAAATTTTGCTAAGTATTTACAAGGAGAGACATCTCGCAATAGCTATTCAATTCACATGTGCATTACTTCATGGCGTGATACACAAAGCAATGCTAGAAAGCTTTTTCACTGTTTGGATGACCTCTTACAGGCACACACATCTAGGCACAAACATTATCCTTTATAAGATATTATGGTAATCTTATTAAACAGTGTCTGAATCATACAACAAAAGACACTTTGTTGTTCTCTTCAAATATTGATTTTTCTTCACATTCTGTATGAGTCAACACCAGAGAGAGAGAAAAAAACATAATGGAAAAAACCCGCAGAATGCCAAATTGTCCAGCCTCCAATAAACCACCAGCTCTTCAGCATCAGGCCTGGGGCAGATTCTTCGCAGTTTGGAATGTGTGTAATCAGCTCCCACTGCCAAAAAAGAGCCATATCTGGGATCCTGAGATAGAACGGCAACATAATGTACATGTGCAAGTGTTATGATGTTGTTCTGCAGGAGATACTGTAGCCAGCTACAGTCCATATGCATAATATGGGCAGGCTGTTAAATCCTGGCATTAAAAATTCATGCTGATAAATGTAGAGGAGCCAGTCCACATGATGTGTGGAAGCAGCAGAGTGCAAAGAAATTTGGCAGAGTCTCAGTCACCACTGGAGCTGAGCTCAGGCCAGATTAGTCCACGTACGCATCTTGTAGGAGAGAGGCAAAGGCAAGCTGATACAGATCTCTTTTTCTGGATTTTCAAAGTGGCCTGTTGTCTAAATAAAAATGTAGGTTACTTTAGAGACAAAAGATATTTCCGAATCTATACATATATATATATACAATATGTATTTATGTCTATGTACTAATATAATCATGTCCAGAATCACTGGAATTCTTGAAACTCACTCACTGTAATATACTGTAATTCCTACAAGTAGAGAATCTTAAAGTTTTACACCTGTCTCTTTACAGTTCTTTGTCTTTTGCCATGGTAACAAATGGCAAAGTTGATTTTGTATTTGTTTAAACAGCCTAGTAAAAATAGAAAGCTGCTAATATAAACACTGCACTGCTGCACAGTACAGAGGTATTCGGTTCTGCTTGAGAGCTATCACATGGCATAGTTTCATCCCTATCTAACATTTGTTACAGCCAATCAGGAGTTTCATGAACATTTGTATAGTATAGAATGTTGGCTCTCCAGAAAAATGATTAGGCAACAAATGTAGGTTTTAAGCCCAATATATCAAAGAAGACACGAGCCTCTGAGTTGAATTAGTAAGTTCAAGAAAACCTCTTCTTAAGTAAACATTTATACTCGAGAATTGGCACACTTTTGCATGAGGCCTAATTATGAACAGCTCACAGTTCATTTTCCACTCAAAAGTTCCATTTAAATTACAGACAACTTTGTGTATTTTTGTATTATGTATTCTTCAAAAGCCACTGTAGTTTAATCTTGTGATGTTGCCTATGTCAATCCCTGGTGAATGAGTAACACTAGTGGTAATGTAGAGAATAACTACATTGTAAAAAGCACATTACCCCCAGTAACGTGAGTTAAACAGAACACTCCACTCTGCCTTTATTTTTGCTCATGAGAAGACACAACAGAAAATCCCAAAAAATATTTACATAAGGACATTTTTATATCCTTTTTTTCCCCCATAAAAGCATACTAAACAAATTACTTTAAGCAAATGCAAACAAATTGTTATCCTTGGAAAGAAATATCTGTTCTTCAGTCATTTTATTGCTAGCTTCTTTTACTATGGGGAAGATAAAAGGGCTTTCAGCATAAGAGACAGATGGGTGTTGACACGTTTTATAATGAACACTGTATAAAAAAAACAAAAAAAAAAGTACCTTATAAATTTACAGTAACTTACTGGCACCAGTTAGTAGCCCAGTGGAGGCACTGAAAGGACAATGCAGATTATATTTTAAGGAAGCTGAGGGCTTTTAATGTTTTACTGCAGTGTTATGATCAGTGTATTTTTTATGCTAGAAGGCTGGCTCAGACAACTCTGGAGGAAACAATTCAGGCAAAAAGGAAAGCAAAAAAACTCTTTACTTTACTGAGCAATAGCTCCCATCTTCTACACATTTCTACCCACTTTCAAAATGCTTTTTTTCCTAAGGCTTATTATGTCCACATGCTCTATGGAGCATTGTAGACGTTCCTTCCTGGTGGCTGCTATCAAATGTTTTAATGATGTTTTGAGATGATGCTTTGGCTAATTAGATTTTTCTTTATTAATCATCTTTTTAAAAAAATAATTACTGTTATTATTTTAAGGTTAAGAGCTATTTTATGCACAAACAGAATATTCAGCTTCTGTGTAGTTTGTCCATCCATCCATCCATCCATCCATCCATCCACTATTTAGAGACAATAAGAGATCACTGCTAGAATGAACAATGAGAACAGCAGTGACAGAATCAGTGGATCACTACAGTGGAAAACTACAGGAAAACCAAAAGAAGCAAGCTTGGGTTATGTACACCACATGTCCAAAGTTTGTGGACACCTGATCATCACACCCATGTGTGGTTCTTCCCCAAACTGTTTCCACAAAGCTGAAAACACACAGTTGTATAGGATGTCTGTGTATGCTGTAGCATTACAGTTTCCCTTCACGGGAACTAAGGAGCCCAAACTTATTCCAGCATGACAATGCCCATGTGATGGTCAGGTGTCCACATACTTTTGGCCATATAGTGTATTTAAAATATCAGGCTAGCTAGCAAATGTTACTACTTAACTAGGCTAACATTACCTCGTCTTGCCTAGCTTTACCTCCAGTTTAAACTTGTTGCACTTACCATGTTTCACTAAAATAATTTACAGCTACACTTTTTTAGATAAAATTATTATGATAGAATAATGGAAGAAATGAAAAATAGAAATTATAGCCATATGAGGTTCCTTTGCTGCTTTGGGTAAATGCTTTTAGCACCCAGTATTACAGCAATGTTAATGATACTGTACGTTTTATTGTTATCACAAAATAGTCGTAGCAGTGTTACAGTATCTGTACAGTAAAGACCATTGATGCAGTATACTCAGCCATTACTGTAAATATTTTCCCAGAAAACCAGGTGAGCTGCTGTATCAACCTGTAAAACTCATTGAAAGTATTATATTGGCTTCAGAGCAATGAGAATGTACAGTGAATATAAAAAATGTAAGTAGTTTAAATCCATTGGCATGTTTGGTGAAAACAATACATCCAATACCTACTGTACTACCTACATTGGGCTGTTTTTCAGCCTATGGTCCAGGAGTTCTTATAATCAGAGTTCCTCTGCAAAAAGGTTAACATTTGGCTGAAGATGGATCTTTCTGCAAAATACTGAGCCCAAACACATAAAGAATTGAGGAATACCAAATCAGTGTTTTCCAAAAGCTGATTTGAACCTTATTGAAAACTTAACATAATCATAAATTAAACTGTCATTTTTAATACTTGGTTGCAAATCGTTCGCAGTCAATGACTGCCTGAAGTCTGGAACCCATAGATATCACCAGGTGCTGGGTTTCTTCCCTGGTGATACACTGCTGGGCCTTTACTGCAGCTGTCTTCAGTTCCTGCTTGTTCTTGGGGCGTTTTGCCTTCAGTTTTGCCTGCAGCAAGTGAAATGCATACTTAACTGAAATCAGGTCAGGTTATAGGCTTGGCCATTGCAGAACATTCCAGTTCTTTGCCTTAAAAAAATTCTTGGGTTACTTTTGAAGTATGCTTTGAGTCATTGTCCATCTGCACTATGAAGTGCTGTCCTGTGAACCATTTGGATTGTAAGGCAAATAGTATAGCCCTATACACTTCAAAATTCATCCTGATGCTTTTGTCAGCAGACACATCCTCAATAAATAGAATGGAAGCAGTTCCATTGGCAGCCGTACATGACCACGCCTTAAGGTGGCATGTTTCGGATCATGAGCAGTTCCTTCCTTTCTCTAAGTGAAATAATGAGGGAATAACACTCATCCCACCATGGAACAGCTGAGCAGCCAACTGTCCAATTATTTTTGGTCCCTTAAAAAAAAGGGGGGGGGGGGGGGGCACATATAAAAAGTGCTGTAATTACTACACCATTCACCTGATTTGGATGTACATACCCTCAAATTAAAGCTGGAGGTCTGCACATTATTTAGTTTCCACTCCAATATACTGTGGTAGACAGCTAAAATAACTGTAACTTTTTTAAGGAAGGCAGCCCACATGCACAAGCCTACAAATATGAAAGAGCTTGAAATTTCTGTACTGTGGAGTGATCCAAGTTCCCTTTATAAGTTTTCCTTAACCTTGTTAGACATTACAGGAAGATACTAAGTGCTGTTATTCTCCCTTTTGAGGCTTTGCCAAATATAGATTGTGGATGTGCCAATAAATTCAAAACCAGTATCTTGCAGTAAAATGCACCTACACTGGGAAAACAAAACAAACAATTTATAATTTTTTGCGTGTGTCTGTTATCCTTTGCTCATTTTCCATGAAAGGTGCCAATAATTCTGCGGTTCATCTGTATTTTACAGTAGATCATCAGTTGCACATACTGCAATTGTATAAATATGAACTACAACCCAAGTGTGTAGATTATTTAACTTTGTATCAGACATGTTTTACACTGCATGCTTTTAAATAAATAAAGTATGCTTAAATATAAAAAAGTGCATCATATACACTCAGAGAGCACTTTATTAGGAACACCTGTACACCTATACATTCATGCAATTATCTAATCAGCTACTCAGAGCAACTCTGAGTAAGGAAAGTACAAAAACCTGTATCTTAGTGAGGAGGTGTGGTTTACCCCGTTGCTAGGGATGACGCAGCAATTCAAGGACTGTGATTGGTCGATAAAAAACTATCTGTAAAGGTCTTAAAATGCGCTCTTTGTGAAAATAGAATATATAATAATAGAATGGACAGTGAAATCATAATGTTTGTATTAAGAAATTGTATAATCATGAATACAGGCTACTTTATGCAAAGTTTCTGTTATAGGCTAAATATCTTAAAGTTAATTAAAACAGCCAAATGTTGAAGCAATTTCCACGCAGTAGTTACTATATTTAAGTTCTTACATTTATTTACCATACTGATTTTATTACTTGTAATCCATTTCAGATTGATGTGAGCAAAATGGCTCACCTTTTACCAGTGTACATGACTGCAGTCTATTTAAGTTGCACTTTTTGGATGGTATGTAGCCAACAATCCAAGAGAGATGGAAGGAAGTAAAAGAACAAGAAAACCAAATTGGACAGAAGAGCAGTGTTTGGAGAATATTTCTTCTTTCCGCCATTTTGTGCTCTGCTATAGAAACTCTTAAGCCTCTTAAAAGTCCTCCTCTCTACTCTTAACAATTTTTACCATAGGAGCTGTTTTTAGGGCTAAGATGTTTTGTGAATCATTTTTATCTTTACTAAGATTTAGTCCTAAATTTAAGGGGAAATTCTAAGAAAACGTCATAATTCTAAGAATTTTCTTAGAATTTCGTCACTAGGAGCAACTTTTAGGCCTAGGAAGCTTTGTGAATACGGGCCCTGGAATTTAGTCTAGAGTTTACTCAGAATGGTGCAATAAAGAAAAAAACATCCAGTGAGCAGCAGTTATGTGGACAGAAACGATGAGAGAGGATAGCAGAGAATGGCCAAACTGGTTCAAGCTGACAGACAAGCTATAATAACTTAGATAACCACCCTGTACAACTGTGGTGAGCAGAAAAGCATCTCAGAATGCACAACATGTCGAACCTTGAGGTGCATGGGCTACAACAGCAGAAGACCATGTAGGGTTCTACTTCTGTCAGCTAAGAACAGAAAGCTGAGGCTGCAGGGGCACAGGCTCACCATAATTGGACAGTTGAAGACTGGAAAAACGTAGCCTGGTCTGATGAATCTTGATTTCTGCTGAGGCAAACAGATGGTAAGGTCAGAATTTGGTGCCAACAGCATGAATGCATGGACCCAACCTGCCTTGTGTCAACAGTCCAGGCTGGTGGAGGTGGTGTAATGGTGTGGGGGATGTTTTCTTGGCACACTTTGGGCCCGTTAATACAAATAAATTATCACTTGAATACCACAGCCTATTTGAGTATTATTGCTGACCATGTGCATCCCCTCATGGCTACAACTTACAAATCATCTAATGGCTTCGTCCAGCATGATAATGCACCATGCCACAAAGCAAAAGTCGTCTCAAACTGGTTTCATGAACATGACAATGAGCTCAGTGTTCTTCAGTGGCCTTCCTAGTTACCGGATCTGAATCCAAAAGAACATCTTTGGGATGTGGTAGAACGGGAGATTTGCAGCATGAAAGTGCACCGGAAACATCTGCAGGAAATGTGTGATGCAATCATGTCAACATGGACCAGAACCTCAAAGGAATGTTTCCAACATCTTGTGGAATCCATGCCATGAAGAATTGAGGCTGTTTAGAGAGCAAAGGCAGGCCCTACCCAGTATTAGTATAGTGTTCCTAATAAAGTGTTTAGAGAGTGTAAATAACAGTATTTATTACACATTCATCATTTTTTGTTACTAATAAAGTTCATGTTTGGTATAATATTTATCTATTTGAATGGTGCACTACAGTAAACCTATACAGGCCTAACTATTAACACTCATTTCAGATAAATACCTTTTATAGTTTGCAATCTATCATGAAGCAATTTATTTGAGTTCAGATATATGCAACATTCATATTAGAGAAATTTAAAAGTGGTATATGGGGAAAAGCAAATACCTCACTGGCATATTCCAGTTATCTACTAAGTACACATTGGCACCATCACTGTTCTCAAGTTAGATCATGCAATTTTCAAAATGAATACTGCTCTATTTGATGTCCTTGGTAGAGGAATGTGCAAAAAAATATGACTCAGTTGTGCCAAATAAGATGGCGTCTACACCCACAGATTATTAATGCGAATCCTGTGCAAGTGCATTACCACTGAGGTAATACATCTACATTTTACGTGAGAGTGACAGGAGTTGAGTATTTACATGACCAAACTGAGAAGGTATTTTAAATGTCTCTTTCTTACAGATGAAAATACTAAGATCTTTTGAACGTGTGTAAAGATGGCATCTTGGATTTTTTTCAGCTGGTAACTCTTCTGTCCAAATGGTAATCTGTTGGAATGTTTAAGGCAGTGTGGAAACTTTAAACCACTGTGCATTAAAATTTAGTCTGTATTCTTTTAGAAATAGCCTTACGGTTTTTTTTTTTTTTTTTTTAATATTTAACCCCACATTATGTTTAGAAGCATCAGTTACTTATGACAAACTTGTGTTGCCCCAATGGAATACATCACTTTCTAATTCTGTAAAATGTAGGGTTAATAGAACAGCAAAAGAAATTCGAGCTTCAGAACATGCTCCGTCAGCTTAAATTTGTATTTGCATCCAAAGCTTTGTCAATTAAATGTTGGAAAGGACTTTTTGTTCTACGTAGTTAAAACAGTAACCGAAGTAGTAGTACATCCAGCTGGATTTTTGCATAAATGCATTGAATATTATTTAAGCTAGACACCATTTTTTTTGACAGAGGGAGAAAGAAAGAAACCAAGAGGGAAAATAGCAAAAGAATATGAGCTATTGGACTGACAATAAGACAATAAAAACGTACAGACTACCCTTCTCCGAAGAGAAGCACAGAAGCGAGTTCAGTGTGTTCCAGTTAATGTGAAAATAGATTTTCTGCACTCTCCCTCACACACTCATCCTATGTCTTTCTTGTCGTGATGGTGCAGTCAGTTTCACTGCACCACTGTGACAAAAGACTGGTGACTCATCCACTTACATGCTCCATCTCTCGATCCCATTTTCTCAGTCGCTAACTCTAACAGTGTTACATCTCCGCGCCACACAAACAGTGAAAAACAAACGAATGGTTTCTATAAAGAAACTGCCATTATTCTCTTGTCAAACACTAATTTTACAAGATCGGTCAGTTAATTAAAAAAAAAAGGCAGAAGAAATGCTCCATACAGACCCAAATTTACAGTGCAATTGGGTTTTTATTTCATTATGAAAAATTACATTCACACATCTGATAGCTAATGGACAGGGAGACATGTCCTCATGCTACGTTAATTAATTTAGTTTTTCCATAAACTTACAAGTTCCACACCACCTTGGATCTGTATCAGAAGACAGCTAAAGATGTGGCTCTTCAAACTTTTTATTTACTTATTTTTACTGAATTCAAAGAAATATGTTACAATTTTAACAATTTTGTTTCTCAATTTTACACAGTAAATCAGTTTCCGACCAACAATAGCTATTCTTCAAATGAGAAATTAAAAATGCCTGCATAAATTTACCCAGCGATGGCAGACTGTACAATTATGCTACAACAGTCAGATTCCAAGACTTGATGTGAGGTTTTAGTTTCATTTTGCAATTTACTATGACATTTTTATAGAGCTTATTATTTCCATGAGAGAACTTGTCTGCATTTCTTCTTGCATCTAATTAACAATCTTTCAATCAGTTTAAACCGAATCTGCATCTTTATGTACCTTCTTATGAATCAGCTCTAAAACATGGGACAGGTGGTGAGAGCACCAGCGATTTGACACAGAATAGCTCAGTATTAAGGAAGAAAAAATACACAACTCTACTCAAAACATTCTTTTTTATTTCAGACAATACATTAAAAAAACTTTTTTGTTTTTAAATTTTTATCCTAACTACGTCATACACGATGCCAAAGCCCTCATTTTTTAAAGGAGTTATTCAAATATTATTCCCTTTTTATTCCAAGACTACGCATTTACAGTCAGACACATCTCTTTGGAAAGCAGGAAGTAAAAACAGACAAAACAGGAAAGAGGTTAGGTACCATTCTGTGGGTATTTTTTCCCTCTTGTATTAAAATAAACATTCAGTGACTTTGCAGATGTGGTTCATAGAACTAGAACTGAATGAATAGACCATATGCAGCAGCCTATTCAATATTCTACCAGCTCAAAGGCCTATTCAATATTTCTCTTCTATTTCCTATGTCACACACCACAGTTTATTTTTAAATCTGGCTCATGGAAAACTGTTTTAATGGTAGCCTGTGCAAGTGAAGAGCACAGATACGCCTCCGACTCACTATAAACACACATACACACACTTTTTTTTTTTTTTTTTTTTTTTAACATACACTCACACACATACACAGATTTACTGTGTGGTCCCTATACTGCAGAGCAAGCAGTTCAGGCCTGATAGGTCATCTACTTTAAATCTTGCATCACATTTAAAAATAGACATGCATGAATGGTTACAGCCAATCTTTCCTGAGCAGCAAAAATACAATCTAAGTATTTCTGAATATATTAATTTGAGATTGCAGAAATAAATAACTGCTCCTCATAGACTAATAGCATATTGTGCAATTGTCTCCTTTTGTTGACATGGTAAGGCTTGATGCACTTTCAGTTCATTACAAACAAATGGCTGTGTATCGAGTTCAAGTGTCTAATCTGTATCCCACACTATAATCTGTATAGTGTGTCTTCAGAAAGAGAGTCCTGGTTAGACGCAGCTATTTTAACATTATGAATACAAATGGGGCTGAAAAAAGTACAATCACATGCGGAACTCAGTAGTATAAAAACTGTATACACACTTTCAAACCATCCCTCTATCCTGTGTGTCCTTTTTCATGCCATCCTTGACCCTCCCTCCCCAAACATACTCTAATAAAGTCCATTCCCTCGCCAAATGCAGTAGTAGTACCTAAAGCTGTCCCTTCTAAAACTCAGTAGATTCTATGCCAGACCCATCTCTTCCAGTACACTCCTTGGAGACTCATCCTCCTGAGACACACACAAGAAAAAGTTTAAGATGTGCTGGAAAATCAGGCACCAAAGTAGTTTTTGACACGTTTCATTTTCTGAGATACACATATCAACATTATACAAAGATTTACAAATCATTTCAATCATAATGTAGGTTAGAAATAGGGTTTCAAAAGAGCATTTGCTGTGCTATTTCTCGCTCATTGCTGACACATTCACACTAAATCACCATCTTTTTCAGTGTTGCCAAATTAGGCAGCATCCGCTGAGATTGGGATATTTTTAATCACCTTGAGCTGAAAAAAGGCCTAGGGCTGGCAGCCATCATTTCTGACACTACCCAGTCGGCACCATGCACACACAAACCTTTTGCGGCAGTGGCCAATGACAAAATTTCAGTTTTCATGTGTTTAATAATTCAGGGATTTTTTTTGCATTACAATGTAGTTTTTCAATTAAGTTCTATACAGAAGCACGAATAAAGAGGAAAATAAAATAATGCAATAGTACAGAAAAAGCAAATTAATAATGCTCAATATGTAATCATTTGTTCTGTTTTGTTTTCATTTGTTCTGTTTTGTATACACTCAATTTCAGTTTAAGACCATTTTTATTTCTGTGCATTGCTACATCAGGCAATAGTTGTATGGGGATATAAAACTCCAAAATCAGGTCTTAACCAGAATCTATAGGAGATTCCAGGCTAGGAATATGACCAAATCAGATTTTTAAGAACTTCAGCATAATTACATTTTGTGTGAAAAGGCACACAAAGATATACACACCTCTTGCAGCAGGTCAGCCTGTTCAATAGCCTTCAGTACACTTTTTTTTGAAGTGTCCTGGATTTCTCCCCCCATCAGAAATTCATCCAAGATAAAGTAAGCCTTCTCAAAATTAAAAATGATGTCAAGCTCACAAACCTACAGGGGTGAGACACAAATGTGGCAGGAAAGCACAAATTAGAGAATCTGAAGTCAGAATACAATTTACTTTTAATTTTTTCATTTTTTATTTTTTTACTGTGTGGGTTAAGAAAAACAATCAATAACTGCCATTAAAAAAAAAAAAAAAAAAAAAAAAAAAAAAAAAAAAAAAAAAAAAAAAAAAAAAAAAATTTTTTTTTTTTAGACATTACGTAAGCCGAAATATATCATCTTATAACCTGAAGCAAAAATTCTACAGAGAAAATAGGATCAGGAATGAAGAACAAAATGGTAGAAAGAACAGAAGAAAAGGAGTGCTAGGGCCAAAGCTATGAAATGTAGATACAGAAAAAAAAGAGCTAATAGCAAATAGAAAGGGTAGGTCAGTGAAGGCGAGAGAGAGAGAGACAGATGGAGAAAAGAGGTAAAATTGAGGAATGACTCACACTGCCAAAGTACTTATCCAGCAGCTCCACAAAGCGATGGATGACCTCTAGGGTAATCAGCTCGTTGTCCTGCTCTTCAACTGCACAGCAGAAATACAGACTGGCATACCTACACACACACACACACACACACACACACACACACCCCACAGGTGAGAACAGATGTTAACCAACAGATTTCTAAGTATATAATTTTACTGTCTTTCACACACCCTCCTATATATGAACAGAACAGTATAGAAGCACATGCATGTAAGTGTAACCATTATGTAACATGGACAATGCTGATAACAGTGGAATAGAGTACAACAATAGGTACAACTTGTCTTACTGTGAAATCGTCTACCAATTTTCTGCTCTTTTTCAACGTGCAAAGCATTGTGATGCACAACAAAACAGAAAGTTTGCATTACTTTAGCAGTCTATGTCAGAAAAATCAGTAAGATATATTTCACTATCGGACGGACCGAGCGTTAGGCCGAATCACTTTGGCTGCGTGCACTGACTTTTGGTCTGCCTTTTCTGTAAGAGCCCCCTAGTGGGCAGAACATAAATATGCTCAATAGAGCATATCTCTACACACCACCAAACCTGTACTATCAAGTCACAAGTCAGGCACCATGTATTGTGCAGCAACAGTGCAAAAAGCCAGAGCCACAGTATGAGAGTGGTTAAATAAATGCTGAGGCTGACTGCAGTGAGATTTGTACTGGCTCGTGTCACCCTGTCGCACAGAACAGCAAGTAAAGAGTAATAGGTGTCATGTTTTGATGTGGTTCCACACTGACGCACAGAGTAAGTCATCGCTAACATCTGATGTCGCAACTTCTGACATTTAAGGGCAACTCAGTCCACAGAACCTCACATAAGTGCCAGGTTTCACACTGAAATATTACATATAATCATATTACACAACTGGAGAGAGTACTCAAGGAGATAATTATCTCTCTGCATATGTATGAGCTACATTCACCCATTATCACCACGTGCATGCAGCTGACCTTCAGCAGAACATAAAGTAAGTGTGTACGTGAGTCTGTGTATTGTGCAACTATGAGAAGTTAGATCTAATCTTTACAGATCTATAAAGACAGGAAATGCAGCTATGAAACAGCAGTTGAACAAATGCTTGATATATAAACACATGGAAACAATTTCACTGTTCCTCTTGAACAAAATGAATAAGTCCACAATAAACCAATAAGGTTAAGTTACAGATGGCAGTAAATAAAGGTGCAATGACTGGTAGATTTGGACTGCTGCATCAGTTTAAAAGGCAATGATTCAAATGAATCAAGGCAAAAAGAATAAATCAATTATTATCCATTTTAATTGATTATAAATAGATTATTAGTGAAAAAGGACAGACAACGGGTGTGCAAACAATAAGTCATATTTTTGAAACGGATGTGTAAATAGGCTAGCAAGGTGATTTGCCCGTAACTCTGATATTTAAAGCAGGCTTCCTCCACGTCATCATCATTCGTGAATTAACGGTGGGCCTATCACAGATTCTGAACAAAGCTGGATACTTTTCATTCAGAGGCTACGAAATCAATTCATATTGTATCGTAGTAGATTCAGTGGTATCAAAGAATACTGAATCGTTGCCTTATGAATTGAAATCGTTGCGTATGGAAGCCTGAGGTTTACACCACTACTATTTAATGCAGTTATCTATTTCTGTCAAAAGGTGGTTGGAAGGAATAACAGATTTTTGTACCATTAAAACCACCCTGTAGATACAGAAAAAGTGGTTGTCTTATCAAAAAAAAATTATGATCTATAAGCAGTACACTTTAGAGTTGAAATATCTTAATTTTTTTAGTTATTTTTATTTACATGTAAATGCATCCACAAAAAAAAAAAAAACATTAACAACATGTTGGACTTAACAACTAAATAGTTATTAGCCATTTTGGTCAACTAACAAGGTGTCCGGAAGCAAAACGTCAACCAAAGAGAATAATGCAGAGAGAGAATAGCAATGTGTGTACAGAATATAATATTTTAAGCACGAACAGAAGCTCTGTGCTCTTCACAAATGCAACAGGCCACTTAAATTTGCTCGTGAAAAATGTCCTCACAATAAATGGGAATGTTATTCCTGAGACACCATGTATATATTTATTGTGTCACCTCACCTCTTATAGACTATCTTTAGGTCTCTCCACTCCAGGAAGCTGCACATTTTGGGCTTGCGAGCCAGCACCACCTGCATGAGCTCTCGCACCATTTTTTTCTTGTCACGCTCAGCTGTGGCTGTATACCATTTCTGCAGTCGCAGCTTCCCCTGCCGGCTAAACAACAGCATAAAACGCATCTACACGCAGAGACAGAAAGAGAAAGAGGAGAGAGAGGGAGACAGAGCGAACAAATAGGGGATTGTTTATTATCACCTTTTACAGGTTTATTATTACCTTTTACCCTGTGAAACTAAATGAAGCAAGCTAAAAACAGGCTACAGCACATAAATACAAGCTGTTCTATAAACGTTAGGGCAATGCTTACTGACAGCTCTGTGTATCTTTGTATGGCTTCATACAAAGATACACAAGGGGGTGCAAAGTAATTCACCAATGTTTAATCAGTCCCTTTTTTATTCTATGGGGGCTTTAACTCAATATTTTAATAGATGTGGCACAGATTTAGATCACAGATCATTCTTGCAATATAAATAGACCAAAGTACTCTAAAGCATCAAATAAATGTGGCCTAAAAAGGAAAACTGCTGATAAAAATGGTCAGCTTTGGCTAATACAAACGTTCGATCATCTAGCTCCTCCGCAGCACAATTTCAACACCATTCATCATTTCATAATTAGACCATTAGCTGGGTCGATATATTTCACATCTGTTAAATATTTGAGAGAGCTGGAGAGCGCTGCATTAGTCCCTGTGGTTCTGGCCTACATATGCTATCCTGCACTGAGCTCACTCCGTCCACAACTAGTAAGCTGTGTCAGAGAATCTCAATTCAGTCCTCATGGGGTGACAAAGAACAGGCTTGTTCTCTACCAGCCACTGATTATAACTGCACCAGGACAGCGGACCCCCTGATGAACTAGACCAGAGTAAATGCACAGACTGACTGAGAGGCTCCATGGGACCAGTGCACTTATCTCCTGTAGAGATGGGCGATAACTGGAAGTTACCCTGACATAACGTTTCTACATCCTACAGAACAAATTGAACAAAACGTGTGTACTGTGAAATTATGATAAAGCAAGTTTAATCAATGTTACAAGGCATCAGTATGGACAATCTGGGCTAGAGCAGCAAGGGCTGACACCGATATATGACATTTATTTTGGAACGCAATATCAACATGTATGCAGCACTCCTGATAAAATATTAGACACAATACACTTTCACATGCGTGCTAGTAGCACACAAAAATATTTGCCTACGATGCAATGTGATTAAAATTCATGAACTGGATGCAAAGGCTTCATTCACAGACTGTTTTAAAGACCATGGAAGTTTACACAAAAAGGAATTCAACAGTACTTGATTTACGTATAAAACAGCCCTTCAGAGACACCATGTTCAATAAATCCCATGTTCTGGTCTTCAATGCCACTTCATATACAACGTGTAACACGCATACACCTATTATCAGTGCCAGTTAAACTAATGTGTGTGAATACACTTTGTCCAAAACACAGATGCGTGTCCACTCACTCTGGCTAATTAATGTATTACCATATCCCAGGTATCATACTGACACAAATCAAGTTTTTTTTTTGTTTTTTTTTTAATCTGACACCGTCTTCCTCTAGCCTGGTATGATAAGGAGTGTTTTTTTTAAAAAAAAAGAAAAAAAAAAAGATTAATTCAGGACATGGCCAAAAATAGCAGTCTCCAAAGAGAGAAAGACTACATCTGTCTGCTCATGTGCAGCATCAACTGTGCTTGCTCTCATTCTCAAAATATATATTTACCAGATTTCATTAAGTGGTATTTTAGCTATAAGAAACACACAGACATGGATAAATCACAACTGAGAAACAAATCAAGGCCATCAGTGAAAGTGATAGCCAACACAGTGTATAATCTGATTGAAAAATGGATTTCTATCACAAAAACACAGATGTTAGTTTCAAAATAACATGCAAAAATAGCAAACGGTCAGCTTAAAATGTGTTTTACAGATACTGTTACTTTTGTACAAACATAGCCAGACCACAGTTTACGGCTAATCTAATGATTTTACTTACTGTGGTGAATGGTCTCTGCTGTTTGTGTATGTCTAGTTTCACAAAGAGAAGGAGAGAGAACTTATGTTGTAGCAAAATGAAAAGTCTACAATATTCTAAGCTGGCTGAATAATGAGTGCGACATTTTCTCATCAATGATGATTATTTATGTTGTGTAGGCATGAAGGACAACGTATGACCAAAAAAAAAAAAACAAACAAAAAAAAAACAACTGCTGAATACATACATTTATTAATGTTTATTGCTTTCAGAACTGCTGGAATAAATTCAGTTCATCAGGGTACACAAACTACTTTACGAGCCACAAATGAATCCTTATCATCTTGAACATAAGCGAAATAACTTCCTTGCCAGAGTAGCTGGTGAAATACAGGAAGTCTACTGATAAATTTCCCACTAAAGTTCACACCACCCGGTCGTATGACTATGCATATGACAGGATTAACAAGTTGCAATTTCAGCTGTAGCTTCCATTCTCATAATCTTATCTCAGCATCTGGAGTAAACTGCAGCACATCTGGAACAGTTTTTGGTTCTGTAAATACTTCATTTCAAATGATTACGAAATAGCAATTTACTGTTAATTATGTATTACAAAATAAATGCTATTAATTTTCAGCAACTTCATGATGTACCTACAGGAAATACTCATGTGACCATTCACAGACTGAAACTGGTGACTTGGTAACTAATTTGGGTATGAACAGTTACCCAAAACAGCTGAGTGCCCTTTTGGCACGAAAGGGCTTTGTCCTTTGTGAAAACAGCTTACCATTTACGGCAAAGTGCAGGTATGCTGGCTGCTGAGGGGTTAGTGACCACAAATGGCTTAAAAAAAAAAAAAAGGACATCCAATTCCATATGAATGTTTTTTGTATGCCCCTCATCAAGCATACCTTCTAACTAACAGTAGTATGTGGGATCTTACTGCCACTGTTTGTTGTAGGTGTACTGATAGCTGGATGGCTCTTAAACAAGCTGCTAGGATCTCAGAAATGAATTTAAGTACATGACTAACTTTATGCCTAAGGGTCAGAGTAGGTGTTACAGAAGAATTTCTATAAAACTGTTATAAATGTCTGAGTAGAGCAGAGTGTGTTAGGACAGTGTAGCGAGTCTAAATTTGATCAAGTTTTGTCCTGCAGTACTTACATTATAAAAGTACAGTACGCTTTAGAAATCAGCACTACTCTGTGGCCACTTTATTAGATACAACTACGTTGTATGCTGGCCATAGTACCACAAGTGACCAGATATGATTTTGGGTGTGGGAACATTCTCAGCACAGTAGTGACCCTGACATGTTAGTAACGCATGTACGAGTTGCAGCAGCATTGCAGTTGTCTTTAAATGCTGTGCACCTTTGTAGGTGTACTGTTGACGAAAAGATCATATTTTTCCATGCACAACTGTGGGTTAACTGTCCTCTATCCATTCATTATGGTTCAGTTTGTGACTAACTGGTTAATACTGGCCGGATACTCTGGGAGAGGTTCAGCCCAGCAGTAAAACTGAAATATTGAAAAGTCCTTGCACTAAAGCTGTGACTGATACACTCATACCACTGCAACATTCAGTAAAATGTCACTAAAGTCAGTGTCATTGCTGCTGAGAATGATCCACCAATAAATAATACATATCCACTGGTAGACAGGGTCTAGGGGAGCTAACAGATAGGCTACAGTCATTAGTGGTAATCCTACATGAAGGTGTACCTGATAAAACAGACAGTGAATATATGTATAAGATAGGTGTACTGTTGAAGTAGTCACTGAGCACAGGTGTGTACCCACCGTTTCCGCTTTTGTTCATAAATAGCTTTATAGAATACGGAAAGTCTGAATTCTAATAAAACATATAAACGACAAAAATATTAGAGCTGTTGAAGCTGTCAAAAGCAATGGAAACGAGAGCTAAAAGTCAGCTCTTATCTAACCAGTTATTTAGCTAGCTATGCTAAGAGGTTAAACTGAGGAAGGAGTGCACAGGTTTTTGCACTAGCTATCGACACAAACAACTTCGACACATTCGACACGTCAAACACACTGACCTCTCTCCTATATATACACATACCAAATGAGACAAACACTAAGCTAAATAACTTAAATTATAGCACTATAAATTACTAAAATATTTTATATTCATTTATCTACGACGTTATCACCGAGGGTATGTTTTTATTCTAACCGTTCCTTAGGGTTTCATTTCTCAGGTTTTCACAATCTGAGCTAGCTAGCGAAAAGCTGTTCTGCTCGCTTTAGCTCATCCGGTAACGTTAGCCGAGAAAGTCTCTCTCGGTTTCAGCACGCGAATTAACTTACCATTTTCTCAGCTTCTCAAGAGTGTCCAGTTCAACCAAAATATACGAAAAAGACGTTTTAATCAGAAACGCAAAATACTAGTTATTCATGTCTATTTTACACTCTTACTAGTTCGGTGGGTTCAAAAGCCCCATTGAGACTGGAAAGGAAGCGTCAGCGCCTCCTGTGCGCATGCGCACTGCGTGACACCGCTTCAAGAGGCTGCTTTCGTGTAGGGAATTCATGTCATGGCTCGGTAACTAGGAGACCCGCCTTCCTGCCGTCACTTATGCGTTTTACGACTGGTTTAATTGCCATTCTGTGTGCAGGCTACAGTGTACTGTTCTAGTTTTGAATCAATATTTTTGTATTTGTGATAGCCGTTAGTAAGTGTCGCGGATGAGGTGTTGTTGCCATGACAAACTCGTAGGCTGATTTTGGTTTCCATGGTGATGGGACTCGGACGATCTTACGTATGCGTCTGCAGGAAAAAAAGTGTTAACACCAAGTTCATTTGCAAAGTGAGATACTGTTTTTTAAGGAGAATATAGTAAAATGTCCAACTACAGAATGTAGAACTTGGTCTTTATATCTTTGTCTATTCCTGCCCCCGTTTCAGTTCAGTAATTTTAACGCTGGTGTCCAAAGCCACGCCCTGCTGACTATACTATATAGTGCACCACTTTGAATGTTTTGTCATTTTGCGGTCATGATGTACATAAGGAATATCCTGCTTGACATCCCACAGTGCAATGCAGTAGGTCCGAGTAATGTATTCTAGTAGGTCCAGATTACTGGACCAGTTACTGGTACATCAGTCTAGACACACATAAGTAGTTTTGTAGTACAATACTGCAATATTGATCTGATGACCAAATTTAGCAATAGCCTTCATCCCCATTATGTCACTCACACACACACACACACACACACACACACACACACACACACACACACAGTGTGAATGTGTGAACACCAGGTGTCCTCAGTTGCAAATGAAACACCAAAAGGAGCAAAGAAGCACGCTGAGTTTTTCATTATAAAGTATGTTTATTATAGTTTATTATGCTCCATGTACAAATATTCCATCTTCACACAAATAAATGTCTTCACATAGAAATAAATATATGTATTAAAAAAAATACAACTTTGCATTAAATATAATATGTAAAGTAAAGATCATGATATCAAAATATTCTCTAGCAAAATTCATACATCACCTTGTCCTTGCAGGTTAAAAATATTGTTTCGGAATACTGCTTTTTTAATTATAAAAAAGGGATAATGGCTTTATAAAAACCTT
The DNA here is from genome assembly GCA_022985145.1 of Pangasius djambal. NCBI lineage: Eukaryota > Metazoa > Chordata > Actinopteri > Siluriformes > Pangasiidae > Pangasius > Pangasius djambal. The sequence goes on from CM040978.1 coordinate 15,482,085, forward strand.
ATAAACCTGTCTGTATTTAAAAAGTGCCCATATAATCCTACAACAATAGTAACATTTGTTGTGTTTTAAACTATACAGATGTTTTCCTTCATTGACAAATAGTTTTTACAATATCTTCCAACACACACGCTACACTATACTGTCTTTACTGATATATCATTTCCAGTTGGTGATGAGAGACCTTCCAGTCAAACAAAGGACTTAAATTTAGGAAATCTTCTCCAAACTTACTGATCCTTTTGTTTGGAGACTTATGTTAAGTACACTTTCTAGTGGGGTCTCCAGGTTGCATTTCAGATTATTGCTTCTTTATCTTGTTCCCAAAGCTGCATTGACTCAGTAGTAGAGAGTTACAGTAATCTTCTTAGTCTTTATGATTCTGGGATTGCTAATGATTGGGAGGTTGGTTCACTTGACCCGTGAATAGCACAGCACCTGTGGAATTAAACAGAGAAGTCAGAATAAACAACAAGAAACTGTTAACAAAATCCCATTCACAAAAACCCGACAACAAAACTGACCTGTTGGCTTGTGCTGTACAAGGAAGAGGAATGGACGGTTCAAAATATGCTCTGTTATGGCCATGCGTGAGTAGATGATGACACCTAAACAGATACACATAAGTGATAAGTGTGACCTTCTTTATCAGTTCTTATATTTAAAGAAGCAACACGACAATTTTAGGTGGAAATCATCTGTACCTCCAGCAGAAGATCCTTTGGTTCCCTCTTCATTCACCTCAAACTTTACTCTCTGTAAAATCTTTGATACATACAATTGCTCTTCAGCTGAGGGTGAAAAAGAAAATAAATCATTAATAGCAAATAATAAATATATGAAATGTATGAAGAGTATAGTTTTCTTTACTTACAAGTAATGCGGGAGAAATCAGCCTCAGTCTGACTGAAGATGTTGCCAAGACCCAGTTTACTCAGTGCTGACTTCAGATCGACTTCTGTGTCTAAGGAAAACCTGGACATAGCATTGACACAAACATCAGCATTAGGCATACATAATGTAAACCCGAAAGAGTTTCCTGTGGTATAATGTGTTTATTTTACCTGGGAATCACCAGCTCTCGGTTAACCTTCCTAAACTGCTCTCTCCATTCCTGGATTTTGTTGCTGCTCAACTCTTTGGTTAGGGCAGAAAGTGGTACATCCCTCTCAAATGATGATACAATGAGCATGCTCAGTGAGTCCCCTGCGTATGGCACCTCAATAACATCATATTCAGTGCCGTCCTGTGTAACAAACTCACCTGGGTGGAGAGAGATATGAAAGCAATATTTAAAACAATGTTGGCTGCATGTTACTTAGAACTAACTAGTCCATTCATTTGTTCATTCACTTATTTAACCATCTATCCACATTAATTCATACATTCATTTGTACGTTTATCATTACATCTTTCATACTCACCATAGTTGAACTTCTGTGTTGATCTCATCATTGACACGGACACTGCACTGCCATTAGCTGTGTGGAAGGTTGCCTCTGCAGTCAGCCTAGGGTCAAAAGGGTTCTTCCAAAGCCCATGGAAGTGGAGGGCGTTCAACAGCAACAAACGTGTCTGCTCACTCAGCACTCCAGGTTGTAGGAAATTTGGGATCATGCCTAAACAAAAAAAGGAGAGGAAGAAGGAGAAATTCAAGACTTGTACAGACTTGTTTTATGGGTTTCATGAGAATTACACATTCATGCGCATATCAACTATACTTTCACACTTATAAAATGCTTTAGAATGAGAATATCGGTTTCTAAGAGTTATTTGAAGGTACTTAAAATAAACACCCAATCCTGCTCCCAAATTCTCACCACACACACAAACACACCTCCAGTGTTGTCTGACATCCAGGAGTTGATGACCTCCAGGGCAGTGTCAGGATGACTGAAGTCCACCTGGTGTGGCACACTCTGAAATGCCTTTAATATGCTACGTCGGAAGATTTTCTCCAAGACTACCTTCCTGTCTACCATTATGGCACTCGCCACTTCCACTCCTTCTTCACTGGCCAGGTCTCTCTGAAGAAGCCTCTGCTGACGTGACTTTCCACGATCTGTACATGTAAGGAAGTGTAGGAAGTTAGAGAAATGCATAAAATAATTTCCCTACTACATTCACACATTGATCGTATTTTAGACTGCTGTCTTGATTCCTACCTTGCAGAGAATAGCCCATGTGTTGTTTGAGAGTCTGAAAAGTGGCACCATCAGCTCCCAGCTGAGTCATCCCCAGCATTGAAGAGATGCCATAAGGAGACAGAATGAGATTTTGATGTGGATGGGATTGGGCAGCTTCTGAAAACACACGTAGTCCAAAATCTGTCTGCTGCTTCTGCAGTAGGCTACCCAGAGCTGACCCGCAAAAGGTGAGGATCACCAGTACACACAGTCTCTGCATCCTGCTTTGAGAGAAATAGCACATGCTGTTTAGATTTTAGCTAATTGCAGGACTAATAATTAATTCAAACAAACAAAGAAATAAGGTCCATTGAAAGCTGACTATTGCTCTATTGCTATATTGACTATTGCTCCTACATCACAGACAGACATAAATCCACAGAGCAACCTGTGTAACCCCTTAGTATTTTATAACACTAATTAGATTATTTCAACGTATTAAAACAAATGAAAACTGCTAAAACCTCAAGGAAAATTTAAGTGCATACATATGTTTGCTCTCCACTGGGCTACAATACACACACAGTTTAAATGCCATGTTTTCATTTGGCTGCCTTGACTCACCTTTCTTTTTCTCAAAAGGTTCATTCATAACTGTCCAGAAATACACTGGGTCAGTTACATGAGCCGTTCTTGTAATGGCAAGAAAGTGTTGCCTAAGTAGCAAGCCTAAGTGTTGCAACTTTCCACAGCGGACATAAAGCACTTTTCTCTATATTGCTTTTTTGTTAAAAATTTCACTTTCTAAATCTAGGTGACAATGTGGTTTTGGTTCACTGAAGCTGTTGGTCACACGAGCTTGGCTATTAATTCAAAACACCTTGTTCAGATATCAGTTAAAGTTTTATAATATATCAGATTTAAATTTCAGTAGTAATCATTAGTGCTTTTAAATATTACCATACCATAAACACCAACATAGATAAACTATATGTAGATAAAATTTAATTCTCTGTGTGGGTTACCAAACAAGTCAGCTTCACAATACTAAGTGTAAGCTGGTTTCCCTTTCCTATCATTCATTAACCGACTGGCTAGCAAAGTAAATATAGCAATACAAGTAGGTCGAGGCATTTTAAAATGTGCAAAAATGTAGATAATAAAGCGTACTTCCAAACATTGTATGCAAACCAAAATCATTACCTGAAAGTAGGTTTTGTAGGCTCTTCCAATGAGTTAACCTTGCAGACTGTTCTTCTGGATCTGCCTGTCAAGCATGAGCTGAGTCTCAGCAAATTTCTTCAGTATTTAAAGGACTCAGAACTCCGCCCCTCAAGCTAACGGAAGTTGTGAAGTCATATCTGTCTGTCTTTCCAGTCTGCCCCATATCTCCTCCCTGCTTTCACTTTACTTCACACAGACATGAAAAAAATTGAGTGTAGACTAAAAAAAAAAAAACTGAGTCATATGCATTGCACTGAAGATTCACTGAGGCCAAGGATTTGGCAGTGGATCTTTTGCGTGTGCTTCCTAATTTAGTTCCATAATAGTTCACAACATTCACTCAATATGTAACTACACGTACAGCACGATTACGCATTGTCTTGATGGCAGACAGGGGAAAGCATCCCTCAGAGTTTAGTCTTACATAGTCATATATTACTTGGAAGCAGACACATATAAGATGGGAAACAGATATAAGAGCATGTTTTACACATGATTTTAATGTGTATTAACAGTATTCCAATTAAACCAGATTTAACATCATTATCTATTCTTATATGTCATTAAGATGAGAGATCATACTGAAAAGAAACACAATAAGTTTCTGGCTCAAACTCATTTCACTGACTGGATCCTCCAGTGAATGTGACACACTAAACTATTATAGATTGTACTAGAGTACAAGCATTCCAGGGCACATGCTCATGAGAGGCCTGAGTTCGCTTAGATGACTGAGCGTCTGGTGACACAATGATGAGAAAAACAGGAGAGATATAAAATGGAGACAGTTGTGGTGTCACATTTTGAGCAACCATGTGTGGCATAATAATTTGGCAGTGACTCGATATTCTTGTCTATACCTGGAGGTGAGACTTATGAGTAGAGGATAAAGTCAAACTCTTGAAGAGCATAATGACATCCAGTAATTTAAAATAAAAGAAAATGCTTTTCCCAAAGGTATTACAACACAAAGTTAATAATTAAATGGTCGAGTGTTACACTTTTATTAGAACTGCTTGTTAGAGGAGACACTCTTGACAAAGCACACCAAAAATAAAATTAGCAACACTCTAAACAAGTGATGTCACACAAATTTCAGATGTCTATATGAGCTTCATATCACATTCATTTCCTTTCCATGTAATTTTTAAGCTATTTTTAGTTTATGTACACAGCATTTCCTAAATTAGCACCATTCCATATCGCAAATGGAAATATAGACCACGAATTCAGACCCCAGTGAGATCACCCACTTATTTCACATTACAGACAAACATGGGAACTCACTTTGGCTGATGACTCATTGTAACCATATGGGCCAAAAACCAAGGGCATTTTGGAAAATCCATTAACTCAAGCCACATTCTGGAGCAAACACAGAATCCTTTTATGCCGTTTACAACTATGACATCTCTTCAGTTTTACTAGCTCATTACAGTGTTTAAGGTTTATTGTATACAGAATACAACAAGTTTAACTAACATTACTTTTGTCACCAGTAACAATTTTGGTTTCTAAGAAAAAAGCACTGCGTCTAGGGTCTAGGGTGTCCCCCGCCTTGTGCCCTGTGTCCCCTGGAATAGACTCCAGGCTCCCCGTGACCCTGTGTAGGATAAGCAGTACAGAATACCATTTTTGTTTGCTTTCATCTTCTCTAACGTTTGATCCTATGTGACATAGTAGCTATCAGCTATCAGTTAAGTTCTAATAAATTACTGAAATGAACAGTGATAATACACACTAATGCAATAGTCTGTATAATTTTTGCCATTTATAACATTTACAACAACATTAAAACAGTAAAATGATATTGGGTAAGCTATAACATGCAAAAGCTTAAGTAAGAGAAAGCAGAAGCAGTGTGGGTGTGTGTCCAAGGCTATGAAAGAGAGCAGGAACTGCCTTCCATGTGTGCCATCAGACCTCTGACCCCAACTGTGAACGTGACAGAAGATAAGATCTGTGTCAGCAGATGATGACTCTTACACTTCCACTTTTAGTGAAAACACACCACAAAGTTTAAAAAAGGCAGAGCCTCATACAAATGTTTTTTACGCAAATGGAATTATCTGTAGATTAAAAAAATGCAGAAATGGCACTTCGATTACACTTGATTAAACACAATTTGAAGCTTCTAATCTGCGACAAGTATCAAGAGAAATCCAAATGCTAAGACACTTCTGATATCATTTGAACCTAGAGTAAAATCATCAACTATTCACCTGGGACCTTGGGCCAATACACTCAGCACCCAGTAACACAGAATTGCTCAGTAATTCCAAAGTTTCTTAATGCTTAATCAGATTTAAAGCATGCAGTTATTGTCAAAATATTCAGCACAGGATGTGACCAATGGAGCAAAAGAATGGAAAAAAGGGGGAAAACATCTCATGTGTCTTCCACTCAGAAACAAAGAATGTTCTTTGAAATTCTTACTTTAGCTTTAGGATAGTGAGAGTGATTAAAAATATGTGGAAAAATATACAGAGATCAGGAAAACAAACAAACCAGAATTTTATAGCACACCTCAGTGCGTGCTTCTCATTTTCTTTGAAATGTGTTCAACCAAACAACAGTGAGACGGAAATGTGCAGTAGCTGTCAAGACTAAATAGCATCAGTTACTATGCGAATGAAGTGCTTTTATGCAAAAGACATATGCAAAAGAATATGTAAAGGAAATATTTCTATTGTCTCATATGAATGTAATACTTCTACCGTATTGAGGCCTATATTTATAACCCTTAGTCTTATAAATATAAAATTTGGAGGCTGTGGGCTGGAATGTTAACTCTGGCAGTAATAGTACTACATGGTGCATCTTTAACATCAAACTGGTTTTTTAATCAGATAAACTAAATAATGCAAAGCAAAAAGTAAAATTCTTGTTTAGGACATAATTTCTTCAAGATTTCAACACCAATTGTTGATCTCAGTGAAGAATAACAAGGCAAAAGTTGTTCAATCTACTTTCATTTACTTGTTGTTTCAATGAAGTTCATCTAATGGCACATGACGGGTGTTGACACCATCACTTAATGTGGTGGAAAAGGATTAGTTCAGCAGTTATATGGATGTCCTAAAGGGTACAGATTGTATGAACTTGTTTTGTGGTTGAAGTGACTAAGGCAAGAGGTTGCACATACTGTAAACCATATCTCTCCCTCATCTACACGTACATGAACACACCAGACCTTAGATAGACAGCTAGAGGTGAGTAACACATTACATCTACTTTTTTTGTTCTGCGTTGAATGTAGTTTTAGAGAACCTGTAATTTATATATGCAATTCTTTTTCATATAAAGTATCCAGGAAACTTACAATTCATTATCACTGGAACTCATTCAACACATTCTCTCTAAGCCATGAAGTTACATTTAATTGGAAAAAAAAAAAACCTCTCCACTCTGAGAATACAACAATTAGACATATATTCTGTGCCAACATAAATATTTACAGGTTTTGTCTACACTGTGATTCACAGACCTTTGAAATGAATTGGAGTGTGTAAACTCATTATGAGTGTGTGTGTGTGTGTGTGTGTGTGTGTGTGTGTGTGTTGCCCTGTAATCCCATTAAGGGTGTGTTCCCGTGATAGGGTCCGGATCTCTGCAACACTGACCAGAAAAAAGTGATTATCAAAAATGGTTGAATGAATGACTGGTTGAGTGAACTCATGACAGTGGATTTCCCTCTGGATTATAATAATATAGTAATTATAAAAATATAAGTTATTTCTGATAAACCTGGTTATGCCTACTTTTACTTGTGTTTCTCATGTTTATTTGAATAAAGTACTTTGTTATTTGAGTTGAACCAAGCAGGAACGACACCTGGTTCTACTTATTTAATCTGTCAGTCTTGGTCTTCAATCAGGTTCTAGTTGTGGCTCCTATCTGGCTGGAATGAAGAACAGCCGCCACACCAGCCCTTGGACACCTCTGTAAAAGTTATTACAACACTCTCAAGTATTTTTCCAACACGTCTGACTACACAAGCATATAGTATTGGCTAGCATTAAACGTAATGATTGGGTAAAAAAGAACCTTGCTACCATTCCCCCTAATCAAAGCACAGTCAGTTGCACACGTGTCATTACTTGCCACCACACGGCATTTATATGCAAGAGAAAATACACACAAACATATCTGGTCAGCAGTATATTTTTGTTGATGGTACAGTTTTGGCAGAGCACTCCAGCACATCAAATGAAATGAATAATAGTGACAATGAGGCAATAATTTAAAAGACAATAGCTCACAAAAAAATTATAGCTGACTTCCTTCACTTTACCCTCCTAGCCTTTGTTTCTTTCAAAACTAATGGCTTAGGAAGCTAACAAAACCTTGTGCTACTTTCCTGGTGCACATGAGGTGGGCTCTGTGCACAGGCCCAACAACTTCCAGACAGTTACATAACATTCTTTGCTCTGTGTTGTCTAGACATGCACCTTGGAGACACATTGAGCCAAGGCACACACCCTGTCCACAAATACAAAATACCTGTGTAAACATTTTCCAGTATAAAGCAGATCTAACAGCATTAGAGCATTTTTGCATAATCAATTTTAACACAGTTTCTAGTTTTTAACACATTTTGTGTTTGTGTGTGTGTGTATGTGTGTGTGTGTGTGTGTTTTCCTGACAACGGGCTAGCATTGCCAAAGGCACACCCATGTCAACTCCATGTCCTTGTATAATAAATATTACCCTCTCATAGTTTGAAGTGAAGTTAAGTAAATATTAAATCTTTCAGGAAAGTAACTAAAAGGCATTTGACTTCCTGTCTGGATGGTTTTGGAACATGTACCGTGTTGCCAATAGTGTGTTTCTAGCTTACACATGGCCAAGTATCTCACATATTTATTATGTCTCAGAACAAAAAAAATGATCAAGAGATATATTCATAAGAGTTTACCACTGCATCAAGCAATTTTCTACCACAAAGAGAAAATAACACACAATTAAAGTTAGCTAAAATAAATCACCTAAATGGTTCATTCCAAATGAAATGTTGTGGGATGAAATAGACAGACAAAAATAGAGCCGTTAAGGACAAAGCAGGAATCAAATAGGAATAAGTGTACAAAGTACAAAGTAGAACATACCATATATCAAATTGAATATGAGCAATTAATAAATTCTGGAATCCTATTGTATAATCATGGTATAAATTGCAAAGGTCCCAGGGATTGCAATGTGTTTATATTGAATGATGTAGTGTACGGTTCACTAAACATGCAAGTGGGAGCCACAGTGGGAGAACTGTCTATAATAATATTTCATTTAAATTCATCACCACCACTTACATTTACTGTATTCAGCTGACAAGAAATATATTCTCACGCTAGTACAAATAGGCCACAGCAAAAAAAAAATACAAAAAAAAAAAACAGGCAGGCAGTGACTCAGCAGTCCAGACAGAAGGGTAGGTGGGTAGGTGGGTAGGTGGGGGCTGGCCCGCTTTTGACATTGTAGGCAAGAATCAGTGTTTTTAATCTGATGTGGCAGCTATTGGGATCCAGTGGTGGGAACTTCTAGGCGGTCTATATTTAATCTAAGCAAAACCCACCTAGATGAATTTTTTCAGCCTGTTACCTTCTTCCCTTTTTGACTTACAGATACACTATATGGCCAAAACACACAGCCACACAACAAACAAGCATGTCACATGGAGTACAAACACTTCTGACTAGTTTATACTAGTTTAGTTTGGTTTAAAGCATCATATTTCTTTGGCAACTCTCACTAAACAGCAAATCCCATTAGCAAGTCACAGAACCTTTGTACCACAAAACACTCTGTATCTTTATTTGCATGTTGCCCAATAAACAATGACTACTGACTCATAATCAGCCAATCTCTAATTTGTAAGCATTCTAACTGTGTGTACTACTGAAATGCGTGCTCAGATTTCCCAGTTTCCCAGGGTGATGCTTCCACAAACACGCTGTGTTATGACTGTGTAATGTGAATGGTATTCCTACAGATGCTTCATGCCCTGCTGCGAAACAGACTATAAACAAAGAGGACACCATGTTCCAGCTCCATATCAAAGGGATTCCTGAGGCAAGGAAAATTTGAATATCTTTTTTTGAGCAAATCAACACAAGATGTGAGACTTTGTCTTAAAAGGGCATGTGAACATACAACACAGTGACCCAGGGCCATTTATAGAACATATTAGATCATTTCTAATAAATGTAAACATAGCATGAATTCAGGTACGTAGCAGCATTTATTATGTGGCTGGATAAGTCAAAGTCAAAGCTCACATCACCAAACCCTTGCAGTGGAGCTGCTTGATAGAAATAGCATGACCTAATTCATGTGATCCCATATAAGGGGTGTGGTCACCATCAAACAGAGAGTTGACCCCAAAAATCTTGAGGTCAGAAAAATGCCTTGACTTTTTTGTTTCCTCATAAAATTATTATATTTCTATGACAAGCACGCACATATTTATGATGCAAATATTGATAAGATGTACCACTGTAACAAAAATAAGCATAAAGTTCATTAAAATCATGTACATATATTTAGAATTTAATCATTTTCAAGATTCAGGTTAATTGGAACAGTCTTAAAAAACAATTAAGCAGAGAGGATAGTAATCTGAACCTTAATAAGGTGGACTGGGAAATATAGAACTTTAATTAGACCTACTACCATATGCAGAGATTTCTATTGTGTTTCTTAGTGTTGTTCTGTTTACTGGGATTTTAACTTTTATCTGTTCATCTTGAATTATAGAAAGATTTGTTACGAATTTGGAAGATTGTCTGAAGATTTTCTAAACCCTTTTGCTGTTATTGCTAAAATTCTTCTTAATATATAGCCAATTTTACTTAGTCTGCTGTGTTCATACAATATTAGCTATCCATGATTCCTTCAATCTTGACAAGAGCCCCAGTCTCAGCTGAAGAGAAGCAGCCCATAAAATGATGCTGCCACCACCATGCTTCACTGCAGGTATGGTGTTCTTTTGGTGATGAGCTGTCTTGATTTTCCACCAACTATATCTTTTAGAATTATGCCCAAAAAAATTCTACTTTGCTCTCATCAGACCATAACACATTTTGCTACATGGTTTGGGGTGATTCATGTGGGCTTGGATGTTTTTTTTAATGAGAAAGGCCTTCTGTCCAACCACCCTACCACATAGCCCAGCCATGTAAAGAATACGAGAGATTGCCACATGCAGGGAGTGACCAGTAGTTGCCAGATATTCCTGGAGCACCTCACTGATAAGTTTTTGTCTTGTCCTTTCATCAATTTTGGAGGTACGTCTGTGGTGCCCCATGTATCTGTGGTGCCCCATTTTCTTCACTTGTTGATGTTGGCCTTCATGGTGTTCCATGGTACATCTAATGTTTTGGAAATTCTTTTATACCCCCTCTCCTGCTTGATACCTTTCAACAAAGAGATCCTGTACATGCTTTGTAAGCTCTTTGTGAATTGTGGCTTCAGCAGTTGGATAAAACCAAAAAGATGTCAAGAAAATCCTAGACAAACACCTGATTTTTATTTGGGCTTAATCAGATCACTTTATTGATGACTGGTGTATGATCAATAAAGTGATATGATTAACCCCAATTAAAGATCAGATTTTGAAGGTGATTGGTGTAACGTGTAGAGTCGTGACAATGGAGTTGGGGATCCAAACGCAAGGCTTTATTTACAGACGTGGTCAAAACAGGCAGGGTCGAGCACCAGCAAACAGTATAATCCGAGGCAGAGGCAAAAGAGTAATCTAAAACACAGGCAATGGTCAGGGTAGGCAGCAAACAATCAAAAACAAGGAAAACAGTCCAAGTGTCAAAACACAGGTAAACTAAGCAACACGGAAACTAGGAAACTTGGAAAACACAAACACAAACAATAATCAGCAACCTAGGAGCAGGTGTGAGTAACCTTTATACAGAGCAAAGAGAACACATGACAAAACTAACCAATGGAAACAAGACACATGTAACCAAGGAACCAATCCGGACATAACACAGACAAAGGTAGCACATGACAAGATCACATGAGGGGCAAGGAACACATGGGAAATGGAGTCCAGATTACAAAGGCAAGAGTCCAGGGTGGAGTGCCCTCTAGTGGAGTTCGTGGGCCAAGGAGCGGCATCCAGATGCTCCTCAACAGAAATAGACATGACTCTAGGAGGGCCAGGTCCATGTGGAAATGGAGGAACAGGGGACTGAGGTAGAGCAGGCGGGGCTGACGAGCACCAGGGCGGAGCAGGCGGGGCTGACGAGCACCAGGGCGGAGCAGAGGAGAGCAAAGATCCCCACAGCGGAGCAGACGACCACCACAGCAGAGCAGAACAGAACAAAGATCCCCACAGCAGAGCAGATGTCCACCAACGTTGAGCTAATGAGGCAGGTGCCCACCAAGGCGGATCGGGCGGGACTGGCACCAAGAGGTTAATAATGGCCTCTTCGGTCGAGACAGGACAGGCTGAAAGTTCATGGACGGCCTCCATGGCCGTGACAGGGCAGGCAAAGAGCTCGAAGACAGTCTCCTTGGCCGTGACAGGGCAGGCGAAGAGCTCAGAGAGTTCAGAAGCAGACGCCGCCGACTTGGGAGGTTTTGCAGTAGAAACTGCCACCTCGGGAATAGCTGGAGCGGACACCGCTGACAACTTGGCAGGTTCTGCAGGAGGAGCTGCCACCTCGGGAGTTGGAACGGGCTCTGGAGCGGATTCGAGGACTGGAGCAGGCTCTGGAGCCTATTCAGGGACTGGAGCGGGCTCGGGGGTAAATTCACGGACTGGAGCAAGAACAGAGCAGCGTGTAGCCCAAACACACAGGATGGTGACAGCCATTACAGGAAGCACTGAGGATAGAGGAAGTGTCTCTGTGACGACCAGTGTTGAAGCTCTTGGAGTGCCTGCTGCACGCACCGACATCAACACTGGGTCTGTCAGACTGGACACCAGCCTCAAACGCCCTTGGAAAGCCTTGGTGTCTTCAAACGCAACATCCATGATGCTTGGGAATACTGGAGTGGCATCTGTGATGGCTGAAGATTGAGGCCTGACATCCATAACGGCTGGAGGCTCTGGTGTAACAGACATCTTGTGAAGTGGCTCTGGGTTGGCGGCCAACTTGTGAAGTGGCTCTGGGTTGGCCAATCCAGACATAACACAGACAAAGGTAGCACATGACAAGATCACATGAGGGGCAAGGAACACATGGGAAATGGAGTCCAGAAGACAAAAGCAAGAGTCCGGGGTGGAGTGCCCTCTAGTGGAGTTCGTGGGCACTCCAGCTGGTGATCATAACAATTGGTCAATTCTGAGTCATATGCCCAGTTATAAAAGGCCATGCACACTTGTGTAACCAGTTTTTTTCTTTGTTTTTCACTTGAATTCTGGTGGTTGTTATACCGCATTAAAGGTAGAAAAGATCTGACATGATTTATCTTGGTTTCATTTTTCCTCCAAAACCTTGCAATTTTAACAGAGGTGTGTAGACTTTTATATCTACTGTATGTTGTATTTTTTCATAAGTGGATAAGGTGTGCTCTAAACATTTCAGTTGTAGTTTTAAATAATCAGTGTAAACCTGAACACATTTACCCTTGTTCATTCTCATTTATGACGCAGTTCTGGCTTATGCTTTTCCATGTGTTTTCCCATTCTCCCATAAAACTCTATCCTGTGAGTCATTCCCACAGTCCATATACTCCAGTTCATATATAAATGCTTATCCAGATAGCCCAGCTTATATTGTTGCAGTTCCACAAGACAGATATAGTATTGCACTGAAAAGCATTAGAGAAATGGTATTATGGTAGTATAAATCCAATACTAATTAATGTGTGAAATAGTACAAATAGTACATGTTTCTGGAACAACATTCCTTTTAACCAGCCACTGGCATCTGACATCTTCAGTATATGTATCCTATTGCTCCCATTCCTAAGCTGGTTAAATTCTCTTAAAATGTGTTATCTTCTAGCCAGGAAAGCCCTTTACTCAGCCCTGCAGTCCATTCTTTCTTTGTTCTTTCTTTATGTACTTCAGTGTGTTTATGTTCATTTTTAACAAAATCTGCAGCTACATTATTGTTTATCTCTCTGGAAAAGAGCAGGAGGGAACTTTTTGAAGGGCTCGGCTAACTTTAGGTAATTACACAAACTAAATAAATACTTGTTTGGGCGTAAATTGTTGTCTGCATCTAACATAATTTTATTGTAAGTTTAATGTCATTTTATTTTTAATTTTATGAACTGAATGCAGAGCTACACAATAATTTTTCTGTCTAGAATCTCACTGGTGTGTGGGGAACATTTAAGCATCTCAGAAGTGGGAGGAGTCTGAGGCACACGCTGATGACATTAGTGGTAGTGGTTGGATAAAGGAATGCTGTTCCAGGAACAACAAAGTGAAGTTGATCCAGTAATATGTCCAAAACCACATTCACCAGTATGAACGTACAAACCAATCATGAGTCAACTACTATTTAAATTTTAGTCGTGTGGCTTTTCTTATCTCATATTGGGGCCTGGGGTGGACTCCTTCAATGACTGTGTCAGTGATTGACTCTGTAATTTTAGAATTCATTTACGTCTGGGCTATTGAAACTAGCTTAACATTTCAGGGATGTCACTTGTTTTTAATGCAATTTCAAAAGAAATTATGTTTCACAAGATATCATTTACAAAAACTATGTCATGAAGTCATGAATATGAGCAGTCATGCATGGATGACAAACACTTTCAAGTTTTCCATACAAAGCATAAGGCATTTCCTTGAAACGTTATCATTCTGGGTTCATTCTGGGTTCATTCAAGAATCTACAGATCAGTAGTAAATCAAATATGAATTGGACATTCCATACTACACTCCTAAAAAGGTTCTACACAGCAACCTAAAAGGCTCTTCTTTTCTTCCGGGGAACCCTTAATATATAATAAGAACCTAAGAACTCCCAACTGCACAAAGAAACCATGAAAAGCTCATGTTTTTAAGAGTGTATAGGCAAAGAAAGCACTGTGATAAAACACTGTGACATTTAGAATCAAGGCATACTATATTCCTAGCACAAAAACTATATAATGCAATGTTTGGCTAAATCTAATAAAAGAGTTACAGCAAGCTGTAACTTGTCCTGTATTAGACTTAAGTAGAACAATTAAGAGTTGAATCTCTGACAGATGGTTTATTCCAGAAAATCTCAATGAGATCATTTAGAGATATGGAATCTACTGTTCATCTATTCAAGAAAGGAAGAAAGAAAGAATGAAAGAAAGAACTTTGTGGTAAAACTTTTCATTTAAGACCCCAGACATTTTCTCTGCTAACTGATGTGGTTTGAAAGTGTTTTTTACAGGAAGCGCCCATGTGATTAACAATGCTTGAATTTCAGAGTTCCATCACATCCTGAACATCCTGTACACCTTCAATGTTGTTTATGGCCTATATTTTGTTATGAGTCATTAGCCAAAGAATAGTGGATGACTTGTAATGGGGCCAACATTTTGTTCCAAAAGGTTTGCTATTGCTCTTCCTTTAAATGTTTTGAGATGATTTGACTTATTGCAGATTAACTGAGATTAAGGGGTTTGTGAGATTAAAATGCTTTCAAAAGGAAAGATATTGTTAAAACACACACACACACATACACACACACACACACACACACAAAATCCTGACTGCTGCTTTCCTTCTTAATAGAGACTTCATCAATAACAATATGTGTGTGTGTGTGTGTGTGTGTGTGTGTGTGTGTGTGTGTGTGGCCCCACCTCGCATTTTACAGGACTTGAAGGATCTACTGCTAATGTCTTGGTGCCAGATACCACAGCACACCTTCAGAAGTCTTGTGGAGTCCTCTGATTTGTGCCACCACAACAGCTCTTGACGGGTCATTGCTGTTTTGGTGGCACAAGGGGCATCTACACAATATTAGGCAGGTGGTTTTAATGTTTTTATACCCAGTCAAAGGTTTATGATCACCGTATATTAATATTTTCAGTTAAACTTCAATAAATATGTTCAACTTAAAAACTATGGAATTAGAAAATACAAGTAAGAAACATGGGGAGCACAGGGGTTTAGTGGTTAGCACTGTTGACTCAGGGTTGGGGTTTCGATTTTTTCCTCCGCCCTGTGTACATGGAGTTTGCATGTTCTCCCCCTGCTTTGGGGGCTTCCTCCCCCAGTCCAAAGACGTGTTGTAGCTTGATTGGCATCATCTGTGAGTATGTGTACACTTGTGCCCCAAGTCCCCTGGGATAGGCTCCAGGCTCCCTGGATGAGTGTGTAGGATAGGCAGTACAGAGAATGGATGGATGGAAGTAAGAAGTATGTATAAGTCAACTGAGGAATGTTTCACTTCCAAACTTTTCCTTTTATTTTATTGGAAAAAAACACCTAGATCTTAATAAAAAAAAAGGGTATCTCGATGACCCTGATTAGGCACAAAACATATGAAAAGAAGCCAATAAATAAGTCTTTAAATACAAAGATTTAGGTATCTGCAGGAACTTAAATGGCATACATACATACATACATACATACTAGTTATTCTGACTGATCATGTTTATCCTATCATGAAACATTTTTGGGACATAAAGAATTCATTAAATATTATCATTCCTTCATTGGCCTTGTTCATCAGAATGCCAGAAATCTAAGCAGTTACACTGTAAGATGTGGGTCTCTGATATTTAATGATGTCAATATACTACTGTCACCACTTCACCACTCAGTCCACACCTTTCAGAATCCTTGAAATATGATTTCTTTTGATCAAGACATGCTACAAATTATTAAACCCAGAACAGTTTAAACTCACATCATCATGAATCCCTCAACCCTACCAAAAGCCATGGAAAACATGTGTCATAAGAAATAAAACAACAGCAGTGACACTAACAGTCAGAAACTGTAGAATCCTGAACTTCCGTGGGTTCCCTGGAATTGAGAGTTGCTTACATATATGGAAAGCATTAGAACCATGAGCCAGATTTTATTTTAGAACATCTGTGTGGGTTTTAGATATAGAGGATGAGTAAGTGTGTGTGTGTGTGTGTGTGTGAGTGATTTCTCACAGCAACCATGCTAAACACTTTGTAGGGTGTAACCATTGACTATTATAATCAAATGTGTATTAGAATTAGAAATGTGGAATACACAGTACTGTGAAAGGGTTAGCTGGTTAAGTCATGATTAGCCTTTATCTATAAGTTTACACATTCAAGAATTTTTATCAAAAGGTCAAAACTTTTTCATTGGTTTTAATAGCGTCAAGTGGGACACCATGTCATGATTATTAATTTTTTGTCACTTCTTGCTAAAACCTTTATAAATTACAGTTTACATATATAACATTTAGAAAAAAAAATTTAGAGGATAAGATCTCAGACAGACTGACAGACAAAAATAGATAGATAGATAGATAGATAGATAGATAGATAGATAGATAGATAGATAGATAGATAGATAGATAGATAGATAGATACTTTATTGGTCCCAAGGTAAATTGTAGCTTTATAGAAGCAGCACACACAAAGGGCTATTTATAGCCCTATATTGGTAGGCTATACGTGGTAGGTGTGATAAGTGGTAGGGCCCAATAAAAATGTTTCCCTTCCCTGCATGCTTCCTATCTTGTGCTCATACATGTATCATCTCACTGTGTACTGAACATTGAATATGCCTGTGATGACAATAAACATCTACTTGACTTGACTTGATAATAACCTCCAAATAGATTTTTGGAGCGTATCTGTCGAGATTTGCCCATTTAGCCACAAGAGCATTAGGGAGGTCAGTAGAAGAATAGAAGGCCTAGGGTGTTCCAGTTCATCTCAAAGGTGTTCAGTGGGGTTGACATCAGTGATCTGTGCAGGCCACTACATCACTACCTATCATCTAACATATCAGACATCGCCTGGTCTCTTCAGCTGCTCATTTTCAGTGAGGCTGTGCCACTGTAGCCTCAGATTCCTGTTCTTGATTGAAGTGGCGTGGAGGAGTGGAGTCCATATGGTCTTCTGCTGTTGTAGCTCATCCACCTCAAGGTTTGACATGTGAGTTCTAAGATGCTTTTCTGCTCACCACAGTGAAGAGTGGTTATTTGAGTTACCATTGCCTTTCTTTCAGCTCAAACCAGTCTGGCCATTCTCCTTGCAATTGCAACATTCTGCATGTGTTCCTATTAAAGTGTATGTAAGGTACATTTTATTAAAAGCAAGAGTAAAAATATTTTTCCATGCTACTCTAAGCTAGTGAACGCAACCACTATCACGCAAAGCCTTCACGTCAGTTATCATTTTTAATTACAATGTTGCTGCCACAGTGTGGCTGAGAAGGGAACAACAGAATAAGAAATCCACTCAATAGGGTCTTCACTAGCTACATGTATTGAACAAGTCAGAAATCAATCAATCAATCAGTAAGAGTTAACACCAGTTATTTATCTCACACCTAACGTTTATTAGGATCACTATTTTAAAATAACTAGATGGCTGTGTTGTGGACACACGATTAAAAGTGCAGGCAGCAAGATAGCAGGTAGGTAGTGGTTTGTATCTATTTCTGACCGAATAGCACACTTTGTTTGACTGTGCATTACATTTCAAATAACCTTTAATAGTCCTTAAGGTTATTTGAACGTAAACGTTTAACCTATTTTTGAACCTAAGGATTCAAAACCTATATTTGAACCTAAAGGTTCAACCTAAAGACGAGACGCGTGATGCGTGTTCATGATATTATGATTTAACCCTATGCTCGCGGCGCCGTGGCTTAGTTGGTTAAAGCGCCTGTCTAGTAAACAGGAGATCCTGGGTTCGAATCCCAGCGGTGCCTTTTCAGCAGCACTAATCCCCCTCAATCCTCTCCCTCCACTTCTAATGTGAATGCCAGTCGTGTTATGACGTCACGTTAAGCAGCGTTATTGGATTGTGCCGCCACCCTGCGAGGGTTAGTTCCTTACTCACTTCCCTAAGGTTAGCATTTGGTTCCACTTTCGCTCTTTTTGGGAACTATTTCATAACGTTCTGGGAACATTGTATTTTGATTAACATCGACAGAGCAGTTCCCAAACCGTTCTGGGAACTTTAAAACAAGGTTCTCTCATGGTTAGATGACAACTGACAAAGAACTTTCACCAAAGGTACTTTTAGGTGGTATTTTTGTAACTGCAAACTAATTCTGGGAACATTTTTGTAAAGTTTATGTATACATTTCTCCTACAAGACTGCCCAAGAAACATTATAATGCCTTTATTGTTTAACACAGAGAGTTACAACAATGTTTGTGTAACTAGTGGATTTTTAATCAGCCATACAGCAAAATGCACAAACATTTTCAGTCATGAAATAGGAGTTGTATAAACACTGTGAGCTGTAAAATGTAAGTAAAATTAAAACAGAAACTGAATTGAATTATTTTTTTATTTCGTTTAAAGCATATGGCCGAGTTATCTATAACCATAATAAAGGGAAGATCATGTAAAATGGTAGAGAGAATGTTTAATGCGACACTCACTCTATTATATAAACCGTACTCCCTGCTGTGTTGGTTTTGTGGCACTGAGCCCTGAGTAGTTCAGGTTGTTAAACTGGCATCAGTCTCTAGTATTAGTAGTCAGAAAGTACTAATCTGACACGGTAACTCAAATATAGCAATAAGCTACTACATTCATTTTCAATTGAAGGATGCATATTAAACTCCTTCACTGATCTAATTATATATGTTTAAGTTGTGGTTTTTCCACCTGTTGTCCTTGCAGATTCTGCACCATCCACTCTGTCTCACTGAGTACATTATAGTTGTAGGTTTTGTAGTTGAGCATATCCCGGGAACGGAAAACCTTGCTGGACTCATACAGATTGCTCCAGTAGCGAGGAAGGGGCTGGAAGCCGCCCAGGTGGGCTAAATGGTCATTAAAGGCCCACTGTTCAGAGTCCAGTTTGAGGATATGTCGGGTGGCGACACCACGAGCTCGACGAGCAGCCATGTCCAGCTCAATGTCCTTTTCCATTTCTTCACGTGAGGGGAGGGAGAATGAGCCATCCAGCACAGAGATGGCAAACTGAGACTGAAAGAGTAAGAGCAGAGAAAGGAGAAGAGGGGGAAAGAGTTGCAAGAGAACAGAGAGTAAAATGTGATCAAATCAATCAAAAATCAGAATGACAGAGTCTAGTGCAAACAAAACTGAAAACATAAGTTATCTTTACACTCTTAATAACCTTCAAAGCCATACTTCATATAGCACTTAATTTAGACTGTAGTTAAGTTGTTGAAGAGTCACATTTGGTCATTGATCGGTGTTCCATGCTTCAAAAATTATGTGAGTTTTGATCTGCATTAGTACTGACATAGACACTCAGTATTTAAAACCCATTTTTATTATTTGGACAAAGCCTTGAGACTCACCTGTATGTGGAAGTGTGGAAAGGGACATATGGCTCTGCAGATGCCTACAATGAAGAGTGATGGATAGGCAGGAGGTATCAGAAACTTGTAGAGAGGATAGACCAAGTGCTCTTTCACCTGCACCCCGATTTGCTCATTCAGAAAAGGGAAGACAAAGTTGTAGCCTGTGCAGAGCAAAAACACCTCTGGCTCTGCTTGCTTCCCATCTTGAAATTGCAGAGTGCCATCCTCCAACACTTTGCTTACCGGAGGAGCCTGTTCCACTCCCCGGGGCATGGGGCAAGTCAGGGGCTTCTGACCATGACTTAGGATCACCTGATTGGAGGATATATAGTCTGTCACACAATGTGGTTGAATCTTAGTTTAATAAACATGTGCATTCTTGAAATTTCTAAAGAAATGAACAATGAATACACATGAAACCACATTAACATGTTCATACATGCCTTGCTACAATAACATGGCAGAGATGGACAGATGAAAGAATGCAGTGAAAGACCTTAGCATTGACGTTGGCGAGTTCCATAGCAAGGTCCAGCCCAGAAAGACCAGCACCGAGCACCAGCACTGACTTGTCTGCGAAGGGCTCTGCACTCCGATAATCATGGCTATGCATCAACATACCTGTCAAAAATAAACATATCATACATAAATCCTAGTCGCCAAAAAATTAATCGGGCCACCGTTCATGAATTATACATGAAATAAATTTAAAATATACATCTCCCAAAAGACCGATAAAATAAGGCGAAAGTAATGGACATGGACTCTGAACAGTTTTGGTTTTTTGTTTATACAAGTTTCATACATTCTCTTTCCAGAGCAGACTCAACCCCACAAATAAACAGAAGCTTTTAAAGTACAACATTATTCAAACATTTGCTAGGCTCATGTGCTATATTGACATACACTACAAGGCTATGGTGGCACACTCAGACTCTCCTCAAATCCTAGTCTATTGCACTTGCAAGAATTGATCAAAGGTCCATTGGTCTTATGTAATATGATATGACTTCATGGACATGGCTTCAAATCATAAAAGCTTTGAACAGAATTTCTGACTGGTGATTAACTGGCCATGTGTCAATCCAAAAACTCGCATAGGCAAAGGTAGCAACTGACACTGATAAATGAACAGGTACCAAAATCCAACATGAACAGATGATAACATTACATAACAGGCAGGTACACATACCTTTGAACTTCTCCAGGCCGGGTATGTCAGGGATGTATGGGTCAAAGAAATGTCTAGGATTTAAAATCAGTAGAAAACAAATAGGTATTTTAGTCTCACTCTGATTTTAAACATTTGCTACAATAGTTGTCTTTTTTGATATTCCCAATATTCTTCAATTTAAATGAACAATAAAGTAATATGTGTTTTATTGGGCTCATTCAGCCTTCATATTTAACAATGTATGACAGTTGGCTGTTTGTTATAACATATGGACTAACAACACATGTACAATTTTGTTCACAAGCACAATTTTGTTTGAAAAGGATTACAGCAGATAAGTCTTCTGAACCATTGTACTTGATAAGCTGAAAACTGATCAACCTTTGCTCTAAAACTATCTGACTGTCTGACATAGCTACAACCATGCCACAACCATTTTAGCACTCATCTAGGGTCCATTCTCATTTGTCAATAACTTTATATGACTCATACCTCATACCTCATACCTCATCTTCATAAAAAAAATTGATAATCAGTGAATTATCATTTGTCTTATAATCTAAATCATTGTCTATTCTAGACAATTTTAGCACACAGTGGTTTGGTATACCTTTAGGCACGTCATAAGAGTAAAAAGGTCATACACACCCATTACACACCATAACAGCATCAAAGCGCTCCATGATGGATTTGCTCCGGTCCACACTATCACTGCTGGTGATGTCCCAGACCAAACCTTTCCAGCCACTCTTCACTTTTACTGGGTCCACTGCATCCACACTCGTGTCAAACTGAAAAGGGGATTTCAGAAGTGCAAGTATGTATACAGATTACACAGTCACTGTACAGATTATGCATAACTTTTTTTTAATAAATACTGCAATAGAAATGCAAGCAATTCTGCACCTTGCTTGTAGGATGGACTTAATGTGGAACAGGACAATAAAATGATCAATTAAATAAATCATTATTTGATTTATAAATTTTATGCTTGCTTAGCACATTTGGCACACATTGAATGACTGGCAAAGTTTGTGCTGAAATCATACCCTGATGTGGTCCCAAAGGCGGAAATGATCACAGTACTGCTCGAGGTACTTGCGCACCTCTGTATGATGGACAAACGAAGGAAGATGCTTTGCGAAGGGGAAATCCGGAAATGACATGACCTCTTTGGGAATATTGGTTCTGCCAAATGGGGAAAATAATGATTGTAAACTAACAGAAAGTATTCAAAACATGCACAACACATAAAGGCCAATCTGCAAACGTGACGGGGGAAATGATGAGGCAGTATGTAGACATCTAGATACGGTTCTAGGAGACAACAGCAGTGTGACCACGGGGTGGCACAGAGTGACCCTAAATCATATCTCTGAGAAGATTCCGTTAATCATATCTAACTTGTGTCAATGTAAATGAACACTGTAGAGCTAGGTTTTTTTTTTGGCAAATTCCTTCAGTATTAAGAAGTATAGAGAAAGTATAATGTAAAAACCATGAATGTCATTATGTGGCTATTTATTTTCAGCAAGGTATATACAGATGAAACTCGAAAAATTAGAATATCATGCAAAAGTTCATTTATTTCAGTAATGCAACTTAATATGAGATAGACTCATTACATGCAAAGCAAGATAGTTCAAGCCGTGATTTGTCATAATTGAGATGATTATGGCTTACAGTTCATGAAAACCCCAAATCCACAATCTCAGAAAATTTGAATATTACATGCAATCAATAAAACAAGGATTGTACATAGAACAATATCGGACCTCTGAAAAGTATAAGCATGCATATGTACTCAGTCCTTGGTTTGGGCCCCTTTTGCAGCAATTACTGCCTCAATGCGGTGTGGCATGGAAGCTGTCAGCCTGTGGCACTGCTGAGGTGTTATGGAAGACCAGGATGCTTGAATAGCGGCCTTCAGCTCTTCTGCATTGTTCGTTCTCATGTCTCTGATCTTTCTCTTGGCAATGCCCCATAGATTCTCTATGGGGTTCAGGTCAGGCGAGTTTGCTGGCCAATCAAGCACAGTAATCCCACGGTCATTGAACCAGGTTTTGGTGCTTTTGGCAGTGTGGGCAGGTGCCAAGTCCTGCTGGAAGATGAAGTCAGCATCCCCATAAAGCTCGTCTGCGGAAGGAAGCATGAAGTGCTCCAAAATA
>CM040978.1:15505275-15507775 GCA_022985145.1 Pangasius djambal
ATGGCTCCCCAAATCAACACAGACTGTGGAAACTTCACACTGGACTTCAAGCATCTTGCAGTGTGTGCCTCTCCATTCTTCCTCCAGACTCTGGGTCCTTGGTTTCCAAATGAGATGCAAAACTTGCTCTCATCAGAAAAGAGGACTTTGGACCACTGAGCAACAGACCAGTTCTTTTTTTCTTTAGCCCAGGTAAGACACTTCTGACGTTGTTTGTTGTTCAGGAGCGGCTTGACAAGAGGAATACGACATTTGAAGCCCATGTCCAGGATCCGTCTGTGTGTGGACATCTGTTGATGCACTGACTCCAGCCTCAGTCCACTCATTGTGAAAGTCCGAACACTTTTGAATGGCCTTTTCCTGACAATCCTCTCCAGGCTGCGGTCATCCCTGCTGCTTGTGCACCTTTTTCTTCCACACTTTTCCATTCCACATAACTTTCTATTAATGTGCTTTGATACAGCACTTTGGGAACATCCAACTTCTTTTGCAATTACCTTTTGAGGCTTTCCCTCCTTATGGAGGGTGTCAATGATGGTTTTCTGCACAACTGTCAGGTCAGCAGTCTTTCCCATGATTGTGGTTCCTACTGAACCAGACTGAGAAACCATTTAAAGGCTCAGGAACCCTTTGCAGATGTTATGGCTTAATTAGCTGATTAGAGTGGGACACTTTGAGCCTAGAGTATTGCACCGTTTCACAATATAAAAATTTTCTGAGATTGTGAATTTTGGGTTTTCATGAGCTGTAAGCCATAATCATCTCAATTATGACAAATCACGGCTTGAACTATCTTGCTTTGCATGTAATGAGTCTATCTCATTAGTTTCACCTTTTAAGTTGCATTACTGAAATAAATGAACTTTTGCACGATATTCTAATTTTTCGATTTTCACCGGTACCCCCCACCTGTCTCGAGACAACTCTAGAGGTCATTCACCTGAGGTCCCTGTACATGCTGCTGTGGATGGGCAGGCCGTTGTCATAGCGGCCCACGCGCTCTTCGTAAACCCACGTGCCGCCCACGTGCTTGGTGATCTCGAAAATCACTGGCGGTGCGAACAGGTCCTGGCGCGCGAGGACGTGACGCGCTGCGCACAGCCCCGCCGCTCCTGCGCCCACCACGGCCACGCGCAGCTTCTGCAAACCAGCCATGATCCTACACACATGATCGAGGGGGAAAAAACCCTACTCATATGAGGAATTTGAATTGCAATACACAATCGCCACTTAGAAAAGTAACCAAACACTGATAAGGTGTCTATGCCATGGCATCATGCTATCACTTTACACAGATTACCCGAGGCTTAAATTAGTCTAATACAATTTATAGAATTAATTACTGGACCTTTTTTGGTCATCCAAATGCTAATTTGGATTCAAATACTAATGATTGCTTAACTAGTCCTGGAGAAGTGACAAAAATCATTCAATCTATGCATGCATGCTTAGGAAAGTAGAAAGGATTACAGTTTGTTCTGATCAATATTTATACTTTTTATTAATATACGCTGCATATAGTGATATACCAATATGCAACTCATTGCATATTAAAATAGATCAGGCTGCAAACTATTTAACTGCCTATTAGTAACAATGACTAACAAATATTAACAATTATTAACATGTTGCACAATTCTATATGTTGTCAAAGTCTATATTTTACAAAATCATGGCCAAAAGCCGTTCCTCATAAACAGATTCACATGAGATTATTCTGGCTACTTACTATAATACAAGCCAGTGGAAGCTACTACTCCAGTCCAACATGAGCCCCGGAGCTGAGGAGGAGGAGGGAACACGCTCAGCTATATTTAAGCACTTTGGCCTCTACCCAAATACCTCGACGCTGAAGACTAATTAACCCTTTAATAGACAGTCTGTCTGCTTGTCGGATAATTAGGGCCAGCTCTAATACCAAATCAAACAGCCATCTTACAGTAAATGAAAATGGTTTTCAACACTGGCTGTAGCCTACAGTGTTTTTACAATACAGTCCCAGTGGTGTTACTGTACAGTATAGAAAAGCCCTTTGATATAGGATAATCTATTCTGATAATTATAGATAACAATATATTGCTGTGTGTAAGCACTTTGTCGAAATAAAAAAAAGGACAGCAAAGGTTACTGTCCACAAGGTTACCTAAAGATGATTCTGTTACTGGCACGGGCCTATATTTAAATATTATATTGCTTTGAACACAACACATATTTTATTGCAAAATCAGGTCACGGGAATTCTTTACAGTGCAATGGAGATACTGCAGGTGGCTTTATTTATTTATTTATTTATTATTTAGTCGACTGTAAATATAGGGCGTTGGAAGAATTTCCGCATTTGCCCCAGCACGACACATTTTTGCAATTCTCAGTGCGTCGAATAACAGCCATTTCGGATTAAACCCAGGCGTGAACGGGTTCTCTGTAACACTAGCGATCTTTAATGTGTCAGACACCTTCAACAAAACGCATCGAGCCGCTGCGAGCAGGGTTCGAACCT
>CM040978.1:15510275-15528245 GCA_022985145.1 Pangasius djambal
GTTTTATTAATATTAATGAAATACCTCGAGGGCATTCTTGTGTTTATATAACAATTCATTTAATATTTTAACATGCAAAAATGTTGTAAAATTGCTAAATGTTGTAAATGGAAAAAAAATGGCAGGCCACTGCATCTTGTGGATTAGACCTCTCGAAATCACCACAGAGGTCATCTGACACTTCAGTTTAGTCTGGGTGTTGGGGTGTTTCTGGCAGATCTATAAGACACTTTTTAAAAAGAAAACATCTCTAGGTTACGCATGTAACCATGGTTTCCCGAGGGAACGAGACGCTGCATCGAAACGCTATGGGAACACCTTCAGCGTGACTGCGCTCTGAATCACGTGTGTAATCAGTCCAATGGATGGGCGAGACGTCACAGGTGGGGTGATGTAGCGACCTGGAAGCTTAAAAGCACGAGCGGTGGGCACCTCGCCAGCTTCTGAGGAATGAAGCAAGTGCTGCAGGGATGCTGGAAGTGTGGCACTGAGACGCAGCGCCTCGTTCCCTCGGGGAACCATGGTTACATGCGTAGTGTGGAAAAGGCACAGCTAGGGCAAGAGAACAGAAGAGCCAGGAGTGGCTCGCATATCCAGGCCATAAAACCTGGCGAACGTCAGGGGCGTGGACCAACACGCAGCATTGCAGATGTCCTGCATGGACACACCTGCCAGAAAGGCCTTAGAGGCCGCCACGCTTCTCGTGGAGTGAGCCTTGACCCCCAAGGGCGAGGGGAGACCAGAGGACTCATAGGCCAAACAGACGGCATCCACGATCCACCGACTGATGGTCTGCTTAGTAGCCAGAAGACCCCTCTTAGGGAGACCAAAGCACACAAACAATTGGTCCGCCCTTCTCCACAGGGCAGCTCTGTGGACGTACGCATCCAGTGCTCGCACTGGGCACATACAATTAAGCCTCCGATGGTCGGACTCCCGAAAGGGAGGAGGACAGAAGGCCTGCAGTACGACCGGCCGTGGTGTCGAGGAGGGAACTTTCGGTACATAACCCGCTCAAGGGTATAGAAACGCTTTGGCCAGACCGGGTGCAAAGTCTAAATAAGAGGGGGCCACTGAGAGGGCCTGAAGATCCCCAACTCTCTTAAGAGAGGAACTAGCCAAAAGAAAGGCAGTCTTTAAGGTCAAAAGATGGTCAGAAATCTCCTCTATAGGCTCGAAGGGGGGTTTACAGAGATCCTCTAACACCACGGCCAGGTCCCACGGAGGGACACGGGATCGCACCGGAGGCCTGAGCCTCAGCGCACCGCAGAGGAAACGTGTAACCAGGGGGTGTCTGCCCACAGACTTACCACAGAGAGGGGCGTGGTAGGCCGCAATGGCCGCCGCATAAACCTTCAGGGTGGAGTGGGTCAACCCTGTGGAGAAACGGGCCTGCAGGAACTCCAGCACTGTACCAACTGGGCAGTTAACTGGGTCGAGCCGGCAGTCTCCACACCAGGAAGTGAAAAGTTTCCACTTCAAGGCGTACAGTTTCCTCGTTGAGGGAGCTCTGGATTGGAGAATGGTCTCAACAACCTCGGCTGAGAGACCGGAAGCTATGAGTTGTGCCCCCTCAGAGGCCACACCCACAGCTTCCACAACTCGGGGCGGGGGTGGAAGTTGGTGCCCCCCGCCTGTGAGAGGAGATCCCTCCTGACGGGAATCTCCCATGGAGAGCCGTTAAGAAGGGGAATCAGGTCCGAGAAGCATACTCGGCCCGGCCAGAACGGGGCTACTAGCAACAGATGGACCCCGTCCCAGCGCACTTTCTCCAGAACTCCCGGGAGCAGAGCGACAGGGGGAAAGGCGTACAGACGCAGCCTCGGCCACATCTGTACCATAGCATCCAGTCCGAGAGGAGCTGGATGAGTCAGAGAGAACCAGAGGGGACAGTGCGATGTCTCCTGAGTCGCAAACAGATCCACCTGAGCCCGGCAGAACACTCTCCATATCTGCTCCACCACCTCGGGGTGGAGCCTCCATTCCCCGGGCATCGGCCCCTGCCTCGACAGGGCGTCTGCTCCCATATTGAGACGGCCAGGGATGTAACCTGCTCTCAGAGAGAGGAGTTTCCCCTGGGACCACACAAGGATCTGGAGCGCCAGCCTTTAAAGGGGGCGCGAACGCAGACCGCCCTGGTGGTTGATATAAGAGACCACTGCTGTGTTGTCGGTGCGCACCAACACGTGGCGATCTCTTAGGTCCGGGAGAAAGTGTTTCAATGCTAGAAACACAGCCAGCATCTCCAGGCAGTTGATGTGCCAGGTGAGATGGCGGCCGCTCCACAGACCGTGGGCTGAGCGGCCACTCATGACCACTCCCCATCCGGTGAGACATGCATCCGTCGCTAGCGTTACGCGGCGACAAGGAGCTCCCAGCACCAGGCCCTGGGACAAGAACCAAGGTTCCCTCCACATGTCTAAGGCACGTAGGCACCGCCGCGTGACCTTAATCATGTGGAGCGGGTTTCCCCTCAGGGAGAACCCCCTGGTCTTGAGCCACCACTGTAGGGGCCTCATGTACAGCAGGCCAAAAGGTATCACGTTGGACGCAGCTGCCATCAGACCCAGTAGTTTCTGGAACTGCTTTACAGTGAGTGACTGGCCTTTTCTCACTCTCGCGACTGCTGTGAGGATCAACTCGATCCGAGCAGGAGACAGACGTGCCTGCATCGTGGTCAAATCCCACACCACACCCAGATAAGTGATTCTCTGTACTGGAGAAAGCACACTTTTCTCGGCATTCAGTCTTAACCCCAGCTCTTTCATGTGGGCAAGAACGACATCTCGATGCCGAACCGCCACCTGCTCCGATCGAGCTAATATCAACCAATCGTCGATATAGTTCAGTATGCGGATGCCCTGGAGTCGCATAGGAGACAGAGCAGCATCCACACACTTCGTGAAAGTGCGGGGTGAGAGTGCCAGGCCGAACAGAAGAACCCGATATTGGTAAGCTTCGCCCCCAAAAGCAAACCTCAGGAACTTCCTGTGTTGGGGAAGGATGGAGATATGGAAATACGCATCTTTTAGATCGATCGTGACAAACCAGTCCTCGGAGCTGATCTGAGACACGACCTGTTTGATCGTGAGCATCTTGAACTTCAGTTGTGCGACTGAGCGGTTCAAATGCTGCAGATCCAAAATGGGACGCAGCCCCTCACCCTTCTTGGGAACGACGAAGTACCGGCTGTAGAACCCGGACTCTCTGTCGTGAGGAGGGACCACCTCGATGGCCTCCTTCCTCAGGAGAGTATTCACTTCTTGTTCCATTACCAGAGCCTGCTCGGGACCCACCAGAGTGGGAATAATCCCGCAAAAACGAGGCGGAGGAGAACCGAATTGGATTTGGTAGCCTCTCTCTACAGTGTGCAGGACCCATTGAGACACATTCGGCAGGAGTTTCCACGCTGCCAAATAGCCTACTAAGGGAATCAGCCTCTTGAGACTGACCTCTGGTGCAGCGAGAGCAGCTAGCTCAGTGCCCTGAAGCGGCGAACCGGCAGGGAACGACCAAACTAGTTGCTCTGGAGACCCCCGAAGAGGCAGCGAGCCTCCCAGTACCGCTACATTTCCGGGCGGAAACTGAGAGGAGCGCTCACTGGAGACCGCTGCGCCCTGAAGCACCATAGGTGGCAGGGTTGGCAGATCGACCTCCCGAGGGCACTGAGGCGAAACGGGCACCGTATGATGAGGTGTACACCGTTCCGCCCCAGCGGGGCCCACCCTTGAAAGCCCTGGGCCAGAGGCATCAGGACTTCTTAGCCGAGGCCCTCTTTGACAGAAGAATGGTCCGCAGATCCGACTTCGCCTTAGAGGGCCCCGGCCCAGAGCGTCGCTGAGGCTCCCAGTCACGATGCGGGGAAACACGCTCCGTTTCTGTGCCTCCCGGTACGAGGAGGTGGCACACGGAGGGGGCTGCTCCCGCCCAGCAGCCCCAAGAGCTAGAGAGCGACGAGGGAGAAACCGCTGGGAGTACGAGCTGCTTGAGTACGAGCCTCTTGGTACCTGTCGACAATAGAACTAACGGCGTCGCCGAACAGGCCAGAGGGCACAAGCGGGGCGTCCATAAGGAAGACCCTGTCCTTCTCTTTCATGTCGGAGAGGGTCAACCAAAGATGTCTCTCCGCCACCACCAGTGCTGCCATAGACCTGCCGATAGCACGGGCGGTCTCCTTGGTGGCACGGAGAGAGAGATCAGCGGCCCGTCTGAGCTCTGTGACATACTCAGACGTCATCTCCACGTCCTCATCCAGCTCTTTAAGCAGGTCAGCCTGGTACGCCTGCAGAACTGCCATGGTGTGCAAGCACGCACCAGCCTGACCTGCTGCCGTGTACCCTTTGCTGACCAGCGCTGAGGTGGTCCGCAGCGGCCTGGAGGGCAGCGCCAGAGCCTTCAGGGACGATGCCGCGCCAGGGGACAGATAGCTAGCCAGCGTCTCTTCCACCTGGGGCATAGCCCTGTAGCCAAAATCATCCAGCCCCGCCACATTGGCATAATAGGAAGAGGCGGGACTGAATAAACGGGCCGAAAAAGTCCTCCCCCACGACCTCGACACCTCAGTGTGGAGGTCGGGGAAGAAAGGCAGGCTCTGGCGTGGAGGTGGCAGATTACTCCGCAGTTCATCTAATTTACTCTTCTGCGGCTCAACCCGTGTCTCGGTGGGCCAGTCAATATTAAGCTTAGCAATGGCCCGCGAAACCACCTCCAGCAGCTCCTCATACTGGGGAGACTGCGGGGGCGAATCATAATCGGCACCCTCCACGTCAACCTCCTCAGAGGAAGACAGGTGGAGCGCCGAGCCCACTCCCTGGGGGGAAGAAACCGCAGAGCGGGCTTCCGATCCCAGAGAGCGGACAATGGATCTGGTGGGTGAGGAAGGAGAAAGGGACTCGCCCGTCTCCATTCCCAATCCCATTCCAAATCCATCTGCGAACCCCACGAGCGTAACCGCTGCTCTGCCTCGGCAGAAGCGGGGCCAGCACCGCGAGGAACGCGAGTGAAGGCTCCCTCCTTGAAGAGAGCCTTCCGGGAGCAAAGCGCACGCAGCGGCAAACACTTGCAATGCGAGCAGCCGGCTCCCTCGAGAGCCGACTCTGCATGCTCCGCTTCCAAGCAGACAACGCATAAAATGCCTAAAACGCTGTCCGCTCTCGCCATTATGCTTCGTCTTATCTTTTGACTTGGGCATTGTTTTCTCTCAGGACAAACAATACAAAATAGACAGACAGTACAAAATAGACAGATGATACAAAATAGACAAACAATACACACAGAGCGCTTGCTGAATGACAGAAAGCTGGCGTGGCGCCCACCGCTCGTCACCGCCTGTGACATCTCGCCCATCCATTGGACTGATTACACACATGATAAGATAAACATTAACCTGTGACTTATACCACTAGATGGCAGAATATCTGCACTTTTAATATACACCAATCAGCCATAACATTAAAACCACCTGCCTAATATTGTGTAGGTCCTCCTTGTGCCACCAAAACAGCTCTAACCTATCAAGGTATGGACTCCTCAAGACCTCTGAAGGTGTGCTGTGCTATCTGGCACCAAAACATTAGCAGTAGATCCGTTAAGTCCTTTAAGGTGCAAGGTGGGGCCTCCATGGATCTGACTTGGTTGTTCCAGCATAATTTGGAGGCCAAGTCAACACCCTGAACTCTTTTCATGTTCATCAAACCATTCCTGAACTATTTTTGCACTGTGGCAGGGCGCATTATCCTGCTGAAAGAGACTACTGCCATTAGGGAACACCATTGCCATGAAGGGGTGTACTTGGTCTGCAACAATGTTTAGGTAGGTGGTATGTGTCAAAGTAACATCCACATGAATGCCAGAACCCAAGGCTTCCCAGCAGAACATTGCCCAGAGCATCACACTGCTTCCATAAGCATCAAAGTCTTCCCTAGGTAAGGGGCACACACGTTTCGGACATGCTCTGACCTAGTCATCTAGCCATCACAATTTGGCCCTTGTCAAAGTTGTTCAGATCCTTTTTCCCGCTTTCAGCACATCAACTTCGAGAACTGACTGTTCACTCGCAGCCTAATATATCCCCTTGACAGGTGGCATTGTAAACAGATAATCAGTGTTATTCACTGCACCTGTCACTGGTTTTAATGTTATGGCTGATCAGTGTATAAACTATTGTAATACTGTAAGCAGTACATTGTTATGAACATTGTTAAGCAAGTAAACAAACAAACAAACAAATAAAATCACAGTCTATGATACTCCTAATTTCACCTGAAAAAAAAAAACAATCTTATCTTGTCCAATTAAAAGTGATCACTGCACTTTGGAGAGTTTCATTAGCCCATGGAAACACCAGTTAATCTGATGCTATAAACAAACACAGAGTTACAATAGTTGGTAAATAAAGCATGTTGTGAAAAAAGGAAATTATTTTATTTTCTATGGACAAATGTGAACTTTAATGAATGTTAATAAATATTTAAACAAAGAACACTAAATTGCACTAGTCTATACTGTAAACCGCGGGTTTAATTAATGATTAACGATTAATGATTAATGATTAACTACTGCTGTATGAAACTATCTAGGTAGAACAACTACCTATGCGAATGATTGCAATAAAGAAATTAATAATTAACTAATTTAACATGTAAATTATGAATAAATGAATTATAAATTATTAATAAACCACTATCATCAAAAGATAAAATGTAAACTGCAATGTGTTACAGATTGCTAAACCAATTTGAATGGTTGTGGAGACCAGCTTGTTCATCAACATTTCATTTTATGTATTAATACAGAGAGGCAACCTAAGAAAACCTAAAAGAAGTCTTTGGCAAACTTTGCATAAGAAAACATTATGGAATGTTCCCAGAACCTTAGTTTGTAGTTACAAAAAAATTATAGCTATTTGGTACTTAGTTGGTAGAGGAAAAAGTAACACCTATGAGACTATGAAACAAAAGTAACCTTTGGCAGACATTCTTTGTCAGTTATTATATAATCATCAGAGAGTGGGGTGCTGTAAAGTTTCCTGGTCACTCTTTACATTCATCAGGACTGGGTTTTTTCCCCTTTGTAAGTGACCAAAGTTAATTTATGACCGAATATTTTCAAAGACAACTGAAGAAATAGAATCTTCAGCACTGCTGTGTCCCTCTATGCACAGCATCTTCAATATTTAACAGCCTTAAGCTTCCACTGCTTCCCAGCTCAGACTGAGCTCAGGAGATGATGGTTAGCAAACCTACATTCAGGTCCATAAGTATTTGGACAGTGACACAATTTTCTTACTTCTGCCTCTATACACCACCACAATGGATTTGAAATGAAGCAATCAAGATGTGATTGAAGTGTATATGTTCAGCTTTAATACGAGGGGTTTATCAAAAATATTGCATTAACTGTTTAGGAATTGTGGCCATTTTTTACTGAGTACCTCCATTTTCACAGGCTCAAAAGTAATTGGACAAACTAAAAATCATAAATATTATGATTATTTTTAATACTTAGATGCAAATCAATGACTGAAGTCTGGAACCCATGGACATCATCAAATGCTGAGTTTCCTCCTTGGAGATGCTTTGCCAGGCCTTTACTGAAGCGGCCTTCAGTTGCTGCTTGTTTGTGGGCCTTTCTGCCTTCAGTTTTGTCTGCAATAAGTGAAAAAAGTGAAAAACATGCACAATTGGGTTGAGGTCAGGTGATTCGACAATTAAAGAACATTGCATTTCCAAGCTCTTGGGCTGCTCTCGCAGTATGTTTTGGATCATTATCCATCTGTACTGTGAAACGCTGTCCTATCAGTTTTGCAGCATTTGACTGAATCTGAGCAGAAAGTATAGCTCTATATACTTCAGAATTCATCCAGTCACATAAGCAATAAACACCAGTGACACAGTTTCATTGGCAGCCAGACATGCCCATGCCATAACACTGCCTCCACATGTTTGACAGATGAGGTGGTGTGCTTTGGATCATGAGCCCTTCCTTTCCTTCTCCATACTCCATTATCTTCCCATCATTCTGGGACAAGTTAATCTTGCACCAGAACTGGTCAGGCTTTTTTTTTAGAGGTTTTGTAGCAAAGTCTAATCTGGCCTTTCTGTTCTTGAATGTTTCCACTGGTTTGCATTTTGAGATAAACTATCTGTATTTACATTCATGAAGGTGTCTCTTGATTGTAGACTTTGACAATGATACGCCTACCTCCTCCAGAGTGTGCTTGACTTGGCTAGATGTTGTGAAGGGGTTTTTCTTCAACAAGGAAATAATTCTTCCACTTTAGCTGTCTTCTCTGGTCTTGCAGGCCTTTTGATGTTGCTGGGCTCACCAGTGCATTCCTTCTTTTTAAGAATGTACCAAATTGTTGATTTGGTCTACAATTCAATTTGCTTCATTTCAAATCCATTGTGGTGGTACACAGAGGCGAAATTATGAAAATTGTATCACTGTCCAAATACCTATGGGCCTGACTGTAGGTCAAGACCATTTAAATATTTCCACCCATATGAAGGTCTGTAGCAAACACTTCACACCAAAATCAGGTAGCTGAACCCAAAATCACAGAGGGTCAGAGAAGAAGGGCAAAAAGCACAGTATCATGGCTCTTTTAATGGAACAGCTACACCCAGTGTATGGGAGAAGATAACAACAAACATCTAACAAGATATATTATTATTATTATTATTATTATTATTATTATTATTATTATTATTAAATTACTAAAGACATTTTTGCATGCTGATAACATGGCTAACATGTGTTATCAATGTTTACCTTTATAGCATATGGGTTATTTTGATTTTTTTAAATCACGAACTGTCATGATAAATTGTCAAAGAAATTTACAATAATAATTTAATATATTTGTCTAGAAGCTAATATCATGAGTAGTATCCAGTTTCAAATGAACACATCCCATTAGAAACAGCACAAGCTACTTTGCAGTGAACTATGAGGGCTAACATTAGCTTGAGTTTTTGTTTCTGTTAATAGGTATTATTTTATTTTCACAATTGTGTATTTATAATGAAGCACACAGTTTGAAGCTTTTCTCCAGTTTTCTAAAAGGTGCTTTGCATGTCCTCTTGCGCAGAACGTCATTGACATTCGGGTTCCAGAGCTCTTGCAGAAACCGACTTTAAAATTCTTTTTTTAAAAAAAACTCAATTACAAGTGAAGTGAATGAACAGGAAATGCGGCAACAGGGATAAATAAAATGCAGAAGTGTTTGTGCAAGTAGCTCATTGGGAGACCAAGAAGGGAAGTGACGCATCTATCGAATTAGGTTGATTCTGCTTTATTTGCTGCCTCACAGTCTGATTTAAAATGGTTTAACCTTAACTGACTAAAGTATCAAACACAGTATACAAGTGCAGTAACAGTAAACATGGTATTTTAATTTCTAGCTAACCTTAACAGTAATGTTAATGTTTGTTAGATATAATGCTAGCTAGCTTACATTTATCTTATTATGCAGTTAATTACATTGTGTAAATAGTATACAAAATATGCCATGTTTCTATCAGCAATAAGCAATAAAAAAGGAGGAGACTATCCAGACCTGTCAGATTCGTGGTGTATTTGCATGCGTTCAGTTCAAGACTTTTCATAATGTTGTTCTGTGTTTGTCTTATGTAGCACCTTGGTCCTGGAGAAACGTTGTTTCGTTTCACTATGTACTTGTATATGGTTGAAATGACAATAAACTCCACTTGAAACTTGAATAACTAAGCAAGCAACTAATAAACTTACAAATAATTAATCTAGGATACAGTGATTTAGTCTGATGTTCTTGCAGATTCTTGAATTCTTGCAGATTCTCATACTTTTTATGACTGAATGTGCACATTGTATGTCCCTCATTTTGCACCTGCAAATAAAACATGTAAATCTAAAGATCACTGAAAATGGATTATTAGTAGCTCCTGTAGATTTACATGACCATGTCTTGAACCAAAACATCCCCAATGGCCATCTCTATCTCTAAAATTAAAGCATTTGACAAAAAAAATCTAAAATAGTTTTAAATAACTCTGAATACTATATTGTTACATTGTTTATTTAACAGTGGAGTCTTCGTTAAAAACTAATCAGTCAAGTATTCCAGTAGGAAAAATGTTCACTCAGACAGCTTACAGGATGGACAGGTAAATCCTTGCTATGATTTACAAGCAAACGCTAACACTGCACAGGAAGCAGAGCTTTCCCTGAAATCTCACAATGTCACAATCAAAGGTTTAACACAGTTGCTATAATACTCATGACTCCTGTAATTTATTATAATAGAACCTAAAAAAGTGTAGAAAGCCAGTGAACCTCGCTCATAGAGCACCAATGATAAAGGTGAATATTTGTTGAAAAAAGTCATTTTGGTTATCCTACCTAGACATTTGGTTTCAGTTAAAGTCAAAGAGGACATTATAAGTGCTTTTACAGGGGGAAAAAATCTAAATGTCTAATGACCCATGGAGATATTTTTTGCATCGGGGTTCATTATTGTACTGAATGACAGACCTCTTGTAAAATCTTGTAAAAACCACGACTGAGTCTCATATTTAAAACATAAGGATCATGTTGTAATTTTTCAAACATGACAGACACGACTAATGTTGGCGACCTGATCTTATTGAAATTCTATGACCTCTTACCTATAAAGAGGGACTAAAATTAACATACCAGTGCCTAATATTAAGGGTTTTTTTTAAAATCCCTTTTTGATATTTTGATATTATGATTAATTATTTATATAATGGAAACACACAACAGGGAACACACAACAGAAACAAACTGGAAAGGTGTATTTGTGTATAGAAGGGATAAATTGCACTGCTGACCATATGATATTTAAAAGGCATGGACATAATTACTGTTTATTTGGTAGACATGTTCAGCTGGGAGAAACGCATCCAGTAGAGTTTATTATAACTGGAATTACAGAAAATCTATATAAATTGAATCTGTGATTACAGTAATATGTATTTCCTAGGTGTGGATCTTTATTGTGTGTGCAATAACCAGGAAGAAGATTTGCACAGCTTCATTGGCACGAAAAGGTTGACAGATGCCCTTTGGACAAGTTGTTTTCATGATTCATGTTAGGACTTGGTCCAAAGGTTCTCTGGGGGAAAAAATGGCATTTTCCTCAAATCATGGCCAAGTTAATTACAAATAGTGGTTCACAACTTTAATGTGTAATTGAAGGAAGTGCAACAAGTGTAGAGGAACAAAGGCAAGAACAATATTGCAAAATTGCTTGATGAAAGACATCATGTGAATATTTTGAAATTTGGAGGGTTTTAATTACAAGACTGACTGTCAAAATGTGTAATACAAAACTGAATTTGTGTAATAACAGACCTCAGGACAGGTTACAGGTTACACTGGGATACTTTCAGAGTTCATGGAAGTGAGATAACAGCTTGTATTGTGTTGTCATAATAACCAACTGCAACTGGTAGTCTCTCAAGAAAGTACTCTTTTATAGCTCTCATAAACATGTTATCAGAGGGTGGAACACCTCTGACAGCAGTGATTTTGCTGGATTATGAGCATATGACACAATTAGAAATCAGGGCTGGGTTGCACTTATGGTTCATATATTTCCAGTTGAAGGTATAAAATTGATAAGAAAGGCGTTTCTTAAGCTCAAAGTTGTATTTACTTTGAGCCAAAAAAAATAATCTTATAAAAATGAGAACAGAAATAAACTATGTACAGTGGAGTCTATAAGTCTAAAAGCACATTGAAAACCTTGAATTTTTGTTTTAAAACTGGAAATAAACAGAAAAATGTTTGAAACAAAGAACAGAAATGTTCAGGACTGCACTATTTGTAAGTCACATTTTAAATTTAAGCAAATTAACATTAACCATGTTAACTCCTTTTTACAAACAGTCAGATTTTTCTTACGTCTTGAATGACACTCCGAAGGATTTGCTGTAACATGGATGGTCAGGTTTTGCACAAATTTGTGGAGTCCATCCCTGCTTGCCATTAATACAAAGGGGGACATACCAAATACTAAGACATTCTGAAATATTTTTAAGATTCTAATTTTACTCAAGCTGTTGCTGATAATATAAATTGTAATAAAAAAAATTTCTATTAAAATAGAAAAGAATGCAAAATAGAAGCATTTTCATTAGTGGCCTCAGACTTTTGGTCCCTGCTGTATGTGTTGTTTTCTATTATGACTTAAAATTTGTAATGAAGAATTTATTACAAGCAAAAGTATTATTCTATATTCTAAGATTATTCTATTATGATGATGTATATTGTAAACAACATATGGCTGTAACAGTAAGACTCTTACCTATATACATTTGTATGGGATTTGAGCATCAGTGGTGCTGTGTTGAACGTACAGCTTCCAACAAGACAATGGCACGCCCTGACACCTACACAAACAGTTACTGATTTACTCAACTGGTTGTGCAATAAGGTATGTAAGAATATGAAAAAAACATGACATGATGGTATTCTCCCCCCACCTCCTCCCTTTCTGAAATACAGGCTAACCTTTATAAAGTCTCTTTGCTCCATCACATATGTCTCTGTTCAACTAACTGCATCAGTTATCTATGGGTCCTCTAAAACTAATATTAATTTTAACCTGGATAAGTGACATCTATACTTTTGGAAATACTGAGAATAGGTGAGGTTAAATGAATGAATCAATTCGAGATTTTCGGGGTGGGGCGGGCTTTGCTTTTTTGTTCCTTTGTTCAATATTAATTATTTTGTTTGATATTAATGTGATATCTCTTATGGGGTTACAGCTTACATACTTCAATAATATGTGATGTATTCCATGCTTAATATATGAACTACAGAATATAACTATTATTTAACTTGTTGGAAGCTTAACATTTAAATCACCTGTGAAAGATCTGACATAATCTAATGACTTCCTCTTCTGTTTACTGATGTAATGGAATGGAGAAATATTTTCTCTCTTAAAATGTATAAAATATATTAATGCATAAAAGTTCTAAAAATACATTAATATTTTTTAAATGTTATTAATATTTATAATATTCTTTATTCACATACTACTATACTACATAGTTACTTGATGTAATTATTGAAGAATGCTGTTTTAATGTCATGAAAATTCATTACATTTTATATTTTATTTAATCTTAAAAGCAGTATTCAACATAAGTATACAGTTAAATAAGTTATTTGATTTGTGCCTGATCATAAATCACATAGTCTTTAAATATATTTTATATTAATAAATGTTTCAGTATGGAAGTAAGGATGCAATTTAGTGATTTATTAGTAATTTTCCATTGTTTCATTATATTAATCTGATATTCTGTCTCTTTATAGGAATTATTATATTGAACATGATGCTGGTAGGTTTGCTTCATAAATTTTTGTCAATAAGGCAAAAAAAAAAAGCAGTTAATATAGCAAATGGTTCACACTTTCCACTATTCTCCTGATTTGTTTGCATTATGGTCTAACTTGCTTATCTGCTCTCATAACAACCCATCCTTTGAATGAGATTAGCTTTATTCTTTCATAAAGCATGGTTCCAAAGTTCTTATGCATCTATGTAATGTGTTTATCACCTGACAACCTACATGCACAGAAGTCCTGTAAAAGAGCTCAGAGCACAAAACACAATCAGAGGGCATAAGGGTGGAGTATAGTACACTATAAAATATATCTGTAATTGGTGTCCTCTAAAACACATTAACACAGCATTATGGCATTGTTCCAGGGTTATTCCAGTTTTTCTTGCAATTTTTCTCTCTCTCTGATTTATAATTTAAAAAAAACAGGATGGATCAATGGAGCATTAGGACCTAAATTCTCTCTTTTTTCTGTCCATTACAGTTGTGATAACCGCCTGTGACTTCAATAACAACGAACTGCCCTTCTGTGCTTTTCGGCAAGACAATACAGAT
This sequence comes from Pangasius djambal, assembly GCA_022985145.1. NCBI lineage: Eukaryota > Metazoa > Chordata > Actinopteri > Siluriformes > Pangasiidae > Pangasius > Pangasius djambal. Next base: position 15,524,192 of record CM040978.1, read on the forward strand.
GACGGTGATTGGATTCGCCATAAGGGTCCCACACCCACACCTGGCACTGGACCCAGTGGGGACTATCCTGATGGCAGTAAGTCCAGGGTTCAAGACATAAAAGCAATTTAAAAAAATTATATTGTGTGTGCGTGTGTGTGTGTGTGTGTGTGTGTGTGTGTGTGTGTGTGTGTGTGTGTGTGTGTGTGCGTGCGCACACTGTTTATGCACTGCAATGTCATTGCTCGGTTTAAAATAGTTCACCAGATGTATCCAACTAACAGCTGACCGCTGATGATAGGTGTGTCTAATAAAGTGGCCAGTGTTTAAAACTTCAGCAACACTGAATGTACTGTATGTGCTTGATACAGTTGTACCAGCATGACACACTACCCATGCCTCTACTATGGCAGTGGCTTTGCTGTGTTAATAATGGTGTATCATATAACAATAATATGTGGTCAGTGGTCATATAGTAGTCCCATTCACTGAGGGAGTGGAGTGGAGCTGACAAACTGTGCATAGCAATATTCAGTACTTGTATATCCACAAAGTGTACATACATATAAGATGTGTTAAATTAACTTCTATTTCCATCCTCAGTGGGCTATTACATATACCAAGAAGCAGATAATATCAGTAATGGACAGAAAATACGCCTGCTCAGTCCTGTGTTGAGCTCCACGCCAGCTCAGATTTGTGTGCAGTTTCGGTACTACATGTATGGCACACCTGACAACAACACTTTGACAGTGCTGGCCAAACGACCTGATGTAGAGGAAAGGCTATGGCACAAAATTGGGATCCAGAGTCCGTCATGGCTCGGAGCAGCTATTACTGTGTCCAAACCAGTCGAGCAGTCTGTTGAAGTGAGTACATAATAATGCTATGTGATGGGAAACCAACGTGCCATAGGCCTGGATACTCATAATCCTCTGTTCTAAAAAGTGCAAAAAGTTCAGTTTGAATCATGTTCTGGCAGTGAAACTCACTCAACCATATAATAGGAATTTGTTGTTTTGCAAATTGTAGCTTAATAAGGTTTGCTATTTTAATGTGCCAGTCTTGAGTTGGTTTGGACATGCTTATTCTAAGGTGTCCCAAAAGTCTCCATACGTAGGGGAAATAAACAACGACAAGCAAAAGGTAACTTTATTTAATTACAAAACATCCTCAACATGGTTGCATTTCTTTGCAAACACACACAAAGTTGTCTCTCCCACTCATGATGAACTTGTGATGTTGTGCATATAATTGTGCATGTAACTGCATGTCCATCGCAACCTTGTGACAGCTTCCCGATCTATCCATGAGAATGAATTCAATATGTTCTTCTTTTGTAAAAGGCATTCTTAAAGGCTATCTGAAAAAAAATGTAATATAAACCAAGTATGAAAAATGTTGGAAGACGTTTTGCTAAAAGGTGTTAATTTCCCCTATGTATGGAGACTTTTGGGACACCCTGAAGTCCTATATTGTCTATGATTGGTAGGGCTTTTATACTATATAACATTTTTGGTGGTAATGGCATAATACTTGTGTGAAAAATAAAGTGAATTCAAATGTTTTGAATATCCGTGCAATCGTTTATGAGAAAAGTTTATTTTATCATTCAGATTGTATTTGAAGCAAAGCGTGGGTTATCTTCATCATGTGATACAGCTTTGGACAACATTAAAATCACAGAAGGAGCTTGTCCTGGTACATTCACCTATTTATTCTTCATTGAACTGACAATCAATCAGTCAATCAATCAATAACTAAATAAATAAATTTATTTTAAAAAACGATCAAATTTTTTGAGATGGGTGGATATGTTCACGTGTTTACACAGGTTGTATATCTCAGTGTGACTTTGATGAATTGGATAACCTCTGTGGATGGACAACTGAAGTCTCAGTTCCAGAACTGGATGGTTGGATTTTTTGGAATGGACAGACTGATACACCTGGTACGGGTCCTGATGATGATTTCTCCAAACCAGGCTGTAAGAAAAAAAAATTCTCTGACTTTCATTACAGACTTTCAATGTCTTCTTTATTCTGTTTTCTATGTTCTGTTTTAATTATTTTTTGTTCAAATGTAACAAATTATCACAAGTCTGATTTTTAATGCACTGCTTTAAAAAGTCCCTAACTTAAAATTATGTAGTAACTTGTTTCAGCTAATTTTTTTTATGTTAGCTCAATTAAAGTTTTGTAAACCAGTTATTTTGCGTGCTGCAAGTAGCATTACTATATTGGATCAAATAGAAATGTTAAGCTGAAGAGAAGTGTAAGAAATGTAATATGCTTCTAGTTGCTCTAATAAAATATTTTTTGTTGCACTTGCTAATGTTGCTAAAGTGTCCTAATCATAGATCAAATATCAAAAAGTTAACACAACTATGAATTTTTACCTCTGCTAATGAAAGGCAAGTGCATTGCATTACAATCTAAACATTATCAAGTCTAATGCTGTCATACATTACATACAATCTAATGTCATGCCAAATTTATTGACAAACTTCTGTATATTATAATATTATATATTAAAGGACACATAACTGACTTAACAGAAATTGTTGAGTGTGAGAGAAATGTTGGTAACATACCTGCCTTGTTCCTTTGAAGAGAAGTGGCTAGAATATTCTCCTATCTGTGTGTGGCCATTGCATTAGCTTTGTTCAGTACTTGCCCAGAAATCATGGATTTTGTGTCTGATTGAAAAGGTTGACTGAGCTCAGTTTTGAGACAAATATTTTAACATGTTTTTTTTTTTTGAGCCAATATGTATTTCATAAAGAACCAAAATGTTTTTATTTGTACAAATTTTTGTTTGCACAAATGTTTTACAGTTTGTGCACTTATAACCTATCATTGGATTTGATAGTATGTACAGTATGTTCCTAAACTCTCTTCAAAAAACAAACCGGTTGTTAACCTTACAAATCTATTGTTACAGTAGGATTATACCTCTTGATGGATTCCATGGACAGTGAACCAGGGGCCTCAGCTCAACTGTGGAGTCCATCTATACCAGCACCTTCTTCGAACTGCCTGCAGCTGAACTTCCATTATTATATGTTTGGCACTGCCACAGACATGGAGCTTAATGTCCATGTTGTCATCAATGGTAAGCACAGGCTCTAGGAAAATAGATTACACTTTAGGAAGTAAATGTTTTTAGTGTTTAGTTTAGTACTTATTAAGCACTACATAATGAACAAACTCTTTATAGACCAATCACAAATGTTGCTGTGAAAATCCTTAGGAGGAACACTGGGGAATCCTGTTTTCAGTCTGAAAGGAAACCAAGGACAGGGTTGGAAGCCAGCAGAGGTCAAATACACTGATACAAGAAATATACAGGTATGGGAAGTACTTAGTAGCTTTTAACTCATGAATCCCCTCTATATCTTGAATTAATTTCTTAATGGCAAAGTCTGCTGTATAATGCAACCACATAAAGCCATTTATAATGGAATTGATTGTATTCTTTATAATGTAAAACTCTATCTGTGTTTCAGTTTGTGATTGTTGGTGTCTATGGAAGTACAGAGAAGACAGATATTGCAATAGACAGTGTGTGTATCACAACTTGTGATGGTAAGACCACTAACTTAAGCATCGTAAGATGAACATGATTCCACATTTATCTTTGTAAGGACCTTGAAAAAAGGACGTTTATAAGCACCTTGTACGTTGTCTATTTACTTTAGCTGTAACACCGACAACCACAAAGCCTACAACACCTCAGCCCACGACTCCAAAACCTTCAACCCCACAGCCATCCACACCTACACCAACAACCCCAAAGCCCACAACACCCCAGCCGTCAACACCAAAGCCCTCCACGCCTCAGCCCACGACTCCAGAACCCACAACACCTCAGCCGTCAACACCAAAGCCCTCCACGCCTCAGCCCACGACTCCAAAACCAACTTCTCCTACACTACCAACAACAACACCAGGTAAAAATGATTGAATTTTCCTCTCTACTGCATACCCAGCAATACAACCATGTTCTAACCACTTCTCCTGTCCACTAATAGTGAAGTGTCCTCCTGATGCTGAGTACATAGACTGTGGTCCAG
>CM040978.1:15531349-15541587 GCA_022985145.1 Pangasius djambal
AGTAAAAGTACCAGGTGCAAAATCAAAGGGGAAGTCATGTGAGTGGATAGGGGAGTTCATTGTAGGAAAGAGATTATATATGCAATTAATTTTATTTTGGAAGAAGTGTAAGAATGACTCACAGAGGTCTACTGAGTTACTCATGACAGGTGCAGGAGGGTTGGTGAGTTTATTGACTACAGAAAACAGTGTTTTAGGATGGGAGGATGTATTGGTAATGAGGGCAGAATAGTAACTGGAGCGTGTAGTATTTAAAGCAGATTTATATCGTTGAATGTGGTCCTTGTAAGCAATAAGATGCACATTCAAACCAGTTTTCCTGTAAAGGCGTTCAAGGCGATGACCAGTAGTTTTCAGTTCGCGAAGTGCAGGGGTAAACGAGGGAGACGTATGTGTAGAAGGTACGAGTCTACATTTTAGGGGGGCGTGTATATTAAGGGCAGTAGAAATAGAGGAATTATATTTAGCAAGGATATCCAGGGCACTAGTGTGTTCAGTAATGTCAGAAAGATATGTTTGCACAGATTCAGTAAACCGTGATGGATTAACAGAATTGAGGTTACGGAAAGTAATGGTAGATTTCACCCTAAGGCGAGGGAGAGGCATTTCACAGTTTAGTTCGATGAGGAGGTGATCAGAAAGTCCAATCTGAGAGCCAAGCACAGAAACACTACATAGACCAGTAGTACAAACCAAATCAAGTGTGTGACCTTTTAAATGCGTAGGAAAGTCAATATGCTGTACGAGATTGAAACATTCAAAAACTGACATGAGTTCATGGGAATCTGCACAATCAATATTAACATGTATGTTGAAATCACCAAGCAAGATAACAGAAGATGACATTGCACAGGAAAGGGTTAACAGTTCATGCAGTTCAGTGAAAAAATTAGACATTGATTTAGGTGGACGATACAAGGGAATTACAATCATGGGAGATGTACCAGAGATTTTGAGAACTAGATATTCAAAGGTTGAAATCACATGAAAGTCGATGGTTTTGACTGGGATGTTGCTACGGTAGACAGCAGCCAGACCACCACCCCTAGATGTCAAACGAGGTTTGGCCAGGTAGCTGTATCCAGAGGGAGTGAGGAGATTTAGGTGGAAATAGTCATTAGGAATTTGCCATGTTTCAGTTAGCAGCAGAAAGTCTAGGTCTTTCTCAGTTAGTAACGTGGAAAGCACAGTAGCCTTATTCGTGAGTGAGCGACAGTTAAACAGCGCTAATACAGGATGTAACACGCAATCATTGCGTGTGTGTAGATCAGTCAGAGACGGAGCACAGGATACAGTAATTAATGAGGTAAGATTTATTCCACGGTGGTTAGCCGGCAGCATGGAGTAGCGTATATCCGAGCGGTTAGACCAGACAGATGGAATAGATGAGGATGTCAAGCAGCGCGATGAGAAGTGGTGGCGACAGGAACGATGAATGTAACGCGGCCATCTAGCAATCCCAAGCTCCTTGCAGAGCCTGTATGTAGTCGCGTCAAGACGAGGGTGCGATTTCAGGCTACACAGTTGAGATAGCGAGTAGTTGAGCGCCATATCAACAACACAGCTGAATAATAAGCCCAGAGTTATAACTCTAAGCAGAGCAGGCACTGGAACGTTGCAAGTGGTGATGGACATGGTAGATGAAAAGGCACTTTCTCCAAAGGCGATTGGAGAACACACTACTCTTGCAAAAGTGCACAAGAGAGCCGCAGCACTCACACCGCTGATAAAGCACGATCAACGCAGTATGAAGACCTTATCAGTCAAATTAGATGGCAGGGGGTGCCCCACCATCCAAAATACTCTCCACGATAGAAAACCGAGGGAGTGGAGACTCACCCGGCAGCTATGTAGAAGGCCCAGTGGAGCGTGAAGATCGACAGACAACAGCAGAGTGGTGCGATTTGGATGAAAAGCCAGCGATGAATACGGGTTATCCAATCAGAGTTATAATCCACGGAAAATGACAACAGTAAAGTCCAAACTATAATCCAGTACAGTCAGGTATCCGGAAGAGCAGGAGAGGAGATGGAACGATAGACACAAAACACAAACAAACAAAAAGTTCCAGCAAGAAGCGGCAGCAAAAGCGCGCACAGCGTACTCTCACCGGAAGCGGAAACTCATAATGAGTTTGAGAAAAATGGAAGACCTCTTCAATTGTCGAGGGACCAAAAACATGGCATTTTAGAAAAACTTGCATTTACCATATACAGTTTTAAGGCTTACGCAAGTAATAAAGAGATCACTAAGGCTGCTGAGGCTCTTGTAGCGAAGCATCCCTGTTTGAAAGAAGCAGGATATGGTACTTGTTGTAATGGCTGGAAGAACAGCATCAAGTCCAAAATGGGCAATTACAGGACCAAAATGAGAAGGGCTGGATGTCAGGAAGTCGCTGTCAGTTCCGGGAAAAGAAGCTGAAGAAACCCTGAAAGTGAACCTTCACACTCCAACATCAAGGCGTGCTGAAGTAAACTTTTTACCGAACTTCCCCCAAGGAGAGGATCCTTCAAGTCTGGAACATCTAAGGCAGTCCATTGTTGAAGAGATGAAGACTGAGAAGAACCTACCCCTTATCAGCAAGATGATGCAGACCACATTCGCCTTGCTGCATCAGACTGTTGTAGTGTCCTGCCCATCTATAAAACAGTTAATGGACATCTGGCCTGCTCTTCAAATGCAGTCTGAGGTAATTAGGTCAATTCTTTAACTTAACTTACTTTACATTACTGTTAAGGTTGTTTTTCTTTATTGTAGGTGTATGCAGAGTTCCAACGGATAACAGACCAAGACCTGCCCAACACATTCTTTGCTGAACTTGATCGCCACACTCCTCGTTTGATTACCTTATTTAGACAGAAGGCTTCCAAAACTGGAAAGATTGCAGATGCTTTGGCTGACATTTTTAAAGTCCACGATGAACAGGTAATAATTATTATTAATAGGTTAGATCTTTCATAATTGCATTTTTCTTTCTCTGATTGCACCAGAAAAGTAAGCAGATTCAATTCAATTCAGTTTTATTTGTATAGCGCTTTTAACAATGGACATTGTCACAAAGCAGCTTTACAGAACTAAATGGATTCACAAAAAATATATTGTAAATATTTGAATTTATCACTGTGAATTTATCCCTAATGAGCAAGCCAGTGGCGACAGTGGCAAGGAAAAACTCCCTGAGATGATATGAGGAAGAAACCCAAAAGGGAACCTATCCTCATCTGGGTGCAAAGGATAGTGCGATTATAAATAAATCCCTTCTATTATTGTGCGCTATAAGGACAAGTAGTGCAATTATGCAACCAATAAATTCATCACAGTTTCCGCAAGAAGTCTGGTTGGTTAAAATCTATCCACTGTCCACTGATGGAGAGTCCTGAGTATGAAGCTGCTCGTGGCAACCGCAGCCCCAAAGCCACTACAGCAATCGCAGTCCCAAGCCATTACAGTACAGCTCCCCATATGTGATCCCCAAACCATCTCCACAGCCCCCAGGTGGCACCATCCCCAGCAAACCAAACGGTTCTTCAGGGCGTCCATATGGGGCCACCCCCAGCAGCAGCAAGCGAACTCAACCGATGAGAACTCCAACCAGAGGTAGGGCATCAGGATGGGTCAAGCAGCGAGGAGGAGCAGAAGGGGCATCAGGATGGGTCAAAATCAGATCAGTTTTGAATTTACATTAAGATATTGTGGTGGCCATTTGGTTGGAACTGTTTATAATCAGATTTGATCTATGAACATGGCACAGTATTTACATACTCATATTCTCAAACACACTCACCTTTGATGTCCACACAAGGCGTACCACTGTTCTCTATGCCCTTCCTCTGTATCTGCGTGAGGAAGTCTCTGGGTTTTTCAGATCATACATGGTAAGTGCCAGGAATCAAATGTAAAGCCCTTTCTATATCAACAAATTAATATGGTCATTTCTTATTTGCTACTGCTTATTTTAATTTGTTTATATACTGAAATCAAAACTTCTGCACGAGGCAATGCTAAGTGTCAAATTTTGTAATACAGACTGTAGGTTTAAATCAGAGGAAACTTACACCTTTTTATGTTAATTGGAAAGATTGCTGTTGAGTTAAGCTGCTCTCCTACATGTTTAACAAGGTGGCCCAAAGTGTGTTTTTGCAATTGTTTTTTATTATTATTTTTATATTTATTTTGTTTTAAAATGGAAGCTAATAGTTTATGATGATAATTAAAAGATTAAATGAGGAATTAATAAACATTTGAGTTAATTGAATACAAAATGCCTGGTTTTCATACTTATAATTTTTGAGTTCTTGGTAATTTATTGCAATGAATAAGGGGAATGAATATTAAGAGCTGCACATACTATTAATTTTCATGTTTCCTTACTCAATTAACTTAATTTACAGGTAATCAACCACTACATTTAACAGTGACTAACAATATTTGCATTGCTGAAATGAGTAATTTAAAGTTAATCATAAAGTATGTGTACTACTAACTCAAATAGTTAAACTCAGATAGTCAAAAACTTTGAGTTTATTAACTCAAAAAATTTGCGGCAACTGATTGCCTTACCTTTTTTGAGTATTGCTTACTTATTCGGGTTTACAGTGTAATGACAGCATTATGTGTTTGTGAACTGAAGTGAATTAGGCCACAAGTAGGCTTACTGAACTGGCACAAACTTCTGTTTTACCCATTGCTTAGTTTCTGGCTTTGCCACTAGCACGATCACCTGATGTGAACGATCACACATGTGCATCTTAAAAGGAACAGTGCACAAAGGTGTGGTTAGTACAGTTCAGCTTGCCAGACGAGACCACAGGTTTCAGAATCATGAAACCGACATGACCAAATGGACTAGCCATGCAGGGTGCCTCATCCAGGTGCTGTTCCAACGCCCAAAACGGCCCCACTAAACTCATATGAACCGTAGACAGAGCAAGTCATGCCCTAGCAGGATCCTGAGCGGCACCCATTCACACCAAGGATAAGTTCTAACCAGCATCCCCATCGCTATGGGACCCTGCAGAGCACATCTATGAAAGGTGGAGGGTAAGTACATTGGGCATTGACTACATCAGCTCAGTGGGCCTTGATGACAATGTCGCAGGAATATAAGCTCCAATTCTGCCATCGGGCCCCAGCGTTCTTGGGGTACAGAGCCACTGTGACACAAGACATTTATTCCCTCTTGGACAGAAGCATGATTGAAAAGGTAGACCCTGCTGTTTAGAACAAAGGGTTCTACTCAGCGTAGTTCCTAGTTCAAATGGTTTCCACCTGATTCTAGAATAGAGAAGACTGAGCTAGTTTTGAAAAGGACTAGATCTGACACTTATTTTCTTCTCCCCATTGCTTCAGATGGTCCTTTTTAGATGTCTTCCAAGAGTAGGCATGCCAATTCAATGTTCTACCTTCCACCTCTCTTTAGCACCACATTTCAGGATGTAGACAGGTGACTCTATCTCCTCTGTTGGCAAGAGGCATCACGATACATCCATTCAGGGCACATCCACCATCCTTGCTCACATTGCAGTGCTCAGAAAACAGCCCCCTAACACAAACGGGCCACACAATTCATCAAACTGAAGCTACATTCACTGAGAATGCTTGACACCCTGTCACCTGTCATGGATTTTATCTAATCAAAAGAGAAGACTCACTGAATTACCTAATGATTCACCCAAGAATCATCAGAGGCTCTCCGAGTGACTTCAAGAGTGGGGCCTCTTTATATTACAAACCCTGTCCTGCCTTGTCTACATGGCTCGCTACAACTTTTAAGACACATGGTAGGACAGACTGGTTTTATGGCTTTCTATAGAAAACTACTCCCAAAACAACTTAAACAATACACAGTTCTCCTAAAATATACTGCTATCCAAAAGACAGACTGGCTATGTTACACTGTGCACAGAATAATTTGCATAAGTTATGAAAATAATATTAACTTCAATGTAAGGAAAGATCAATATACACAGAATGGTGCACAAAACAAAAAAAAACCCTGTGGATGGAGGGTCTGCAGGCTGAAACACCTTGTTGATGAGAGAGATCAGAGAACGACCAGACTCATTTGAGCTGACAGGAAATCTACAGTAACTCAAATAAGCACTCCTTACAACCATGGTGAGCAGAAAAGCATCTCAGAACACATAACACATCAAACCTTGAGGTGGACAGGCTATAACAGCAGGAGAACCTGCTCAGAATAATCAGGTTGTACTTGTCAGCCAAGAACAAGAATCTGAGGCTATCATGACCATAGACGCACCGATACGGGACAGTTAAAAACTGGAAAAAGACCAGGTGATTTTTTTTCTTAATCTTCAACTGCCCAGTTTCTGTGAGCCTGTGCCCATGATAGCCGCAGATTCCTGTTCTTGGCTGATAGGAGTGGAACCCAATGTGGTCTTCTGCTGTTTTAGCCCATCCACCTCAATGTTCGATGTTTGGGGTATGGTGAGATGCTTTTCTGCTCACCACAGTTGTAAAGAGTGTTTGAGTTACTACAGTCAGGCTGTAGTATTTGGACAGTGACACAATTTTCATAATTTTGCCTCTGTACACCACCACAATGGATTTGAAATGAAGAAATCAATATGTGATTGAAGTCCAGACTTTCAGATTTAATACAATACTGCAATAACCGTTTAGGAATTATTATGTTTATGTCATTTCAACTATATACAGCTGGTACAGTACACAAACAAAACAAAACAACGTTCTTCCAGGTTTATGGTGCTACATAAAACGACACAGAAATACACGAGACTACACAGAATTAACTAAGACTACACAGACTTACAAAGGACTACATAAAGTACAAGTGTGCAAACATCTGCAAATGCCGCAAGTCAAGCACAAATTTCCTAAAACAGGACAATAGGCACAGTAAAGGACAGTGCACTGCTGACTTGTACACAGTTCTAGTGTGGATAAAGTGGACAGAGTGCCATATGTAACAGATTGTGCAAAAAGATATACCAATATAAAACAAAGATGCTGTAAATATACAGTTAGGTCCGGAAGTATTTGGACAATGACAGAGTTTTTGTGATTTTGCCTTTATACACCACCACAATGGATTTGAAATAAAACAATCAAGATGTAAACGAAGTGTAGACTTTCAGCTTTAAGAGGTTCCATAAAAACATGGCATTTACTAGTTAGGAATTACAAACATTTTAAACAAAGTACCTCCATTTTCAGGGGCTCAAAGGTATTTGGACAAACTGACATAATTGTAAATATAACCATAATTTTACTACTTGGATGAAAATCCTTTGCAGTCAATGACTGCCTGAAGTCTGGAGCCCATGTTCTCAAAACTCAAATTCTGAGTTTCCTCCCTGGAGGTGCTTTGCCAGGCCTTCACTGCAGCCACCTTCAGTTGCTGCTTGTTTATGGATATTTCTGCCTTCAGTCTTGTCTTCAGTAAGTGAAAAGCATCCTCTATTGGGTTGAGATCAGGCGACTGACTTGGCCATTGAAGAATATTCTATGTCTTTGCCTTCAAAAAGTCTTGAGTTGCTTTCGCAGTACGTTTAGCGTCATTGTCCACCTGCACTGTGAAGCGACATCCTTTCAGTTTTGTAGCAGAGCAGAGTAAAGCCCTATACACCTCGGAATTCATCTTGCTACTTCTGTCATCAGTAAACACCAGTGAGCCCGTTCCATTGGCAGCCATACATGCACATGCCATAACACTCCCTCCACCATGTTTGACACATGATGTGGTATACTTTGAATCATGAGCTGTTCCTTTCTTTCACCATACATTTCTCTTCCCATCATTCTGGTACAAGTTAATCTACGTTTCATCATTCCAAAGAATCTTATTCCAGAACATGGGAGGCTTTTTTAGATGTTTTTAGATGGCAAAGTCTAATCTGGCTTTCGTGTTCTTGAATGTTACCAGTGGTTTGCACCTTGTTGTAAACCCTCTATATTTACATTCATGAAGGCATCTCTTGATTGTAGATTTTGACAATGATGCCTACCTTCTCCAGAGTATTCTGAGGTGTATATGGCTATACTCTCTGCTCACATTCAGCCAAATGCTACAAAACTGATAGGATGCCGCTTCACAGTGCAGGTGGATAATGACCCTAAACATACTGCGAAAGCAACTCAAGACTTTTTGAAGGCAAAGAAACGGAATATTCTTCAATGGCCAAGTCAGTCGCCAGATCTCAACCCAATAGAGCATGCTTTTCACTTACTGAAGACAAGACTGAAGGCAGAAAGACCCACAAACAAGCAGCAACTGAAGGTGGCTGCAGTGAAGGCCTGGCAAAGCATCTCCAGGGAGGAAACTCATTGACTGCAAAGGATTTTCATCCAAGTATTAAAATTATGTTTATATTTACAATTGTAACTTTGTCCAAATACCTTTGAGCCCCTGAAAATGGAGGTGCTTTGCTGAAAATGGCTGTAATTCCTAAATGGTAAATGCCATATTTTTGTGGAACCTCTTAAAATAAAGCTGAAAGTCTACACTTCGATCACATCTTGATTGTTTTATTTCAAATCCATTGTGGTGGTGTATAAAGGCAAAATCGCAAAAACTCTGTCATTGTCCAAATACTTCCGGCACTTCACTATGTGCTTACTATGATTAATACAGTGTTAGCAGCAAAAGTACAGGTGGTCAATACAGTATTTTGTGTATGGTGTTTTAGCAGCAATTTAAGAATGAAATGTGCAAAAACTGCAAAGGGAATAGAGTGGTGTTCAGTTTATCATGAGTGTGTGTGTGTGTGTGTGTGCGTGCGTGTGTGTGTGTGTGTGTGTGTGTGCGCTTGCCTGCATGTTGTGCGTGTGTGTGTGTTGGTGTCAGTCCAGTCTCTGAGTACTGAGGAGCCTGATGGCTTGTGGAAAGAAACTGTTACACAGTCTGCCCGTGAGGGCCCAAATGCTTCAGTAACTTTTGCCAGACGGCAGGAGGGTGAAGAGTTTGTGTGAGGGGTGCGTAAGGTCATCCACAATGCTGTTGGCTTTGTGGATGCAGTGTGTGGTGTAAATGTCTGTAATGGAGGGAAGAGAAACTCCGATGATCTTCTCAGCTGTCCTCACAGGCTGCTGCAGGGTCTTCTGATCCAAGATGCAATTTCCAAACCAGGCAGTGATGCAGCTTCTCAGGATGCTCTCAAAAATCCCTCTGTAGAAACTGGTGAGGATAAGTTCAAGTTCAAATTTCAAAGCGTTTATTGTCATGTGCACAGTGAGGAAAAACAAGTTTCCCTGTACAATGAAATTCTTTCTTTGCTGTCCACATTGAATGCCACGACAAGTGCAAACTGTAAAATAAAACTGAAGAAGTAGAAATATAGATTATGTATATAGAAATATAGACTATGTACATCTGTATGTGTGAGTGTGCAATATTGACTTGTGCAAAACAATAGTATAGTAACGTGCAATATTGACTTGTGCAAAACAGTATTATAGTACATGTAGTAACAGTAATGTTTTCACATGTAGCAGTAACATGTAGTATATCTCTATGTGCGAGTGTGCAATATTGACTTATGTACAAAACAATACAGTAACGTGTAGCAAATTGAGTGCAACTACACAATAATAATAGCAGCAGTAACATTTACAAATGTGCAAATTGAGCTGTAGCAGTTCAGTCCACCTACAGTGGACTGGACTGTACAATGGAACTGGTTCTCTTGTATTTATTGATGATGTGACTGCTGACAAAAGCAGCAGGATGAATTCTGAAGTGTTTCGGGCAATATTATCTGCTCATATTCAGCCAAATGCTTCAGAACTCATTGGACGGCGCTTCACGGTGCAGATGGACAATGACCCAAAGCATACTGCAAAATCAACCAAAGAGTTTTTGAAGGGAAAGAAGTGGACTGTTATGCAATGGCCAAGTCAATCACCTGACCTGAATCTGATTGAGCATGCATTTCACTTGCTGAAGACAAAACTGAAGGGAAAATGCCCCAAGAACAAGCAGGAACTGAAGACAGTTGCAGTAGAGGCCTGGCAAAGCATCACCAGGGAGGAAACCCAGCGTCTGGTGATGTCTATACATTCCAGACTTCAGGCTGTAATTGACTGCAAAGGATTTGCAACCAAGTATTAAAAAAGTGAAAGTTTGATTTATGATTATTATTCTGTCCCATTACTTTTGGTCCCTTAACAAGTGGGAGGCACATATGCAAACTGTTGTAATTCCTACACCGTTCACCTGATTTGGATGTAAATACCCTCAAATTAAAGCTGACAGT
>CM040978.1:15555347-15586076 GCA_022985145.1 Pangasius djambal
TTAAGAGAGTGTGTGAATCTCTCTATGCTCTATTCCCATCTAGAGTCACAGGACTGTATTATTTCTGGTGACCCCCATTACAACACCTTTGATGGTAAATTCTACACCTTCATGGGTACCTGCACCTACACACTGGCCCGCACCTGCAGCAACAACACTGGTGAGTTGTTTCCACCATAGCAAACTGAATGACAGCCTGTAGTGTAGGACTGTAAGATGTAATTATCAGAATAATGTTTTCGTTTATATAGTTGTATTTTATCATTTGAAAATGTGGCCAAGAATTGCACCCACACAATATATAGGTAGTCTACTCTATTCAAAATCCATAAAAAATGCTTTTGAATATTTTTGAACATTTTGACATGCATGACGGTGAATGTTTGTTGCCAATACGATGTCTTTACAGGCCCCTGGTTCTCTGTGGAGGGAAAGAATGAAGAAAGAGGAATCTCTGGTGTGTCATACCTCAGGAAGTTGTATGTGACTGTCAGTGACATTACTGTGACGATGAGCAAGAGCAGAACCACTCTGGTCAGTATGAACTGTTAAACATAAAGAGTTTTTTAAAGTGTTTTATGTGATATGTATTTGGATTTAATTCCTCATTATTCCAATGGATTTGTTTACCATTAACAGCATGAATGAGTTTTTAAAACTCATGCTTATTTTTTCCCTTTTCCATTCAGTTAATCTATTCATATTATCCTTCCTTTGTTATATACAATTCTAATCTGCTAACCTGGTAAATATATACAATATGTATATTACCCAAACTCCTGTACCGCTCCTGTAAAGGCTGTTTCTATGTCTAATTCTCTTTTGCTTCTTCACCACTGCAGGTGAACGGTCATAAAGTAGCTCTACCCCACTCTCCCTCTCCTCTGATCTCTTTAACTTCGGCTGGGCAGTATGTTATCCTCACCACTCCTTTTGGCCTAGAAGTGCGCTGGGATGGCAACCACTACGCTAAGATCACTGTGCCCAGGTATTACATCAGGGACTGACTGATTTACCAACTTTTCCAAGAA
This sequence comes from Pangasius djambal, assembly GCA_022985145.1. NCBI lineage: Eukaryota > Metazoa > Chordata > Actinopteri > Siluriformes > Pangasiidae > Pangasius > Pangasius djambal. The sequence continues at coordinate 15,556,379 of CM040978.1, forward strand.
GTTGTTTCTTAGGATCATTAAGGGTAACAAGGCAAAAGATCTTTAGGATAAAGATCAATATCCATTACAATATCTCTCTCTCTCTCTTTCTCTCTCAGTACTTACTATGATCAGATGTGTGGTTTGTGTGGAGACTACGATGGAAACCCCAACAACGATTTTACCAAACCAGACGGTTCCCTGGCTGGCAGCTCAGATCAGTTCGGCAACAGCTGGCAAACTGATAAAGATGAAGATGAAACGTTAGTCCATTCTGTTGTTTCCCTTTTCCTCTTTGTGTATTAGCTTCTTTTTAATGGCTTGATTGGATGTCCAATTTTCTCAATTTATTTTTTAGGTGTAAGTCTGGTGTCACACCTGAACCATCATGTGAACCAAGTCTTGAGGCTGAAGTGTCTAAACCAGAGAAATGTGGGAAAATCACTGACTCCAGTGGACCATTCAGGTGAGCAAATTTGATTTATAAGATTAGATTAGCTGGACTTTAACACAGGTATAAATAATCCAAAAAGATACAGTATGTTCATTGTTTTTTAACCCACTTACCATGACTGGTAAAATATTGAATGTTCTTTTTTTCTCTCATCTGCTATATCTCCCTAACTCCCTAGGGATTGTGTAAAGGTTGTCAATCCTCAGCCGTTCTTCCAGAGCTGTGTGTTTGATATGTGCCGCTATGACGGACTGCTGCAGACTCTGTGTGACCAGCTCCAGGCTTATACCGATGCCTGTCTCAGTGCAGGAGCTCCAGTGCACCAGTGGAGGGAGCCAGACTTCTGCCGTGAGTCATATTCAGAAGCACAGCGGTGGTTTAACTCACTGAAATGACTGAATCTCTACACTGAACAGTGTTTAGCACTATAGATCCAAGATGCACTCTTTTCACTTTAATGTCTTGTTTATCCAAAATAAGTAATGTTACCAGTAGTTGATTTTTAAGTCCCTTTCCAATTTTAGGTTTTTATGTGAGCTAATTTTGTAAAGATTGCAGATCACAAATGTTAAGAGTGCTGTAATTACATTGCGTTCAACTTTTTTCTCTCTCTTTTCTCCACAGCTCTGGTTTGTCCCCCTAACAGCCACTACTCTCTGTGTGTGAGTTCATGTCCAGAGACATGTGTGGGTGTGAATGGCCCACCTGGCTGTGGACAGAAGTGTGTTGAAGGCTGCAAGTGTGACCCTGGCTTTGTCCTGAGCCACAACAAATGTGTACCTCTCAAAGACTGTGGCTGCGTGGACCTTGATGGCTCCTACCACCCTGTGAGTTTCACACACACACACACACAGAAGTAGGCATAAAACACACATTTTAAATATACTTAAATGAATTATCTAGCCATATAGAATAATATATTTATCACTAAACTAATTGACCAGTATGTGTGTTTCTGCATGGCCTAGGTGAATGAGAGCTGGCTCTTGGAAGGCTGTGAACATCAGTGTGTGTGTCTAAGTGGAAAAATCATCCACTGCTCCAAAACCAGTTGTCTACCTACAGAGACCTGCCAACTGCTAGATGGAGAGTACATCTGTAAACCAAAAGGTAAAATAAAATCCCTGTAGCATATACTCCTTATAGTTGATGAACACTTCAGACAGTTTAGAGTAATCACATTCTCTCTGCCTTTTTTACAGAGCCTACAAGTCCAGGAATCTGTTCTGTGTCTGGGGACCCCCACTACACTTCCTTTGATAAGAAGGTCCATCATTTCATGGGCTCCTGCTCCTATACCCTCACCAAGCCCTGCAATGAGACATCAGGGATACCATACTTCACTGTTGACACTCAAAACGAACATCGGAGCAATAACAAGAAAGTGTCCTATGTGAAATCAGTCATCATCAATGTGTATGGAAGTAAGATTATCCTGGACAAAGGCCGTAAAGTCCAGGTAAGAGGCATTTCACAGACTTTATATTGAATTGGAGTCATGTGTATATGGCAATTTAGTACTGTATATCTGTTTGTTCATCCAGCAGTTCATCCTTTCTTACTACAGGTAAATGGAGTTCAGGTGACTTTGCCCATCACTCTGACAAATGGTGTAAAGATCTTCCTCAGTGGAAAGTTTGTAGTGCTGGAGACAAACTTTGGCCTGCGAGTTCGCTTTGATGGCAATCACCACGCCGATGTCAGTCTTCCCTCCTCTTACAAAGGATTGTTGTGTGGAATGTGTGGTAAGATTCAAGGGCACAGTTCAACAGAATGATTAACAATCCATGAATATATTTCTTGTAGCGATTAAAGATAATTTACAAGGTATAAATGGTGCTCAAATTCTATTTATTAATATTCACATTTTTACATCAATGTCAAAGGAAATTACAACGATAACCCAACAGACGACAACATTATGTCAGATGGCAAGCCTACAGGCAACACCAATGAGCTTGGAGAGAGCTGGCAGGTGCCTGATGATAGACCAGAGTAAGTGATAGTGTTCTTAACTATTGTAATATAGTAAAGGCAAATGCAAATGGGTGTGTGGTGGTCAAACAGCTAAGGTACATGTTGGTACATGCCTAATAATTACAGAAGAAAACCTTGGAATGTGGGACTCATGAATTAATGCCCAAAGGTAAAACATGTTAGGACAAATACTTCAGTTGTCTGTGCATATAACTGGTGGCTGTAGAATTTTCTGGTTTTGTTTAGCTATTTGAAATGATCTTTCTGTTTCTTATTCTGGCTTCCAGTTGTACTCATGGAGGTGGAGATATTGAATGTAATAAAGATATTGAGAATGAAGCTAAGAAACCAACCAGCTGTGGAATGATCACTGATCCTGATGGTGAGAACACACACACATACACACACACACACACACACCAGGCTCAGGCTGAACTTCACAGAGCTTAATTTGATTGAAAAACTGTGTGCCATCTGGTGTCTTTGCCTAAGCTCTATCCCTCCTCTGTCTTCTCAGGAATCTTCAAAGAATGCCATAAATTTGTGCCGCCTAACCCATACTTTGAGAACTGTGTGTTTGACCAGTGTGGCACAGATGGATCTCCCGTGTCCCTCTGCCAGGCTGTTGAGAGCTATGCTGACCTGTGTGCCCAAGCTGGGGTGCCAGTTAACTGGAGGAACAACACTTTCTGTCGTAAGTGTTTGTTCATGGGCATGAGGTGTGCCTTAGATAGCAAATTTTGTGTCTTAGTTATCAATGAGGTCATTTCAGGCATGTTTTTCAACTTTTGTTCCTCATTAACTGTCACCTTCTCCTATCCTGCTTCTTCCAACCTTTAAATATCTTTCTGCAAATCAAACTGTTTGATGGTTTATTGAAGCCACTTAATCAGTCTGCTTTTTCTCTATGTCATTCAGCCCTGAAATGTGCTGTTGGCAGCCACTACGAGCACTGTGCTACTGCATGCCCCCCCAGCTGTCAGGATCCTGGCTCAGCCAGCACATGCACACAGCCATGTGTAGAAGGATGTGTTTGCGACGAAGGACTAATATTGAGCGGAGACAAATGTGTGCCCTTCAGTCAGTGTGGATGTACCGATAAGAACAGCAACTACAGACCTGTATGTAAAAGTTAATTTGTGTGCAAGTCTAGAAAGTGTGACAGAAAGAATTTAAAATTAGCCCCAGCCCCATCTATGATGCCCTTAGTGACCGTCTAAGGCTAACGGCATATTGTGTTGTTTATTGTACAATTTTAATAGTTGAGCTCTTCATACAGTCATGTTTTTAATTACAAAAGATGTCAATATCTGCATGTGTGCATTATTCAGGTGGGCGAAAGCTGGTTTACTAAGGATGACTGCTCTGAACGCTGCATGTGTTATCCTTTGAACAATGTGACATGTGAAGCATGGGAGTGTAGCCCTGCACAGGAGTGTAAAGTTCACGAAGGCCAGCTGGCCTGTGTGGATAAAGGTATGCACTGCTCCACTCCCACAGTAAAGTTGGCGTATTCACACAAGGCACATCCTAGTTCAAGATAAACTTTTTTGCTACATTTAAAACGCTGTCTCTTAACGCTTAAAGTTTGCAAATCACCATTCCCTGTTCAAGCTGTATGAGGTAACAGCTAACCAACAACCATGATTTAAACTTTCTTCTATTACATCAGTTATTCATTCAGTCTTTGATGTAAATATTATAATTTATTGACATGTACATTAATACGACAGCATAGGGACAAACTATGTACAAAATAAAGATTCCTTGATTAAGATACACGACAAACTCATATGGTAAGCCGGCACCAGTCCACTACAGAGGAAATTTCTAAACTCTATAAATCTGTGTGTGTACAGGAGTGGGTATTTGCCACATAGCTGGTGATCCTCATTACTACACCTTTGATGGTATCATGCACACCTACATGGGCACATGTACCTACACATTGGTGGAAGTGTGCAGCAGTTCCATGGTGACTCCTTTTACCATTGTGGGCAAGAATGAAGCGCGTGGCCAGCCTGATGCCTCCTACGTTCGGTCTGTCACTGTCTACCTTCCAGGAGCCAATGTCACACTGAGCAAGAACAAAAGAGTACTGGTAAGGGTCATAATAACAGAGAGTGTAAATAGGAAGACATGAAATGGATGGCATAAAATGTTTTGAACGGATTGGTCATATAAGCATGTATATAATGTAGTATCGCTAAGAATATAATACACCTGTGTAGTAGAAAAAAAGATTTGATCATATAGTCTTCTGGTTTTGCTCTCTATAGCTGGATGGGAAAAAGATTCGTACCCCCATGGATATTGCTATAGCCAAGGCCAGGGTGTTCACCAGTGGAGTCAACAGCGTGCTGTCCACAGACTTTGGCCTCATTGTCCAGTTTGATGGTGTTCACCATGTAGAGATCACTGTACCTGGAGACTACTTCAACAAGGTGAGAAAACAAGGCTGATGACACTGACAAGAAATAACTGCTCAGTGGCATCTAGTTAGCCCTTTTAACCCATGAAAAGAACTACAGGCAATATTCCATCGCAGACATAACATACTGTAAAAATTAATCATTTCAGGCAGTTGTAGTCAAGAATTATTGCTCTTTCCTCTGCTGCTCACATTTGTTTTCTGTCTCCTACGATGTTTGCAGGTATGTGGTATGTGTGGTAACTACAATGGTAATTCCAGTGATGACAACTTGATGCCAAATGGCCAGCCAGCTAAAGATGTCATAGAGTTGGGCAACAGCTGGAAGGTAGAGGGAGACAGCGATCCAGGGTAAGTACCTGACATACTCCTGACACTGTATGTGTCTATATATATATATATATATATAGTATGTATAAATAGTATATATATAGGTGTATGTGTGTACTTCAATTCCAGTTGTAATTAATATTCAGAGACACAATGATCAGTTGCCAATTGAATATCTAACACCCCAAGAATCAAATCAGATGATTTGAGTCACTTGCAAGATACAAATCTTTTACCAGGTGAATTTGCTAAATAGATGACCATGCTTGATTAATTTGCATTTGTCCAAGACTCCCTACTGGTACTTCACTGCGTAGTTCTATTTAAGTTGGAATCCATATTGTTCACTGTTAGCCTACAGAACAAAAACACTTGCTTAAAGTACATTTTCCATATTGAATGGAACATAAAAACAGATAATTGGCTGAGTTGGTCTTATTATTATTTATTTCATTCATTTATTATTTCTTTCTTTTATCTCTCTGTCAATCTCTGTCTCCTTAGATGCCAGCCAGACATACGACCGGATATTCACCCAAACTGCACAGCCGAGGAAGAGGAGGCCATCCGTGGTCAGTGTGCCAGCATCATCGAGTCAAACCAGTTCTTACCGTGCCACTCACTCATCCCTCCTGAACCCTTCCTGGTGAACTGCATCTATGACATGTGCGAGTATAATGGCATGGAGTCCACACTGTGTAACAGCGTGGAGGCCTATGCCCAGGCCTGCCAGAGCGCTGGTGTCAGCATCAGCTGGAGGAACACTACCTTCTGCCGTGAGTGATCCTCAGGCTACTCAGCTAGAGAGAGCTTAGTCTTGAGCAGTCTTCATACTGCAGTGATCACTAACAATGACCTCTTAGTATTTAAAAATGCAGTGTCATGTTGTTCATGCTTTATAGAGTCAGCTAATGAAGTTACGGGGTTAAGTAAAGAAAGCTCAAATGCAGAATGCCTCAGATTTATAACAACAGCTTTCCTGTTCTGACCTTCCATACAGCTCTTCCGTGCCCTGTGAACAGCCACTACTCAGACTGCACACCACCATGCCCTCCCACCTGTGCAGATCTTTTCCCTATTTTCTGCCCCCTGCCACCAAATGGCTGTGTGGAGGGCTGCCAGTGTAATGCAGGCTTTGTGCTGAGTGACGACAAGTGTGTACCACTTTCCAACTGTGGATGTGTGGACAGCAAAGGAGAATATCATGACGTAAGTTGCAACCTTGATCCACATACAAGTTAGAATTTTTCTAGGTTGAGCTTTAAAATGAGTGAAGTGTTATCTGAAAGGAATATTTACCTGCCATTTAGGCAAGCTCGTCATTAGGCTTCATTAGGAAGCTCTAAAATTTGTAACACACACAATGTTTTGAATTTGTGATACAGAGAAAACCAGCGTGGTCAGTAATCCTGCTGTGTGTTACAGGTTGGGGATTCTTGGGTGACAGAACACTGTGACCAGAAGTGCACGTGCAGTCAGGGAGGAGTACTGAGCTGCAAGGACTTTCAGTGCAGCTCCAGCTCGGTTTGTGCCCTGAGCAATGATGGCGAGCGCTACTGCAAACCTGAGCGTGAGTCCTAGGAACTAATAACCCTAAAAACACAGGCCTTTTCTCTTTTGGTGCACTTATAAGATATAATCCTTTATACGTACATTATAATACCCTTTTCCCCAAAATCAATCTTCCATCCTGAGAGTGCTGTTCAAGCAATATATATATATATATATATATATATATATATATATATATATATATATATATATATAAAATGCCATACATGCATGTGACTTTAATATTAGATTAATATTCTTTTATTCTTTTTTATGTTTTTAGGTTTTGACAAGTGCTCAATTTCTGGAGATCCGCATTACCGCACCTTTGATAAATTCAACCACCACTACCAGGGACCATATACGTATGTGCTAACCAAGGATCATGATCTACCCAGCTTCCTCACTCCCCTTACTGTGAGGGGTAAGAATGCCCGCAGAGGTGGCAGCAGCCGTGTCTCCTACCTGCATGAGGTTTATGTGGAAGTGTATGGTGTCAGCATTCACATTCTCCAGAAGAAGCGGCTACTGGTAAGAAAATGTGGGATTTGTGTTAAATGCAGCATACATGTATGCAGTAAAATTAAACATATAGTCTCAGGCACTACTGTAATGAAATTGAAAACTTGTCAAAAATGTAGTTTATAATCGTTGGGGATGAAAAATTAACCATACAGTTTCTTAAACCTGTGATCCCTCCCACAGGTTAATGGTGAGAGTGTGTACCCTCCATTGAGACCTAACCAGGGTATCAAGATCTCCTTGAACTCCCGCTACCTACAGCTCACAACAGACTTTGGCCTAACCGTGCGCTTTGATGGCAACATGCAAGGAGGTGAGAATAAAGACAAACCTCATGTGTGCATATTTATATGTTGGCCTAGTCACATGCACACACACTACATACAACACAGAACAAACACACACCTCAGCACTGACAGCACAAACCCCCTTCCCCCTGAACAGAGGTGATTTTGCCGAGCACCTACAAGACGTACGTGCGTGGCCTTTGTGGAAACTATGATGGACGCTCTAATAATGAGTATGTGAAGCCTGACGGCAGCCTCACCCGCAACCTCAATGAGTTTGGAGATAGCTGGAGAGTGAGTGACAAGCAAGGAAGGGAGTTCCACACCTCAGACCTGCCCCGGCTCAGCCGTTTGCACAAGTGAGTAAAGCACTTTCAAACTGGGCCTTAGTCACACCATTATCATCTGATCAGTTCTTACCTCACTTTATTCTTTATGCTAATAGTAATCATAATTAGACAAAACTACACATTACACTATATGATATACTACTCTACACACATACATTCTAGAGTATAAATAGCTTTGATTTTGATTTTGAATATCACTGGTGTGTCATTTTAAGCTTTCTTCCTACAAACTCTTCCCTTGTATCCCATACCCAGCCACAAAAACCATGGCTCTAATTTAGTCTCTCTCTCTCGCTCTCTCTGTGTGTGTCTCAGGAGAGAGGTTGAAGGAGATTTGGACTCAGGCTTTGAGACATTCGGATGCAGTGACGCTCAGCTGGAGGAGCTGAAAGGGAAGAATCAGTGTGGCGCACTGAGTGACCCTTCAGGGCCCTTTGCTCCCTGCCACATCGCTATTGAACCTGACCAGTTCCAGGAGTAAGTACAGTGACCTTTATTATTATAATGAGTTCTACCTGCAGAACACAGATGTTAGGAGTGTGTGTGTGTGTGTGTGTGTGTGTGTGTGTGTGTGTGTGTGTGTGTGTGTGTGTTCTGTACTCCAGGTGACTGATAGCCTTTACTGCAATGATTGTACTGTGTGCAGATAATTTCCTTATTGTAAAAACATTCCTGGTAGAGAAAGTGTACATTACTCTGACCATGATTGTGTGTGTGTGTGTGTGTGTGTGTGTGTGTGTGTGTTGCAGGGATTGTGTGTTCGACTTGTGTGCAGAGCAGAGCAATTCCACACTGCGCTGTCAGAGCTATGCTGCTTATGCCCTGGCTTGTCAGGAACAGGGAATTACATTAGGGGCTTGGAGGAGAGAACTGGAGTGTGGTATGTCACACACTCGCAGAGGAACAAACACACACACACACACTCTCTCTCTCTCTCTCTCTTTGTCACACTTAAGCTTTATCTTTGTTAATTTGCAGTAACTTTTTCATTTCTTCAGACTAACCGGATCATGTGTAATACCTTGTGTTTGTGACAATAACAATGAGTTATATTATGTGTACTATATGTGAGAATGGTTTTCAAGTTCTCAGCCCAGTAAAAAATACTCTTTAAGCAGTAGACTGCAGATTCCTCTAAATGAATTGGAGAAAAAAATTGTTTGTCTGTTACTATTGTTCCCAGATGTCTCAGTGTGGAAAAGCTTTAATTTTTTTTATTTATTATATACTGTATTTGCAGGCCATACAATAAAGCATGAGCAGATATAAAATTGCTAACTTTAATATGTAATATAATTTACATTAAGTGTTCACATTAAAAGAAAAATCAGTATTGTTATTCTAACAGTAGAGGGTACAAAAGCGTCAGCCGCATCTCTGGAAAAAGAACTAATGCAGTATATAAAAATTCATTCTTTTTTCTGCCCCACACATACCATCTGAATTTTACTGACAAACGCACATAGCATGTAATAGCAAATATAGCATGTAAATGCAAGCCAATAGCTTTAACATTCCTCCTGACTGGGTTTTCTCACTGTGTGCATTATGTTTGTATTGGGTTGTAGCTCTGTCCTGTGGTGCCAACAGTATCTACACAGCCTGCATGACTGCATGTCCAGCATCATGCGCAGACTTAGCAGCACCCTCAGAGTGCGAGCAAACTGCATGCTTAGAGGGATGTCAGTGTAATCCTGGATTTGCAATGAGTGGCGACGAGTGTGTTCCGTACAATGAGTGTGGATGCACCTATTTGGGCCGCTACTACACTGTGAGTCCCCAGTTATGTCTGTCTGCTGTACTGAGTTAGTATTGACTCAAGTAAGTAAGGTAATATGAGCTCAGAACAATGTGCATCCCATCACTTTTCTCTTTGCATGCACTCACAGCTGAATGAGCCATTTGTGACTGGGGACTGTGTGCAGAGCTGTGAATGTACAAAGACTGGTGCTGTTTGTCAGCCCAAAGGCTGCACAGACAACCAAGTCTGTACCATCATCGACACCATACTTGATTGCTACACCTGTGAGTGCCTCCACTTAAAACACTAACAATATGCACCTTCCGGTATGAGTCAGAAAATCTGTTTATATAAATTGTACATTGAAAATGAGTTCACATACAATGCCGCTTGTTTTCTAACCACAATAGTTTCACAATATACTTTGTTAAGCAAATATAAGTCCGCTCTAATTTCCTCTGTCTTTCTCAGTGAGCCCATGCTCAGACTCACCATGCTTGAACGGTGGCACTTGTACTGAGAACGGCAACAATAGCTACACCTGCATGTGTCCAGACGGCTTTAAGGGGGTCAACTGTGAGGAAAAAACAGGCCTAGGTAACTAGAAAAAAAATTATTAAGCAGAATTTGCCTCGGTGATACTGTACTCATAAAATAGCTGTAATGTGCTTTAAGGACTGACTGTCATACTTCCCCTACTGTTCTAACAGATCAGATAAGCATCATTCTGATTGGAGTCTTGGTACCACTTGCTGTCATCATCATTATCGTAACAATCGTGTGCCTCTGCAAGAAATCAGACAAGTATGTACAGGAAACAAAAAGAATTCAGTTTTCACAGTTAAATATTGTCCAGCTATGGCATTCCCCATAACAATCAAAATTAAAAGGTTGTTCATTATCTATGCATATTGCATTCAAAATGTCAGTTGTAACGAGGTCAGTGATCAGATAGTGACTGTTGTTTTCAGTACTCTGTACTGGAGCATTTGGATTTCAACTGAAATAACTATCAGATTAAAGAATTTCAAATGTATTTGATTTGAATAATGTATGTTGTAAAGAGTATAACAATGAATGTGAAATGGCATTCTCTTCTCAGGTTCAGAAAATACAGTTATGATAGCAGTAGCAGTAACAGTCTACCACTGGGAAATAAAGGTATGTGTGGTGTTTTCCAGTAGAAGTTGTTTTTGATAATACTGAGAAACGGTATAACTTGATTAATGGACCTAACATTTGCCAACAGATCCTCCCTATGAAAATCTGGATGACCGCAGGAAAAGTGTGGACAGCTCGGTGATAATGTCTTCCAAGTTCTGAATCAGCCATATGTTCTAATTGAGACATGATTTCATTTTGTATTTATTGAAATGAGAATGCTGCAGGAATTAACACATGAACAAGAACTATTCAATTCCAGTGGATACGTTTGCCAATTGTGAATATGTTTTGTAATCATCTTTCATAAGTTATTTGTAAACCTTATTGTAATTGTTGGTACAAGGTGCAATAATCTATTGACTTAATGAAACAATAAGTTTTTTAAACACTATGTTGTTGGGGTTTTTTTTTTTTTTTTTTTTTTTAAAAGAAACATTACAAATGCCCACATCCATTTATTCGGTTCTTTCAAGTGCATTACCCAGTAGGTAATCATACTTTGTCACAAGCTTTAAACACATTTTGCAGTTTAAACACTTCAGATAATAAGAGTAAACCTTTAGACATCAGCAATCAAACAATCCAATGACAATCCAAGAAAGATAAAAGAATTACAATAAAGTGCTTAGATGAAAAAAATAATAATAATTCAATAACCCATATGATAAATGTACCAATTTGATTCCTATGATGTAATACAAAAAATAATAATAATAATAATAAAACATGAAACTTCATGTATTGAGCATGTTTATGGAGTAGTATCATCTTCAAGCCCAGAGTTTGAAATAGTTGGACTAAAAATCTGTTGGTTTGTTGAACGTTGAAATAACGAGAGGAGTTCTTCTTACTGAAGCCATGGCATTATAATCACATTTTCGTGCCTCATACAGTAAAGTAGATCAGCCATGCTGATCATATTTGTAGATATTAGACCACAGAGAACTGCAAAAGAGAGAGAGCTTTTAAGCAGGTAGCTGCACTGTCTAGCTAAAACTTTGTTATGGAATACAAACAAACTCTGTTTATTGCAAACAGGTCATCATCATACCAGCACTGAATATTAATGCACGCCAATTCTCTATTCAAGGGGTCAAATCTGATCAGTCATGCAATGATTGTAATGTGAAATCAGGCAGGGGGGCTTAAAGCCTTCTGTTCATTTATCAATACAGCTGAGAGGCATGTCAGCATCTGCCCCCAAAGACCGGCACAAAATCAATACACACAAATCAATAACATGGTGCTGGTAGCCACCGTTGGAGCACAGAACTGCAACATGGGACTCATTGAATATAAGTATAAAGTATAGAAATAAATCAAAGTGATGTCAGACAACACAACGCCCACCAGGAGGAACATAAAGTGGCTCATCAACTCATCTGTGGGCATCAGCATGGTTGTGTGTATGAGGGAGAGTGCTTATGTCAAGCATAGCACTAGGAGGAAGGGGGGGGGGGGACCTCAAGCTGGATATGGCTGAGATCAAGAGAGAACATTCCATATTCCATTAAACGTATAACAATCATGTATTAGAGAAGGAAGCTGTTATATGTGTGAATGTTACTAATATCTAAGACTATGCTACACTGGAGCACTGTAGTTTCCATCCAAAGATTGCATAATATTTTAATTTGGCCTTTCAGAACAGTTTTTTAACCATCATGATCATAGTCAGTCAAAGAGACAGTCAAAAACTGACGCTGCACTGCCTCAGTAATTTGCTTTTAAGTTTCCCAAAAAACAACACTTAAGATTGAAATGTACTGTGATAAATAATAGCAGCTTATATCAGGTATCAATAATCAAAAAAGCCCAATCAATTTAAAGGCTCATAAATTAAGTGTGTGTATATATATATATATATATATAAACATTAAAACAAAGAAATACAAAGGATTGCGCAGGAGCAAAGGAATGTATGTAAATATTAAGACTGGCAAGACCACGAAAAATAAATAAATACATTTACATTCAGAAATATTTTTAAAAATCTAAAAAAAAAAGAAAAAAAAAAAAAGGTATCCACTGGTGGAGGTCAGTGGAACAGCATACTGTAATAGAGAACAGTCAGAAAAGACTGACTCACAAATGTTATAAACAAACATTCAGGCAGGTTGACTTCCAGTCAATTCCAGGTTCATGACCCCATGTGTTTCCTCAGACACTAGTCTTCACATAGTGCACTGTGCACTGAATTAAGGAGTGACAAATTTAAAACAAGGCCTTAAAGTGACTGAACTACTTCATAAATTTGTGGATTACAGCATTTCTGTGTTCTCATTTTACCTGCCTTGTCAATAGACAGTAGCATATTTTGAGCCTGATCTGAAAGCAGATGCGGAGCCTTAATGCACAGCATGTAAACAATGAACATGTAGAAACATAAAAATCAGCCCCTCACTTGAACACTACTAAAACTAAAAGACCCTGTGTCTGCTACATTACAGAGAACCTTAAAACATTCCACATTACACTTTTCCAGATAATTAAAAACTCACTACAACTAAGATTTCAAAATTAAATTCCAGTGTGACACTACCTATTCTTCCCAGTGATGCATCTGTGTGTGTGTGTGTGTGTGTGTGTGTGTGTGTGTGTGTGTACATTTAGCTGTGTGACTCCAGCACCAGCACTTTGCACTCGCGCTTGGCGATCTTGTCGAGAGATAAAATGCTCCGCTCCGGGGGGAGGTAGAGTGGCCGACCAACAGGAGAACCGACAGGAGGAGTGATTGCACGCCGTTCCATAACACTGCCTGTCCTGCAATGAGAAGGAAGTACAAGTTTACAGTTTCAGTGTATGAAGGGACAGTGTGGTTGCACAATCATCTAGCTTTTGATCAGCTGAAATCTCCTGTGATGTTGTTCATTTAGGCAGGTGAGAACACAGAAACTGCACTCAGTGGTAGACCAAAAAATAATCGGTCTGCTCCCAAGTTAACTGTAGCATGGTTCAATTGCAGTGAGAAGTGATTCAAAGCAAATGTGCCGGGTATTTTGGGCTGTGGGACACTTTTTTTTTTTTTTTGGTAGATGCAAGCTGCTGAACTGAGACATGAGGTGCAAAACTAAATCAAATGAGGGAGCTGCAGAAATGCTATGTGCTCTAAATATATGAAACAACAAATAAAAAGAGAAAGTAAAAGCTGGAAGTGATGCACAAAATATTTTAAACTAGTTATTTATATAATTATCTAACCATTTATTTCCAACTGGCTCCATGCCCTCTGGGCTCAGGTGATTTTTGTGATTTGTGTCTAACGAATGAATGAGTTTTACAAATACGTTTTCAGCCCTACCTGCTTTTTTGCTTTGTTTTTTATTTAGTTTAATTATGTGCAACCAAACCAAGAAGAAAATGAATGAAGTACCAATATTACTCAGATTCTGACTCAACAAACTGATTAAAAGGCATGAAAGCCCGCTTATATTAATTCTGTGCACACAAGATCTGTCACCTTGTCAGTGTGTGTGTCCATACCTGGTGAGGTGGGATTTGGAGGGCTGCTGATGGGAGAAAGACTGTGAGCGGCCCAGGCTCAGGCTGGCCTGGTGTCGGTCCAGTATGTCTCGTACAGCAGGACTGGACGGACTGTTCTTACGTGAGAGAGGACGGGCTTCGGGGGGAGGGTTCGACACGGATGCTGTAAACTGCAGCTTTAGTTTCATGTGCTGACTCAGCTAAAGGGGGGAAGGGGTTGGATATTGGAAGCAAGATTAGGTAAGGGAATGATGAGATGCATTCGCTCTAACAAGCTGGTAAAAGATTTAATCTTATTCTGGACTTCAAATGAGACTTTTGTCCACTGATACGAAGCTAATTACTCTGCCTTCAATTCAAGCTTTCTCGATTTCAGACAGTGAGCTATTTTTGCAACTCAAACACACACTACCTCAAAGAGGCCAGCTTTGAGGATCTGGAAGGCCACAGACACAGAGAGAGTGCTGCCTTTGCGACAGTAACCAAGGTTACTTAGAGGAGAATGACACACTACTGCATTTACTGCCGGGTCCTCCTTCTGCCCACGGCCTAGAGGGAACAGGGAGAAGGATGAGAAGATTAGCTGTAAAATAAGAGAAAAAATGAGGACAAGAGGTGGAGTGAAAATGAACAGTGATCTCCTGAGTCTAACCATTTTCACACAGCCATGATGTCTGGTTTCAAACTTAACCCAGATTTTAGTTCCCCCACATTTCCTTCTTCCATCTGCAGGGTGTATATTACAAATGACTTATTAGCACAGGAAAAAAAAACCCTGGTCCAATAAGCCTGACATCAGTTCATCTGGCATGCTAACACACAAACACACACTGCTACAGTCATACCCAATGCACTCCCTGAAACAACAGTAACTTCACTGACATTTTACTTCTTTGACTTTTAAAATTGTATATAAAGCTGTCTACTTTAACACGTCTATACTTTATCTAAGTGTTTCTATATTTAGGCTGTTATCAGCTTACATTCCACCTCGTTAGGGTTTTTCTTGGTAGCCTTTTCTTTTCATCTCTTAGTCTAACGCTGCTTTACGCTTCAACCACTCACTTCCTTTTCTCACTTCTCACCATTCTGTACATACTTATGACTTTCAGACTTAGTAAGATAAACCAGGTGACTTAAGATGGCTTTTAAAATGGGAAGTTCTACACATCAACCTTTTCGTAAATAAAAGTTTAACGTTTTGAAGGAAGAACCCAACAGAACTCAGAGAAACAATGAGCTCCATAATTTCTATCTCTAGAATTCTATCAGCTATTTTTGCCATCCCTCTATGGCCTTCTTCCTCACCCTCTGGTGTCCAGACGAGCCGTACAGCCAGGAAGTCCTGCAGGTTGTTGAGGAGTGTGTAGCGCACTCTGAAGTGCTCATGAGCCCTTACGGCACTGGGGCAGCTTGCGGTCATGATGAAGTGAGGCCGGTCCAGTCTGATGCTAGGCACACTGTAGTGTGTGTAGATGGAGCTGGTGAATGGCAGCTTGGGAGTGGACCACTGGAGGACTGCTATCAGTGGCACCTCAAGACCCTGGGTCACAAACATTCACTCAGCTGCATTATGTATAGCAAGTACACAAACTGTTTTACTAATTGATCTTACTATTAATCAGTTTATGGAATTAATATTAAATAATAAAAACTCCATAATACTACGAAGCTCCATCATCATTATTCTCTGCGCACACCTCATTAGAATCATCCTGGGCCTGGTCACTGAGCTGCAGTTGAAACAGGAAGTTTTGCTGCTCTAGAGCACTGAGCATGCTGGGAAGGTGACTAGACTCACTGTCCATCCTGTAGAAGGACGCCATGGCAACCTCACCTGACTGATGGCTGCAGCAGGATAGAGATAGTGAAAATATTAGTATTCCAATAAAGTATTCACACCAACCAGGGCCACAGTTTACTTAATTCTTTAGCATATACTGAAGTTACACACTTAAATATTTCTAAAAAGTGGGAATTAATATAAAATTAAAAGAAATTAGAAATAGCAGTAACGTGTTTATAGAGGGGCACATCAATGAAACATGCATTATCTACTTAAAATAATGATCTACTTAAAAATAAATTAATTCATAAATTAGTTAATAAGATCATACCACACATTGTCGACCAGCAGCACGGAGCCATCAGGCATCATGGGTAAATAAGAGGCATTGAAGTTGGGCAGGATTCGCACATCATGTACACACACCTCCTCCTGAGAGCTTCCGTTTAACACTTACATGCATAAACAGGATGTAGCACACACAGGGACGGAAGTCACAGAAATGAAGCACTGGTGCACAACCACTTCAGGTTATCTCCAGCTGTGTAAAAGCTGGCTTACTCCTTATTCCATGATCAAACCACAACATGAATTCACTAGTAACCTTACACTGAGCAACCTGACACCAACTGTGCAAATATATTTTATACAGGTTATTGGGAATGGGGCTCAGGTGAACTGTTTCTATAATAATATGAAGATGGTTCTGTTCTCATTTCTATCAGATATTCTCAGAGGACCTGATAACAGTATCTGCTCAAAGAGTAAAATTACACTCCACTTGCTTTTAGACAATCTTTCGTTTTATAAAGAGAGTCCACTGTGACATTTTGCTTATTGTTGAGGCAATGTTATTTTTCCAAATGACCCCTATAAAGCTTGCTTCTAAATAAAATAATAGTAGGTGATTCTATGTCAAATCAGCCAGACTGTGGAACCATACCATCACGGATTTTGGTCATTTTTAGTCCTGTTAGTACAAGTATGAGACTTACTTATGAGACCTACTTCTGTCAACCTGTATCAATGAGATCTAATGAGACCTTTAACTTCACTTCCTCACTTGCATTGGATCTAATTTTTAAAGTCTAATTTTTAAAGGTCTTTTTTTTTTTATTTATTAATAACAGACCATAATATGGTAATAAGCTTTCCAGCATACCTTTAAGTACAGTCAGATGCTTCCCAGACACAGTCATCTGCTGACACTTCACTGTGGGCGGAGGAAGGACGTTTAGAGTGGTGCTGACTGAAAGTAGAAAATAAGGGGAAAAACTGATTGCTGAATTTCTTCATTACAGTCACAAATCAATACATTTTCCACCTTATTCGGAAAAATGCCCATCAGTCTTTGAAATAAATGAGAATTAAAATGCATTAACCTGAGCCCAATGGTAACGGATAACAAATCAGTCAGTTTAAAACAGAAAAAAGACAAATAGAATAGAACAGATTCATGAAACATGCTTAGAACCTAAGCATGAAACATTTAGAATAACTAAAACTGAAGATGTCTTATGTGGCATAATTCCCGATTTATGACCAGGAAAAACCCAAAGAAACTCAACTCAACTCAACTCATAATTCCTACTCAGCAACTCAGAATGGTCTCCTCAATTCTGAGTTCCTCGAGTTCAGCAAGTGGCATCAAATCAACATTAATCATTACACTGAGCTGGCTAGCTTGTTGCTCCGAGCTCTGACTTCCTACTTCTGAGGTGTCAAAGGCAGCATTAGAAACTGAACACATCATGATAGTGTGTTGCTTGGTTTTACTGAGATCAGCAGAAAGTGAGCACTTACCTTGGGCTTTGAAGGTGTTGAGGTCCTGGCGGAAGGTTTGGCACGGGCTCTTCTGCTGAAGAATGCTGAGGTAGCCATGTTCCTGGATCTCAGCCTTCTCCTCCTCCTGTTTCCATACAGTCACTATGATCTGGACAAGGCACAAGCGAAACACATCTGCAATTCCTGATCCAAAAGGGGACATTTATATTTTTTGAGTCAGTCATTATTAGAAGGTGCAGGTACACCATAATCAACAATAAAACATTATTTTTATTAGGTATAATTTTGGCTGAAGTGCAAAACTAATACAGCACAAACCATAGTTCGACTTAGTGATAGTGATTTATGATATCATCAACTTTTCTGTTTTCATGATTCTTCTGATCGCACAGAATACAGTGATGGTAAAAACTCTACACACCCCTAATAAAATGGCAGGTTTTTGTGATGTGAAAAAAAAATGAAACCAAGATAAATCATGTCAGAACTTTTTCCATCCTCAATGCAAAATTACAACATATAAAAATTCAGTGGAAAATCAATCAGAAACATTTTAGGAAAAAAACAGGACAAATAAAAGCTGGTTGCATAAGTGTGCACACCCCTAAACTAATACTTTGTTGAAGCACTTTTTGATTTTATTACACCACTCAGTCTTTTTGGGTAAGAGTCTATCAGCGTGGCACATCTTGACTTGGCAATATTTTCTCACTCCTTCTTGCAAAAACATTCTAGATCCATCAAATTGTGAGGGCATCTCATGTGCACAGCCTGCTTCAGCTCACCCCATAGATTTTTAGTTGGATTCAGGTCTGGGCTCTGGCTCGGCCATTCAGAAACATTGATCTGCTTTTGGTTAAGCCATTCAGATGTTGATTTGGACGTACATTTTGGGTCACTGTCATGCTAAAAGGTGAAATTCCTTTTCATCTACAGCTTACAAGCAGACACCTGAAGGTTTTGCATTAAAATCGACTGGTTTATGATTCATGTTTCCCTCCACCTTGATAAAAGGCCCAGTTCCGGCTGAAGAAAAGCAGCCCTATAGCATAATGCTGCACTGTGGTTATGGTATCTTTTGGTGATGTCCTTTTTTTTTTTTTGGCACCAAACATACCTTTTGAAATTATGGAATTAATATAACTTTTGGAATTGGTCTCATCAAACCATAACACATTTTGCCATATGTTTTGGGATGATTTATTTGAGCTATATGTTTTTGTGAGAAAGGGTTTCTATCTAGCCAGCCTACCCCATAGCCCAGAAATGTGAAGAATACGAGAGATTGTTGTCACATGCAGAGAGTAATCAGTACTTGTCAGATATTCCTGCAGCTCCTTTAATGTTGCCGTAGGTCTCTTGGCAGCCTCCCTGGTAAGTTTTTGTCTTGTTCTTTTGTAAATTTTGGAGGGACGTCCTGTTCTTGGTGACGTCACTGTGGTGCTCCATTTTCTCCAAATGTTGCTAATGGCCTTCACAGTGCTCCATCATGCATATAATGTTTTGGAAATGTTTTGTACCCCTCACCTGATCGATAATTTTCGACAGTGAGACCCTGTACAGGATTTGTCAGCTTTTTGCAGACCATGGCTTCAACAGTCAGATGAAACTAAGAAGATGTGAAGAAAATCCTACAGAAACAGCTGGTCTCTATTTGGGGTTAATCAGAATAATTTCATTGATGACAGCTGTAGGATAATTACTTTTGAACATGAGATTGAATGTGATTGGTTCATTCTGAACACAGCCACATCCCCAGTTATAAAAGGGTTTGCACACTTATGCAAAATGGTTATTGTAACTTGTTTATTTTTCCTGTTTTCCCCTAAAATGTTTCTAATTGTATTTCATTTGATTTTTATATGTTGTAATTTTGCACTGTGGGCGGAAAAAGTTCTGATATGATATATCTTGGTTTAATTTTTTTTTTTTACATCACAAAAACCTGCCATTTTAACAGGGGTGTGTATACTTTTTACATTCACTGTGTATGCATGGTAGTCTGCAAAAACCAGCCAGATGAATTCTGCCAAACAGACAAAAATGATGAGAAAACAGGTTTTGACCGAAATTGAGTTTTCCCTGCCAATAATACTGTTTGACATCTCTACTTCAGGAAACCATAAATATATTTCACCAAAACAACACGGAAATATTTTAGATAGTTATATGTCATCATAAAATGAACACAAGCCTAATGAAATCAATCTGTGATCAGCTACCAGCTGTCAAAATGTCTGAGATGCTCCTGCATCGTCACATCATCATCAAAACAGAGAAGAGTGCTTACATCCTCTGCACAGATGACAGTGAACAAAGCCTTTAAAATGTTTAAATGACCAAATAAAAACATTAATGACAAAAAATTTAACCAGCAAAACATATTTTATTGAATAAATGAGCAATTATTATTACAGAACTAATGTCACCAGAGTGAACAGAGATCTGTCAGGTGAAGAAACAATGATGAGACTCGTGTTTAAATTCCACGAGTGACTTTTACCTCAGGTGACAGAGACTGATGTGTATGATGCTGAAAATCAAAGGTGTAATATATTTCCTATTGTTAACTTCTTAAAAGTCTTTATAATGTGACAGAAGTGGTGTTTCTCCTTAAGCAAGCTAGGTTACAAATGTAAAGATTTTGCACCTATTGAAATTGAATCTTTAAATGTAAATGAAGTGTTCTCCCTTTTTCACTTTTGGCGGTAACCAGGTATTAAAATGCTTTAACTGTACTTGTGGTTGGCATACATTCAAAAGAGTAACATATTTCAGTTCAGGAAAGCCTGTAGTTTGCATAACAATATATCATAAAATGTCAAAATTGGATCATGTGAAAGGGTTTTCCAGGCCTCCACACACAAAGACCACAACGCTTTAAAATTTTGGTAATCTTGCAAATGACAAAACCTAAGACTAATGGACAGATGCAAAATACCATCACTGTTTTTACCACTATTATGTTAGCGACTACAAAGTACAGCCTGCCACTGAGCTGCATCTGGGCACATCCAACTAACATTACTGAGCACATAGGAGAAAGAGGTAAACAACCCAAAGACACAGTTGCAAATACATGCAATTACCCCTAGGTTAATAATATGCTGTTCTTACCTTCACTTTGAGTGTGTTGACTGGGAGTTTATCCAAGGACACAGTCAGGGGGAAGATGACTTCATCATTCAGAACCACTGGCTCATCCACAGGTGACTGAACAAGATTGCAAGTTGGAGAAACACATACCGCAAAGGGCAATAAGCACGTTGTAACCACCCACTACATTACACCTTACAGATAACCTGTCACTTGTATTTGAGGAGCATTTAGCATAAAGGTTTACACAAATGGGTGTAACTACAGAGACAGCTGTGCAAACACTAGACCAAGGCCCAGACTTCATTCGGAGAGTCGTTATTCTCATGGAGTGTTTTCATACATATATTTTAAAGCATACAAATAACGGTTTTATTGTGCAAGACGTGTGGTAATGGCTTCTCAGCAATACAATGACTGCACCATTGCTGGAGCTAGTGTTATTGTTAGGTTATGGTCCTTCATACTGCATGAGGAACCATTCAGAAGGCCAAACGTTAAACCACAACCCATTTAGGAAACCGCATGTATTCACCTCTGTCCTCAGGTGTAGGTATACAATTAGTAACTGCAGCCAATCTTTTGCTTTGTACAGAATACAATGGAAAGCCTATATTATCATATAGGACCACTGCTGACCAGAGTAAATTATTACTATCATTATTATTATTATTGTTGTTATTATTATTATTAATAGTAGTAGTATTCAGTGATTGATCACTATGAGCAGAGCAATGACACTGACATGGTAGTGGCCAATGCATTTGTATGAGAGTTCTTGTTTGTTTATTTATTTTTTCCAAACACCGTAGACTTACTGGCCACTTTGCCGCATATCTTGTTGGTCAATCTGATACCTGTACAGTTTGACACTACAGCTGACCTTTTTTTTCATCTTCAGTTTAAGCTAAATGCCGTCTCTAGCCTTTATTCAGTGGTCAGCTTCTAACCAAGGGAAATTTTAGGTTCACAACTCTGTGAGTGTTTAATAAATTCCCCGCAACACAGCTGCACCTGAGACATTTGTACCAGTGCCATACTGACCCTAACATACCTCTACCATGTCAGTATCATTACTGCAAATTACTGCACAACACAATAGCTCACCACCCAAATATAATCCAGTCAGTAATGCTTCTATGGCACCCTCTTTCCAGTGATGGATCGAGCAAAGGATGTAAAACAAGTAGATGCACCACAGTCAGCAAATGTAAACCTACAAGGCGTACCAGCGTGGCAGGTGTACCTGATAAAAGGGCCAATGAATGCTATGTGTACCTAAGAAAGTGGAGTGTAGGCATAGGGCCGGTTCAAACAATCTGTTTTCACTCATGGGTCTGATGGCATCTATGAAAGAGCATATATTATAAGGAAGCTAGTTATTGCTCAGACGTCACACACACACACACACACATATATATATATATATATATATAAACCTTTTTGTGTATATACATATAAAAAATAAAAATACATAATGAAGGCTGCTGGGTTTTGCTGCAAAAATAAGAAGTAAGTGTGACAGTCTAAGTCTCCAGAAGAACTGTGACTGGTTCTGCAAGATGCTCAGTAACACTTACAGCTCATTTCCTTGTAAAACTGCACAAATAGTACACGAGACTACTATTTATTTTTAAAGCGAAGGATCGTCACACCAAATATTGACTTTGTTTCATTTATTACTGTTTACTGCTCTTTATAGTATTTTTTTTAATGTAGAAACATTTAATTTCATTATGTTTGAAGGCATTATATATATATATATATATATATATATATATATATATATATATATATATATATATATATATATATATATAATGTATCTATTAAATGACGCTGGGTCATTCAATAGATAAATAAGTTTGTCTATAAAGGTGGCCCACCTGCACCGGAGCTCTGCGGAACTCCCTGGCGCCGTTACCGGGGTTATTGTGGATGAGAAGCGGCTTACACTCCCTGAATCCCCGGTATGTGGTGGCTCCTCTGGCTGAGCAGCTCGCCGCTCCATCATCTTCATCACTCTCCTCCTCCTCGGCTCCATCTTCCCCGGAACGCTCTCTCCCCCGCGCCCTGCTCTCCCCCGGACACACGCTGGCGAGCGCGCGCAGAGACGCAGCCAGTTCCCGCCAGCCGCGGCCCGCGCGCTCCTCACTGCACCCGGAGCCAGAGCCGCTCTGCGCGCGCAGCACCAGCAGGAAGCGCACCGTCTCCCCCAGGTACAGATGGCTGCGGCGCGGGAGGCTGCGGTACCGAGCCGGGTCTGACAGGTCGGAAATGGGCACGGCGGGGAAATACATAAAATACTCGCACTGCGATTCCATCATCAAAACCATGACTGGGATGTTATTATCACCGCGAAAGCAGACAGCTAGCCAGCTAAGCTAATAGATCCAGGTGGCCTGTTTAACTAGCAGCGGGGAAACATCCTCTCCCCAGACATAAATCATCGAATCGCCCTGATTCGTCTCTCGTGTAGGTCTAGTTACATGACAATTCTCCGCGATAAATACAATTAAAATACAGCCTGTTTTGGGCCATGTCGTTGCTCTGTCAGCTCCTGCGGTACATTCAAACCAGCCTGCAGGCCTATTAATCGAATCACGATGGCGTACAGCTAAGGAGCTGAAATACAACTAGGCAGGAACAGTAGATTATCGAGAAACAAGCCTGAGATAGTTCTATGCTAACAAACATCAGCTGACATGGACTTAATAAAGCTAACCAAATACTGTCTTCTGTTGGAAAAACAAAATGTGAACATTGAAAAATACCACCTCCAGTTATCACTAGCTATGCACTTATCTAATCCTTTTTGATACCACCTTTTCCAACCCTGCTGAAAATCAAGTTCAGTCTGATCAGCTGCCAAAACACAGGACAAGCTGGTTAGTATGGTAGACCATCTTTGCCAGTTTTTTCCAGCCTCCTTCTTATTTGTTATTGAGTGTTAAGTTTTAGCCTTCACCCTCCCCAGTTGGTCGGGGAGAACTGGCTGGTGGTGGGAATGTGACAGGTGACCAAATAAGTGAGGACTTGGTAAAATAAATAAATAGATAAACAAATAAACAGATAAATAAATAAATAAATAAAATAGGGATATGAGTTTTCTACTTCTGTTGTGTTGTCTATGTCTATGATATTGCACTAGTAACTGTAAATCAGAAACTGTTTCCATCTGCTGGCACTTACCAGCTGGAAAAGATGGTGGTCAGTGGCTATTTTTAACACCCTGACCTGTGTTTTGGGATTGTGTTTTGGATTTTTCAGCAGGAGAAATACTGATACTGACTCTGAATACTAGCTGATACCCAATAATGATTCAATACTGACATCCTCTTAGTAACCAATCAGACTCTCTGCAAGCCTCGGTCGTTATGCAAAGCCTCAGTCTTGATAGACAAGTTCAAGCTGTATTCTGTGTTCATGTGCTGTTCAATGGTCTGTGTCATGTCAGTGAACATAATTCACGTTCATGGCAAAAAAAAAAAAGTCAGATTCATTTTTCTCAAAGTGGGGTACCCAGGTGGTCCATGATTCTTTTAGTTACAGCGAGGGAAATCACAACCCAAAAATATCAAACTTATTATATTTATTATTGAGTTCTTTCAGTTATTAGTTTGTTTGGACACATTAATTGAAGGGGTTTAATTAAAACTGCAATAAGAAGTAGGCTTATAAAATAATGTCAACTTATTTGCTGTTACTGTGTTCTGTCGGTGCAGAATTTAGTCAAATAAAGTGCTATGGCTCTAGTAAACAGACAAAATATTTTTGTACACATTTAAATCTTTACAGAGTGGATCCTTGGAATTTATTTTACAGTTAAAGAGCCACTGGATGAAAAAAAAAAATGCAGAGAATCTCTGGTGTAGGCTACTGAACAAATTTAAGAAACTTGGCCTGTTCAATACAAAAAAACAACAAACAATTCAGTTGGTTCTGTTATTGAAAGTTTTATTCTTATTCCATTCAACCTTTTTTCCCCCATTTATCTACATACCAGTAAACTATAGAGCCAAGACAAGATACTTACAAAGGTATTTTGAAAAGTTATTTCTAACCAAACGTCAATATTCAAGTAACAAAAAGAAATAGAATAAATATAATACACAAATTACTAAGGTTCAAATGGAATATTTACTGTATTGTAAACTTACTATAATGTAAAACATTAGGACACGGGGTCAGTATCACATTAAATCTGCAGCATAGACATAAGATTCTGGTACTGATGAAAGATTGTTGGGTCAGCAAAGCTTTCTTGCTTCATATTTCTTAGACATCTCCCTGTTAAGATTTTGTTTGGTGTCAGTTGCATCCAATCTCCAATGACTCTGTAACTTCCTGTGCCTTAGGAGGGTGTTTCGTCAGATATAATAGCAATAGTAAAAAAAAAAAAAAATCATCTCAGTTATAGCTTAGGATTTCCATTTTCACAGTCACAGGTTCTGTATTTCATAACTAAAACGTATCGGCAACTCTTTGGTGTACCTTTAACTGAAATAGCATCAGTGATTTAAGTGTAAATTCAAGTTTTCTTTTGTGTACCATCTTTGACTGTATGATATCCACTCTTGAGATGACAAAGCAGCAAACTAACACAGGTGTAGACAGAATAATGGAAACACCAGCATACCTGTAATAAGGGTGGTTTTTTTCTACAAAGCCATTTCTCTTGGTTATTTTATTTTATTATTTTTTTTTTTGGAATGCCATCATGTCAGTACAAAACAAATATGAACTGCCAGATGCAAGCAAAATGAGCTGAAGGCTTTCTTTAGTCTTGTCACAAAAAAAAAAAAAAAAAAGAACAACAACAATTTCAGCAGAGCTGATAAAAAGGCTACAACACATCTAAATCAAATCATATTGCTTTCTGACAATCCCCTAAAGTCTGTTAGATACTTGCGTATTTCCTGGTTGAAAAAGGGCAGCCCCTATACAGTACAAACTTTGTGAATATAAAGATGCAACGCTTTGGTTGAGACCAAGGTGTCTTAATTAGTGTTCAGCTTCATTTCCATCATGCAATATGCTGGCATAAGTGTCTGTATTGGTTGGCACACACTTTCAATCCTCCTACTATTTGCGATCTTTTACAAAACATTAGCTCTAAATATTGATTTAGAATATGGAAAGAAAAAAAAAGATTTCTACAACAAACAGATTTTACATTTCTCTGACTCCCAACATTCCCCTATAGATATTGCCCTCGGCTCAAGTGGATTTGTTATAGAAAAGTATAGCAAAATACAAAATCAAGATGTAGTGTGACAACAACACAGGTGACTCTGTTAAATACTGTCAGTGAGTGCTATTTATAATCATGCACAACGTATTTTAACATACACTACACATCATCAATTACTATAATTATAATGACTACACATGGAGTGTTCTGCTTTAATAATTATGCTTAAACTGATAAAAGTTATAAACTTAAAATTTTAAACATGGAAGCGAAATGACCCGTTCATACGTTCAGCTTCATCAAGATGTACGGTGCATTTCAGTCAACTTCATACTAAATTTACACACCATCGTTCTACATACCACAAGACTGAGACACTTGCATTTTCCGAAAACGATAAATACATTACATACATTAAGATTTGTTTTTAGAAGAAAAAACACGAATACAATAAGCATTAATAATCAAGCCCTGTTCCAATTTGTTTCATACAGTAAGGCAAAATCACTAAATTTTGGACTTTAGATGTATTTGATTATTTACTGATTTCTTGTATTCAGCATTCACCAGCTGCAAAGTATTCAACTCTGTCATGCCAAATTCACTAGAAAACCTCAGCATAATCATGAACAATTCTACATACATCAAGTCTGTTAAGTGGTATCGGTTCACTGTCATAATAATAATAATAATTATAAAAAATAAAAAATAAAAACACAAAGGCAGAACTGACATCATTGGTTATACTACACTAATATCTAAGTCTTTACTAATGATTCTAATTCAAATTCATCTGGAATGACAAATAAATACCATTTTAGACACAGATATTCAAAACTGCAACATAAATAAGAAAAAATAACCTCTGACAGGAGCCAAGAGGTAGATTACAGTGAGCGGAATAGCCTACTCCATCTGATGGGCCAAAAAGCCAATTACATTTAATTAATGCTAAATTATTTCAGTGCCATCAACTGGAGACATTTTATGTAGCTTATATAATATGCGCCATGATACAATGCCATGACCGTGACAAGCCCTGTTATGGTAACTAATGCAAAAAAAAAAAAAAAGGCTGTAGTATTCCAGACAGGAATGTGCTTTCCTCCTGCACTACAAAGCTGACAGCTACTGTGATGTACTGATCTTTAATCCATTGCTGACACCCAAACCAATGTCAATGATTTTCTTTGCATTTATTTCCGAGATTTGTGCCAGACAGTAAGGGAACTAGGATTCTGCTTTAGTGGTATTTGTACTCCAGTTGATGGCTTTGCGCTCTATTTCAGCGCTGTCACTAGGCACAGAAGCAGTGTCAATCTGAAAAGTGCTATGTGGCTCAGTGCCAAATTGTCTGTGTGTGGGAGGGAGCGTGAAATGAGCTGGTGGGAGTGAGAGACAATAGGTAGCATTCAGAATGCTTTTGTACATCACAGCTCAAGGAAAGCAGCAGAAGAATCCGACACCATGCACCATGATGTAAACGAGCTGTGTCACATATCACCCAGCATGCATCATTCCCACTGCTGTATACAGGGGCCATTTGCATTGTATTTGTACCACTGCATACCTCAATACAGTGCTCTTTACACACTGACATCCAAGTCACATGATTTAATGCATGATACCTAAACAGGGCAAGATGAGGAGGAGTTCAGAAGCCGAGCAAGTATTACAAGTCAGGATCTAACTCTGGCTCTGAGTAGTGCAGTGCAGAGGCCCAGTGGAGCCATAAATCAGGAAAACAAGTGCGGCTGTTTTACTCACTATCTCAATTTTCCCTTAATGTCCACATGTTCTTGGGATTGATTACGGACCAATATGGTTCCATCCCAATCCCTCTCTAATGACTCTCCGGCGTGCTGTCCAGTCCTATGAGGTGACGAATCCTTCTTAACAGCAAGCCCATTTGCAGCCACTGCTGCTCCTGGAAGTTGTTGGGCACGTGGAAACTGTCGGAGATCCAAAAGATCCTTGTATTGGATCTCTGGTCTAATCATACGCAGACAGGCTTGCCTCGTGGCATTGTCCAGACCTGGCTGCAACTCGTACCCTAAAATCTTCACCAGGCCACTCTGGAAGGGACGGATGGCCCTGTCCCGAATGCGGCTAGCTTCAACCGGCCGGCCTCCATCACGCAAACACACACGGGCCAATACCTCTCGTCTGCTCCTCAATAAGGTCACCTCAGTGTCCATCTTCGCTCGGCCAAATCTCTCCACTTCTTCCCAGAAAGTGCGGTTAAAGGCTTGGTACAGGTGCCAGTCCAGGGCGTTCCACTCACGCAGCTTCTGACGCTGCTCTTCCGTCAGTTGCAAAGATGCTGGCGCAGCTGCCTTCCCTACCCACCCTGACCTGCTCTTGGATATCTGCTGCCTGGCATTCAGGCTAAAGGACACAACAGCGTCCAGAGGCCAGCAGAGAGCATGTCGGAGCAGCACCATGGACTGGTCAAAGTATTCAGACAAAAGGATAAGTTTGAAGTTGCGTCTTACTTCTGCTTCACCGCGCTTTGCAAGAGCCAAGGAGTAGTTAGCATTGTGATCAAGGCCAAAGTCAAACCATAGCAGGTTGCGGGCATAGTGGTTGTTGCGCAAGCGGGGGTCATAGTATTTGTTCGGGTTATCTGCAAAGTCGCCTAGTCCCTTTGAACGTCGGAAGGCAGGGGCAACATTTTTGTAATAGGCATAGGAGGACTCGGCTAATGCCACAGGGTCTCGTAAAATGGAGAAATAGAAAGTATTTGCAGGCATGACTTTCTCTACCTGTGGACAGAGAATAAACATGATATCACATTTAGTATTACATCTAGTGAATATTATGTGTACTGTACATGTATACAAATAATAAACTGGTTCATAGCTCTATTCCTGGAGAGCCACTGCCCTATAGAGTTTGAGGTTTCCCATTCTCTCAACACGTTAGCTAATCTTTAAGCCCTTCACTTTATAGAACTGTACTGAGTGGGATGGATGTAGGGAAAACTGCAAACTGTGCAGGGCAGTGTGTCTCCTGCAGTTATGTAAATCTACACAGTTTCTAGTGTTTTGACATGGGTCAGAACTAGAACAAGCCTAACAAACTTATTTTGCTGCTAGAGTAGTCACTCCCCCTTGTGGATCATCCTCTGCCTGCTAAGTTTGAGTATGTGGTTGAGTGAGTGACTGAGTGGATCGCATGCATTCCTAAGAGTGTGTGGGATTTACTATAAGTTTCACAATGGAACATGAACACAGTATTATTGATGCAAAGACCTATTCTTACAGAGCATCCCGTTTTTAACCTGAGTTCATCTCTACAACCCATCTGAAGTACAGTTCTGGGCTGAATACTGAGCTGATTATTTCTAGAGGAGATGGCTGAAGCCTATCTTCTTCTTCTTCTTCTTTCGGCTTTTCCCTTCAGGGGTCGCCACAGCAAATCATCACTCTCCACCTATCCCTATCTTCTGCATCCTCAACACTTGCACCCACTAGCTTCATATCCTCATTTATTACCTCCATATACCTCCTCTTTGGCCTTCCTCTTCGCCTCCTGCCTGGCAGCTCCATGTCCAACATTCTCCTAC
>CM040978.1:15606795-15623352 GCA_022985145.1 Pangasius djambal
CAAAAAAAAAAAAAAAAAAAAAAAAGAAAGAAATTAATATTTAGAAAAATCTGTCATGCCAGATGATGTAAGAACGGAGAAATGAGGTGTTCACCCAGGAGCGGAAAATAAGCATGAAGATAGACGGCGACAAACAAAAGTGGATTTACACAGTAAACCAAGACTACGAGTACTGAAGCAAAAAAACGGTCTTAAACTGAAATGAAAATGGACATTGGAAATGAAAATTATAAACACTACCATTAAAACTGAATTATTATAATTGCTTTTTGTAGCAAATGTACATTACATTGGTAGACTATGGGTCTTGTTGATCACAGTCTCAGTGGCTGAACTTTAGGCTGAACTACGCCAGGCAAACAGTAAATAAAACTAAAAGGAAAAAAATTACAAGTACAGAAGATCAATAACAAAATTGCACAGGTAAATGGAAGGTAATCTGTGAAACAAAACAACATTAAGAACACGATATTATGATACGTGAAGCATTAAAACAGGAAATTACAAAAAACAGTGCGGGATATCATAAAATATCAAGTTAAAAGCACTATCTCCAGCATGTGTGTATGTTTTACCTAAGCAATGTCTGTTACAATCAACAACATCCATGTTTCTAGTAACTGGTTGGTAATAGGATCTTGATCCAATGGAATGCTGATAATTATATTGAAGTGCAGACTTATTTTGGAATTTGTATTATATAAATGCCAAAGAGGCTGCATTCAGCCACATGCAAGGATGTTACAATGTACAGTGTGTGTGTGTGTGTGTGTGTGTGTGAAAGAACAATGGCCTATTGTGTGGTGTCAAGCAAAGTATGAGTATGCTTGTATATACGAAATGTTTAGAAACCCCCAATTCAGGGGACTTATATCACTGACCTTTCACAGAGCTAGGAAATTATCAAGGTTTATGATCCAGAAAGACAAAGCTGATGGCTGGCTATTACTATAAATAAAGTCAGGCATCACTGAAGATTATTGTACATGACTGTGTGAGTTACTGCTGGACTAAATGTGACACAATGACAAAAGCCTAAGCAGATTCATGCGCTACATTAAGAGATATGATTGTAACAGTGATCTTATGTCAAGCCAACTGATCTCAGCACATGAACACCTGGTGTATTGCTTAACAACATGCTTTCAAGGAATAATGTTTCCTGTCATGAGCAGGATGCCTGATCAGGTAGAGGGGGAGTAGCAGGAATGTTGTGCATGTCGGGTGGAGTGGGTGTGGATGTGGGTTGAGAGTGCTCTTTTTTTTTTTTTTTCCTCCTTTCTTCCAAAATGTCTGTGCGAGAGCCAAAGGGAGAGCTAGACCGTTAAACACGTCCAGCATACACTGACTAGGCTGCGAGTCTTACCACTGTGTTGTTAGGCAAGTGCGCACAATTCGGCTATTTTGCCTGTCCTTGAGAAATGTTACAACATAGCATTGAGTGTAAAAATAAAATTTAATTTAAAAAATTAAACAAGGAGAGGATTGTGTGTGTGTGGAGACCAGGGCTCCGTGTCGCTAAAGAATGAAGAAAACAAGCGTCTCTTTATCCTGTCATCTGATGCACAAAGCAGCAGCAATGGCTGATAACTGCATGTTACATTCAATAATTATTTTTAACTCGAGTGCATAAAAAAAAATGAAAGAAAAAGGAAAAGTGTGTGCGATGCTCGGGGAAGCGGAACAGCCTTTGTTTTGACATGAATGTTATTGTTTGTCTCGTACATGGCTTCCCATAATGGCAGCCACATCCCCTCTCAGAACTCAGCACTCACAGCCAGGCTCCGCGCCTGCGCTCGGTCCCTGCTGCACGCGCTTACCTCGCAAACACTCTGAACAGCATGATAGAGCCGGGCCGCTGTCGCCAGAGACCCCGTGCATGTCGGCTAAGATCGGCAGCAACGGTTCAGATCCATCCAGCCACCACGATACCCTGCGACCGATCCATGGACATAAATCCAGTACAGCTGAAAGGACAGCGGAATGAACTGTTGTCTTACGCGTACTGTCTCTGTCTCTGTCTCTGTCTCGCGTCCACTTCGCACTGATTCAGCTTCCGTGCAACAGCAGATGGAGGTGATGGCGCGCCTTGTGTGTGTGTGTGTGTGTGTGTGTGTATATATATGTGTGTGTTCGGAGAGAGGAGGGGGCAGTGAGTGGGTGTGTTTTGGAGCGGCTTCACGCAGCTTAATATAAGCCCCCGTGTGACGTCATACCCCAGCGGTGCGGTGCGGTCAAATCTATTTGCGACAAAGTCTAAGGAGTTTCATTTTTTCTATGTACTACACAAATCCAGGTCTTTTGTTACATAGGTTGCACTGCATTAACCTGAAAAGGTCACACCTGTGAGCTAGCCCAACACTCCAAGTAAACAGAAAAAGCAACACCAGGGAGTTTTTAAAGTTGTTGTTTTTTTCCCCACACTGAGCTAATGTGTAGTCAGTGCCAAGTGCGAATGCAGAAAAAAAAATCACTACAAGGGCAAAGAGGTGAAATAGTGGCAAAGATTTTAATGATGGCTTTCTGTGGAGTCATAGTGGCTACTTTGGAAAGACATAGCTGGATGCCAAACTGCAGCATGGATGTGTTCAGAACATCAAGGGCGACTATGAAATACCTCTGTCAGTGACCTTCTGCAAAAAAAAAAAAAAAAAAGGTCAAATTATGCCAAATCTGAGTTGTATTCTGACATGCCTTTAAACAGCCATGTTTAAACTTGCCATGAACAGTATCAGATGTGTATCAGATTTCAGTACCGCATATGAGAATTGAAAATGCCATTATTGCATGTGGTTTTTGCTGTGCACGCTGTCAAAAACTAGATTTATGTCACACTTCCCTGCAGTGAGAATGTCTTTGAGCATGTGTTATTGGGTATTAATCATTTTAGCTTCTAAATCTGAACAATAAAAATAGTATAAATCTTGCAACATTATTGGTTAAATTTCATAGATAGATAGATAGATAGATAGATAGATAGATAGATAGAAAGATAGATAGATAGATCAAAACAAAAAATTCCTTCTTTGTTCTCTTTGACTGTGAATTTTGGCCAATACTGAGTTATACACTGCTTCCAGGCAATAAGTGAGCAATCAAAGCAGGGACTCTGTAACCATTTTGGGATGTTTATGTGCTTTAGGCTGTGTGTTGCTGCTCTGTACTATGCTTGCACAACCACTATGTGATATGAAGCAAAAATACATTTTTAAACACTCTTTGCTGATTAAATAGGCTGTAGCAGGTAGCGGTGTTTACTTCACAATATTATGAATTATGCAAACCAAGTGTTAAATTAAAGGAAACACGGAAAGAGACATGAGTAAGAGCATAAAGCCAGACTGTGGGTTCTACAAATGGGAAGAGAGCATTGAGCCATTGAGGAACTAATAACTAAAACTAACTCACAAGCAAAAATAAAATGTGTTGGCTTAGTAGACCAATAGTTTTACATTTTTTTACATGTCAGGACGGTCATTACCATGTGTTACTGTGATTTTGGGAAATAACACTCATATCCTACTGTAAATGTTGCAACACTTAATCATTTAAGCAAGGAAATCATTTATGTACTCTTGACCAAGGTATTTTCAGTCTGTGCAATCAAAAGTATGCCTTTTACTTTGCCATGTGCCACGTTAAATAAACATAACCTGAGCATATGGAACCATAATTGGAAGTCCGGTGTTTGCATTTTCCAGCAGCAGCAGAGAGAGATCAAAGAGGTTTCGTGAATACTAAAGACCATACCAGAGTGTGTCTACATTTCTCTGGCTGAATTTCAACAAGACAGACATCATGTTTGAATTTCACATTTTGCAGATAGTAAGAAATGTTCACAGCAGCATACTGTAACGAGCAACTCTCAACAGGATGCAGAGTGTTGAACTGTATATGGCTGTCACTTATTCTGATGTGATTTGCTTGCCTAAATAGTGCTTTTTAGACACACTTTGTACATAAAACCCGATCGATCACGTTTGACTATGTTTAGACAACAGAATTACAAATCATTTTATAAGCAGTTTATGCATGGCTCAGACACTAGAAGGGTCTTTATCTGTTCAACTCTAATCAAAACCTTCTCAAGCTGTTCATAGCAACCATCATTGGCTTCTAAACCACACACCTTGGCTTGATTATCTGTGTAATATGTCATTGATTTCCTTAGTCAACTGGCAAAAGAGTCCAATCCAAGGTAGTTACAAGGGACTATAGCCCTTTAAATGTCAGATACCTTACTTCCCCAATAATATAATATTAAACTAGGGCTAAATTCAACCCTGACCAGGATAAAACTGTTATATTGTGCATCATGGAGATGTCTTGTGATTTTTTTTTTTTTTGCCATTATCAGCAACCTCAATATTAACTACAGAATGTGGAGTCATGTTTACATGCTATATATTTAAAGGATCTTGGAAACTACAATAGAAAGTATGAAAGTAATACTGATTACACATTCTCAAACAGATCCCTATATTCACCACATGGCCAAAAGTATGCGGACACCTGGCATTCATATGTGCTTTTTAAACATCCCATTCCAGATTTAGTGCCCTCCACTCTTCTGGGAAGATGTTTCATTAGATTTTGGAGCGTGGCTGTGGTGATTTGCCCATTCATTCAGCCGCATGAGCATTAGTGAGGTCAGGCACTGATGTTAGGCAAGAAGGCCTGGGGTGCAGTCAGCGTTCCTGTTCATCCCAAAGGTGTTCAGTGGGGTTGAGGTCAGGGCTCTATGCAGGCCACTTGAGTTCTTATACACCAACTTTAGCTAACCATGTCTTTATGGACAGTGCACAGGGGCATTGTCATGCTGGAACAGGTTTGGGCCTCCTAGTCCCAATTAAGGGAAATCTTAATCCTACAGCATACAAAGACATTCTATACAATTGTGTGGTTCCACTTTTGTGGCAAGAGTTTGGAGAAGGCCCACATATGGGTGTGCTGGTCAGGTGGCCACATGCTTTTGGCCATATGGTGTAGGTCCTTCAACTTCACAGTTTATTAGAGAAATCATATAAACATCTGAAACAACTGCTAAACAAGCAATATGAGAGTCAGCCAGGTCTCAAAGTCCTTTATATACTATGTAGTATATATTATGTTCATACTATAAATATATAATATACTAGGGACTAGAGCTTGTTGTGACTGTCCTATCTATTTGTTTCAGACATTATTCCAAAGGTATCTACTGGGGTCAGGCAGAATGTTCTTGGGCTATTGTTGGGTCACTTTCAGCAAGGTTGAAAACCACAGACCAGAAAGCTGGGATGGCCAGAACAACCGTGTAGCCTTCTGGCCCAGTTTCTCCACATTAATATTTTACCAGGCAGGGCCATGTTCGCATAGACATGTATTATTTAGCAGGGTTATGGAGCTGTTGTGAAAAGGCAGACGGAGAATCCAGCAGATGGAGAGCAAATGCCGCAAGCAGTGGTATGCAAACCTTAGATGTTTAAATAGGCTTGTTGCCATAACATGACAGTTGCTTAGAAGAAAGGATTTATAAAGATATGGTATTGTTTAGGATTTGTGTCAAGAGTGAATCAAACCCCTGGCTCAGAGGAATTTTTAATCATTTCTGGAATGGCTTGCTTCTTATTTACATCATGCTCCTGCTGCCTCATCCAATATAAGCAGGTTTCCAATAAAGCATACAACCTAGAGTAACCCTTTTAAAAGGATACCATTCAATCAAATGACAGAGAGGTGAGAAATCTGATCTGTGCATTGGTTTAATTCATGTATGCAAATCAGAAGAGGTTTTCAAATAAATTTCTAATTTTTTAGTGAGTTTTTCCTGAGCGAAATGTACTCTACTTTTTTAAACTTTAGAGTTCAGGCAGTTTCAAGTGCTAGTTTGTTGACTGTGCAAATACTTTTGCATACAGCTCAAGCACAGTAGGTTATAAGCCTGAATTATGGACAGCACACTGACTGAAATTAGTTAGTGACTGAAATGGGATAAACCCGAACAAGCTTAGCCTCACTAATCGACCAGCCAGAATAATCTGATTAATGTCAAGGTAGCCCTGAACATCCATTTAAGGACTGTTATAAAAAACTTCTGGATCAATGCTGAACAAGTACACACATGCAAAGACATGTATGAACTCTTATAAGTCCTGTTTTATAGTAGGTTTAACAATCAGTAAAAAAAAAATGCTACTACAGACTCAGACAGATGTGATCATTTATTTCAGGACATACTTTTCTAGCTTCAAGTCAGGACACTATAAAAATCAATGAAATCAAAAGACAATAAAAGTCCAAAAAATGAAAACTTATTTGTTAGTTCTGTTTTCTGTTTACTTGTTATTTTACAAAAAAAGTCACTAATTTCACAGAGTGGAAAATTACATCCTACACTTTGAGTCCTGCCATGCCAAAAGCCTTGGGATCATTTTAGCACCAAAACATACACAATACAGCCAAACAGAGCAAAAACTGTATTTTACTAAGAGAAATCCCAAACTGGATAATGTGGCTTACAGCTCAGAAAGCGTGTAGTTGTGTTGTGTTGGTATATAAACCGCATGCACTAATGGTTGTATTGTTACTGTAAAAATCACAACTGTTGTGATTTCCCATCCGTCCATCTGAAAATACCGTTGCTGCGTGTTGAACTTTCAGGTGGGGTTGTTTCTGGTG
Source organism: Pangasius djambal (assembly GCA_022985145.1). Classification (NCBI taxonomy): domain Eukaryota; kingdom Metazoa; phylum Chordata; class Actinopteri; order Siluriformes; family Pangasiidae; genus Pangasius; species Pangasius djambal. Next base: position 15,613,456 of record CM040978.1, read on the forward strand.
GAAAGCGCAATGGGAACTCTATAACCAGACCCTAATAGGTTTGTGCTAGCTGTGGGGACACTTGTGTACTCACCGTGCTGCTCACAACTGAAGCTGTAGCCGCGCTGAGCGAACAATCTGGTGAAATGTCGCCTAGAGGTCCGAGAACTCGGTCATTCCCGCTGGAGCTGTTTGCCTTGTCCGCCTCCAGGAGCCACAGCCGGGTGTGAGAGCACTGAGGACACTCTGAAAATATGCTCTTGTGGTACACGAGGGAAAAACAAAAACGCAGTCCAGCTGACGGAGTGAGTGCTTTTTGGACGAAATACTCTTCAGTGTTAAGTCCTCGTCCCCTCTTAGTGTGTTTATCAGGTACATGCAACCTAAGCCAGTGTCTGGCAATCCACCATCCCCCACTGCATCTCCGTCTGTCTCTCACGTGTGTGTGTGTGTGTGTGTGAGAGAGAGAGAGAGAGAGAGAGAGAGTGTGTGTGTGTGTGTGTGTGTGTGTGAGAGAGAGAGAGAGAGAGTGTGTGTGTGTGTGTGTGTGTGAGAGAGAGAGAGAGAGTGAGAGAGAGAGTGTGTAAGTGAGAGAGAGTGAGTGTGTGTGAGAGAGAGAGTGAGTGTGTGTGTGGTTATGTGTGTGAGAGAGAGAGAGACAGAGTGAGTGTGTGTGTGTGTGTGTGTGTGTGTGTGTGTGTGTGTGTGTGTGTGTGTGTGTGTGTGTGTGTGTGTGTGTGTGTGAATGTGTGCTGTGTAATTTGTCCACTTGGGTCAAGCCTATTCTAAAATAAACCCACATTAGGTACTGCTTCTTCAATGCCATTTAATAGACACTAGTATGAAAAACGGGTTCTACAGTGGTTCTAAACATGATTAACCAGCTCTAGGTTTCTAAAGGGGTTTTACTTGGAACATTTTCTGAAAGAGAACCCTTCATTTTGGAATCTATGATATGGAGGTTTAGCAAAGAATGGGTTAAACTTTGAGAGCAGTTAATGCAGAAAGCAGATTCTGATGTGGAATCTAGGGAAAAAGTTTTCCTAGCTTTGTTGCATCAGTTAACATTAGAACTACTTTACACATACAGTATGTGTCATATGGTTCCATGGTGTTTTTAAATAAAAAATGCATTTTTTTTAAATCACTCTTTCATGTGTTCTTTATTTAGCCAAAGAGACATTGAGAAGTTCAGCTGTGAGTGGTGTGTTGTTAGCTTGGCTCTGTTTTTCTGTTCCTTACTGTACTCCATTCAGCAGAACAAATGCACTCATTCATTCAACTCTGCCTGCTGCACAGCATACAAAACCCACACATGGTTCACATCTGACTCTTTGAAACAGACTGACAGTATCTGCCAAGTAAAGATTAAGGCAAGGGTTCATTCATAGGCCCGTTTAAAATCACCAGTTATTGCTGAATTTTCTACTCACAATGTTCCTTGTTTCATTAACTTTCCAGTTGACATTTTTATGTTTATGTTTTAAGTTTTTGAGTTTTACTTTAGACTTAACTCATAAAATTCAAGTGGCCAGTCAATTAGACTTACAACCATAACATAATAATATAGCTATAACACAATCACTATAGCAACTATACCAGGTCTGATAGCGGTTAATCACGATCTCCACCACTGTAACATCATTAACCAAAAAAAAAAGTCAGAGGTGCAGGGCTTCTAGCTATGTTTACAGACACCTAGGTGTTTTAGCTCCCTCTGAGTTTGGTAAGACACTTAAGGACTTTTCTCATGCTTTAAAGTCTGTTGACTGTGATATTAGCATTTTCTGTGTATACAGCTGAATCTATTAGCCTCTACTCAACAATAAGGTCAGGAACTAGAATACACATTCAGCTACTGTTGCAGAGTGGAAGATAGGAACAGATCTCCATGTCTCATCTGGCATCAGTGATGGTTCAGTGGCTGAAACAACTAATTGGAAGATTTGTTAAACTGGTAAATTGAAATCTCACAACTGCCAGAGAGCCACCATTGGTTCCTTAAGCAAGACTGTCAACTACACGGCTGCTAGCTGGAATTGTATCTAGTCTTGAAGGCCTCAGAAGTGTGTCATTACTTACATTTCAGGTTTATTCCTGCACTCACACACACACAAACACATACATAAATGTATTTATTTGCAATGTCTAGCATGTCACTCCAAAATGTCTCATAAATGTTCAGCTGGGTTGAGATCTGTTGACTGAGAAAGTCATAGCATATGATTACATTTTCATACTCATCAAACTAATCAGTGATTCCTCATCTACTGTGGATGCGGACTTTGTCATACTGGAATGCTTCACTACAGGATAAAGGCGATCTGTCAGAATAACTTTTATCCTCCAGCATAACAGAGCCCTCAGTTTTTCCTTTGTTACACGTCTGAATATTTACGCTGTTTTATCATGGTTATTACACAGTTTCCATGTACTCTCCAAGTGACATCTAGAGGTACAATGAGCACTAGCACTGCCTCTGACAGCTTCCTCCAGCATACATTTACACTGGTCTGTTTAATGAACCTGGTGATTTTTTAAAACACAAGCTTTTGTTTCATTGTCAGATTCTCCAACACGGTAAAAAAAAAAAATTTAATTTAAAATGAACATGTAAAGAGCATCATTATTATAAGAAAGCATGTTTAAAAGTGGGACTGAACTACAAAAAGCATAGGCTTCACACTTCAAAAAATGACATCAAGTGGAAATACCTTGAATATAGTCAACTTTATCTAGTATTTCCTATTATAAGGTTACAATAAACCAAATATAAGATTATTAAACCTATTTCAAGCCGTCAGTACTCATTTCAAGCTTGAAATAGTATTGTTCTAGTGGCAGATAATTTCACTCATTTTAAGCATTTCAAAAAAGAAGCAAAATGATCTGCGGTTAGAATAAGAAAACTACAAGCTTGAAATAAGTAATAATGTCCAGAAATAGGTTTAATTATCTTATATTTTGTTTATTGTAATAAGAAATACTTGATAAATCTTACTATATTCAAGATATTTTCACTTGCTAAGATGACATTAAGTTGGTTATTGAACATGTGTAAAACACTTTGTTAAATGCACACACACACACACACACACACACACACACACACACACACACACACACACACACACACACACACACACACACACACACAGTTTGTGTTATTCCAGCCTGGAAGTCATGATTTCCTCAATGCATAAACAATAATAAAAAAAAATGATTGGGCAATTTAATCTTGACACTCATATTGCTTTGTCTCTGTTCTTTCTATCATCAATCATCTCAGGAATCCCCTGATTTCCTTATTCATTTTTAATTTATTGATTTACATTTTTGTGTATATATATATATATATATATATATATATATATATATATATATATATATATATATATATATATATATATATACTGTGTAGGTATATATTTATTTTTATTTTATTTTCTTCTTTCTTTCTTTCTCTCTTTCTTTCTTGAGAGCAACTGTAACATGGCAAAGCAATTTCCCCCTGGGATTAATAAAGTTCTTTGAATCTTGAATCTTGAAACTTAGTCATTGTAACACTCTCAGGTCTTTAACAGCTCTGTACTGAATATTAACTAACTTACAAAAAGATCAAAAATCATCTGCTAAACAAATAAAGGTGACATTTTGTAACATGCTGATTACATTTAAAACACTTGGTAGTCTAATACACTGCCACCTATGAGGTAGACATACTCATATGGTGGCCACAGTTTTGGCAGGAAAGTGAGTCTTGACTGTGCCTGTAGGTGGCCCCCACAGACTGCTTTACCAGACTGAAAAGACTAATCAACATAGAATGGCACAGCTATCAATGAGAAAGTAGTAACACTTACAAAGCAAAACAAAGAAATGTGATAAAATGGCTCAAATTAGAATTTTCTGTTCTGTTTCATAATATTTTTTCCCCACACCAAACTAATTTTAAAAGTCACAGATATTTTACTCACTATCAAACAGTGAGTACTATTTAGCTTTACATTCACTAAACCCACGCAACAGCAAATCTTAACAGAAACTATCCACAAATCTTTAAACAATCATAGGCTATATGCAAAGGTATGTACAAAGATGCTAGCCAAATATTATATTCATTTACATTATACTCAAGTCTTTTAAATGGTTTTTTAAGATTTTAGAGAACTACCAAAAGTTACTACACTAATCCCAAATTTAAAAGATGTTATATAGAACAAGGCAGTTGTAACTATTTATTCTCCCAGAATACACAAATGAAAATATTCTTGAATTTTGTCCCTTCCAGTTTCTTGATTTAGACATAAAATCTGCTATTTGGGTAACAAATCTACTTTAATGAATGCAAAGTCAAACAGCACACCATGGATGTTCATGTCTTTATTCACAGAAATGTTTACAGCGTATTCTGATACCCAGCACACAGAGTGGGTACCTAAATAGTGTATGTTTTGCACCTGAACTTGATTTTATGTACAAAATGCTCCAAGTCAGACAACTGGGGACCAGTAAAGTCTAAACATCTAGTGTCAGCAAGAAAAGTGTCAGAGGTCACGGCTTCTCAGGCCCATATTTACATACTCAGTGTATTCAGGACATTCCAACACTTGTCTATAATTCTGCAGCAGAAACCAGTCACTACCAGTTGATCAGAGGTATAGTGTAAAATGCATCAGGCCACACTAAACTTTAGTGAAATGGCCACACTAAAAATAGTGAAAAGGAAAAACATAAGAGGCAAAGAATCATTTAAAAATATTTTCAAAATGAAATACAATTAAGCAAAGTATATTGCTTCCTGGATTACCAAAATAACAGTACAATCAAGTAATGAAGCAACAATTCTTTTTCTCATGCACTCAGTTCTAAGTGAGCATCCTTGGTGGTGGTTCCCTTTTGTTTTTCAAATTTCCAAACAAGCCCACACCGTAGTAAATCAACCATAAAGAATAGTGCTTCAAACGATGCCACAAAACCCCCAGGGGCTCGGAGACCTACTATTATTCGGTGACCTCTCCGCTTTCAGAGTGAAAAGGCCCAGCACTCAAACATCCCAGGAGATGAGGATGTAATGGACACTATTAGGGAAGAGTGGAAGAAGGGGGGAAAGGGCAAGTGAAAAGTGGTAGAGGGTTTCACTTCTTCACCACGGCCTCCACATAGAAGGGTCACCCCCTGGGAAGGCGGGGGGAAGGGCAGAAGGGGCTAAAGGTTGGGGGGAGGGTGATCGGGGCGGGGAGGGCCTCATGCCAGCCCCCTCTCTCTGCAAAAGAATTCCAGGAGAGCAGTGGGGGCTGCTGGGTGAGGGGGGGCTCGCAGGAGAGGGAGGGGTGTGTAGTTGGAGAGGACGAGGTTGAAAGGAGGGAAGAGCCAGTGGAGAGTGTGTAGGCGAGGTGGGAAGAGGAAGAGGACTGGTGGTGGCAGCACTGCCCGTGGCACCGCTCTCTCCACTGATTTGGGGCAGAGCCTTCAGCAGGTGGTTCAGAAGACGTGCGCCCAGTGATTTGTCCATGCCAGGGCAGTTGAGGAGCAAATTATGCACCTCTTGCATACACTGGATATAACCACTACTGTATCGTTGGCGAGATTCAAAAGCCACACTCGGTCCCTGACTGGCCGCTGTGTATAAAAAACATACAGAAAAATTTGAATTATGAACTTTGCACAGGATAATAAGTATGGATCTTTTTTTTTTTTACATTGCATTACTGTGTAGATATATCAGGGATGTAAATCCAGTGTGAGTAGTTTACTAATGGCATTACTAAATTTTCCGTTTCATAACACAGCTTACACAACTGACACGGACTTGTCACAACTGACACAGAAGTTGTCCAAAGAGCATTTAATAGACTCACCTGGTCCAAGGCCCCTTTGAAGGCCCTCCATGTGTTGCACAGTTATCTCCAGAACATCCGCCTTCTCCAGCTTTGATTGCTTAACAAAAGAACACAATAATAAAATACAACTGTTTGCAAATATAAAGAATTGTGAATCCTTATTTTAGTTCACACCAGTAAAAGCCAATTAATAGCTTATCAGGTGGTGTGTATGTGGACATGTGCATGTTGGCTTATTTTTGGTTTGTAAACTCACATCCAAATTGTAGGCATCCACCATAATACCCTTGAGCTGCTCCAGGCTTGAATTGATGCGTTCTCTACGTCTCTTCTCTATCAGAGGCTTTCGAAGCTAAAATATAAGTGTTTAGATGATCGATTAATGTAAAGCAAAGTGTGTTAAAAGGGTGAACTCAGCTGAGAGCTGAGGCATGCACGCGCTACTATCAGCTATCCAATGCAATATTCTCTAGTGTAATTAATAGTCTGTAATCAGCGTGGTGTCAAAATCGTAAACAGTACGACAACTTCTCGTCCATCAACTCCACCCAAGTCATGGTATGAGGTAAGATTACTTTACCTTACGCTCCTCTTTGGCGTTGAAGCTCTTTTCCGGTCCATTGCCGAGATTTGAAGCAGTCATGGCTCTGCTGAACGTCTGACGCAAAGTAAAAGTAAATCTGAGACTCGCGGTGATCAGTTTCTTGTATCGAGACTTTCTCATAAGTGTAGGTTAATGGTGCCTGCTAGTCTGGGAAAATGAGTGTGCCAGCTCGTTTAGAACGTGTAGCTGCCGAAACCTCCCCTCCAAACCACCACCCTGCCATTAACATGACAATGCATGGGTGCTTTAAGCAGCACACTTTCCCACAGTCTCAGGGGAAGGCCATGAAGAGCCTGATGTCGCCGCGCAAAGCTAAGAATGGAAAGTTTGAGAATAACGAAACTTGTTTCACAGAAAAGCAGAAAGGTCGGTCGGGTCAGATGCAGGTCACCGAAACAGAGAGATTTTTGGTGAGAAAGTAAGAAAGTGAAAATGCCAGGGTGGGTACAGTAAGCTGAGTCAGTGGGTAAATGATTTTATATACTACTTAATGGTTATTTATTGGCCATCTACCAGAGTGTGATATAATATATTATTACTAGGGTAGGTTTCCTGTTAGTGATTTGATGTAAGTTACCTGAGTTACCTGAGGAATTTTATCTTCAGCAGGATTAAAACAACAGTAGACCTGAGGGCAGGAAGGTGGGAACTGCTTGGAGGAGGGTATCGTGCTAATTGAGAGAAAAGAAAGCTCATTTTCCCAAGGGATGAAAAACTGAGGGGGAATTCTTGATGATTATCTCCATGTTTAGCTGACCCCATTCCCTGTTATTGTTCCCTCCTTTATCTGTGGGACAGACACACTCTGGTGAAGCGAGCTAAAGTCTCTCTCTCTCTCTCTCTCTCTCTCTCTCTCTCTCCTGCTATTGTTAGGTGTTAATGAGCCACAGTCTGCAGGAGAATAGACAAGGTGCCAAAGCTATAATGGCCAGTATAGGCATTTAAACTCGACTTGTCCCTCTCACTTCTCACTTACTGTGATATTTACCAGCACGTGACATAAGTAACTAACTAACTAAATAAATAAACCAACTAAACATAATTAAACTAACAAAAACAAACAACTAACAACTAAGTAAGCGTCTAAAGGAAAGTCAGCTAAAAAATAAAGGAAAACTAATAAAATAAACAACTAACAAACTAAAGGAACATCAACTAAATAAACAACTATCCATTTTCTGTACTGCTTATCCTACACAGGGTCGCAGAGAGTATGGAGTCTATCCCAGGGGACTCGGGGCACAAGGCAGGGGACACCCTGGACAGGATGCCAACCCATTATAGGTCAAAGCTGCACACACACACGCACATTCACACACTACGGACAATTTAGAGATGCCAGTCAGCCTACGACGCACATCTTTGGATTGTGGGAGGAAACCCCCGAAGCACTGGGAGATCACGCACACGGGGAGAACAACTCCACACACACAGAATCAAACCTCCAAACTCAGAGGTGCAAGTCAAAGTGCTAACCACTAAGCCACCGAGCCCCTATAAATAAACACCTAAAGGAACTAAAGTAACAAAATGAACAACTAACAACCAAACAAACAGCTAAAGCAAATAAAGTCAACAACAAAAAAAAATAAAGCTGGGTTAATAATACTTTTCATTTAATGTAGCTGAACAAAAGAGCCTACCCACTGCAATATAGTCATTTGCAGCATATTTCAGATGCAAGCACACACCTACCTTTCTGCCAACTACATATTTAGCAACCATAAACAGTATACTGTGTGAGTGGGTACACGTCTATATAAATAATATACTTTTATTAAATTACTTTTACTTATATTTTTATACACTTTTAGTAAAAAAAAAAAAGGTTTAATATAGCACAAAGTTGTATGTAGAATGCCACAATAATGTGTTGTCCTTCAAGAAAAGGTTCTAAAAGCCATTTAGAAAGCTGTTAACTGTTTCACTATGAGTACGATTTGTTTTACTCTACATGTGGGTATCAGAGTAACTAAATACCATCCGATGTTGTAACAAAGATCGCCAGAACAGTGGGACTAAAAGATCCATTTATTAATTAAAAAAAAATGTAAGCAACACATTAGAAAGCTAATGAAATCTCACGCCATAATCTTGCATGCAGGACAATAATAAAATGTTGTAGACTCGGTTCAGTACATAAACCTCTCACACCTTTGTTGCTGACGCGACACTTTTTGTAATGCTTCAGAGATGTCGGCTCCAAGTATGCAAGAAAGATACAATCTCACACGAGCAAAACTGTCGTAAGACATTCACACTTTTCCCCTACAGGATTGTTATTATTATGAATGTTTTTTTTGTTTTTTTTTAAATGTTGTGGTTCACTGAACACAAGGTCACCTTTAATAATAACAAGAACACATTTACATTTAGTAATAACATCTAACACAGTCTCTGAGCAGTCATATGTAGATTTGTCTGATGAACTTTCCAGAAGATTAAATTACTCTAGACTTTAAATGACTTTAGACTTTTCACGGCTTTACTTACGTAAAAAATAAAGGGCCTTTAAGTCTTATACTATAAGGCTCAGTTTCATATCTTGCAACACAGTCTTATCTTATAGCCAGAACCTTTCCTCCCATGGGTGATAACATGAACATTTCAGCAATCAGACAACTTAACTGCTACTTAAATTTAATTTAATCTGTGTCTCACAGAACAAGATCAGACATTTTACAATACTGGTGTTTATAGGGCTCTTTGGAGGACTCTTAATTATTTTTTTGGCTCTATAGAATTGTTGTACACAGTACAAATGGCAATTAATACAGGAAATAATAATAATACAGGAAGAAGTGGTTTGTAGTTAACAGAAATAAAGATAAATGTTTTTTCTCAGAAGTGATATGCTGACAATACACAACCCTGCTAGGTATACATTTTTGTGTTACATAGGTTCATAGGGGTCCTGACAAAAACCATAATGTTTTATAGGATTTAAATGATAACATGGAAATGCTCTGTATAGACCAGGCATTTATAAAAGCTATTTCTATACTGTGTCACAGAAGGTGTTTATCTTGTTTTGTTTGTTTCAAAGTAATATCAGTTTTTGGCAGAGAGGAGGATGTGAAAGAATATTTTACATGTAGATGTTCATTTTGGCATGCTCAGCATTCTGAGCTAAGTAGATACATTATAAGGGTCTTACTCAAGGGCTCAACAGTGGCTGTTAATGGTGTCAGGATTTGAACTCACAACCTCTCAATCAGTAACACAGAGCCTTAACATCTTAGCCACCACAATATTAGAGTTTGTTTGTAGTATAGATAATTTTGTAGCATTGATACTTCCCACTGATAGCCACAGTAGAACCCAAATCACATGATAGACAAGCAGCAGAGACACTAATACCCAGCCTGGAGGAATTGGTTATTATTTATATCATGACACATTAAGTAAGGCAGTCATGGCCATTTTTTTTATCCTCCAGCTCTCTCCAGTATTTTAAGTGTGATCTATAAT
>CM040978.1:15623452-15732117 GCA_022985145.1 Pangasius djambal
ATATATATATATATATATATATATATATATATATATATATATATATATATATATATATATATAATTTTTTTTCACAAATGCATTTATTTTGTTTATACAAAATATCATTATATATCAGCATATACACATAAAAATACTTAAAAATAACGGCAATAACAAGAAAAAAATAATAAAATGCAATACTGCTTAAGAACACTATATAAATCTATTCTTCTAGCTACCAGCATTAATAACAGTTTAAATAAATTACCTAAATATCCATAAACCCAATTTTCTTTTCCTCTTTGCAACCCCTGCCAGCCCCAGTTGCACTAATTTAACCATAGAAACAGAATCAACTAATTGTGCATACTCTGACAATATACGTTTAATCGAGGTATTATTATTATTATTATCAAAAAGTCAATCCATCCCCACAATCATAGCACCTACTCTTACAAAATCTAAGAGATATTTGCCACAAAAAGAATTATGACTTATGCAATAGTTCCTATGGTTTGTCTTCTTTTATTACTGTGTTATATACATTTTCAGTAGAAACTTTTTTTTTTATACCACCAGATATGAATCATTGAACAGGTAATAATTAAATAATATTTGTTTTTGAACTTAAGCCAAAAAAAAAAAAGAACCACATAATTAAATTGCTAAAAGTGCTATACAAATAAATACTGAATTGAATAATTATTACATACATGTTTGGACAATTCAGTTACATGTTATGACTTTGTAAATGACACTTGTAATATGTGCTTCATTTGGCTGTTTTTCAGTTTTGTATATGAATAAATCCAGCCCCATAAGATATTGTCAGCTCTGTTTTGTGATCCTAGCATTTAATGTGACTTTCTCATCTCCCATGTGGTGCAGTTAGTAAAATCCTGTAGAGAAGACAGCCATGTCACCATAATGCTTATTTTAAGATGTCTGTCAATGGTTATGTTTATTTGCAGATGTCTGTCGCTTCCACTACTTCCAGCCAAAAAGACCATTTTAGACTTTAAGTACTGACAGGTGCTCTGGAGCGGGTGTTTCCATCAGAGCTCAGATTGTTCAAAGGCAGCATTCTTCGAACAGCATCAATTTCGACTTTTTTGCGGAAAGTCTCTGCGGTAAAATAGTAAGCCAGTGGGTCCAGAATGGCATTCAGACAAGTTATCATCAAAGCATAGTAGTAGGAAGATATCACTGAGCATGGTATTATTTTGATATTGCCTCTGTAGGAGTAAATCACCACCAGCATGACATGATATGGCAGAAAGCAGCACAGAAATATGGCCAGGTTAATGCTTACCATCCTCTGGATCTTGCCGCTGTCAAGCAAGCCAGACATCTGGGCTGCAGTGCTTTTGCTGACAGCACGTACTAATCCCCAAGAACAGAGAATCATGATGATCAGCGGCATCCCAAATCCTACCGTCAGTGAGGAGGCAAGGCTAACAGAATTTAAGGCATATGCTGGAAAGCTTCTAAAACACATGGTTTGGTTTTTATCGTTTCTTCTTAATTCTCCACTGTTCGGGTACATGGACAGGCTGGCTCCAATTGTTAGCATCCAAATCCCCAGACAGACTAGTGGTGCCTTTTTGCGGCCATCACGCACTCGGGATGACATAGGGAAGCAGACAGCCAGGCAGCGGTCAAGGCTAACACAGGTAAGGAGCAAGATGCTTCCATACATGTTGGCTAACAGTATAAGACCAGCAACTTCACAGATCTTTTGTGATAGGCCTTGAAATCCCAAATGATAATAGATCCGTAATGGTAGAGTACAAACCAAAAGGAGATCTGCTATTGCAAGGTTGGTCATGTATACAATGGTGTGTGAGCGTGACTTAGTGCAGCAGAAAAAAACTACAAGTGCCATGAAGTTCAGAGCGATCCCAGGTATACAGACCACACTATACACTGTGACAAAAATATGGTTTGTCTGATTCTGACACCCTTCAACTGTGGCATCTTGACATGACAAGTTACACGACATAGTTCCTCTTTTGGATGGGGCTTAGAATAGTTTATAGCAGGCTGCATTGAAAAACAGATAAAAGAACATTAACAAAGCATGGTAGCAATAAGTCCAAATCATTTTGCAATACACTTAGGTACAATGTAGAAATGTGCTTCTCTATCTCATAGAAAGATAAAAGTCCTGAACTGAAAACCGCAGAAAAATATTACACAACTGTATATACTTGTGTGTGAATAAACAAAACGTGGGAAACTAATGGCCGTTAGGTGTTGACATTACACAAATGTTGCATGTTGGTAAAATTTCATATTAATCTCAGGGTAAAAAGGGAAAATATTTCTTAAATGTAAAATGCTGTCTTTGGCTACCATACAATATTTGCAGAAACCTTGCACTCTATGCAGCTTTAGACAAAATCTATCACAAATATCATGGTGATCACTTAGAGTAATCATTTAAAAAAACCTAAATTGGATCTGATCCATTGCTATATTTGCAATTATTTAATTGTTAAGTTGTTTTTTTTTATTTGTTCCCATCTGATTTTACAAATAAGCAAATATATTCATGGCATATATTTATTTATTTATGGCAAGATTTGATACAATCAACGAATTATGTCATTCTAAGGGTATGCCACAAAATAGCAGTTATGATGTCAATTTCCTTTTTTTCTAACTGCTTCTCATACAAATGAACAACATTTCTATTGAACCACTGGCAATCAATTTATATTATTTTTTTAAAATTATATGTAACTATAAAAATATTACTGTTTGGGAGCATAATATCTTTATGTTCTGAAGAACCTGGCTTTGTCATTTTTATATAAAACCTGAAATTCACTTTGGACTTTTTTTTAGTCTGTCTCTGTTACTCGAACACTCTGCGATGTTCATCCTTATGCCAATGACTGAATTGAAATAGTCCTTGTTACAGTAACTGTAGGTTGTAATACAGTAGAAAACAAGACAAAAGTGTCGACCCCCACTTTTGTACTTAGGCTGTGGTTTCTAGCATTTTGCATTTTGGATGGTTTTTACAGATAAGTCTCAAACATGAAATGTGGATTATTTTAGCACATAATATAAACTGTTAAAATGTATGATAATAGTTGCAGCGAACATTTTATACGTAGCATTACAGTATCATTATAGTATGATATTATCCTTGACTTTGTTGGCTCTGTTTAAAGCTTTTCACAGTAAAGCTGAAAACCTGAAATGATCCGCTGTATACTTGTATACATAGAAACTCTAAACACAAAATACTTTCTCTTAAATTTACTTCAGATGTAGTTATTATTACATCACTTAGGGTGGCTTTCAGGAACATTCTCTTTTATACAACTCGCACAGTAAACTAGTTTTTAAAAAGTTTTTTTTTAAAGAAACATTAAACTGTAACAAAAGTATATTGCAGTTCAATTGAAATGAGTCATGACCCTGAACCACATGGTTCATCATCACACTTACCTGTAAAACATTTAGGAGTGAAGGAAATTCGTTGTATCAGTTTAGATCTTGCAGTACGGCTCATCTGTTTAGATGTTGCTTTTTCGTTTTTCTTAGTGTGCAGGAACTAAAGTATATCATGTTAAATGTGTCTTCTCAGGAAGTACCATTTCAGTAGAGCAAAGTGCATGTCTCTCATTTTTTTCCCCCTCAGACTTTTTTTTTTTTTTTTTTGTAACAAAGCTTCCGTTTCTGTTGGTAAAAAGTGGTCAGATAAGCCTAAGGGCCAGAGGTATGAACACAGCCTCAATTACAACACAAATAAATTCTCACTCAAACAGACAAGTCCTTCCTGCAACGATTTATGTGACCTGAAATAAAAATAGGGGCATTACAATTCAGATCAGTTGACTATACCTATGAAACCTATAGAAGATACAAGATTACTAAATGTGAAACTGATGTGGGTGTGATACTTGCACAGCATTAGATGGGGTAAAACAACATAAATGAACAACATTCTTTTATACAGGGTGAACCCACAATCATGCTCATCAGCTTAAACATCAGATTTTCTTTTGCAAGAATTGCATATGCACCACATACTGAACAAATAAAGCTGAAGACCAAAACACATGCCAAAATAAAATGACAAAATCCAGGCAACAAATAAGAGTCTACGGCTATAATCTTTTGAGAACTAAAAGAAATTGTGATGCAGGACTCACACTACTGCGGTTAACACAACAGCCTGGTGCCTAGTCAGCACTTCCAGAAAAAAAATGCTGATTTTGTCCATTTCAGTGGATGTCCATTTCCAAACTTTCTGATCAGCAGCGTTAGACAAGTGGCAGGCAGGAAGCCGAGTTGTAGTAGCATCAGTGTCAATATCATTGTGGCTGGAGATGTTTTGATTTAGTAGATGGAATTATTAATGATTGTGAATTGTCATGTAATAAATTACTATGCAAATGTGTGGGTGCTTGGTGAGCTGCGACTGACTCAACCCAGACCAGGATAAAGTGGTTAGTGAAGAACGAGCAAATGAATTTTTAATTACAGTGTGTCACGCTAATAAATGTCCCAGTAAGTTCTGGATATGACTGTAACCTACAGAAAACACATTATAATAAATTTCAAGAGCAAAAGTAACTGAAGATTTAAAAATTCAAACAGCAATTTGCAAACGATATTTTCAATTTAAACCAAACTTAGTTAAGTGAATTAACAAATCATTTTTAAGATGAATAAATAACTACTAAGCAACTTGTTTGCTAAATATTAACTGGGAGCCTTGGTATCAGCTTGAAGTCCATACAAAGTTTAAAATAAAGTCTAGTCTACAAACTGAAAATTGCTTATTCTCTTTCTGATTTACACTGTAGCAATTATCAAGAACTTGCTAAAAATTGCATAACCTGTTCTACAGACAAACCCAAAACAAAAGGGGAACAATGATTCAGAAAGTACACCTACAACAAGTTTTGACACCACTGACCACATACAGTTACTTACACTCACTGATCAATTTATTAGGAACCCTTGGACTTCCGCACATTCGTTCAAATATCAAATCAGGCTTTAATGAAGCAGCAGCTCAGTGAATAAAATCATGTAGGCACGGGTCAAGAGCTTCAGTTAACGTTAACATCAAACATCAGAAGGGGCAAAAAAGTGATCTAAGTGACTTTGACCCCAGCAAAGTAGTTGGTGCAAAGACAGAGCAGTTTAAAAATTGCAGAAACTACTGATCGTTCACAGATAAACTTTCTAGAGATTACACAGAATTGTGTGAAAAACAGCAACCAAAAAATGCCCTATGTGCAGTAGTTCTGTAAGTGGAAGCACCTTGTCACGGAGAGAGGTCAAAGGAGAACAGGCAGGTTTAGGTCTTAGATTCAAGTGAACAGGAAGGCTATGGTGACTCAACCACTCAGCCATACCCCGGACCTGAAACCAAACAAAAAATTGAAGCGGGCTGTGCACAGGAGATGCCCTCACAATTTGACTGATCTAGAGTGTTTTTGCAAGAAAGAATGGGGAAATATTGCCAAGTCAAGATGTGCCACACTGATAGGCTCTGACCCAAAAAGACTGCGTGGTGTAATAAAATTAAAAGGTGCTTCAACAAAGTATTAGTTTAGGGATGTGCATACTTATGCAACTAGGTTATTGTAAGGGTTTTTTTTTTTCCCCATAAAAAAGTTTCTGATTTATTTTTTACTTTATCTGTATACTTTGCAACTTCGTGTTAAAGGTGGGAAAAGATCTGACATGATTTATCTTAGTGTCATTCTTTTACTTCACAAAAACCTGCCATTTTAACAGGAGTGTGTAGACTTTTTATATCCACTGTAGCCTACCACTATGCCCTGGAAACACTGAAGACAAAAAACAGGGCTGTTGGGAATAAAAGGCATTCACAAATTATAACAACATATAGAACATATAACATCATATAAAGCATAGCTTAATTCAACTCCTGAACCAGACATCCTGTGGAACTTTCTGGCAAGCTTTCTATCTTCTATGTAATGCGACTGAGTAAGCAAACTAGCTATGTTTCTTTATTTGGGGAAGACATTGTTGCTTTGAAACATAGTTAACGTTCTATTTTCTATCTAATGTGACTGCGTAAGCAAGCTAACTATATTTCAAAGCAACCGGGTCTTTCCAAAATCAAGGAACTGTTATATATAGTTGACAACAATAGCCATCTGCTAATATTTTATTAGATTTACTTCAGTTTTCTGGGGTTGTTACATTCCAAAAAGATCACTGGGCACACTATAAGAATCTACTATAAAGCTGGGATGCAGTGCTACTGCGAGTCAATATGGAGTCCTTTAATCGCATTTCATCATAATGACCATATGATTTTCTAAGAAGATTCCTTTTAATAGTGATAGAGAACAATCATTTAAGAAAAACACACAAACGAATGTACAAGGACAGTGCGTTGTATCTTGGGCTCAATATCTAAAAACATTACTTTTGTTTGTACAGAAATATGGTAGATATATTCACTTATTTTGGAGATGAGTAAGGCACTGATTTGGTCAGACTACAGTGATGTGTAGTGCATTTCCTATTAGTATCCATGTTAACAATATTGGTATTTGTCTAGCAAGCAGGGTTGCCAGGTTCTGCATATACTGGCCTTGTATTGCCTATACTGCAAATCAGTGTGTGTGGTTTCTGAGTTGTAGGTGGGTTGGGAATTTGCTGACACCTGGCAACTCTCCCAACTCTCTGAACTGTCCTTTAAAGCTCCACAATAAAAACCTCTTGCTTCCATAAAAAATCGAACAAGTCAAATCAGGATTTCTCCCAGAACAGTTACTGGACATGAATGAATGAATGAATGAATGGTTTCCATATGTTTCGCGTTGGGCTGTCTCTAAATTCACAATCACTTATTCTTTGCTAAATGTTTATTTTAGACATAAAAATAAAAAAACTAAATCTGTTGTTTTCTACTGATATTCATTTCTTAAGTATCATACATTTTAAATTCAAACATTTTAAAGCAGTGTGTTTTTAAAAAATAATAATAATAATAATTAATTAAAAATCAGAAATTAAAATACTTCACCTTCAAATTGCCCTGCCATTGACCCTTAGTCATAAAAAGCACATTATTAAAATAAAATCAGTTCTCATTTTAAGGGGTTTTCAGGTACCAAGAGGCATGCTGTGAAACACAAAAAAAATAAACAATAGTGGTACTGCACAACAATGTGAACAATAAAAATGTTTTTTTTTTTTTTATATATATATTCCAATGACTTTCCACTGAATATCTAATATTAGAGGTAGTCTGTGCCACTGACTCAACTATACTTCAGTGGTTTGGACAGATTTCTGGTCCTCAGTCTCCTGATTCCCTGAACACCCTGAATGGTGCTCCATGTCCAGGAATGATGACATCAGCAGTCCTTAAAGCAGTCCGCCGACTCACATCCTGCACCTCTGGGTTCTCGCTAAGCTCCCTCCATGAGTCTTCATCGTCGCAACACTCAAACAGGTCCCCAGCCACGAGAACCTGTCCCACAACTGTTGCCTTAACAAGAACACTGACATCACGTCCTGTATGGCCAGGCGTAGGGATGATGGACACCTGATGGATAACAAAGATTTCTGCCTCAGCTTCATGAGAAACAAACATGACAGTGAAGGTGTATGTTTGAATCAGGTCTTATTTAAATGCTAAACTTGTAGCCTAAATGGAAGACTATTTCAGGACAGTTTTGATTTGAAAACTAAGCAAGTATTCTGCCCTCAAACACTGTCGTTAATTACCACTACCATATAAATATTAGTCATCAACGGACATTCTACAAAATCTACGGTAAGCTTAGTGCAGGTTCTACTCAGCCAGCACTTCCACTTTATAAGAGTGAAGCATACCACAACTAAATCCAGTAGTAAAGCTTTGACACACACACTTCCCTTTTCACAGACAAAGCGGTGTGTTCATGACCAAATTAATTCTAGGTCTCACTCATGCTTTTTGACCTCAATGTCTGTTTTTTTTACTTCAACATTTTGTTCATAGATCTTTCCATGAACCTTTTCATTTTCTCATAATAATATACAAAGTTCAGTGAGATCATAAATGTGTTCTTCAGTCTTTAAGCAAAACTCATGAAATAGCGCGCACACACACACACACACACACACACACACACACACAACGATTCTCGTGCTAATTTCTTGGCTGGTACTGTATTTTCATGCTGACGTCACACAGGGACAGTTACAATGACGTTTTATTATAAATATTATAAATATATTTTTTTAAAAACAATCATGCACTAAATAATAATAATAATAATAATAATAATAATAATAGACTATTATTACCACTAAAAACACTTTACTTCACTATATAGCGGTGTGTGTGTGTGTGTGTGTGTGTGTGTCAGGTCTTACATATGGGTCGATGGGGTAGGGTGACCCCTCCGCAAGCCTATTCGGCAGGTATCTATCCCCCTGGCTTACGTCACATCCCACGACTACTGTTGCTCTGGGAAACAGGTTTAAATTGCCCACGTGGTCAGAGTGCCCGTGTGTACCAACCACCAAACTCACATCGGCAGGTGACAATCCCTTTTCTTTCAGTTTAGAGAGTAGGAAGTCTCGGTCCCATGGCCCTCCAGTGTCCACCAGTATAGTTTTTGGTCCGGTCAGTAAGGTAATGCTGCCGTCTGCCCGAAAAGAGCCATCAGTGTGGCTCAGGCAGTAGCCATGTTTCAGCACGGACACACAGTAAGGGTCACCCTGAATAACCTCACTAACTTCAGCACACTCGCTCTTCCTAATCCTGCACTCCGCAGCCATCTCCGTCTCAATTTATTCTGCCTAGATTCAATAATTCATATGGTAATGGATAGACACTAACTAGCACCCTTTTCTGTTATTACTCCTACGGAAACATGCTTGGGACAAAATCGCGTTTTCGCTGCGTTACTGCACTGTAGACAAATGGCGCCATCTTCTGTCATGGTGCATGAGGCGAGAGCTGGGTTTCAGTGCAGCTCAGCTCAGTGTGGGACTTCACTGGGACTTGTACGAAGGAAACATAACACTTAACTTAATCTAAGACTAATATTTGAAAACAAAGCCAATCAAAAGGACCTTTTTTTTGCTTACTGACTTTTGAATTAAAATCTTGGTCTGCCATCTTGTTAATCTTAAAATCAGGTCAACATTAGCTATTAATGCCATCCGTGTTGTAAAAACAAACAAACAAACAAACAAACAAACAAACAAACAGTTAAACTGCTAGCTGATTATATAACAATACAGTGTGCTTGAGTCTCCTATAGAACCCATGGCATCTCTAAGTGTCTATCAGATCTGTGTTGGGGCTTCAGAGGAGATTTTCACACAGGCTGTGCAGTTCTCTGTTCTCAGTTCTCTCCAATAAATGAAAGAATAGTGAGATATGTGCTCATTTGATTCGCTAAAATGTTGAATTCCACATGTTTATACTGTATGTCTGCACATGTTTGTTACAGAAACAGCTTTTCACAGCTAAAGCATTAACGACTTGGAGTACAGTCAACTAGAGGAACATTTCCATCTCTTACAAGCAGACTTTATTTTTTTGCATATGCATTACAGCACAGCAAAATTCTTTTCTTCACATGTCCCAGCTTGCTTGGAAGCTAAGGTCAGAGCTCAGGTCTCAGCACCCCTGGAGCAGAGAGGGTTAAGGGCCCAGCAGTGGCAGTTTGGCAGTGCCAGGGCTTGAACCCCTGAGCTTCTGATCAGTAACACAGAGCCTTTACCACTGAGGGAGCACTGGGTAGGTCTAGATCTTAGGTCTAGTGGGTCACTGGTCACTGGTGTTAGGTCTAATAGGTCGTGCTTTTGGAATTTGTTCCTCTTCCCGTAGTTATGTCTTGCTTGAGCAACACAATGAATCAAATCCCATAGCAAAGAGCAAGGCATCTTCACTGCACTGCTTCTCAAGTGGATGTTTTGTTTTAGGGGAGGTTGATAAAAATTACATGAAACATATTGTTTAGTTAATTAGTTATTTATACTGAAAGTCAATTATTTTATTTGAATACAACCATATGTTTGCTCTCCCCCAATAAAAGTGAGAGTTTAATTGCTCCACTAACTCCATTTCTTAGGAGTTTGTCATACTGTACCATACTTTGCTCTGCAGCAATCATGCCATCTCTGTAGATTGGATTTTGTGCACAATGTATAGAAATTGTAGTTTTGTGATTTCACTGGGTTTCTGTAGGTGGGGTTCTGGGTTCTCTGGGTTTCTTTTTTTGTTTGTTTTAATTTCATGTGCACAAGTGAACAGACTGAAGCATAAATCAAGAGCATTTTGGAATTAAAGCTTCCTGTGATGCAGCCAGTGTGGACTGAAATGCTTTTTTAAATGGATTTGAATGTGGTTTTGATATATTGTGTGCTGCTACTTGCAATGCGTGACACTACCTGCATCGCTTAACTTGACACGTTTAGTGTGAATTGGCCTAAAGGAATTGGTGAAAAGAACATGTATCAGTTACATTTTGTGAAATGATATAGGTATCTTTTAGCTCAATATTACTATCTTGGACAAGATCCAGACAAACACAAGGCCAACTAGACCTTTGCAGCAGCTATACAGTCATGATGTTTTTGAGACCTTGAGTCTAGTGTCAGTAGTCCCATAAAATTGTGATGTTTCCTTTATTAGCGCAGACCTAATTTAGCTGCTACAGGGAACATTTCATTTTCATCATCAATAAAAGAAACAATATGTTGTTAAATTCTTGTCAGACAAAATATATAATATGATTATTATCTTATTGTCTTGTTTGGTATCAAGCTTGGAAAAGATTTTCTACTTTTTCCTATGGAAAAAGAAAGGACAGACTCTATGGCTGAAAACTCATCACCGGCCTCTCAGGCAGGGCTTACCAACAACAGAAATTTAAACTTAAATTAACATCCACCTACTGTTTAAACTTCTGAATTTGACTATAAATGGCTATTTTCTAAATTAAATAGGATCTCTGTTGGCTGACATTTGAACATTGCATATTCTAAGTCAAAGTTGTTCCTTTATTCTATTATAATTTATTATTAATTCACACATTAGGAAAGACAAGGAAATTAAAACCACAATTAAAAACTTATTTTTTCCCCCAGACAGTGTTTCCCATCTAACGGCAAATCCTACCATCAAAACATACAAAGGATTTTCCAGACAATGCAAGACTTGCACATTCTGCACCCTGGAGTAAGCCTAATCTCAGTAATTAGCTGCATCTGTGAACATACCTGAGTGCTTGGTCTTTCTCAAGCTTTAATTTGCAATGCCATGTTGGCTAGGATTATTTATCATGACATTGGTTAATGGCTTAAAGTATTACTGGACTGACCCTTTATGAACTAAGGCATGTCTCAATTCCAGTAAAAATTCACACAATAAGGAAAAGCACTGGGTTATTATTATTATTATTATTATTATTATTATTATTATAATTTTACCAAAACCTTTATTAAAAAAATCTTTACATGAACACTCAAGATTTCTTTTGCTAATTACAAATGTTAAGCTTTCTAAACTGGTTTTGCTTGAAAAATGTATTTACTTATTAATGCATCTTCAGGAACTGATTTATTCTGGTTACGATCATGATCAAGGGGGAAAAAAATGTTGCACAGAATCTCTATGGGTTTCTCCAGAGGGACAAAGCATAAAACCCTCAGGGGTTTGAGATTTAACCCTTTTCCTAAGAGTGGACACATTTAGTAAAGACATGCCTTGTTTTAAAATCAAATTGGTTATAATTGTTCCTGATAAATAATCAATTTTTTATCTAATTATATCTGAATCAGCTGTTTAAGCACTTTAGCCTGAGGCATCCTGTGTCTCTGTGTGTTTTGTTCTGTTCCAATGAATTCTTTTTAAATGGAACTAATTATATCTACTGTAGCCCAACCTGACGCAAATTCAAAGCCTAGGGGAATGTTTTCAGTTGCTCACAGACATGGCCATGGAGCTAGAAGATATCAGCAAGGTACAACACATTTATTAGGGTATATAGAGTAATGCAGTTTTATTTAGAAAACAGTTAAAATACTATGCATACGGAATTACAATACATAGGGAATTACAATAGATTTAGAGCGCCTCAGGTAACAATTAAACAAACACATATTAATATATGAGTCAGAAGATAAACTGAAAGTGTATGAATTGCCCGAGGCCCCTCGAGGGCAGCGGTGGGACAACCCTCAACAGTTTGACAAGCTGCCGTTCATCCTAGGGCTCAACGGACTCTCCACTGGGAGACACGACTGGGAGGTGAACAGTCTGCTAAAAATCTGTACATCGTACAGTAAATGTCTGTATTTGATGAAAAGCAAGAACCGACAAGAACTTACTTAACTGCACATGCCACTGTTTCTCTGTTCTATGTCTCACACACATGATGATTATAGAACATTTTTGTTTATCATCAACTGAATTATTGTATCAACATATTTCAGGGAAATTCAAGCATATTTTATTTGCCTTTTATGAAAGATTTAAATTTGTCCTCATTCTTTTTTATTACTATTTTATTTTCATTTTGATGTTAATTGTTTGTTTTCACTTAATCAATAAAAAATGCAATATTTACAATTTTGGTGAATGGCTGTAGAAGGCACACATAGAAGTTCAAATACAACATGAAAAAGATTAATTTAATGCAGTATCTGGTGAGTACTGAAAAATTGACACTTGAACTATCAAACTCTGGTTGTAGGCCACTATGTCTATATTACACAAAGTGTGGTGCAAAGCAGTTGTATAGACTGTGTTGTGGAGCTTTTTGCACAAGTCCAAGTTCAGCTCACTTTCAGTAACTCCTTTTCTTGGTCAGGGTCATGGTGGATCCAGAGCCTATCCGAGTAACAGGCAGAAATATACTCTGAATGGAATACCGGTCCATCTCCGAGCACATTGCACACACATATTCACACACAGGGGCACTTTATCGTAGCCACTCCACCTACTGGCATATTTTAGAAGGTCGGAGGAAACCGGAGAACCCTTGGGAAACCCACATGGGCATGGGGAGTATATCGTATGGCAGCCGGTAGCTGGTCAGACTGATCAAGAACCTCCTGAACGAGCTATAAGTATTTGTCAACTACTGCCTCAGGCGCATCCTCAACATCAGATGACCAGAGGAGATCACAAATGAAAAGCTGTGGGAGAAGACCAACCAGCCACCAATAGAGCAAGAACTCAAACAGTGGAAATGGAAGTGGATCGGGCATATACTGCGGAAGCCAAAAATACCATCACTCAGCAAGCTCTGCAGTGGAACCCAGAAGAAAGCGTTGCAAAAGATGGCCCATAAACACCAGGAGAAGGAGTGTAGTAGCCGAAATGGAGAAGGAGGGATGCAAGTGGCAAGATCTGGAGAGGCTGGCTCAACACAGGTCGAAGTGGAGGAATATCATCAGTGGCCTGTGCACCACCCATGCCTATGCAGGAACAAGCTTAAGTCAAATAAGTCAAGCCGGTCAAACTACACTGGAATTTTCAGTAGGGAGTTGTGGTGGAGAAGGTGATACATGTCCGACTTATTTTTAAAAATATGGTAGCCATAATGTTTAAAAGATGTTTTCTGTGCCTCAGGACCTCAAGATCCTCAAGTAGGCATGTCACCAGCAGGGCTCCAATCTTAGAATGGGATGTTCAACAAGCACATATGCATATGATGGTCAGGTGTCCACATGCCTTTGGCCATATAGTGTGTAACATCTATAGTCTTGAGCAGCATTTCTCTACTGCATTTTAGTGCAGAAAAATGCAAGGGCCACAATAACATTTACTTTATGTTATTGCACTGTAGACAAATGGCACAGCCTGTTATGATCCATTAGGAAAGAGTTGGATTTCGGTGCTTATATAGTAGTGCCATTTTAGGCACATCTAGATTAAAGTGTATCTATGTTTATTAGACAGTTCACCATAAACTACTTTGAGTATACAATTACTGCTTTTTGTAGCCCAGGTGTTTACGAGCTGTGAAGATCAACATATTTGATCCATCTATCTCAGAATTCTTTTTTCCCCACATTGAATGACTTAAAAGCCTTTCTAATTAGATCCTTAAATGAATAGAATGATTAGTAGCTAAAGTAAGCATTATTTAGTTTAAACATTAGATATTTGGTTACATTTGTGAAATCTCAGGCTTTTTTAATGCTCCCATGGACAAAATTTAAACAAACACAAGATCAGCTGTACCTTTGTAGCATTGTACAGGCATGCTGTTTTTGAAACCTTTGCACCCATGTAAGTAGTCCCATAAAATTTTATTCTCCCTTTACTGTCACACACCTTAGTTCACTGCTTCAGGGAACATTTTCATCGTCAACAGAGGAAACAATGGTATGTTAAATTTTAATCAACAAAACATGATATAACACAATCCTCTTGATTACTTGGTCTTGTTTAGAATCAGTCTTGGAAAGGATATACTTTTGCCTAGAAAAAAAGAAGAACAGACTCTACGGGTGAAAACTCATCACCAGTCTCTCAGGTAGGGTTCACCAAGAATATATTACAGCAGAAAATCCTCCTAAATTAACAACATCTATTATCTTGTATAATGCCTATACCAGATTTAAAATCATATGTCCACTTTATCAATTTATATACTTTATAAAGTAGATTAAATTAGATAAATTAGATTCTGTTGCTTGAGATACTTTGCATAATCTATTATTCCATTATAATTTACTATTAATTCAGACATTAAGGAAGTCAATGAAGTTAAAAAAAAATCTATCCCTCAGACAATGTTTCCCATCAACTGGCAAAGCCTGCCACCAAAATTGTCACAGGACCTCCCAGAGAAGGCAACAGCTGCACATTCTGTGCCCTGGAGTAAGCCTACTCTCAGCAATAATAAGGTGATTTTAGTTTCTGAATCTGTTTTCATTTGCGTCTGTGAACATACCTGAGTGCTTGGTCTTTATAAAAACTTATTTAATTTGCAATGGCATGCATGGGCTAGGTTTATTTATCATGACATTGGTTAATGGCTTAAACTATGACTGGACTATTCCTCTATGAACCAAGGTGTGTCTTGATTCCCATAAACAGTCACATAATAAGGAAACACATTGGGTTATTTATTCACCAAAATCTTTATCAAAAGTTTTTTTTTTTTTTTTTTTTTTGGTAATTATGAATATTTAGCTTTCTAAAGCGGTTTTACTTGAAAATTGTATTTAATCATTAATGCATTTTCAGGAACTGCTTTATTCTGGTTAGGATCATGTTATGGACTATCTATGATAAAAGTAAAAATCTGTTATATGGCTCTACACAGAACCCTAAGTGGACAAACCATAGAATCCTCAGGGGTTTGAGATTTAACCTTTTTCCCAAGAGTGTACACAATTAATATTAACAATTATCTCTGTTTAAGCACTTTAGCCTGAAACATCCTGTTTCTCTTACAACGTTGTGTTCGATGCTATTATAATACATTGTTATAATTAACCCTTTTTAAATTTAACTCTTTCTATCTGCTGTAGCCTGACCTGGTGCGAATTCAAAGCCTGGAGGAATGTTTTCGGTTGCTCACAGACATGGCCGAGGAGCTAGAAGATATCAGCAAGGTACAAGGCAATTTATTTATTATTACGGTACATAGATATTATAAATGCAGTATCACTGTGAAAAGCTTAAGTGCAGGGAACTACAGTAGTGTGTACTCTTTATGGCCTGCAGGGCAGAAATAAAAGCACACTGGAAAGGTACAAGAAAGTTTCAGGAGAAGACTCTGTGCTAGGCGATGTGGAGACCAGCAAGAGTCTCATTCTGTCATGGGCTAAAGAACTGGACACGCTCAACATGTCAAGAAGAGTGACAAAGAAAGCATCCATGAAAGCAGAGGTTACACGAATGAGGAATAACGATGTGTGTGATTTCTCAAAAGACAGTGAGAGGATCATGAAGTGGGCACAAGAGTTACAGACTGTCACAGAGGTAGGAAATAAACATTAACTGGAAATAATAATGCCTGAATGTGAACTGAAGTCACTGAATAGTGTGTGTGTGTGTGTGTGTGTGTGTGTGTGTGTGTGTGTGTGTGTGTGTGTGTACAGAACCTGAGTCTGAAAGATGAAGACTTAAAGCAGAT
The DNA here is from genome assembly GCA_022985145.1 of Pangasius djambal. Classification (NCBI taxonomy): domain Eukaryota; kingdom Metazoa; phylum Chordata; class Actinopteri; order Siluriformes; family Pangasiidae; genus Pangasius; species Pangasius djambal. Next base: position 15,639,550 of record CM040978.1, read on the forward strand.
TCTTACTAACCACAGCAAAGTGCATAGAAAAGTAGATGAAGTTCTACCCTTTCTGGAGTTTGTGGTGTGGTCTCTTCTCTCACATGACTCTGAGGTGAGACGATATGACATATAATTTAAAAGCAACTCTGACAGTAGTCACAGCTGTATATTAAAATATTAATAATACATTAATGTACTCATTCTAAAATGTTACCTTTTCTATAGTAACAACTCATTCACAGGGACATGAAATATGGCACTCCAAATAACCTAAGCCTAATAAACAGATTAAATCCTAACATTTTTTAACATAGGAAATATAAACATCTCCTCTCCAAAAGCTTTTAGTCAGGTTTTCGCACACTGTTATGGTCAGTAAGGTTTCCACCACAGCAGAGACTTTCCAGTTTCTCAGTAACATGACAATCTGCACTCTGCTCCCTTCAGAGACAAGAAAAGAGGCTGGTGATGTTTATAGCTTATACAATATAAGCTACTGTAATATACAATTTATAGCTCCTGTAGAATGAGTGATAGGCTAGGAACCAACTTACCTTTAGACAAGTATCTATAAAAGGTTAAATGTATGACATGATTTTCTTATTATTACAGACAATGTTTCCCATAAGAATTGTAATCATTGACAAATTGATGTGCTATAAGAGGAGCAATAAAACACTTCGGGATGTGCTGTTATTGGAAAATAATCAACTTAGCGGTGGCAACAGTAACTTTACATCTGACCGTATCACACCACCCCATCATGTTTTATTCCGTATTTTAAAAAGAATGGATTACCAAGAGTGATTGTGACAATAGAAGAATGACATTACATTAAATGTGTAACACATACATGTGTTTTTTTCTTTCAGGAGGATCTTTCAAAAATGTGGTTGCCAGCTAAGCAGAGAGCATGGAAGACAAGTAAGAGCTCTCATTCTTTCTGAATGGTGCACAGTGAGTCTGATGATGCTCTCTTGACATTGTTTACATTTGCATTTCAGGCAGCCAGAAATATATTCCTAATTCAGGTAAGAAAGAATAATAATAATAATAATAATATAAAAATAGTTGCAAACAAGGATCATGGCATGTTTGAATAATAATCTCTTTTTATTTTCTTTGAAGTTTGGCAGTGGATTCAGAGTGCCTCAGGTAACAATTAAACAAACAGATATTAATATACCATATTAATCAATTGGTAATATATTAATGAAATCTGTTGTGTTGTGCCAGTGGATGTACGTCTAGATTCCAGTTCATGCCACCCCTGGCTGTATGTGTCAGAAGATAAACTGAAAGTGTATGAATTGCCCGAGGCCCCTCGAGGGCAGCGGTGGGACAACCCTCAACAGTTTGACAAGCTGCCGTTCATCCTAGGGCTCAACGGATTCTCCACTGGGAGACACTACTGGGAGGTGGAGGTACCAGCAAAAGGAAAATGGAGGTTAGGGGTAGCAGCTGCATCTGCTCAAAGAAAAGGCCGCTTCCAAGTTGCTCCAGGAGCAAGGTACTGGACTATTTGTAACAGGCCTGAGAATCTCCAGGCATGCACTGATCCCCGTATCGAGCTACCTAATTCTGTACCTCTTCAGGTGGTTGGGGTTTATGTGGACTATGAGGAAGGACAAGTGTCCTTCTATAATGCTAAAAGCAGATTCCATATCTATACTTTCACACAGACTTTTAGAGAAGTGCTTTTCCCTGTTTTTGCTTGTCTGGATGGGAAGACTGTGCTAAAAATCTGTACATCATAAATCTGTATTTGATGAAAAGCAAGAACTGATGCGAGCTTAACTTCAACTGCATACACCACTATTTCTCTGTCCCTAAAATCGCATGATGATTATAGGCCTATAGGAAAACGTGTTATAATGCTTCAACAATTCTGTCCACTCATATATTTTTGGTCAAAATTTTGACATATTTTAGATCAAGACGGACAGTATAAATGAGGAGATAGTGGGGTAAGGAGATTGCATTTGTGAATAACATTCAAGGTGGGGATAGAAATGACCTAAACACTATATGCGGACTATATTTGCGGACATCTGACCATAACATTCATACAGCATGTGCTTGTTGAACATCCCATTCCAGATTTAGTCCCAATCTGCTGTTATCCTCCACTCCTCTGGGAAGGTTTTCCACATTTCCACATTTTGGAGCATGGCGGTGGGGATTTGCCCATTGAGCCACAAGCGCATTAGTGAGGTCAGGGCTGATGTTGGTTGAGGAGGCCCGGGGGGCAGTCAGTTCATCCCAAAGGTGTTCATTGGGGTTGAAGTCATAGCTCTCTACAGATCACTCGAGTTCTACCACTCCAACCTTGGCAAAACATGTCTTCATGTGATAATGACAATGTGCACAGGGGCATTGTCATGCTGGAACAGGTTTGTGCCCCTTAGTTCCAGTGAAGGGAAATTGTAATGTTATAGGCTACAAAGACATTATATACAATTGTGTGCTTCCAAATTTGTGGAACCAGTTTGGGGAAGAACCACATATGGGTGTGATGGTCAGGTGTCCGCAAACTTTTTGCCATATAGTGTATATGTTGGAGAGTTGTATCAGCCTGTCTCTTACCAGTTGAGTTGAGGTGGACAAGAGAATATGAAAAATAAGGAACTGATTATACGGACCCAAAATTTAAAGTGGAACAGCACTTATAGTTGTGTTGGAGCTGCTAAACCTGTTATTCAACCATAATAATAATATTAATCAATTATAAGCAATTATGTCACGTTAAGATGTTAATTACTAATTATAATCAATTATGTTACTTAAGTATGTTAATCTATATTAACATATAGGACATATTAACACATATGTTAAACCAATTGGTCCATTATATTTCTGTATATTGTTATTCTGATTACTCAATAGTATATGTAATTATTTTATATCAGATCTATTTATAGTTGCAAAAAAATTTCCTTGAAAACATGTTTATTCCAGAGGTGGTAAGACGTTGGGTCAGAGTGATATATGAACTAATATACTGATATGATGTATTTGTTACATAAGACGAACTGATTTCTGATTTGGTAATTTTACGTAATTATTAGCATCATTTCAGCTGACCAAATGTGTGTTAAAGCCTAAAGGTGATAGAAAGTGAATATGTTTTCAGTTATAATTTTCCTTTCTTTTCTCTTTTCCTTATATTTACTTTAAACTTTATTTTTTGTAAGAAGAGTTTTGCAAATAAATCTGAAAAGGCATTTTGGAGATTATTGAGTCTTTTGTATTTTGGCCCAAACAAGATTTCTTGCACCGCTAATAAGACTTTTAAAACCACTTTAAACAGGGAGCATGTACATGTGCATGACACTATACAGTTTAACAAAATAGAAAGTAGAGCTTGATGGAAGAAAATGTTTAATAATTTAAGGCAAATGTGGAAGATAGTAAATAATTCAGGCATCTGCACTCTGTACAGCAATTGTCAAGCTGATAGCTGACAAGGAGTCACAATAGCCAAACATGTTGGGGAAGTAAGGTTTTGGATGTTAGCTGAAGTTAGTGAGCTACCCTGCTCAAAAAATCCAGCTCGGTCTGATGAGCTACTAGCTGCCAAAACACAGGTCAAGCTGGTCAAACTGGTAGACCATCTTTGGCAACTGGTTATTTTCCAGCTTACTTATTACCTGACCAAATTGATCAATATATGTTTCAGAATTGCCTTAATGTTATTTTCTTAAAACAATGCGGACAAAGCTGGATTTTTCATCTTAGAAGTATGGCATAGGGGGCAAGGTGGCTTAGTGGGTAGTACATAGCACTGTTGCCTTGCACCTCTGGGGTTGGGGGTTTGAATCCCACCTCTGCTGTGTGTGTGTGTGTGTGTGTGTGTGTGTGTGTGTGTGTGTGTGTGTGTGTGTGTGTGTGTGTGTGGGTGGAGTTTGTGTGTTCTCCCCATGCTTCAGGGTTTTCTCCCCAGTCCAAAGACATGTGTTGGAGCTTATGCTTGGCATTTTCAAATTGTACATGCATGCAATTGTGCCCTGTGATGGGTTGGCACCCTGTCCAGGGTGTCCCCTGCCTTGTGCCCCAAGTTCCCTGGGATAGACTCCAGGCTCCCTGCAACCCTGTGTAGGATAAGCTGTACAGAAAATGGATGGATGGATGTGTGGTGCAGAAGCATGTTCCATTCATTCTTTAAAATAATGTGACAAAAACGTTGTGAGGTGTTATGTTCCTTGGGTTCCTCAGGTCCACGTGTATGCTGTCAAGAATTACCACCAACACTCAGTTATAACTTACTGTTATAACTGTTACTGTTGTAACTGAGTGTTATAAATTATAGTTATAATTGTAGAATTTATGTTAATACTGTCTCACTCGCCACTCGTACAGCTATGTAGGATGTAGAATGTAGATCATTATGTTCGTGTCTATTGGTGAACTGTTGTTGAGACCATACAAGCAGGCATTTCCTTGCATCTTGTACATCCTGCTTGTTTGCATGTCCAGTGGAAAGCCCAGGCGGTAGGTGAAGTACCTGTCTGAAGCGCAGAGAGGCAGTAACACGCCGCAGCGGCGTCTAAACCTGCACCAGAAGAAGAAAAGACACTGGCGTATTCTAGCTCTGAAATCCCGCTCACTTCCTCTTCATGACTTTAAATAAGTCATATAGTAAGTTGTTAATGATGCTGGACTTCGGTCGGTTTCCGGGTCACAGGCTGTAGGAGGACGGAATATCCGACAGTTGAGTTATATTGAGAAAGAGAGAGAGAGACAGTTTCCTGTTTGGCGCAATGGCGGCGTCCGAGAAAGCTGTTTCTGCATCATTCATGGAGCCTTTCAAAGACATTCTGGTGAATTATTTAATGCCAGAGAAATGTTACGACGAGTTCTTCCTGAATTTTAATTTTCTGCATGGTAAGATGGATCACTTCTGAATGAACGATTTTTACAAAGATGTTACAAGTTGTCACTGACTCTGACTTGAGAGTTGGATAGATTTTCTGAATTTTAATTCTAACCTTAATAAAAATGAAATTTGACCGACATGTGTAAAGCCTGTTCATGTCAGTTAGCTAACGTTAGCTGTCAGTGTCATTTTTCTAACCCTTAGTAGAGTTCGTGAGGAGGATCTAGTCAAATTATAGAAGATTCGTTTGATTTCGCACAGTATCAAAGCGTGTGTTTCTTTATTTTACAGAAATGCTGTTTCCATGGTTACAGATATTTAATGACTTGGCTAGTTGTGTATGTTGTGTATGTTAGAGGCGTGGCTTTACACAGGGCACATTTTGATTGGTTGCCTCAGGCTCGCGCTTTCATTCTAATCGCCTGCTTTCACGTGCAATACACAGTCACAGTCCCTTTATTTACTGTGTGTGATAATGTTTTTGTTATTACTCCCCTCAGTGGACTGTCTGAAGATAATAATTAGCAAAGGTTTAGGCATTGGAATCATCCTTGGCTCTGTACTTGGTAAGGAAAAGCCTCAGCTATTCTTTTTTTTTAACCCCTGTCCTAGTTGTAGTGTCACTTATTATGCTTGTGCTCCTTGTTCTGCACAGTGAAATTGCCTCAGATCTTGAAACTGATCGGTGCTAAGAGTGCAGAAGGACTGAGTTTTAAATCTGTGATGCTGGAGCTGCTTGCTATCACAGGCACTATGGCCTACAGTATCGCCAAAAGCTTTCCCTTCAGGTAGGAATGAATGTCACAACACTGACACAGTTTTCCCCCAAAGCTCTTGTATACACTCACTGACCACTTTACACCAAATGACCACCGTGCAACGGATATTATTTGGGTGGTGGCTCATTCTGAACAGTTAAGTTTGGAGCACTGATATAAGTGGTGCTGGGGATTTGTAAACACTGCTGTATACTTACTGCTCATTTAGTCACACCTACCTTGTTGGTACACTTTGTAACTGTACAGTTACAAACAACAGCTCAGCTTACTCTTTTGTGTTAAACGTTGCCTAACACTTGACCACAGCACCGCTGATGGCTAGATGATCATTTATTTACACCGCAGCGGTGACTTTACCAGCACTCATTCCAGCACCACACTCACTTACATGCCCCTGCCGTGTGTGTGTGTGTGTGTGTGTGTTTAAAATGGTATCCATTTTGCATAAACAGACAAACTGGCTCTGTTTTAAGCGACTATTTTATGCTTATTATCTTGCTGAAATTTGTCATGCATATTGTGGGTTTTTGTAGGTTTTGTTTGTGATATTTTGTATATGTGATAAGTTGTTTTAAAAAAATTCTTCAGTGGTTAAATGTGGTTGTTTGTGTGTTTGGGTTTTTTTATTATTATTAGTCTTATTGTTGTTATTATTATTATTATTATTGTTTGTTTATTTGTTTGTTTATACTGCACTTTAATTCACAGTGCCTGGGGTGAAGCGTTATTCCTCATGTTGCAGACAGTGGCTATTGGATTTCTTATCCAGCATTATAAAGGAAGCACTGTTAAAGGTACCAGATTGCACATTAATATTATTATTATTATTATTATTATTATTATTAATCATCATCATCATCATGCATCAGTGAGATGAGAAATTACCTGTAATTTAATAATTTCTGTGTGGTTATTTGCAGGATTGGGCTTTCTGGTCATCTACTTTGGCCTGGTGGCTGTCCTTATTTCTCCTCTCACCCCCATGTCTGTTGTCACCACCATGCAAGCCTCCAACATGCCAGCAATAATCTTTGGAAGGGTGAGTAACCACTTGTCCCACTGTTTAACTAAATTATGACAGAATGTAGTGCATTTGGAACGTCATCCACCGAAAGCATTAAATCACCTCTTTGGATTCTGTTTGTTTATAGCTCATTCAGGCAGGTACCAACTACAGGAACGGCCACACTGGACAGCTGTCCGCTATTTCTGTGTTCCTGCTGTTTGGTGGTTCCCTGGCACGTATATTCACTACAGTGCAGGTAGGCTTACAGACCACATTTGGATTGTTCCAGCTTATGTTCACACTGTCCCAGTCCCTGAGTGAGGAGTCGGATCCTTTTTTTGGTCCATTTAAGCGGTAATGGGGTCTCAGACATCCTTTGTGTTCGTACTGTTGCTTTTTGGGTCCTAGTCCTCTTGCAGTGCTGTGCATTGTGGGTACAGCAATATTGTGCAAGATGGCTGACCCTAAACATGTGCTAATTTTCCTGTACAGCATGTTTTAAAAATTACAAAAGAGAAATAGAGAACGCAATAAAAAAAAATGAAAGAAATCAAAGCACAACAAAGGAATGCAGAAAATACCTTTTGTTGCAATACTGCATCTGTTCTGTCACTATAGCACAGAATCACAGCTATCTTTACAGATGTTTGTTTTCCTTGTTTTTCTTGAATTATGCTTATTTATTGTCATTTCTATAAGTATACAATGTCTGTGTGTTGGCTTTGTAAAAATCTGCCATATGTTAAATATTCTGCCCTGTGGTTAAGGAAACCAGACACGCAAATGACAAAAATTATCATGAAAATAATGGCATAATGGTTCTATGAGCAGCTAAATAGAAAGATTTTGCAATGAACGTACCAACACTTCCTCCCTCTACGACATCCATTGGGTTCAAGCAGGGGCTTGTACCAAGAATTTAGTCCTAACAAATCATAGAGAGGCCAATTGACATTGGCTGACTGTCTACTAGATTTTTATCTCATGTGGCCATGTATTTCTGGCGTCATTTTTTTCACTTTAACCTGGCCCTGCATGGCGGCCTGCAAACGTGTCTGCCAGTGACTTTGTAGCTCACTGCATACTATGCTGTTTTTTTAATATCCACAATAAACCTAAATATATTATAGTCTTTGTATATTTTGTATATCATTTGAATAAAATCTTGAATATTACATTTACCTTGATGATACCTGAGGACACCCTGATTAGTTTTTGGTTTGAATAACTATTGCATAATTATCAGTGGAAGTAGTTCTTCAGACTTACTATACTTCAGACTAACACTGATCATTGCACGTCAGTTTCTAATGTCTTGTGTATTCCTGTATGTTTCTGCAGGAGACAGGTGACTCCCTGATGGCTCTTTCTTATATCATCTCATCCTGCTGTAACGGACTGATCGCTGCTCAGGTTCTGTATTACTGGAATGTCAGTCCAGCAGTTAAGAAGAAGGCTGAGTAAACCTGCCCCAAAACAGTGCGGAGCTGAGGCTCGTAGTGCTCTGTGTCCACTCCAGTTAACTTGCTGCTTTGAGCAACTTGTATGGAATCTACTTGTAAATTTGGAATGAAATCCATTTAAGTGGTTTTGGATGTTGATCTCGTTTGAGATCGGTTGTTTAAAGCAGCAGGTTTCACAGTGTTGGTACATACACACTCTAAGCGAGTAGTGAGTGGAAAGGTATGCCTACACGGAAGGGTGTCTATTATTACGCCTGTTAAAAAGCATTGTTGTGGCCTAAACAGTAGGACCAAAAATAACTTTCAGGAGGACCCCTTATCTCAATGATTGATGATATTTCCATTGACTGTAGGTTGCAATGATTATTCTGTCCAGTTTTCCTTATTTCCTTATAATTTCCTTAGCTCAGGGAAAGGAGAAGTTTTATTCATATTTCAGAAACCTGTACACCATGGGAATTCCTTTTACTGTTTGTTGGGTTCAGTGTTTATATTCCTTAACCGTTATAGATGTGCCAATTTTTTCTAGTAGCTGCTAAGGTAAAATATAACCAATGAAATTAATGGCCAGCTAAATGTGACTCTTAAATTTCCTCACAAATGTTTGTTTGTGTGAAATGTTGTTGAAGATGGTGTTGATGTAATGGTTTTACCCATCAGGTATGAGCGTTACCTCAAAGTTTTGTTCCAAACACATCGAAATTGTGCTTCGAGAAATGTCTGCTATTTTTTCTTTTTTTTTTTTCTGTTCTGATATTTTTAAGTTTATTGCAGAATGGAACAGAAATCTTAAGTTTAGTAATAACCAGTCATCACCAAATAGGAACTGAAATGTGGCAAAATGTTCATGGATAGCTGAGTGATGTCCTTTGCACTTGTCCTTGTAACATGCCTATATTGCTGTATTGAGGGATGGACGAAGTGGTGAGTTGGACAAATTGATGGGTTGGCTGCAGAAAATTAGAATTCTTGAACTGAATTTTTGTTACATTGAAATTGTGTTAGTTTGTCCGTTAAAATTTAGTTTTGACACTATTTGCTTCCTTGGTAGTAGTTTATTTCATTTCAGTTAATTTAGTTAAACTGCTGGATACAATGACTTCTGTAATCACTCCACAGATCATATTGTCTTTTTCTTTTCCCCAAGTCAGTGGGTCCACCAACATAACATACACTATGAATTCTTCATCTGAATTAAAATGTAATAAACCCAAAGCCAGTGTGTCATTTAGCTTGGTGCTTTCTAACAAAGAGCACTGTGTGGTTATTGATTCATTTAGACTGTAGAGGGCAGCAGATTGCCTGCTGGTTTACTGCACACACTCTTAAACTCTACCCCCATTTCCACAGCAGCTTCTGTGCTCGCACTTCAGACCAGCATTAAAACTCTCTCTCTCTCTCACTTCCCACTGGCAGCTTTCGCTTGTGTCACTCAGTGTTGCAGTAATGCAAATGTTTCTTTTCTAAATGGAATGGTATTACATTTTCAGAGCGTTTCTCCTCCAAGAGTTACTTTGGTTAAACCAACACAGCAGTTCAAGCAATTCAAATTCATCTGCATTTCCCATGCTGAAAAACAAATAGGAATAGTTCTGCCAGTACTTCTAATCCAGCCAAGATCAAACCTGATCTTGAAATAAGCCACAGGAAGTGTGATCTGTTCGCTTCCATAAATTAAGAATGAAATAGAAGGATGAAACAGAGAGGTGTGTGATAGTGAAATATGCGTTGAGATAAACTTGGGCTTATCACCTTTGTGTTCTTGGGAGGTCTGCTCTTGAGGTGGCTTCTCCAGAAGTGAATGGTCTGTCGGCTTTTCTTTCTCTCTCTTTCTCTTTTTTTTTTTTAAATTTTTTTTTTAAAGCACAGCTGTTCAGATCTCTTCAGTGTGTGGGCTAAATGCTTATCTCCCCCCCACCTGAGAGTGCATTTTCTATGTCCATATCTTTTAATCAGTGGAACACACCACTGCCTTGCCTTTGTTTGGTGACGATAACGGCCAGACGTTCGTGTGCCAGACCGGTTTGTCACAGATTTTTTAGTTTCTGAAATGAATCTCTTGTTTTGCTGAACAAGAAATGAAAAACACTATTAACACACATATAATCATGTAAAAGAGAGAGAAGGTATGAGATACTGTGAATTTAAGTTAGTAAGCAGTTTTTTGATTTTAGATTTGTGGAATCGTGTGTGTGTGTGTGTGTGTGTGTGTGTGTGTGTGTGTCTCTCTCTCTCTCTCTCTCTCTCTCTCTCTCTCTCTCTCTCCCCCCCTCCCTCTACGTTGTTGCTGCAGGACCAGTCTAGTCCAGGGTGTGGCTCATTAATGTTAGTTGTCAGTCATTCTCTCCACACTTGGCAAACACTATTAGGTGCATTAGCCTTGGTCTAATGTACACATAGTTTGTCAATGCCCTCTGCACCTGCTCACCAAGGTGGGCTCTGACCTCATACCTTCAGGGAGAAATCTCTCAGTTCAGTGTTGGCCTTCACCACAAATAATGAAAACTGGTTAGCGAATAGCGTTTTCTTATGTTTTACTTTTGCATAAAATCTCAAGATTAAATTTATGCAGCTTTATTTCTGATGTTTTTGAGAAAATCGTTTCCTCCTTGTTTGAATGTCTGTTTTTTTGTTTTTTGTTTTTTTTTAACTTCTGATGATTCAGCCAAAGTAGAATTTCTACGTATTTATATTTCTAGACGTTCTACCTACAGATCATGTATATTTACACCAAATAGTTTGGTTTCACAGTGACTTTGACAGAAATGACTTGTTACATGGGGAACTGTCTTATCTTGATAGTGGTAACATATCACCAGCTTGCCAGTGGTGAGGCAAATGAATAGCTGATGTTTGTGTGTGGCTCAGTGCCAGTTGTTTGAAGTTGAGGCTCTATGTTTCAGTGACTTGCAGGAACCCATGTGTCTAATCTGATCACAAACTGTGTTCTAAACAACTACGGCACCTCAGCAGCTTAAGATGTCATCCACACCAATCTGGCAGTAACAAAAAAATGCAACCCTTGACAGCAACTGTTGAGAGATTTGGCAGAAACGTCCCTCCCACGGTGAGGAGACATGCCCCTGTCAAATAACAGATTTAAGTTTCCTTAATAACAGCTCAATAAGGCTGGACACAGTTGTTTTTTGGTTATATTTTGGTCATAATGTTTTTTAAATGGCTGCTTAAACACCAATATTGACAGTTATTGATAGTAAGGTGGATGGATGTCCACACACATCCATATCAGCCAGACATAACAGATGTTATCGGTCAGATCTTTCCCCTCCTCTTGCAGAGCTCCGCTGCTATTGCGTGAGAGCGATGTTCAGCTGTGTTGTGTGAGGGTGAGTCAAACATGCATGTGTACAGCGTTGGTGGCATTTCAACCAACCGGAACAGTTCTATTAAAAAGACAAGGGGAAAAAAAAAAATACGCCCACTCACTCACCTGCGTGCAAACAACATTTGGGGCAGGTCTGTCATCGCATTGTGCAAGCTGGTGATCGAGTAGTTCTCTCTCTCTCTCTCTCTCTCTCTCTATAAAACCAATTTGTTTGCTCCTTAAAACTTAGCTCTTAGTCCTTTCTGACCTAAACTGTAGTTATTTTAGACATTTCACTATTTTATAATGACTCTGTATTAAATTTTATTCATTATATTTCTTTGAGTATAGACACAGATTGGTCATTGCCCTGGTCAGAAATACTCAGTGATTGAATTAGAGAAATAAATCAAGGGGGACTGTGGATTCAGACGATGTGAGACCCACTTTTACCCTGCGAGAAAAAATTAGGCTACTCAGTGAAACCCATATAAACCACGTAATAAGCTTTTTCTTTTTTTTTTCCTCCTTTTCTTTTTAAAGGGTCCATAGTTCTTAAACATGGTGTTAATTTTGATACTTCTTGTCTCATAAATGCATATGTGATATTAGTTCATAGAGGATGGAGGACATCATTCACTTGCATTCCTCCAGAAATCAAGGCTTTGGAATACCTGATTCAGTTCATTTGTTAATTACTAGGTTTAGTGGTCGTTGGAGCAGGGAAATTAGTACTCTGAGCCTGAATCAGTGCAGACCAAGACCTGTTCTTTTGACCTTTCCTGGGATTTTTTTTTTTTTTAGGATATATTTTCCTGTCTGTAATCCCTCAGTTGAACAAATTAGACTAACTTAACAGCACACTGTGTCACTTTCTCTTCCCTGTGTGTGTATCGTGCGTGCGGAATGGGCGCGGTCTGCAGTCTTCCCTAGGAATGCAGGTAAATACGCGCCCGTCTCCATAGTAACCTTTACTGTTTGTTGCCCTGTATACGCTACTGGTATTAGATGCACGTAATCGGTTGCAGATAAACCGGAACTCTTTATGGTAATATCAAAACCGCAGTCAAACTGTTCTTGGACAATTTGTGAACCCCCACTAGTTAACTAACCCCTCTATATCGCAGCTTCCGCTAATTGTCGTAATCTCCCCGCGCACTTGCTTACCGGCCTGCGGAAACCATGGTAACCACTTGTTGAAGCCTGGCTGCTTGTTGCTAAGAGACCGCACACGTTATATGAGAAAATCCTGCTTCCCGCTTTGTCTCTCCAACATTACGCACATGCCTGGCCACCTTCCAGCTGCTTTATCATTTCTGCTTATGTGCTTACGTCAGATTATTGGTTACCCACACACACACACACACACACAAATGATCGGAGATTTTCAAATCTGTCGCGAGTAAAGACGTAGGGCGCACTCTGTGAAAAGCCGAGCGCAAGTTTTGCTCATTTCCTTTCTCACACACACCTGACTGAACTCACCAATAACCTGGGGTTGCTTTAAAGCAGGGGAAACACCACACTCCAGTTAGACAACCCTGAGCTGGCTTATGCAGCCGTGGATAAACCGAGGCTTGAGGATTTATGCTGTTAAAGCGAAATGGGATTGTATATCCCATGATTCCTGCGCGCCCTGCACCCCTCCCGTGGGCCTCCGATTAGCCCAAGCGGACTCTTGCATTTCCATGAGAATAGCGGAGCTTGGTGAAAGGGTTAAAGTCCGCGGAGAAGAGGGGGGAGAGGACGGCAACACTAATTTTCTGCGCGGCGGGGAGCGCTAAAAAGGGAACAAAGCGATGCAGGGGAGGCGCTCAGGATTGGGCTCCTTTACTATGCACACCTGCGAGCTGAAAAGCGGCGGCCAATCTGCCTCAGACACGGCCAATTACGAGCCGGACCCAAGAGCCGCTTTCACTCCGGAGAAGGATGGGAGAGCGCTGAGGGGGAGGACAGGAGAGTTTTCAAAAGAAGAAAGGGGAGAGATTTAAATCGATTGGCCCTAAATTATTCGAGCCCTCTGCCTTGTGACGGATGAGTCCCCGAACTTTCCCTGCAAGTGGCTCAGAGAGTCCTCCTCTTATCTTTTCTCCTCAGGTTCAATATGGCACACTTACGGAGTTAATCTTGGGCCAAAAGTAATAAACAAAATGACAAGATCCGCAAGTTATATCTAATTAAAATGTTTTTTAAATAAATAAATAAAAACTCCCAAAAAATTATTTAAAACTGCATAGACTACTTGGTCTCTACTGCTCGCTCTCTCTCTCTCTCATATATATATATAAATAAAATCAGGGAATCTCAGCACACGGGCACATAGTCAGATTCTGAGATTTGGATCAGAATATGTACAGATGTGTTTGACATGTACAAAGAGAACGTCCTGCAGAAATGAATCTTAAAATGTAAACGAGCACAAAATGCCAGTTAAACAGATGCCTTACCCATCTGTCTTGGGAAGTCTTGTGGGAAGAACCCCGAGGCTACTTACTAACTTTGTGTGTGATATAAATATATAATCACACAAATTTGTGCATCGTCTATACATACACACTTTTTAATAACATTTTGAAACCACTCTCATTTTAACTTTTATGATTGATGCGAGTGGATCTTAGAAATAGAATTAGAAATGTTAAAATGGTCACCAATCATTCTTTATCTTCTTACATGTTGTTGCTTAATATTTTGCATATGCCTCTGTACATTCTCCTCTTTGCTAAATTTAGTGTTAAAAGCCCTTTAAATAGATACTTTATGACCTTAATAATTCTGTAAAACACAGCCACTTATTTGCATAACTGTGAACAAGATTAATACATTTTAATTCTTATTTCTACCATGAAGACCATGACAAGATTCAGACCAAAGACACTTTTTTTTTTTTTACAATTTATTTTTAACTTTTTTTTTGTTTATGCAAAAGACCCTTATAAGGGCCATAAAAACTGTACAAAGGCTATTTACAGACAGTATTAAAAGGACTTTTAAAAAAATTACATTGAAACGGCAAGTTGCACACTCACCTGGAAGGCAAATGTAAACATTCACTCATTTCATTACTTTAATATAAATTACATTAAAGTTCTTATCTCATTAGTGATCACTAGATTCCTACACTAAAACTTGTTCGACAAACGGAAAATGCTAGACTGACCGAGTTAGACCATCAAATAACCCCAAAAAAGGCAACACGCTTCCGATTTAGCTGCATTTAGCAGCACCTGCATACTACTTTTGCCATTTGAATTATGCAAATCTGGCATTATACAAGCAATAAGCAGGCTCCTCATGCACCCAAAGGATGTACAAGTTATTTTAAAAAGATACACCCTCCTTTTCCAATTTTCACAACCAAGTAGTAAAAGCCCCTCCACGTGGACTATAACATACTAGTACATAGACGGTCTTGGTCTAAGGCAATACCTGGTACTGATAGGAGGGTAAAGAACAGTGCATTCAGATTGGTTTAAAAATCAGCAATTAAAGGGGAATGTCATAGTGCTAGTCTCATGCAAAAAAAAGTAAACGCGTTAGACATGTTATTGCTGAAATGAAAGATTTCTTTGTGTAGACTACTTCCCATGGTGAATTTGATAGTTCATTTGTGCAACTAATGCATACCCTATTCTGTTAAAAGGATGGTGTGGGGAAAGTAAGGTATTCTTAATTGTCAAAGAATTTGTCGTGACAAGACCAAAGCCATTGTGACTGGTTGCTTCATGTCCTTCAAAAAGTAAGCAGAAAAAAGAAAATTATTGCCAACTTTCAAAGTTGATCATGATGCCCGTTTTTCCTATTCAAGCTGTTAAATTCAATTAGCTGTACTTCACCCAACACTTAAAATATCACCGCTTTTGTTAAAAAAAAAAAAAAAAAAAAAAAAAAAAAAAAAAAAAAAAAAAAAAAAAAAAAAAAACACACACACAAAAAAGGGGCTGGGGGAAGGGGATGAACAAATCTACAGGGGAAAAAAAACAGAGCAAGATCACACAAAGAGGTAGAAAATGTTCCTATGTGCAACAGGTACTCACAACATCCACCAAGAATCCATACAGATTACTTGTTGCACTACAAGTCTACGTAGTGATCCAGCTGAGCTAGTCCCAGTCCTTTTCCTTCTCGACTTCAGATGTGTGTGAGGGGCACAGTACTGCCCAGATAGTGCTGCTGGACACTTGGGTAACCCCTCTGTGATGTAGGGTCCCCTACATCACCTCCAGGGATGTACATGCTGATCATGTCCCTAAGGTCACCTTGAACTGCCCCACGGTGGTGGTTTGTTGCTCCGGTGGGTGAGTGAGTGAAGGCCTCTGGCTTGACCATAGACATTACAGGGCTGGGCTGCTGGGGACTGCTGCTGTATGACATTGGGCTGAGGAGGAAAGAGCATAACCACATGATGAGAAACCAAACCAGACATGAAGGAATACTATCCAACAGGTGATAAAGTAAAAATGCAAGCAATAACTGAGGGTTGGTATTGTCCACAATTATAAGGGCAGAATTACACTAAAAATTGAAAGGACATTTGTCAAGTCAAGCAATGCAGATAACAGATACAAAACTGATCTGATCAAATGTTAAACAAGTCATTAAGTTAACTTCACTGTTTGGTTTGGCATGCTTTTAAAAAAAAAAAAAAAAAAAAAAAAAAAAAAAAAAAAAAAAAAAAAAAAAAAAAAAAAAAAAAAAAAAAAAAAAAAAAAAAAAAAAAAAAAAAAAAAAAAAAAAAAAAAAAAAAAAAAAAAAAAAGCACTAAACATGGCAAGTAACCCAGTACTTTAACTGTAATGCATGCAGTCATTTGGCAGCATACAAACACTAATTTGATCACAAAGTTGTGCTTTTATTTTAATGCAGAAGATGAATACCGGACCTGTAAGAGTTAGCGCTGTTCATGTAGGTCTGCGACATGGGGGCTGCGTACTGGAGTGGGAGCTCGTACCGGTGCAGCTGCTGCTGGTAAGCGAGCGCGTCACCCTGCACGGCCGCGTAGCTTCCAGCCGGAGCCCAGCCGTAGCTGTCCACGCGCGGACTCCCACTCTGCGCATGCGCCGCGGCCAGCAGGCTGCCGCCGGGGAGCGGAGGATACTTAGCCGCAGAGTTGTCCTTCTTCACCGGTGGCTTGCTCTTGCGCCGAGGCTTGTACTTGTAGTCGGGGTACTCCTTCATGTGCGCGGCGCGCAGCCGCTTGGCCTCGTCGATGAACGGCCGCTTCTCGGCGTCGGTCAGCAGTTTCCACTCGGCGCCCAGGCGCTTGCTGATCTCCGAGTTGTGCATCTTTGGGTTCTCCTGGGCCATCTTGCGCCTCTGAGCTCGGGACCACACCATAAACGCGTTCATGGGCCGTTTCACTTTGTCCATGGGGTCTGCGCCGGGCGGGCACGCGCTTTTCGGAGCCGCCTGTGGCATGTTTCCGGAGCCGCCGTGTTGCGACATGATTTGGCCGTTGGGGTGAGGATTCTGCTGACCCGGCTGGGGCTTAAGTTCGTGCTCCATCATGCTGTACATCATTATGATCTTCCACGGAAGCTTGTTTGAGTCGAAAGTTAAGTATCAGCCGAAATAATCTCAAGGCAAACAAACAGGGCGCAGGTGCAGCTTATTGCCGCATGCTACATACACTAGGCGAGTTTGCCTGAGCGAAAAAAACAAAAAGGAAAAAAAAAAAAAAACTTCTAAAGTCTAAAAACTTCCACGTGTCATAAAAAGTTTACCATTCCGATGCTTTGATTCTTTAAAGCTGGCAGTGTGATAGTTTAACGCACACAGAAAGAGAGAATAACTAAATCACAGCTGCGCTACTCCAACTCCAGACTCTACAAAGCCACCTGTTGAACAGCGATTGACTCTGTGAATAATAACCGGGGGCATGACAAAAACAGTCTCTACCCGCTCGTGGTTTTAGGGAAAATTGTATTCCACTCAGAACCAATCAGAGCGCAGGGTCCTACCCTCACCTAATTTACATAAGGCCAACTAGCGCAGGGGCGGGGCCAAAGCGCACTTGTTGCTTAAACTCAGCTGGACTGGGCCGCTTTATACACACTATTTATATAATGAAGAAAGAATTATTTATCGAATCTAATGGAGCTTCGATAGAAGGCGTATGAAGTTTCCACATCCTGGCTTTGTGTTAGAGTTGTGTTTGAGTCAATATGTAGCAGTTTTAGTGCATTCTTTTGCCAGTACTATTTTTAATGGGAATTGTTCCAGTTCCCACACAACTTTAGATTTTTTTTTTTATTGATTATACAAAAATACTAGCGAATTGCCAGTTTTCTTCCTTGTTTATGTAGTAAATGTGATCATCTAAATGCTGAACACACAATGAAACAATTAATCCAATGTTTTAAAGATGGCATAGAAAATAATCAAAACTTTTTTTTTTTTTGCCTAATATATTGTCAAATTGTAATTCTTTTTCATTCATATTCCAGTTGTGCTCTCATGAGCAGTTCTGTTTCTGTAAGAGCTACTTGCAATACCTACATGTCATTTTCCACATCAGTTATTCATGCCATTTGTTGTTACTATCCTTAATCCTAACACAATCAGCATGAGATCCCTGACAGGATTAATACATAGGCTGTGATCAAATTATTCAAGTAAAGCAGAAAGGATACATTTTCAGAAAAAAAATGGTTAAACCTCATCTTGCATTAAAAACCTGAAAGTCAGAACTGATTTTTAACCAGCACACCTAGAACTTTAATATTGGACATGGTTTAATTTCCCAGTACAGACCTTTTTAAGTCAAATACATCACGTTTTATATGTCCCAAAACAGTGTAGAACAGTAATAATAATTTATAGTTGGTTTAACTGTTAACATGCACTTAATGGGCCCTGTAACATGTCTTTTAATTATGTAAAAAATTGCTTTGAGATGTGTCAGAAGGCCATAACTACACAGAAACAACATTCCAACTTTCTTCTGTGCTGGTAATTGATGATATATGCATGTCAAGATTTTCTGGAGGTGTGAGATTTTTAGTGTGTCAGCCACAACTCAGGAAAAAGGGTGTGGGTGCAAGATGGTAATTTTTGAGCAGACAAAGGTGTGTGATGGAGTTTGCAAGAGTATGAGTTGTGAAGTCATTTCGAGATTGACCGTTACACCCTAATGTCAATCATGCTGTGAATTGTGGGGCTCCACTCTCCCGTTTCCGTATCCAAGACAACGTCTTTTTGGAGCTTTTCCAGGACTATCTTCCCTTTTCTCCTCTCCGCTTCCTCTCTCGCTCTCGCGCTCTCTCCCTTTGTGCTCAGATTAATCAGTCTGATTTTGAACAAAGACAACTCAGTGGCTCAAAGTTGGGGCTTTACATTCATAATGCCTCCTCTCACCACCACTCCTACCCACCTCCACAAAATACACACATACACACGTGCACATATACACAGTGAATAAGGCGGTATGTCCTTATGTGTGCATACACATGCAGCACCCCCAGCTGGATATGACTATTCTGGTATGCTCTAAAGCCCATGTTTTAGGAGTTGAAAAGTGTAAGTCTTAAACAAGTTGGGACAAAGCTGTTATTCCATGCCGTGCAAAAGAAAAGCACTGATGAGTGGGTTTTAAGCTCATCTACCAGAGCTATCAGAATGGTATCAACTGTACAAGCATAACATTAAATTGACAAACAATCTCCTTCAGCATTGCGACAGGCTACTTCTCATTCCCTTGCATTGAGTATTTGGTATTTTACTTGTTGCAGCAAATTAAACATGAAATTGACAAAATTTGCAAATTAATTTCCATCAGATAACCTCAAATAAATTGACCCTTTTAAATGTAATTAATTGTTTCCTTTTTAAGGGATGTAAAGATTTTGAGAAGTTGTTCCAAATCAAGTTACAAGGCAAAAAGTCAAACCCGAATCTCTGAACGAATTGCTTGAGGTGTCTTCGATAACTTCTGAATGATAATCACAAGATAATTAAGATCAACTTAAAATAGTAAACATAGTGTTTGGACTAAATGGAATTTCAAAGTAGAATACCAACCGGTAGAATAACGTCAAGGTCTTAAATTTCAAATTGGGCTTTAATATGAAGAATTGACATTTATTTTAAATAGATAAAAGCTTTTAGTAAAATTGATTGACAGTCTGTTGTCCTTTGCACAAAACAGTAAGAATGAGAGAGTTTTGACACAGATTCTTGTCTTGGCCGTTACTTCTCACATTTGGCATTGTAAAGCCGTTGCGGTGGTAGTTTCGGGATCATTAAGTGTGATCACTCTGACACCTTGGTGACTCTCCTAAGTGTGTAATATCACATCTTCTCTCACTTTAAAGGTGTGAATGGCCAGTAGCCGAGTCGATCTACAATCTCTTGTTGGCAGCCTTCACTGACAGTGGCTAAATGCAGATGATGATGGGTGGACCACAGCAAAATTTACATTGGAAATATATTAGTAGAATTTGGAACAATGTTGCTCCTGCTGTGAGAGTACCACCAGCCGAGGAAAGGGTGACCTTGCACTAAAGCTACTGCTACCACTTAAGGCAGTTATGGGTCACATAATTGGCATCTTGTAAAATGTTACCACTGGAAAAAAAGGTTTGAATAATGCTCACCTTATGGTAGAATAAATACATAAATGAAAAGGTACTTAACTAATAAAGGGCTTTCATATGGACAATTGCATAAAGCATCTATTACGTTTTCAAAATGAAAAAGTTATTCAAAAGGAAACACAAGACTATCTGGTCTACAAAGACTATAAATAATTTAGGTTTGTGTAGCATCTGTCTGATCCCATTTTATCCACATTATAGCCTATTGTCAGCTGTAAACTTTAAAGAATTGTAATGGTAAGAAAAAGATTTTGTTATGAACTGGAAACAAATCTGAAAGGATGGAAATGAAGAGGGATGAAATGGAAATGAAGTGGGATGAAAATGAAGAGATGAGGTGCATGATGCATCAGGGAAGCCAGAATTAAGAAGGAAGGA
Source organism: Pangasius djambal (assembly GCA_022985145.1). Taxonomy (NCBI): domain Eukaryota; kingdom Metazoa; phylum Chordata; class Actinopteri; order Siluriformes; family Pangasiidae; genus Pangasius; species Pangasius djambal. The sequence continues at coordinate 15,659,953 of CM040978.1, forward strand.
TGAGGAGAAGATAAAGAAGCAAACAGGAGCTCAGAGGGGAAGAGGGCTAGTTGGAAAGAGCGCAGTTTGTCCCCGAGTCCTCCCTGACAGGCCAGCTGAATGGGGCTTCTGTTCTCCCTCTTCTCATGTAAATCGGCCCTTCAGTCTTGCAGCCATCCGTCACTGCACAGAAGGAGCCTGGCAGGCCCTTTACGAGCCTCCCACTCGCATAATCCCCCCTGCCACAATTGCGCCCCCAGCAGGGGGGTGAGCTGTGGTGGGGGAGGGAGGGCTGGGGGGGGGCAACTGTGGGGGTTGCCATCCAGACACGGTGAAAGTGTTGGAAAGGCCACCTACACTGAGGACGCATAATCAAAACAACATCCAACCTGGGGGGAAGGGGTTTCGGGGGGCTCTTTGGGTTTCACTGGAGGCCAGCAATGGTAAGAGCAGAGCAATGCAGCTATAGAAACCCTAGGACAGGGGAACAGTGCGGAATGAATGAAACGGAGGAAAATGAGACAGGAGTACATGATGCGGGAATTAGCATAGAGTTTCTTTGATGGATAGATGAATGAGACTACGTCTTTGTGAGCAGCACATGTGTGACAGAGGATGGTGGTGGTGGGGGTGACAATTTGGCTGAAGTGATCAGAAGTTGTTAGCATGGAATTAAAATGACATACACGCAACACCACAAAGCATTGGCATGCAGGGAGAGGAATAACACTCTTTTATAGAGCCAGGCGATGTGCTGGACTGAGGTGCCTTGCTTAGTACACTGCCCATTTAACCTTTTCTCACCACAAGCTTCAAATTCTTGTCTGCCCCCCGGTGGACAGTGTTCTAACAAACTTTAGTAGAACCTGACCAAAGTGGATGTTCATGACTAACATTTGTTCAAGTATTCTGAACAGAGGCTAGAAATGTACAGCCTAAAATGATACAAAAATTAACTTGGTCAGATTTAGATAGGTCATGTAAATGACAATAGCAAGTCTCTGAAGCTCCTTGAAGGGTGGTGGAATGGTATCCCAGTGTCTCTGATTAATTAGTGTTCCACAGTTCATACTGACCTACTTCTCAATACAAATTCTATCTGGTGTGGTGGAGTCCAGACAGGGCCACAGAACAGCAAAGTTTAGCATTTCATCTTATTTAACACTTCTGATTCAACACATCAGACACTTACTTTTAAAATAGACTTTATTTTAATGATCGCAGAAAATCCACAAGCTAATTGTGAAGGCCATCACGATGAGCCAAGTTTGGTTTGTCAGAAGATCGAAAGCACCAACCAGTAGTCATGACTCATGACCTCAACACCCTGGGTTTGACACGCCTTCAATACTTTACCTTGTCTACAATCTAAACGACAGCATTCACTTCTATAATTAGACTAAACATGATGCACAACTAAAGTAAAAACAGCATTCCTGCTGCGTGACCTCTCGCCAGCATGCTCTTAGGACACACCAGCTTATTTCATCCTTGCAACTTTGGCACTGATGGTCACATGACCAGTCAGCATGGACAGTAAAGTCCATTCAAGGGTCTATACGAACAGTATTTACATTTCAACTAAAAATACAAAAGATTACAACACTACATACTATTCCCTCAGTATTTTTATTTATCATACATCCACAAAGAGCATCAGTTCTTGTGCTTAGACCTGCATGGATTGGAGTTTTCAAGCTATTTAAAGTGGACTGTTTGTATTGTACTTAACTTTACTAGGCTTATAGACCATGCCCTGGCATGGTGCCTCAAAGGACTCCCAAGAAAACATGTTTGACTTGTTAAAAAGAAATACCTTTATTTAAGAAAATTAAAATAAATACTATACAGAATCCAATGTAGAAAAAGTTTAATACACGGCTTCTGTCTGAAAAAGGTTATCACATTTTAATAAATTCATTTAAAAAAAAACAGCACTGAGCAATGTAAACTGCACAGCCAAACCTCCATTCCCACTCCACAAGACAGGCTTTTTAAACCAGGAGGAAAAAAAAAAAGAAAAAAAAAAAAAAAAGTAACGTTAGAATCTCTACATAATCATTTGTAGTTTGGTCCTTTAAAAGACCCCTCCAATCTCTTTTGGTGAGGTAGGTTACTGGAGCAACACTCCTCAATACAGGACTTACACAGATTCTATACAACACACTATGTGGTGATGTCCCAACACCTAGCCATGTGTGGCATGGGTGAAATGAGAAATGTCTATTTAGAAGAAAATGCTACTGTAAAATGGCACTATACAAGTTAAAGACGTAAAAATCATGTCCGGTAATACGCTTATTGAATCAGCAATTTCTAACAGAAGTGATGGCAGTGTTTCTGTTCAAGCACTGCAAAAAAAAGCACAAAGGCTCACACTCCACCCTGAAAGCACAGAAGAGTTAATACTTGAATGCAAGACAGATCTATACCCAAATACCTGGCTGAGCAAGATTAGAGTTTCACACTCGTCACCTTATATTTTCAGCCATACTTTTCTATAAACTATTAGAGCAGCCACAATTTATGGCAAAATGGAAAGTCAAATAAACAGGTCCACTTCAACCATTTGGTGCTCAGCTCTTTAGTCAATAGATACAAATATACAGAACAATAAAATAGGTGGATGGAACAGGTCATAGGGATAACGTCACTGCACAAGGCTCACTCCAAATGAATCAATCATCTTTAAATGCTAAAAAGAACACTCAAGAAAGTCTTTTCAAAGACACCCATGATGCAGGTTTTATAATGTCTTGCTGTGAACAGTGATAATCATTGGGGCAGAGTGGTGGATTTAGAGGGGAAAGGAGCATATACAAGTCCAGACAAATAGGAGACAAAGAAATGAAGTGGGGGAAGAAAGGAGTGGAAAGATGTTTTCAGATCAAGTCAGCCACATTCATGGGCATCTCCTCCACGGTGGTGTTGTAGAAGGTCTCAATGTCCCGGAGCGTGCGCTTGTCATCCTCAGTCACCATGTTGATAGCAACACCCTTTCTGCCAAAACGGCCACCGCGCCCGATCCTAAACAGAGTAATCATAGTTAGAATTCCTGAAGTCACTATTCTTTACCTCAAAATATAAAAACAAACATCTGGAGGAGAGCTGTGGTCAGTACTTGCCTGTGGATGTAATTCTCCCTGTTTGTGGGCAAATCATAGTTGATGACCAGCGAAACCTGCTGCACATCAATGCCTCGAGCCTGGTGGACAGAAAACAGTGTGTATTAAAGTGTGTATGGAGGCCAACTAAATTTATTCAACTACACAAAGCATTATGGGTTTGCTACATTATATTATATCCATGACACTGTCCCTAAACAAACATTTTAATTAAGAGACAAACCTACCAGCAGGTCAGTGGTGATGAGGACACGACTGGAGCCAGAGCGGAACTCCTTCATGATCAGATCTCTCTCCTTCTGGTCCATGTCTCCATGCTAGAAAACCAATACAACGGTCAGCCCACGGTTAGCACACTCGCAATTTCCCCTTCAGTCTGAAGTGAAAGTGTGCCCATAGCATGAAACAGTCTTCAGCTCACGGTACTGAGTAGACTGGGATGAATATGGACTGCATTTTTTTCTTCCCTTAGCAGATATAGAACCAAGTGCCACAGAGAGACACTGCCTTGCCCAGTTGATAAGGGTGGACATGTCGCCTCTCCCCAGCGCTCAGATAATTCACTTACCAAAGCAGAGACTGTAAAGTCTCTAGCATGCATCTTCTCAGTCAGCCAATCCACCTTCCGGCGAGTGTTAATGAAGATAACAGCTTGAGTGATAGTCAATGTCTCATACAGGTCACACAGAGTGTCCAGCTTCCACTCCTACGACACGGGAGTAAAGGGAGCCACTTACACACCATGCCAAGTAATAATTTAAATGACAAGTCATTAATCCTTAAAAGGGCTTAAATACACAACAACCTTAGAATATTTATGGCAACAGAAGTCAGACGACCTAGATTAAAGCAAGTCTTACAACTTATGTACTGACAAGGTATGGCCACCAGATGGCGCTTTTCAGCCTTACATTAACAAATTGTCCCCCCCCAAGAGAAAGTTGGGACTACGATATGCTCATGCAGAAATTAATGTGAAGCTCCTTTACCTCCCTCTCCACATTAATGTAGAACTGACGAATACCCTCCAGGGTCAGCTCCTCTTTCTTGACCAGGATCCTTACAGGGTCTCGCATGAACTTGGTGGTGACATCCAGCACCTCCTGGGGCATAGTGGCCGACAACAGAATCACCTGTAGGAAGACAAACATGTATTAGCGCAATGAAAGTTTTACAATGCTGTTTTTTTTTTTTTTTTTGGCTTTTTAAATATCACTAAATGCAGCAAATGCACTTGCAAAATGAAATGTCAACTGCTTTATAGTCGTGAAGAGGTACAGGGAGACCCAGTCACTGTGGAGAGCAGCAGGAATACTCTACCAAAGAACTTTGTTCCCTCCACAGCAAAGATGGCTGGGGGGAGAGGGATCTTTGGCCAACGCATGCTCTCATACAAAGCTCCCATTGTGGAAAACAAATCATTTGATAAGTTACATACCGAATGTCAGTACAGGACATGGCATTTTTACCTGAATGTCAGTAGACAGCTTCTGGAAAATCTCGTAGATTTGGTCCTTGAATCCTCGGCTCAACATCTCATCAGCTTCATCCAATGCAAACATCTTAATGTATTTGGGAGCTGATGAAGGTAAATATCTATGTTCAGTGTTTTACAGGGCAAGCCATCAACACACCATGGCAAAATACCTTGAAGCTATATTTCAACACAACTTCAAACTGAACATATTCCTATACATACTTAGTGTATATAGATAACACATCGAACCCTGAATTTGCTAACCAACAAAACATTGTGGCACACCACTGAAGTCTTCACAAATCATCCAACACTAAGAGAGGAAATGCTGTGATCAGGTCAGTGAGGTCAGATCATGCCTCCAGAGAGCTGTGAACCCTGTACACACCCCAGCAGAACGCCGAGACGTGGCAGAGGAGCACAGGAGACTCTGGAGTCAGTTGACACGCATGGGGATCATCATTACAGCATTTAAGCCTTTCGATATGGATGAAAGTGTTGACATAAGTGCTTACAGAGATAGCGCCGGTTAAGCATGTCAAAGACCCGTCCAGGGGTTCCAACCACTATGTGGGGCACATCAGCCTGGAGCTTCTGCACCTCGTTACGGACGTTGGTGCCACCAATGCAGGCATGGCAGGTAGCACCCATGTAGTCTCCAAGGGCAAGAACCACCTTCTGGATCTAAAGTTGGATACAGACAATACAACCAGCTGCTTTAGCTAAACTTCACAACCTTAATCCAATTACAAGTGATCAAGGGCCGAGGTCACATGCTAATGAGCCACAGCATGAAACAGTCTTTAGCTCATGGTACCGAGTAGACTGGGATGAATATGCGCTGCCTGCTTTTCCACCCAACAGACATAGGAAGGTGCCACTGAGACACTCCCTTGCCCAGTTGATAACGCGCTCTAGATTTCTACAGTCTCTAAATGCACGATACTTCCACAGTTCAATAAAACACTAACTACATGTGTGCAACTGAAACAGCACTACAGTGGCCTGAGTCTTACCTGTTGAGCAAGCTCTCTAGTCGGGGCCAGGACCATGGCTTGAGTGGCCTTCAGTTCAATATCAATCTGTTGCAGGATGGAGATGGCAAACGTGGCCGTCTTCCCTGTTCCGGACTGAGCCTGAGCGATGACATCATACCCTACACAAATATGTTCGAATTAAACATTTTGGCAAGCAAGGCGTCCAAAACAAAATAGTACTTTTGTTCTGTGCCCATAGCATGAAACAGTCTTATGCTCACGGTACTGAGTAGACTGGGATGAATATGGGCTGCGTTTTCTCTTCCCTTACCAGATATAGAACTGCGTGCCAAAGACAGACACTGCCTTGCCCAGTTGATAAGGGTGGCAGAAGAGCAACACGATGCTGCCACAATACAAAAAAAAGTCCACAATATAAAGTCTTTACAAATACATACCCTTGATACAAGGGAGAATTGCCCTCTGCTGAATGGCAGAAGGTTTCTCAAAACCATAGGCATATATTCCCCTGAGAAGATTCTCACGCAGGTTCATGTCATCAAAACTGTCGACAATCTCCTTCCAGTTGCCCTAACAAGACAAGAAAAAAACATTACAGGTTAAAACCTGAAACGGTCACAAACACTTGCTGTGTTAACCCGAGGCATACATGCAGCAGAGAGATCACTAGTACGAACAGAAACCTGATCCTATAGGTTTCTGGTAGGGCAGTGGTGGCTGAGCAGTTAAGGCTCGGGGCTACTGGTCAGAAGGTTGGGGGTTCAAGCCCCAGCACTGCCAAGCTGCTGCTGTTGGGCATTTGAGCAATAAATTGTCCAGGGGTCCTGTATCTTGGCTCTGACCCCATGCTCCATGCAAAATCTACTGCATTTCATTGGCTCTGTACTCATACTCTGCACAGTTACCACACAATCAAATCTTAATCTTCTCTCTATTAGGATGTCAAATTAACACAGAGGTGCAACTGCAAAATGGATCAAGACAATTTGCAGCCCATGTTCACTTACATTATCTGCCTTGCCAATCACATGCACTGAATATATAAAGTAAAAATACACTTCGATTAATTTAAAGTAATTTTAAATATAGACAGAACTTACCTCAATGACTCCATCTGGCTCCATGCCCTCGGGGCCATTGTCTCTAGGTCTGAACAAACAGAAAAAAAGGAACGGGGGGAGGGGGTTAAAAATTAATTCAACCACTTAAACATTTCCGACTTCATGATACAGTGCATAGAAATCGCTCGAGATCAGACAGTTGATCGATGAGAGAATCGTAAATCCAAAGGGTTCAGAGGAGACATGAAATGGAGGGAAGCTTCCCCCTGGACAGGAGACACGTCGCAGGTTTCTGGAGGAGGCCTCCATCCAGACCCTCTACTTTCACTGGGAGGTTTGTGGCCTCGCTATGTAAGCGAAGCTAGAAAAGCATCACTGAATAAAATTTGTCTTATTCAGTCATTCGATGATCAGAGTAAAACGCACCGAGGCGTGCAAACCGAAGAAAGTCAGCTAGGCTAATCTAATCTAGCAACTAGCTAGAACATGAAGCCAATGTGATCAGATTTATTTAAATAAACTGCTCTTACTAAACTGATGAAAACGAAGATCGAGCACAAGTGATGTGTAAATGGTAATTTGTGGAGTACTTTAAACGACAGGAGTGCCAGTGTGGAGTAGACTGAGGCTGAGGTCAGGCCCTGGCCTACTCCCGCACTAACGGACACTTCTCTTTTGTCTAACCGGTAGGCCATGTGCTCGAGGCTCCTTCTCGCCAAATATACTTAATCCTGATTAGCACGAGACAGCTGGATAAAGAATCATACAATAGAGCGAGAGAAAAAGTCATGTCGATGTTTTTTTTCCACCAAACGTTGATGGACAGCGACTGAGAGGAGTGCTCGGCATACAGAGCCAGGAGGCGGCCATGTGGATGAGGCCGAGCCGGCATCTAGCGGAGCTGCTAGCATTCAGCCACAGACCCGGTACCTTTTTATTTCTTTTTAATGTCAGAGTGAAAAACAGTATATCCACCCACCCAGAACAGTTCGACGCTTACATGTACTGTTCAAGATAAAAAAAAAAAAAAAAAAACGTACTAAAGCCAACAAAATGAATGAAGTTACCCCAAACCGCGGCCTTCCACCACTTACACATGTGAACTAGCTCAGTAGCTAACAAGCCTGTTCACGGGCCACGCCGCCACAGAGCCACCATTTCAGTCCGGATTCATACAAGGCAAAAACCGCAAAATCGCTTCGGTTACTTCTCATGTGTACGTATACTTACACTAAAACTAGCGTTTCAATTTTTTACAACCGTAAAACCAACTAAAACGTTTGCTGAAGTCAGCATTTACTCACCTATGTTCATGTTGAGCCGACATTATCACAAAGAAAGGCAGAAGGGCGGAAAAGTGCTAAATACGTGAGCAGTGAAGCCGACTGAAGAATTTTAATTGGAGCAGTCGCCTATCAATCAGAACTGAGGCGGGCCACAGTGACCGCTCATTGGCTGAATTCTACCTCACAAGAGCAAAGAAATCCCGCCCACATCGTGATTCACGTCGAGGCAGCGTGACATAACCGGAAATATTGACTACATTTCCGACAAATGTGGAATTGGGTAATAATTACAAAATAGATAGATAGATAGATAGATAGATAGATAGATAGATAGAATGAATTCATCATCTTCAGTAACTGCTTTATGGTCAGGCAGTAGGACTATTTTGTATTGTCAGAGTTTAATACTAACCAGAAAGGCAAGGCCTGTGGTCAAGAAATTTGATCATCTTAAAACTGTGCACAATTTACAAACCTCTGTACTAATATAAATGGTAAAATAGCAAACCGCTATATTAAATATAATATGACATTCCAGTGAACACACAAAACACCATACATAAAACGATGATTGTCAAAGTGGTGTGAACACTTTACACAGAAATACAGGAGGATACAGACATAATAGACTGTGTCTTTTCACTCTTAAAATTGTCTCAATTTAATCTAATTATGTCTTTTGAGAGATATCCACAAGTGGTCCAAATCAAATCACATTAAGCTATAGTTCCTCTCTTTATCAGAAAGCAGTAAACAAACTGCATATTTTCCACACACTTCCATACAAATACACAAAACTGACAGAATAACAATATACAGTCAATAGTGATCAGATCAGGCCCACCCATCATTTTACACAGGACATGATTTATTGAAAAAAAAAAAAAAAAAGGAACATGATTATACTTGCACATTTGAGTAACATAACACTCTTTTCAACAATTAATAAAAAGTCTCATTAGACCTTTACAGATGGTGAGAAAAATCCAAGAAGGCATTCTACCCCACTGATGAAGCCTTTTACAAGAGTCCAAAGAGGCTGTCACCAAGATGTCAAATCTCAAAAAGGTAGCCATTAGGGGAAAAAAAAAAAGCCTGGCCTCTGACAACCACAAGAAAAAAAATAACACTGATACAAAACAAAAATATTTAAAAAAGTGGGTTTGATAATGTGATATCCTGTTTTATAGTCTCTCTCTCTCTGCCTTCTGGGAAGGTGAAGGTTTCCAGCTGTTTCTTCCCCCCACCTCTTACTGCATAACCTTTAAACAGTTATCACAGTGACAGCTTGCAGTGACAGAGCTCTTTGTACATGAGTCTTCTCAGTTTAGGCATATCCTGCTGACTGAAGCTGAAAGGCTGCCCCAACGCCAGACACTTACAGTACTAGAATGGAAAAAAAAAAAGTGAGAGTGAGCAAGGTGACACACAATATGGTGTATTAATTCTCCTGTAACATATATTTAGTCTTTTTTTTTTCTTGCATGTATTTGGACATGATCCTAATTCAAAGTTATGCCTCTCTGGAATGACATGAACAGTTATGCAAAACCTCACAAGACATGAAAGCAGCAGAGACAAGTTTTTTGTCAACTCACCTGAAGGACAAACGCCCCACAGTCGCTGTCATTATTCTGCCTTCCTACATTCTAAGATACAAATACAGCATCAGTAAAGTAACAGCTTGTAAACAGGGACTATGAAATACAGCTCAATTGTCTGTAAACCAATAGTACCAGCACATATTCCTATGTGATTCCATACATAGCATGCACTTTACTCCAACTTAACCTATATGTAAACTGCTTTAAACAACACACACACACACACGATTGTATGTAACTGCCATAGATTTGTTTAAAAAAAAAAAAAAATACACTCGTGCGCGCACACACAAAAAGACTGTATGTAATTGCCAGAGTTTTGTACATAGCAGTTTGTGGTCAATTGTCCTAAGAGACTGCAGCTATGACTCACCATTTTGAAAAAGCCTCTCCACCCAGTGAGAAAATTTCTCTGTTGTTTTATAATAGCTTCTGCCTGGAGGTACTTAAAAATATGCTAGAAGGGGAAAAGAGAAAGCAGTGGATTTGAAAATACAAACTATGTGTATGTTAAATGCCCATTTATGTTAAATCTTTGAGGTTTTGAGAAAACGAATGCTTGGGAACCTTGGGACACCGTCGGTTAAGGGTTCGCTGGGAGTCAAAGTAAGTGATGAAACGCTGTTTGATGTCCACTGATACAAGTGACCAATGCACTTCCAGGTGAATGGGAATCAAGAGAAGATCCTTGCTGAAGATGTCAACCTAAAGCAAAGATTACTACAATGAAGACGTATGCCTTATACGTTCACTTTAGGGCTGAGTACAGAGTCTATGCCAGGAGTTCAAATCTGTGCTGGCAATTCTCTTAACACAATTATTACATGGATGCTGAATGAATGGCTGCACCTACATTCTCACCTCACCTTCCTTTCATGCATGTGTCCCTGTCTGACTGTCCATCTCAGGACTGAACTTGGGATATCTCAAATAAATTCAAATACAGCAATATATCTAAGCAATGGACTGATTCCAAGTCAAATTCTAAAAGCATTATTATTTACCTTCCTATCATTATTACCTCCCCTCAACTCCTAAATCTCTTTTTTTTAAACATTCATTAGAATATTCCATATGACTGCTAAGAGGGGGGAAAAAATCTTACATTTTTCGTCCACCGTTTAACTCCTTCATAACCTTTAGTTCGCAGCTTATCATAAAAGAAGCTGTTGAAGAAATGGACCTAAAATAAATTGAAAAAGAGTAAAGTTTCAAATTTAGATATTACAAAAAGCAACATGGGCATACTCTAAATCAGGGGTTCTCAAACTTTTTGCAGTCAGGGACCCTGGGGGAAAAAAAACAAACAAACAAACAAACAAAAAAACCCACAAACCCCCTCAGTACAGACTTATATCACAAACAAGCTATTCAAAAGAATTGGTCATATGCTTAATTGTGCAGCGTAATATTTACAAGATGGGAAGTGCCCAGGACCTGATGCTTTCCCTTCAGAGTTTCATAAGAAATTCTGGCACAAGTTGGCACCTCTTTTAAAGAATATGTTTAATCAATCTTTTAACTCTGGCCATCTTCCCCAAACTCTCACTCAGGCTTCTATTTCCCTCCTGTTGAAGAAAGACATAGATCCATTGGACTGCACCTGTTATCGTCCAGTTTGTTGGTTATCGTCCAATTAGTTTGTTAAATGTTGTCTTTATATTGTTATCAAACTTACTGACATTGCACCTGGAAATGTTCTCCTATTATTATCGGACCAAACATGCTTTAATCGTTTTAGACATTCTTTTTCTAATATAAGATGTCTGTCCAATGCAATTAATAACTATTCCACTCCAAATTCTCAAGAAGCTTTAGTTTCTTTGGATGTGGAGAAAACCTTCGACAGAGTGGAGAGGTAAAACTACCTCTTTCACACTTCAGAGAGGGTTGGTTCTGGGAAGAAGTTTGTCTTCTGGATCAGACTGCTTTATTCTTCTCTAGAAGCCTTGGTTACAACAAACAATATTCACTCTGAGTATTCCCTCATTACCGCTCTAGTTTAAAAGACAGAGTTGCCCTGTAAGCCCCATATTATATTTAACTGCATGAGAGCCCCTGGCTGTGGCTCTTAGTTCTATCCCTTACATCATGGGTAAATGGGTTGTGGTTTCCACCGCTATAACAAAATTGGAAAATCACCGACCCCCTGGTCCCTGGATCCCACTTTTAGAACAAATGCTCTAAATTGCTGGAAAAGTAATTTTATTATTCATCACCTTGTCAGGCACTGAATCCATTACAAGGTCTCCATACATGTTCATAACCTGAAAAAATGAAAAGAGATATGAAGGAACAGACAAGGTGAGTGTCCAAACAGTTAGATTTTACTAAATAACTGTGGGTGAAATTTACTATACTTGGTCATTGAGCCAGTTCTGTCCATATAGAGTGCTGAGATCATCCATTGTGAGAACATGGCGCTTGTAGTTAACACTGAACCCTCGCACCATGCTTGTACCTGGGGACCTCTGGTAGGACTGGATTATCTGGTGCACCTCTGCTTTCCTAAGATGACCATCATGTGCCCATTTATTATAAATCACATGTGCAGAAATGGCTTGTATTGAAATACAACAGCTATGATTACTTAAATTCACTGAATAAATCTAGCTTGTATCCGTGCCTAACAACTCCCCCCCCCCCATTAATACATTTGTATACTAATCGTGTGAACATTCATGTTTGTTTAGCTATACCTGTAAGCTTGAGAGAGGCTCTCATTGAAAATCTCCTGCAGTTGCTCCACAATGTCATCAGTATGTATGGGTATCAGACTGCCATATTTATGGAGAGACTCATCCAAAATGCCTGGGAGATAAAGAAGATGTTTATGAATTTACCTGATAGCTTATAGTTATGTATAAATACTGTGGTGACTGACTCACTGACTGCTAAAGAAAGAACAATATTGGCTGTCTTTTAGTTAAGAGATTTATTTTTTCTGCTTTTTTTCCTTCAGGCTCATTCAAGCTGGACAGGACTATATTTGGTAGTAGTGGCACTAAAGCCACCAATCAGATTTAGTCACCTGCTTACAACCCTTTTGCCCCAACTACAGAAACTATAGTGACTTCGTTCCTGATCATTGTAACCTATTTGTACCCGACAGTGTGCAAAACGTCATCTTGTTAGAACTTTTAGCATTTGATATATACACTAAACTAGTGTAGTGGTAATACTGAGTAGTTCTACCTCTGACTTTTTAAGGCCGAATGGAATGAGAATTAGCAGAGTGGCTGTATTTTATAAAAAATAAATAAATAAAAAAAAATAAAAAAGGAGAGGAGACAGAACAGTTCATTATATTATGCTAATACCAGACTCGTTTTTAATATATTTTATTTAACACAATGCCATTCTCTGCTGATCAGTGTACATTTTTAAACCAGTTTCCAGCTTTTGCCCTATCGATCAAGAGTTTGAACCCGACAATGCCACAGCCATCCGTGACCGAGATGTTCTCTGGGTGGGAGGGACGGCATACTCTTTCTACCCTATCAAAAACAGCAACACTAGCCAATCGTGGGCGTCTGTGAGCTCATGCACGCAGAAAGGGGCAGACATCACTCTGAGCAGCAGTTCGGAAAGGTTGGCTGGAAGCGCTGAAGAAGCATACGATAGCCTTCACCCTGCCCAGTTGGTAGCTGTCGTATGACAGGAGTAACCTAACTAGGGGGTGGGAATTGGCGAAGACTAAATTAGAGAGAAAACTGAGGTGAACGAACTAGCTGGAAGGGGGATGCAGCAAGTGACACTAACAGTAATCTTACGTTATTTTGTTGTATTTACGCACAATACGACATTCAGAACTTGCATATAAAACCAAAAGTGTTGTGGAAGCTCCACTGTGTGATACCTACACACTTTCTACTAGCCCAACTTGTGTATATTGCTGTGAAAACACCACTGTCAATCAGTATGCAATGTGACGCGCCCACACAGTTCTGATCGAACTACAAAGACAACTTTTGCAGCATGTAGCTATAATTAAATTTTAGTTATGGATAAACATTTCTTCAAAGTACCATTGGTAAATGCTTGTTTAATGACAGATGCTGGTATTACATTTTTTTAAACATTTGAAACCATGCTGCCAGGTGCTTTAATGAATATAAACATTTACCTTGGACACAGGACACATGCTCTTTTGTGAGGGCCATCTCCACTCTTTGCATGGAAACTGAGGGGAAATTTTGCCTTTCGCTGTTTCCAACACTGACTGCTGAGCTGGACTGGGAAATGCCATGATACCCATTCAAATCACTAAACAAAGCTTCTGAGAAGAGATGGACACATTTTTATGAGGTATTACTTGGATAAGAAACATACTGATAAATGCCACTGTTCCTCCACAAAATATTAGACTTACCTGTCTCACTTTCATTTGCAGTCTGTGCTGTTACTCTCGAGCTGTTCAATGCCTGGTCCCGCCTCTGCCTGCTTGGATAAAGATTATACTGACGCCACCGCCTTGCCCGTCTGTACCCAAGTGTGCCAACCCACTGTGCCCGCTGCCGCCACGTTTTCCAGTTCTGAGCGAGCCGGAAGCGCAGCCGTGTCGAGGCCCGGAGCCTCCTCCACCGCTTCAGCCTCTGCTGCCTGAGGCCATGAAGCCGAGCCCAGAGGGGTCTCTCAGAGACATCCCTGGCTTCGGGTTTGTCTTGCTCCTTATTTGAAGGTGAAAAGTTCTGGTAGTAATGTGCCATTTGTGGCAACGATTCGCGGGGGTCATGCCAGTCCCCCATTCCCTCCTCCTCTTCTACTGGAGCACATTCAGAACTGATCTCCTCACCTTCGTCCAACTGGTCCTCTTCTAATTCCTCCTCCTCTTCTTCTTCCTCAAATCCATCTTCTTCATCCATCTCATCAGTCTCTATGTATTCTCCAGTCCACCCCCTCTCCTTGTGGCCCACTTTGAAGTCCATAGCACTTTGGGCATTAGGAGGAGAATCGGGGCCCAAGAGGTGTCCTCCTGCCATACCTCCGCCACTGCCCTCATGGCTCACGGTCAAAGAGAGCTCTCCCTGCCAGCGGTTTGGAGCCAAGCTTGCCCCGCTGTCCCTCATGGTCCACGGGCACCCTGCTACCTGCGCCAGCTCGCCGTCTGCAACAACACAAGTCAGAGGAATAGGTGAGCTACACAATGTATTACTGGGTAATTGTTAGGGTGAAACTGACCTTTGCAATATAATATATAGCAGAAAGCTGCGATTAGTAGGGATGGGCTGGTAGTGATACTTTTGATCCTTTTTGTTTAATTTTGAAAATCGATCCTAATCCTTTGGACTTAAAATATAAATACTGTGTGCTTTTTTTAAGCACTTTACGCAACATAGTAATCCCTGTGTGCAGGTAAGGATCTATGGATTTCTAAGCCTGCCTGTCACTGCATACACACTCACAGTCAGCCAGGCCTGCAGAAACAAACAAGAGAGAGAGAGTGAACACCTAAGTGATATGGTTTATTTCTCTAAGAGACAGAAAACTCTTGAATTAGTCATTTCACATATAATTTTTGCTATCTATGCTTGCAAATTACAAAAGGTCGTGAATTTCTCCATTTTACAAGAAGACTTCTCAAAGCATTTGTATTGTTAACGTTATCAGGATACTAGTCTTGGTGTTGGCTTGAGTGGAAAAAATACAGTGGTCTCACCCATCCCTAGCAATAAGTACAGAAGTCCTTAACCAATCACAGTGTTTGTGTGCTGTGAGCAGACTGACAAATCTCATATATTCCATATAACTCTGTGGGTGTATTGATGAATTATGAGTGAGATTTTATTTCAAATCGTGCCAGGCAATCTTTAAACATGCTACATGCATATTTTAATAAATTATAACACATAAAATCGCATTATGTATTAGTATAATTGCCATATAGTATTCTGTAGGGATGCACGATATATTGGTGGCTGTATCGGGATCAGCCGATAAATGTTCATTTTTAATATTATTGTTATCGATCCAAGAAGAAAGTTAGGTCGATGTATTAAAGCCGATAAATTATGGATTATTTCCTCAGGTTGAACCACTTCAGATGCACGCTGCTTGCCATAAGATTGTGTGCTGACCCCAATCAAAACCATAATTGGCCTAATTTTCTAAATTTATATCAACGTTCAGATTTATCGGCCAATATATCGATTATCGGCTTCCATATCTAAAGAATCACTGGTTATCGTATCGGCCAAAATTTCCATATCGGTGCATCCCTAGTATTCTGTCAATATCATGCAGCAACTTCTGGCTTCTTGTGTTTTTTCTTTTTAAATTGAGATGACACTGCTCTGGGAATTTCCTGGTTGAAACCAAATCAATCAGGATATGCAGCAGTTTTTAAAAATGATTTATTGCAGGCTTTATGCACAGGTCTAGCAAGTTTGTAGTGTAGAATTGTAGAATTTAAAGGCACTCATTTCCACTTCCATACTATTTTTTTACATATTAAAAAAGTATATATATTCTGTTGTCAGAGTAGGACTCGACACAAAAAATAAACATTTTCTAGACTAACACAGCCTCCATGATGCACATTACATATCTCCCAGAATGAGGGTGTAAAACGCTATTATTCCTACAGTGTATTTCTTCAGCTAGATGTGTAATTGACTTCGACATGTTCATATAGGCTACAAATATAGCTAATAAAGTAATGCTAGAACATGCCAGTTAAACACACTCTTACAGGTTTGGCCAGAACAGAAGACCTTCTTGCTCTGTAGAGAAAAATAAAGCCGTGTCTGTCTGCGGAAGCATCTACTATAATTCCCCCGCTTCTACTAACAGGTTAGCATTTAGCCGCAGCCGAACATGTTTATAAACGTGTCTTCGTGAGGTACGGCTGCATTTGCTCATGAAGAAATGACGGATTTTTTGGATGATGCTATGCATGCTCAATAGCCGCACTGACTCCTGCCGGGACTCGCTTTAGGATCCGCGATATGTTTTTTTCAGCCCCTGCAATGTGATGGTAATAAAGCGTGCATAATTAGCAGGCTAGGTAGCTAGCTGGCCTAAACACTGGTCATCACACCGTATCTTTGTTGCATTTTGTTTATTTATATCAAGATAACACTCACCGTCCGAGTGCAGTTTTGAATGAGTTACAGTAGATGCGTATTATCTGTGCAGTTCACTATGTGTCAAATATTTTTCGCAGATTTGGTATGAGGAGAATTTCAGCCCTAATCAATGAAGCCCGTCGCCTTCTTTCAACGAAGCTGTGACGCGGCTGTTGCCGAGCCTTTGTTGATGACGTCAGCAGCTCTCCCACCGCGGTCCTGCAAAGGTGATGAGGAGTGTGGAGTGCGAAGTGTGTGACTTTACATAACGAATAGTCTGAATATCTACCTCTGACTCCCCATACGGATGTATTTATGTACAAAAAGTACTACTTTTTTATTTTTAAATAGTAGTTGTCATGCAGCTTTGGACATAGCTAAGATGTAAAGGTGGCAGAGTATTTAATTTGCATCAATGGTTAGAAAATAGATGCAGAATTGTCAGATAACTGGTGAGACATAGCTTGCAGGGCCAACACCTGGCATAGTATAGTCCTAATGCTAGTTTCATATGTGTTATCTGTGAACATCAGATAAATGCCAGTATTCACCACAAATACCTCGACCATATGCTATAAGGCCGAAGGTTTGTGGACACCTGACCATCACACCCCTTTCTGCTTTTTGAACATCTCATTCCAGATTTAGTCCCCCTTTGCTCTTATAATACCCTCCACTTTTCAGGCTTTCCACTAGACTGTGGAGCAGGGACATGTAGAGAGTTCCTCAGGGGCAGGGGCTCGAATGTAACAGAAGAGGCATCTATCACTACAGAATAATTCCAATATAACAATTACTAATAATAAGATACATAATCTTATTATTATTATCACCCTGATAGACATTGTAAACAGACTGTGTGGTCACACTTATGGATATGGGACTACTGATAAAAACTTCTTGTTTTTTTATTTTTACAATGAGCAGAATAATTACAGCAAGAAAAAAAAATAGTGGAGAGATGAATCCAACAGGATCTTTAAAGTAAAATCAAACATTATGAAATAAAAACCAACTGTATCTGCATCTGGACAGACTATCAGTCTGAAACACTCTGACTTCCCTCAGGAGCTGCTCTTCTCCTCAACTCCATAAAAGCTGCAGAGGATATGAGCAGCTTTCTTGGCTTCATCATCCAAAACACCCATCCATTTAGATGCATCTGTCAGTGTATGGAGTGACTTTATGATCTTGTTAGTCTGTATCTGCATTTTTTTGGGTTCTCTTTCCTTTCAAATCACTTCTGGGGTTCTTGCAAACAGACATCCAAAAATGTGTCGAAGAGTCTAGCTCTGTAAAATTCCTCCAGTGTGTGTAGCTCATGATCTTCAGCTGCTAATGTTGAGCAGTGCATCAGCTTTGCAGGTATTTTTCTTCGTCGTCCATGTCCAGGAATGACATCAGAAACATCAATACCTGCTGCCTCAGCATGGCTGGTGGCTCTTTCATAGATGGTCTTGAACTCCTCCTCAGTCCTTATGTCTCTCAGTCGAGTGACTACGCCACTCACGATGCTGTATGCAGCTCCCAAATCCAAGTCTTCCTTTTGAAGGACATTGGAGGCACTTGCTTTTTCAAGGAAGACAGGAGTTGTCATTTCCAAACGAAGCAGGAATTCAAAGTTTATTGAATGCAGCAGTATCTTTGCTTCTCCGACGGCTGCATCAGGTGGGTCTTGTTTTATTAGTGTGGTCAGGAATTTCACAACTGCTGGCAGGGTCTTCTTTAACATCTTCAAGGCTTTCTCCCTACATGCCCACCAAATGTCAGAGAGCCTTTGTAGTTCCATTGGACGCAGATCTGGATACATTTCTTTGTGTGTCTTCACAAAAGAAGCGTGCAGCTTTGAGGAGTGTGCAGTAAAAGCATAAAGCTTTTCCACCAAAGCAAAAAAGCTTGCCAAAGGAATGCTTGACTTGCGATGCTTGACCGATTCCACAAGCACTAAATTTAAGCAGTGTGCCTGGCAATGGACATACACGCTTTTTCATTTTGTTGTTGGATTCACGACTGAATTCCTTAGTAGTGACCACTCATATTAGCAGCCCCATCATATCCTTGGCCATATATGTTTTCCACTCTGTGGTCATTCTCACTGAGAACTCTCATGACCATTTTCTCAAGCTTTTCTCCTGTTTTGGAATCTACAGGGCACAAGCCAGTGACGCGCTCTTTAATTACCATTTGATGCACAAATCTTATGGCAAATGATGCTTGCTCTGTATAGTCAGTGGTTTCATCAAGTAAAATTGAAAAAATGGATGCATTCATGGATTTCACTGCATACGATTTTTCAAATGTACAAAGCAAGGGCTGATATAATGTCATTCTGCATTCGATTTGAAAGGACAGAAGCCTGTGGTCGTGTTTTGGACTGCTTTTGTTCTTTGACTGACTCAAGATGGAGTTGTAGTGTGCTGTCATATATGTCCTAGGAGTTCAACTAACTCCGGAAAGTTTCACTTACATAACATAAGAACTTTCATCATCACAACAGAAGGCAATTCCTCGTCTTGCCAATAAAAGTGTTACATCAGTGTTAAACGAGACAACGGGAACCTGTTCCTCTGTCTTTCCTGTTCTCTGGCAGCAAGCATTTCTTGGTCAGCTCTTTCAAATGCTGTGATTACAGCATTTCTCTTAAGTGCATGCCATTTTATTATACTCAGCATATAACACTCACTACTACTGTGCGCTTTAATCCTTTGTTTTGCATTCTTCCAGTTTTTAACACCAGCTGTCATCCATCCACCTTAGTTTTTGAACCTGTCTTCATGGCTTATAAATAATCGACAGCTGAAACAGTGCATTCTGTCATTTTAAGGTGAATATCCAAGCCAGGAACTCTCACTATACCACTACTTTTGGAAAGAGCACCCCCTTTCATTTTTAGGTAATTTCATATCAGGTCCACTTTGCCTTTTTTGATGGCAAAGTTAGCATAACCTTGATTGGACTTGATGTCATATTTCTGTACTAAACCTGGTTCTGTTAGATGTTTATGTTGTAAAAAAAAATAATAATAAATAAATAAATAAATAAAATTCTGTGATGCTTTCTTCCTCAATCTGTGTATCTGGTACTTTCATTTCAACTTTTTGTCCCAGATCACATTCAGCATATGCTCTCTCTCTCTCTCTCTCTCTCTCTCTCTCTCAACATCAATCTCTGACTGTTCTCTTACTTCAACATCTTCTTTCTTTCCTCCCTCAATCTCTGGCTGGTCATTTTTGTCTGCTAAGTTTCATTTTAAATAGGTAAATTGATATTTTAATGAATATATCACAATTACTTCCTATTATTAAGCATTAGCCTCTTTTGTTAGGCTATAGAAGTAAATTTACTATATTAGTTACCATAACAAGAGGTAAGTAACACTAACTGTATTTATTATTTTTTAACAAAATAAATATTAAAGCAAAATTGAAGAGGTTGACTCTTTGAGGTTTTCCACATATGATGAATGTCTTTTTGCAACATATCAGTCTCAGATTAGTTCACCTAATCTGACACTCACCGATAACCATGTTGATAGAGAACCTGTCCCTTTCGCTGTCTCCTTCTTCAAATTTTCTTTAATTTTCTGCCGTCTTTGTTTGGCATCTTGTCTTTACTCCCTTTTTAACAGATAAAATTAAAAGGTGGCTTGTAGTCTCGTGTCTGGAAATGTAACAAACTTTGTTGAGAAGGTTACTTACCAACACATTCCCTGCTGAACGATTTGAAACTGTCGATGATAAGCATACAAAAATGCTGCTAATATTGTTAGCAGGCAAACTCGCGGTGTCAGATTTCCGGTCTGTTAGTCAAGTCTGAAGCAAGATGCGATGCATAGCAACACGTTATGGCAACGACTTCTCAGACAGTCTGACGGTGGATATTGTGGCAAATAAATGGGAATTTTCTGACTTTCGAGTGATTCGTTACTGTTTTGTACACATTGTCATATTAATTATAATTCAAATGCGTTTTGTTTTATTGACCACAAAATAAATGCCTATGCCTGTTGTAGAGCTTATCTGTAGAGATTTGTGCTCATTCAGTCTCAAGAGCAGTAGTGAAGTCAGGGACTGATGTCGGGTTAGGATTCCTGGGGTGCAGTCAGCATTCCAGTTCATCCCAGAGGTCTTCAGTGGGGTTGAGGTCAGGGTTCTGTGCAGGATACTCGAGTTCTTCCACAACAACCATGGCAAAATATGTCTTTATGGACCTCGCTTTGTGCACAGGGGCATTGTCATGCTGCAACAGGTTTGGGCCCCATAGTTTCAATGAAGAGAAATTGCAATGCTACAGCATACAAAGACATGCTATACAACTGTGTGTTTCCAACTTTGTGGCAACAGTTTGGGGAAGGCCCTCATATGGGTGTGCTGGTCAGGTGTCCACAAACCTTTGACCATATAGTGTAGATCAGTCATTCCCCAGGACAGGGGCCTTAAATCTTATCTGCTGGTGTGGCTGCTTTCATTCCAGCCAAACAGGTTAGTATGGACAAAACTGAAGACCCCTACCCTAGAGTCTTCTCAGGTAGTCGGCGCAGGGTCATAGAAACATGGTTACATACATAACTAGCTTTCCATTTTACGCTGATTTTAATCCAAAGATGGTGTATAAAACCTAGATAATGTGTACCAACAACATTATGAAGTACAAGACTCACTTTAGGACTGCCTTGAAAGGTGCTCAAAGATCAACACAGTGCAGGAATGGGATACCTCTAAATATGAGCCACGAGGAGCACATGCTCCTTGGGGAATGGCATGTCACAGTGACTGAGTGTCCAGCCTGTTTATGAGCTATAGAGTGAAGATTTGGCATCAGATTCCATTTCCCATAATGCACCCCCTCCTACAAACATGGCCAGCATGGACTCCTACTCCCAGCTCACACATTGAAGTTCACCCACTTACTGGTTGCACACAGCTGGACTCAGTTACTACCACACAGTATATATAAACACTCACAGCACAAGGACTTTGCAAAGTATTCGTTCAGATCTGTTTTTCCAACTGACATACCAAGATTTTGTTCATGTTTGCTACTTCTGGGTTTTTACCCACGTTTGTTTTCCCATTTTGTGATCCTTGCCTTGCTCTTTGATAACCCGTTCGTACATTACCTGAGCTCATGCCTGTTTCTTGACTCTGACCTTTGTTTTCTACTTGGATTTGTGTGTATCTGCCAGTACCTTTTAATAAAACCGCAACCGTTGCCATCTCTGCCGTCTGACAGCATACTTTGCCATCAACTTGGAGTCAGCGGGAATGTATGACTGGCGACAGCCGATTGCAGCTCAGACCCACCTAGTCGGGGAGCAGTAACAACAGATAACCATGTTCAATGCCAGAATCGCACAGCTGTCCACCACGCAGACAGCACCTAGCACTAAGATAGCTGCCACCTCTCCATCGTCTCCCCCCTCATTGCTTGACCCAGGAGGTATTCATGTAACCCAGGTCAGTGTAAAGGGTTCCTGCTCCAGTGCTCTCTGTACTTCTCTGAACAAGAGTTTCAGAGCAACATAAGGTGGCTAAGTTCATCAACCTCCTCATTAACAAAGCATTAACCTGGGCGACTGCACTATGGAAACAAGGTGGTGAACACACTTCATCCTACAAGCGATTCATCAATTTATTTTACCACGTCTTTGATCATGCTCCGGAAGGTAAAGAAATGGGAGAGCAACTCCTGACAGTGACCAGGGAAATCAAGGAGCGGCAGAATACGCCCTGGAGTTCAGAACACTTGCTGGATGGAATGAACCATAAATATAAATAATAAATATCATAAGGAATAAATATTTATCTTGTTTAACTGTATCTCCATTGATATGGAAAGTAACCACCAACAGTTAAGACTGGAAGTTTTTATATTTTTTATTCTGTGTGTTCAGTTTTTACGACATTATGAAATTACTGTTCAAAAGCATTAATCTAAACCATGTTTTATTTGGATGTCATCAGATGGACCTGAAAAAATGTGTATAAAGTACTTTTGAAAGGTTCTCATTCTTCTGACTTTTTGTTACTGCTGCCATGCTCGTCTTCAGAATTAAGATTTGTCCATGTGACACTCAAAGGGGCAAATAGGTCTATGTAAATCAATCAGTGAACTTTCTTTTAATTTTTTAAATTTAATGAAGAAAAATCACTTGATCATATTACATCCATTAAAATGGAATCAGGGTCTGAAGCTGTTAGACTGAGGAGCCTGGGCCAGATGTGGCTGTGAGCCAAAATTCAAATCTGTGTAAAAAGTTGTTCCATGTTGCAGGCTGTTCTCTGCTGTCCACAATCTGATTTGTTGTGATTTGTCCTAAACAATATTGCAAGGGGTATTAGGGAAAGAGATTTACTATGTCCGCATGGACACAGGCTTCACCAATGGGCACGTAGAAGGTACTCATGTGCATCCGTTTGAGCCCCAAAAAGAGAGTCCTGGAAAACTGTCACAAGTCTAGCACGGTTTATTTAGTAGCTGTGCCTTAATATAGACAGTGATTGCTGAGAACTAGTGAACAAAAGATCCCAGAACTACAAAGAACCAATGTTGAATCCTCGAGCAAGCCACTTGGCCACCTATGTTGGACTCCAGTTTTCCAGGACATGATGATTTATGGCCTATGGCTTTACATGCACCCACCCCCCACCCCAGGCACATGCAAATGTGGACTTCAAGAAAAAAACGAGCGATCACAAACAGGGGCTTTCTGTGTCTGTGTGAAAGATATAGAGAAAAGAAAGGGGGGAAGCTGTGAGGAACTGTAAGAATCTAGTCAGACTGGCCTGACCAGATCGGGTAGTCAGAAACTGAGCATGTGAAATAGAGCTAGAGAGAAAGCCTCTTTTTTTCTTTCATTTTTTTTTCCTCATGTGAAGTTTCAGCACAATCTAAAATTCTGTGCTGAATATTCTAGGTACAACCCCCAATAAAATACATTATATTAAATGTTTTATCATGCATCTTTTGTGATTGTACATCTTGATGTAAACAAATGAACAAAAGTATACATTAGATTGTTGTGTTTTTGAGAAGGTTTACTCTGGTGCAGTGTAAGGCAAGAAGCTCTTTTTTGGGACTGTTGGCGGAAGTGGAATGTGTCGTGCTTGCTGGATGAAGGTGCAGGTGGATGGGCGGAGAGAGGGAAGAGGCGGAGTGCAGATTCTGCTTAGCGAGGACTTCAGGTGGAATCTGTTGGGCTACCGCCGACCACTGGATCACTTCCAGGATCCCAAAACTATCAGGAAGGGAAATATTTGCGTAGGAATACGACTTCAGAGCGGACCGGGCACTGTTTCCTGCTAAAGCTCTCACACTGGGTTGGATCCAGAGCTACGAGCCAGATTCGAAGGTAAACCTGTGAGAAACGAGCTCGAAAGCGCCAACTGCGTGAAAGCACTGCCGTTAAACTTGTGACAAGTTATGGAGAGAGGCTAACAGCCTGCTATGTAGAACTTTGGAAAGAAGATTCTTAGAAGAAACTCGGACTTCCTGTTTACCTGCCTGTAAGTATTGTAAGCTGAGTTTGAAGGACTCACTAAGGGTCGAGGTTTCGTGCGTTTACGTCAGAGCGGCACTCGCGCGTGCAGCGAGCTCTTCCTGGAACACCCTTATTTCTGTTACTGAGATTACATTAAACTGGTTCATTCTTCTGTCTACCCTACACCTCATCATTCTTTCATTAATAGTGCAGTACAGGCCTGTGTGTATAGGTAGCAAGCTATTGTGGTATTCATTGTGATACCTTCTTAGTACTGTAACATACAGGGAGTGTGTTTAGGTATAAAATGCATTTCCTACTTATATGAAATAATATGAAATACATTTGAACTAATTTTCATGATAATATGCTTTAATTCCTACTATACATACATACATACATTCATTCATACATACATACATACATATATATATATATATATATATAGAGAGAGAGAGAGAGAGAGAGAGTAGGATGAAAATTATTTCATACTTCATATTTTTATATATATATATATGTGTGTGTGTGTGTATGTATGTATGTATGTATGTATAGTAGGAATTAAAGCATATTATCATGAAAATTAGTTCAAATATATTTCATATTATTTCATATGTATAAATGGCAATGCTTTGTTTACTCAAATATAAATCACCAGGAATGCCTACACATTTTGCTAAATAATAGTATATAGAATTATATTGTATTACATTGTTATATTATTAGTTTATTACTCTAGCACCGATCATATGTATATTTCTTGAACAGTTATCAATTTCCATCAACACACACTGCAAAATAAAAGGCTACTTTCAACAAAGGTTTTGCTCTCTTAAGAGCTCAGATTAGTTAAAACCAGTGCTTGAAATTGTGTAATGCTGAATGCTATATTGTTTTAGCAATCACTTGTACAAATCTAACTGAATTATAGGCCACATTTTTACTGACCCTTTTTTTTTTTTTTTTTTTTAAATGCTTTCAGACTCTCTGCAGGTGTCTGTTACTAATTTAGGTGAAATGTCCTACACATAGTGAAGGTGTGATTAAAATAATGCATGCATTGGCATTTGTGCACAAGTTCACAGCCTAAAATGCGTCAGTGGATTGGATTGGAAAGTATGACAGAATCAATCTAATATATAACAGTTAGGAGAATCATCAAGTATCATCCTAGATACCAATTCCTACGTTTTGTCGAATGAAGTCATAGAGTCATGACTGATCTCTCATCTCATTAGTTTCTGCTGTTGGTAAGTGTGTTCCCACAATGTAAATTTATGGCACGGTAAAGTGATTACTGTGCTTGATTTGATTGTTTATATGAAAGGATATCCATAGTCTCTTATGTGTGTAAATAGTAATAGGAGAACCATACACATATAACATAAGTCTAACTTTTTCTGGTTAGCCTTTATCCTGTTTCACAAACATACACAAATGGTGCTCTTGGCATTAATTTGTGCCTTGTTATGAGTCAAAACACAAATTATGACCAAGTGGCAGCTGGCCAATTATAACAAATTGCTCAGTAATTATTCTTTTATAAATTTACCACACCTCTGTATCAGGTTCCTTATAGATTTTGGAACCTGACGGAAGTCTGTAATGTCCAGTAAACACTATAAGACACACCTATGCTATCATGCTCCTTCAGAAACAGTCACCTCTGCATAAATGCTGCCTTTTGTTTTCTGTACTAGGGCTGGACAATGTGACTAGATAATACATTATGTTACAATATACTTTCTGAGACATTGCAGGTATTGGCAGTATTTTATAACATTTAGAATCTCTGACTGGAACATTAGATATTAAAAATGTTTAGCCTTTTTAGTATTAAATAATTTATTTATTATTATAAGTTTTTTAGCAAGTTTTTTGTGCAGTTCTTGTGCATATCGTATATCGTAGATGTCTACAAATATTGTGATTGATTCATAGACATATCGTGATGTCATATTTTTGTCATATCACCCATCTATATCATTGACAACTAATGCTAAAGCTTTGCTGCGTCTATGAGTGATCATGGATCATTAATCAACCTGAGGCCGCGAAACTGATTTCACATATGCAGTGTCTCTGTGAAACCGTGTTGTTAAACTCATTATTTTTCTTCTCAGCGTTTTGGGCGTGGGTTTCTGGGTGTATCCCTGGAGAATCTTATGTTGATAGTTTCAGTTATTCTATGCTTGTCTGAACTGGCCCCCATGTCTTTGACTCAGACATCTGCACATACTAATTGGTGCTTTAGGGGTGTTTCATTTAATCATTCACTAAAGGTTATGTGTGAGGCCTTTGTGCTCTATCTGCTTTCTACAGGGATTTTGCCAGTGTTTGCCAGTGTCTACATTTGGGAATTAATAGAAGTTTTTTTTTTTTTACACTGATCTTTATAGTTATAAAGATATTTAGGATTTGCCTGTGAAAGAACTACAGGCAGCTTTTTTTCTCATTCTTTTCCTCTGGTGATAAAATAATCACTATGTGATTTATTGCAGTGTTTGTAACCAAAAAAGTCGCGAGAAGGTACAATGCAATACACGTTGAGTAAGTGGTCCTAATATGGAAGAAACCTGAAGAGCAAATTGTATTCCATAAACAACGGTGTAGACATAGTGTCCATGCTTTTTGGTACTACATGTGCTCTTGCTGTTATGTTGTAATTGTAATACATTACTATAATTATATTTAATAATAATCATATAACATTGATATAATTACAGTTATATAGTACACAGTTACATATGCTATCACTGACCGTGTCTCCAGCTGCTACTGCTGCTCTTTCTTTAGTAAATGAGTTTTTGGTGGTCACTCATTACATAATTACTTTTTCTGAATTTGTGACATCTTGCTGAACAGGTGGGATGAGCAGCCAGCCAGTCTTCCTCTGAATATTTAATGAAGCAGAGGTCATTAGTTTGAGTTATAAATGCTGGTGCTGTTACCTTTAGGGTATACTATCTAAAAGCTGTCTGCTATCTGTAAACATATTATCTGCCTGTTTCCTGTCCCTCCTGTCCTGTTTGCCATCTGTACTTAAATCTACCCTTTCTTCCTCTTGCAGTTATGCTTTCTTATTTAGTTTGTTTTGAGTTGCCAAATTGCAGGTATTATATTCAGTTTATTAAATGTTCTTTAGAAAGCAAATTACTGTGGTCAGATAGTTACATTTGTCTTAGTTTAAATAAAAAAAAATGATTTATAGAAATACTATTCAAGTTATAATTCAGCTGTGCTAGGAGATTCGTTCATTAATGTCCCTTACCGTAGAGACACTTGTTATTACTTTTGAAATAGTAACAATAATGGTGATTATTATTATTATTATTATTAGTAGTAGTAGTAGTAGTAGTAGTAGTAATAGTAGTGATATTTGGTAAATGTGAAGCACTGTATACACCCTTCCCAATTTGCTGTCTATTGGCTTACAAGTTCATAACCTAAAAAGTTTTGCTAGATGCCTGTCTGTTGTCCACAGCAACCCAGCATGGCTCCTCAATATAGTAACAGCAGAAGTAGAGAATAAGCCATTGCAAAACACTGCTTTCAGTGCTCTAACAAATTACATAGGTCTTTTCTCTAGTTATTTCTATCTAGTTGCAATTAAATATCTTGACGGCATTTAAATGTCCATGGGAACGAATGTGCTGAGATTTATGATTCAGGTAAGCATTGGTTTTTCTACAGGCCTTATATAACTAGACCATTTGCTCTCATTGCTTCATATTGCTCCAGACACAAGATAGAACTTGTTTCTGTTAATCAACAGATTTTCCCGAAAGTATCTTTCACGGCACAGTAGCAGGTCCACATTTGCATGTCTGACCTTGTCATATTCATCTTTCTTGTCGCTATTGAATTGTGGTTGTTGTTTTGTTAGTAACAGCAATATTCAATGAATTGAACATGGAATAAATAAATTGTTCCATGTCTGTTTATAGCTGAATTATAGCCCTTTATCTTTAATAGGAGAAATTGTTGTGCTCTTGCTGCTAACATTAACAGTATTAAGTCCACAAAATTAAGATTAAATTACGTTCACTTAATTGTTGGTGACACTCAGATAAGAGAGTTGTTATATTGTTCTGCTACAGAACTGAATTGGGCTGCATGCATTTGAATGCATTTGTTTTGGGCCTTGCATATTATATAGAGTACCACTGGGTTAAAAGTCTTGAGGAATGTTTTTTTTTATGTAAATGACTGGGCACTAGCTAACTCTTCCATCAGTACTTAAATATAAGTTTGTTTAAAAGCCTAACTTTTACCATTCAGATTGCCTGCTGTGCTGAACAGCCATGGAATTATGATGGATCAAGACACTCAGTTGCTGTACCAGCTTTTGGCAGAAGTACAACTGGAGCGATTTTTCCTGAAGATCCGCGATGAACTCAATGTGACACGTATTGAACACCTGGATTATGTCAAGGACACAGATTTGGAACAGATAGGCATCAGGAAACCAGGTTTTTAATCTCCTATGCTCTGTGTTTTTTTAGGGCATTATTTCCAGAGACAATATGAGGACTATTTTGAGTGGATTTGTAAATCTGTATTTAGACAGATTTTTTTTTTAAATAAGTGATGATGTGTCAACAGGGCAAAGACGATTATGGGAAGCAGTCAAGCGTTACAAAACAAATATGCGGCCACGGTCATGGATGGCCAAGGTAAAGTCTTGAAATTTTGTCATGTATTCTCAACAGTTATCTCATGAAATTCGTCCAGACAATCTGTCAATCATCCCATAACAGGTCTTTACTGGCCGTGGACCAGAAGGAGGTGACCAGTCAAGTGGTGGTGTGCCTGGGCCAGGGCCAGACGTAGTACGAGCTCTTACCTGCCTTATCAAGGACAGTGAGCTGGCGTTTGGGGACAAGCTGGGCTCAGGCTCCTTTGGGGTGGTGAGGAAGGCAGAGTGGCATATGCCTACTGGACAAGTGGTGGGTTTGCTTGTTCCTGCTCAAAGCTGTTTTGCATTAATACATTAATGTAACTACTTACCCTTACTTACCCTGCATTCACAGTAGCAAGCGACAAGTTGCTCATGTTGCTGACACTTTGTCACATGTGTTCATGTGTAGAGACCACTCCTGTTGCCGATACTATGTTCTGATATGAAATGGTAGTAACATATACTAGTAAAACACGTTATATTGTAGTTTAAACATAAATCTAAAAACATTTATTATATTGTAGAAAAATAGGAAACCATGGCTTTTCTTCCATTTTTGAGCACCAAATGTGGTTCACTGCAGGCTAGACGCAGGTAGGATCTATAATTGTGACAGTATCATTTTTGGGGGACGATAGACAATAATATTAGCTGTAGGATTGTCCTTGAAAACATTCTATTATTTTTTAAATTACCATCCATCACCATGGGGAAAACTAAAGAGCTTTCAACATAAAAGAGACAGGTGGTTTTTGACTCGCACAAGTCAGGTTATGAATATAACAATTCATAACAGTAATATAATAATCAAAAATAATAATCATTTAATTCTGAATTAAAGAGGGCAGTTGACAATTGACATGCCCAAACTACAATAAGAGAGTTTTTGTGATTTTGCCTTTATACACCATCTCAATGGATTTGAAATAAAACAATCAAGATGTGATCGAAGTGTAGACTTTCAGCTTTATTTTAAGAGGTTCCACAAAAATAAGCATTTACCATTTAGGAATTACAGTCATTTTAAGCAAAGTACTTCCATTTTCAGGAGCTCAAAGGTATTTGGACAATTGACTGACAGGAAGTTAATTGACCAGATGTGGTCCATTCCCTCATTACTTCAAGACAAATGAAGCAGATAAAAGGTCTGGAGTTGATATCAGGTATTGAGTTGGCATTTGGCAGCTGTTCGACTGGAGCTACCAATATGAAGTCCAAGGAGATCTCAATGCAAGTGAAGGAGGCCTTCGTTAGGCTGAAAAAACAACATAAATCTATAAGAGAGATAGCAAAAACCTTAGGTGTGGCCAAATCAACAGTTGGGTACATTCTTAAAAAGAAAGAAAGCACTGCTGACCTCAACAACATTGAAAGGACTGGAATACCACGGAAGACACCTAAAGTGGATGATCGCAGAATCCTTTCCTTGGTGAAGAAAAACCCCTTCACAACATCAACAGAAGTCAAGAATACTCTGGAGAAGGTAGGCGTATCATTGTCAAAATCTACAATGAAGAGACACCTTCATGAATGTAAATACAGAGGGTTTACAACAAGGTGCAAACCACTGGTAACATTCAAGAACAGGAAAAACAGATTAGATAAGATTCTTTGGACTGATGAAACCGAGATTAACTTGTACCAGAATGATGGGAAGAGAAAAGTATGGCGAAAGAAAGGAACAGCTCATGATTCAAAGTATACCACATCATGTGTCAAACATGGTGGAGGCAGTGTTATGGCATGGGCATGTATGGCTGCCAGTGGATCGGGCTCACTGGTGTTTATTTATGATGTGACTGCTGACAGAAGTAGCAAGATGAATTCTGAGGTGTATAGGGCTATACTCTCTGCTCACATTCAGCCAAATGCTACAAAACTGATAGGATGCCGCTTCACAGTGCAGGTGGATAATGATGCTAAACATACTGCGAAAGCAAAGGCCTGGCAAAGCATCGCAAGGAGGAAACTCAGAATTTGAGTTTTGAGAACATGGGCTCCAGACTTCAGGCAGTCTTTGACTACAAAGGATTTTCATCCAAGTATTAAAATTTTGGTTATATTTATATATTTCACTTTGTCCAAATACCTAGCCCCTGAAAATGGAGGTACTTTGCTGAAAATGGCTGTAATTCCTAAATGGTAAATGCCATATTTTTGTGGAACCACTTAAAATAAAGCTGAAAGTCTACACTTCGATCACATCTTGATTGTTTTATTTCAAATCCATTGTGGTGGTGTATAAAGGCCAAATCACAAAAACTCTGTCATTGTCCAGATACTTCCGGACCTGACTGTACATACACCCGTCAGCCATAACATTAAAACCACCTGCCTAATATTGTGTAGGTCCCTCTTGTGCCACCAAACAATGCATGGACTCCACAAGGCCTCTGAAGGTGTGCTGTGGTATCTGGTATCAAGACGTTAGCAGCAGATTCTTTAAGTCCTGTAAGTTGCGAAGTGGGGCCTCCATTGATCGGACTTGTTCATCCAGCACATTCCACAGATGCTTGCTCAGATTGAGATCTGGGGAATTTGGAGGCCAAGTCAACACCTTGAACTCTTTGTCATGTTCCTCAAACCACTCCTGAATAATTTTTGCAGTGTGGCAGGCACATTCTACTGCTGAAAGAGGCCACTGCCATTACGGACTAGCATTGCCATTGGGTGTACTTGATCTGCAACAATGTTTAGGTAGGTGGTACGTGTCAAGGTAACATCCACATGAATGCCAGAACCCAGGGTTTCCCAGCAGAACATTGGTCAGAGCATCACACTATATCCACCGGCTTGCTTTCTTCCAGAGTGCATCCTGTTGCCATCTCTTCCCCAGGTGGGATCTGTTCCAGACGGGCTAGCCTTCCCTCCCCATGCACGTCAATGAGCCTTGGGTGCCCATGACCCTTGTCCTCTTGTGACACCCCACAAGAACTGTTGTTTTGGAGATGCTCTGACCCAGTCTTCTAGCCATCACAATTTGGCTCTAGTCAAAGTCACTCAGATCCTTTCTCTTGCCCATTTTTCCTGCTTCCAACACATAAACTTTGAGAACTGACTGTTCACTTGCTGCCTAATATATCCCACCCCTTGACCGGTGCCACTGTAACGAGAAAATCAATGTTATTCGCGTCACCTGTTATTGGTTTTAATGTTATGGCTGATCGGTGTATATATAAATTAAATTAAGGTGCTTGACATTTTCTGCATGGACAAGTGAGTGTGAATCCCTCTGCAAGTGATAACTAATGAATGTCCTCTTGGGTGTGTGTGAACTTATTTCATCTCAAAGTAGTAGCCCTTTTAATGCTATAACTAAAATAACACTTTCTTTACAGCCAAAACTTTTTTGACAATTTGTGGAAGAGCTGAAAATTGTGCTTTTATTAGATTTTATTCAAAATATGGATTCATATGCCAGTGTCAGTATTTATGTTCATATGGGAACACCTGAATATGGTAACTAAACATACTAAACCACAATAAAAACACTGCTGCTTTCTCTTTCTGCTCTCACTTACCCATCTTATTTTCTTGCTCATAGTTGCCTGTAGCAGTGAAGACTCTCAGGGCCAGTATGTCCAGGGAGGCAGATCTAATAACAGACTTTCTGCAGGAGGTCACTACCATGCAGTCTCTGGACCATCCCAATATTATTCGTCTCTATGGTGTGGTCCTCACCCAGCCTCTAAAGATGGTAAGTTGTGGTTCCCTGGTGCTGTACTGTAAATGTTAGTCACTTAGTAGGCTGGGTTGTAAGTGTATTGTGAAGTCTTCGAAGCTTTAATATAAGGAAGATGTGAACCTAGGAACATGTTGAAATGTCTCATTATATAAGTTTGTTTAATACTCTGCTACTTTTCCATAGCAATGAATATCGCTACCTGATGTGTCAAGCCCTAAAAACTCCATACCCTCATCCAATTATTGATTTTGTTTACTTCAGGTGACAGAGCTAGCCACTTTTGGTTCTTTGTATGACATAGTCCGCATGCGGCGGGGCAGTTACCCACTGGCTCGTCTCTGGCTCTTCAGCTCCCAAATTGCTGCAGGAATGGAGTATTTGGAGTCACATCATTTCATTCACAGAGATCTGGCAGCCCGGAATGTGCTTCTGGCCTCCAAAGAACTGGTTAAGATAGGAGACTTTGGCCTTATGAGGGGCCTGGGTCGTGACAAAGACCACTATATCATGGGAGCCCACAGACGCATCCCTTTTGCTTGGTGAGGGGTTAACACTTCTTTTTGCTAAAACATTTTATTATTGTTGATGACCACAACCTACCTGAAAAAAAATGCTAAACTAGGCAAGCCTAGTTTTGCTGGACCGCCATCGGCTCCATGGCATTTGTCACACAAGTGTAAATGGCATTTTAGCAATGGCAAGGCAGTCATTTATGTAGGGGCTAAAAGATATAACTTCCTTATTAAAAGTCTTTGAGATGTAATTTAGAGTTTTGGGCAATGCCCCGTGTTTCAAAAGAGGTGCTGTGGCATTGTTAGTTAGCTAGCTAAGCACAGAACATAACATATTCATGTAAATAAATAATAGAACGGTTGAGATAAATATGGCCAGTATGTAGCTACCACCACATTCATGCCAGAGTACATCTTCGCATCCCTTCATTAAATATAGGTTATTCGCTACAATAATATTTTCAAGCATGGGCACAGATCCTTACAGTATGTAATGACACATCTTTAGCGAACATACCACTACTTTCAGCAACTGTCATTAAATGATGCAGAAGTTGGCTATTTGTGAACAAGCTCAGCAGATACATAAGAATCATAGCTAGATTGAAATTTGGCTAGCTAGACTCCTTGTGCTTGCGCGGTTCAACAATGGGACTCAATCAGTCAGTGAAAATGCCTCTTCTAGGCTAGCCTGCTAGGTGGTCCAGCAAAAACACATGGACAAATGTGTAAACTTAAAAATTATTCTCAGTGAAGCATTTTCTTACATCCTACATCAGTGAAACAGAGTCATGCCAATGTAAAGACTATGTTATAGTTTGGAGCATTTTCTAAATATTAGCTGTGAATATAATCCATTT
The DNA here is from genome assembly GCA_022985145.1 of Pangasius djambal. Lineage (NCBI taxonomy): Eukaryota > Metazoa > Chordata > Actinopteri > Siluriformes > Pangasiidae > Pangasius > Pangasius djambal. The sequence continues at coordinate 15,693,768 of CM040978.1, forward strand.
CTCCCAATGTTGTTGTTGTTGTGCCTCTTTCGGCCGCTCCCATCAAGGGTCGCCAAAGCAGATCATTGGTCCACGTATTTGATTTGGCACAGTATTTACACTTTTACACACATCCCCTTTGTCTGGGGTTGGTTCCTTGGCCAGGAATAGAACCCAGGCCACAGTGGTGAGAGCGCTGAGGCCTAATCACTAGTCCTCCAGGGGGGACCCATAATCCATTTCTCCCAATGTTTATCATAAATATCAATTTTTAACATATAAATAAGTCTTTCCACATGACATATTTCATATACAATTTCAAACCAATGGCCAGTTGTTGTAGGACTCTTCTGTAGCCCTTTTTGAGTAATAGTCCTTCTGCTCACTACCAGTTGTTCTGTGAATTGATGTGTTTTTGTGGTTTGCCTTAAAGGAAATTTGCCAGCATTGTGGATAGTCAAGCATCAGCTGAATAGATGGTGATTGAATAAAGTCTCTCTCTCTTTCTCTCTCTCTCTCTCTCTGTCTCACTGAGTAGGTGTGCTCCTGAGAGTTTGCGTGTGGGCTTTTTCTCACATGCCTCAGATGTCTGGATGTATGGGGTTACACTGTGGGAGATGTTCACATACTGTGAGGAGCCGTGGCTTGGGTTGTCTGCAAGACAGGTTTGTGTATATGGATGTAAGATATTATATGCAGGAATTTCACACTAAAATTAGACTACTGAAGTAGTTAACCTGTCACAATGCTATCACATCTGACAGACGAGTGCTGGTGGGTGCTGTGCTTTAATGGCGATGTAACGCAGGCAACTCACGAAAGCTCACAGAAAACCTGTTTTGTTCACAATGACCGCTAAAAAACACACTTTGTTCCATGTGCAGATCCTGTTTCGTGTGGAGCGGGAGGGAGAGCGCTTGCCAAGGCCTTCTGACTGTCCTCAGGAGCTCTACAGTGTGATGCGGAAATGCTGGGCCTGCAATCCAACAGATCGGCCCACGTTCGCCCAGCTGACCACTTTGGTGGCTGAGGTTAGTGCCCAAAGAACACCAAAGCTGTGTATGAAATCGCTCCACAGTTCACATATTGAGCATGCACCAGTGTTCATTATATATATTTTATATGCAGTAAGTAGAGTAAAAGGGTGCAATTGTGGTTTTGTTTCAAAAGACTGCTGCTTGGTTCATTTAGTCAGAAAAATATGCTGTGATTTGTTTTAATGATGTGTTGATTGGCTGTTTAATGCTCTTACACGCTTTTACTTGTCTTCTTTATATGTCTAGGCTCAGCCTATGGAAGTGCGTGCAGTACGGGATTTTGCAGAGGCCAGAAAGCTCACTCTGCAGGTCAATGATACAGTGACTGTCATAGACCATGGGTAAGAAAAGGGAGGGGACCAAGAAAATGGGCTAGAAATGGGAGAGATTAACTTTAACTTCGGCCGTTTGAGTCAGCATTTATTCCTTAGTCTTTAAGCTCTTTGCAAGAGAGGTCAAACTAAAGCTTTTCTCACAGTTTACACTTGACAGGAACAAGATTGAATTTAAGATTTATTCTGTGTCTGACTAAGGAGGCCAGAGGGCTTTGATTTAATGCTTGTGTGTGGAACTATAAGTCAAAGTGTGCATATAGAAGGATGAAAGCAGTTTGACTGGCTAGTCTATTCACCACTCTCCATTCTCTGCCTAGGCTGGATTTGTGTGAGTGGAAGGGTCAAAACCAGAGGACACTATGTATTGGTTGGTTTCCTCCGACACTGACCGCTTCCTTCGTTCCTTCAGTGGGACCACTCAGTCCTAACTCTGGAGCTGGTTTCATTTCTTCACCACTCAGAGGAAGCTTACAGCACACTGGACATGGAGACATCAATCCAGAACGCAACTGGGGAGCCCCGGAACGACTTGACGAGTGAGTGATGCTGTTTTATTTCTTTTACCTACATAGCATTGAATTCTATTTAATCTGATTCGTTATGCCTGCAGTCCGATTTGTATTGTTCTGTTATGGAGGTTTACACTTGACTAATGAGTATATGTGATCATTTTAGCCCTGGAAACTGGAGAACTCCTTTGGTGAGGGAGAAGCAAGAATCCAATCTAAAGAAAATGGCAGGTTAGAACAAGGATACAGTATCTTCCCAAATGCTGCCCCCAGACATATGATGCCTTTTTATTCCATTCTCATATTATTCAATACCTGATCATACCTCCCCATTTTCTCTAGGAATGTCCCGCAGTCTAGAATCTGTGCTGGGCTTCGATCAAAACAAGGGTCAAGGTGGTAATGGTAACTTTGTTCAGCGAGTTAACGAGCAAAAACACATCTCAGGTGCCCTCGTCCAGGATCATCGCAGGTTCAGTGATGCGAGTGGCGTCATCCCTCCTCCACGGCCACCACAACCCAACTTCAAACGCTTAAAGCATCAGAACATGATTTTTGATCGGCGAGTTGCAGGAAATCCAGCCCCTTCTTCTTGGTTTCTTCCTCCTTCTCATCCAAATGTGCAGTTGCAGCCACAGCAGCAGACTAGAGGTGTTACCAACCTAACCAAGATGGCCCATCTGGCCAAATCAAGCCCCCAGCTAGATAGTGACATGGATATGGAGAAAGAAAGAGAGCGAGAAAGGGAGCGAGAGAAAGAAAGAGAGAAGGTACGGGAAAGGTACCCACCACAACAGATCCAGGTAGATAAGGAGACCCTCAAAGCACAGGTATGTACATGTTCTGTCTTTCTTTTTTTAAATTAGCCTATAAATAGTGATTTTTAACAAAGGCCATATTTTATACTACATGATAATATACTATGATGCAAATACAAAACCACCAAAAATGTATTGTATTTAATTGAATCTGCTTGCAAATATTATGGTGTTGTGATTACACAGGTTCAGGCCGCGGTTCATGGAGTAACTAGTGAAGAAGTTCAGAAAGCTCTACATCGCAATGACTGGAATCCAGTGAGGGCAGAGCAACAGCTGAAGGTAAGGACATTCTTTTTTGGATTTTTAAATATATTACAAATTCATATAGCTTTCACTCATCCAGTCCTGTGCTCCATTCAGGTGGAGCAGCTTTACTACATGAACCAGTGCTCTCGAGAGGACTGCCATAAGATACTAGCTCGCTACAACTGGGACCTGCAGCAGGCCAGCCGTTTCGTTATCCGCATTGCTACTGAGAGACGCAGTGACAGACCTTAGAAACGAGATGATGTATTTCACTCAGACATCTCAGTAAAGAGATACTCTGTGAGCTACACTTCAGGATTCAAGGGCCCTGTGCCAAACAGCAAGAAGGGAGCATCGCTGAACTGCCTTACTGACCATTGCTGTGCCACTGTGGTGCTAGTCTCTCTTTGTGGTTGGATCATTCCCAACTATTGGGGGGTCATAGTCTAACACTACCTTCAGACATAGAAGCTTCAGATCTAGTAATACATTTTGGTAATTTGTGTTAGTCCCATTTTTTGGGGGAAAAAAGTGCAAAATACAGGAGCAGTATTTCTGATTCATCACCTTTGAGAAATAAGATAAGGTTCTTTGGTACACACCTTGCTATATGAGCAAACAGACAACACCTAGTCCTGCCCTTTTACCTGTTTCAGAGTGGTTGATTCAGTCACAAATTTTGTGGAAGTTGTGTCCTCTGAGCTAGTAGCTGTCCCTACATGAATTAAAAGCTGCTTGCCTATCAAATGCCATACTTACAAGTGTGTAGCAACTCAGCATTGCCCCCTGCCTGCTGAATGAACAAGTCAGACACCTTCATTAAACTTATCTACCTATGGTGAATCACTCAACCTCAGCACTCATGCTAAAAATGAAGGATTTGTTTTAAATGCTTTACTTCAGTATAATTCAAGCAAATAATAAATGTAGGAGAGAGGGTGGAACAGAAACTCTGGACTGTATATAATTTTATATATAGAAAATATAGTTCATTTAACTGCTTTTGTTGAATATGTATGTAATAGGTTGATAGAAAAAGACTGATTAATGTGTAGATCTGAATCTGTGTTAAATTAAAACTGATACTTAAATGAATGAACTATATGAACTTTTCAATGCCAAAAGTAGACAGAACTGTAGCAGGGTGTCATTTAAATTCTGGCTCCTTATATCATTTGCCACTTGTCTTGGGTGCTGCAAGTGTTGCAAACAAACTGGAATCAGCACAAAAATACAGGAGTATGATCCAGTGACTTTCATATTGCACAAATATTAAAATACTTAATCTGATAACCAAAAAAGTTCAATGAAAAGACAGTAGAGAATACAGATAGTTCAATCACTAAACAGAATATTCTGACGGAAGCAAGATCAGTTAAGAGATACTGTAGTCCAAAGAAAGACGTTACAGGCACCAATAAAGGCCACTGATTAGCAATAACACCTTAGCTTTTAGGTCATTCCACAGGGCTGGGCAACAAAACAGTATACTATTGGCATCATGATAAATACACTTGGTATAATGATGAATAAACCTTTGAGTACTTTTATAAAAGTAACTGTTACTTAAAGTAGCAAGTAGGTGATTGGATGTTGAAGTACTTTTTTTGTACCAAATTGTGCTGCTTTTACATGTTTACATGTAGAAAATTCTGTATTTTGTAGATGTTAAGTAAAATTATTCACAGGTTATTTGATGGCACTTTGTTAGAAAACCTATATATCATGCTATATATTATGTGAAAATGTCTTCAAGTATTTGGCCCTCTCCTAGTGCAGAATCCTTTAGTCCTAATCTACTCTGTTAAACAAATCATTGTGTGTGTGTGCATGTGATGTAAATGTGTGTATTATCAGGCAACCATTCACATATGCAAATACATAGAACCCAAATTATGTGCTATTTGGATATTAAATCTAGACAATGATGTGCAGCTAAAGAAAAAGAAACTCTAGTATTATACCCTAAACTGACTCATCTTTTCTGCCATGTAAAGATTTTGTTCTCATTTAAAACAAATAACAAAACCAAGATGGAGTACTGCAGGGCTATGTTAAAGCAGCAGTCATTGTTTTGGACTGGATTAAACTTGCTATTTCAGTCCTTCTCCAGCAATCTGTCTTTCGATTACAAAAGCATGTTTGTCTTTATAACACACCCAGCAAGTTGCTTACAAAAACTTTAAACCAGCAGGGTGAGACAGAAAACGTTCCAAATCTTTGAAACGGTATCGTGCTTAATCACCACGTTCTATCTATTGTGTGATTGTATGGTAGCTGTGTAATAAATAATCATTAACATATTCATGTTGTATCATTATATTATCACAGGTGAGTAAAGCCTTATCAAAAGTTTTAATGATGTCATTTTAAGACAATACAATTCATTACACATACATGCATATGCCAAATGCAGGTTTAAGTACAGATATAAGCCTTCTTGAGGGACATACTAATACCAACAACCTTAACATTTCTATGAAAGCCTCCGAAAGGCCACATTTTCTTTCATTTAACTCAAATATTAACACAAATGTGGCTATACTTTAGCTTTTGGCAAAATCAAAAGAATATGTACAGACATTAGTTGCATAAATTAGTCTTATGCTGCATAAATTAGTTGCCTGTAAAGATAGTCTAATGTTTGTAGAAGCAAATTAAACCACATTTTAAAATGAAAAGCCTCATTAATATTGGGTGTCTTTAACAGGGCTCAATTACACTTACATGGTTATAAGCTAAACCGTTTTAAGATAAATCTGTTTATATTCCATTAATTCATAAGAACAGAAACTTTATTTTCCTGCCAGTCCATATTAAGAAGCCACACAAGGCTCACAAAATGAGAAAGCTATTCTACTTCCACATTTGATGTAAAAGTCTGTTGCCGTGCACTCTTTCTCCACACACTGGTAAGACTGTGGATTCTTTAAGCATGTCATCATCAGCCACAGGGAATACAGAAAAAGAATGAAAAGAAAAGAAAAGGTTTCCAACGGTGGAGTCCTCCCAGTTACTACTCAGTTTTTCCTCAATAACTGGGACATTATCCAAACAAGTAAACCCTTTACTTCCCAGGTTATTATTCAGCTTTCATCAACTGTATTATTTAGTAATAAATAATACATAAATAACAAATAAGTCAGTCCTAACTAATAATAAAGATGTGCAGGTATGAAAAGTATGTATAGATGGTATTGGAAGTATATAATTTCTAGACTATACCATTTGTCTTAGATGTTGCAGTTAAATAAAAGGAAGAGGTACTATGTATGTATGTATTCCGCTTAAGGAAGAGGTACTATGTAGCACTGTTAGTGTCATCAGTAAAAGTATACAAAATCTTTGAAAAGTAAACAGTAAGATAAGTACACAATATCTGATGGTAATAAAAGTGGTTTTTGAACAAGACATCAAAACCTGATTTATGTAGGTCTATACAATCATCCAATGAAAATACACATAAAATATTAACATTTAGTTTTTTTGTGTGTGGGATGAGCACAACGTGATACAACCGACACCACTGCATTCAATACATTCTGAACTAAAAGGCTTTAGGTGTGTCAAGAAAATGGTATGCATATCACGTGTGAACAATCATGGATGGACGTGAAATACTTGTTTGCGCTGAGCGCTTTCCCAGTCATGCCTTGCAAACGTCCTTCTGTTTCCTGTGGGTCAGGTGTGAAAATATAAAATGAGAGAAAGCAGTAGAAGTCCTAAAGAGGTATAAAGCTAATGAGTTTGACCAACAAGAGATGGATAGGAGTTATCTCATGTAGTATTTGGATCACAGAAAAGATGAATAGACCAAGGCACGTTGAAGAACGTCTACTTGTCTAAGAGAAGACTGTGTTGCGCTGGTTAGAGTCTCCCACTTTTTCAAAGAATATGAAGTCCTGCAAAAGACAAAAGACAATATGAGTCATAAAGCCTGCATTGTGTACATGTAGTCACCATGACAAATTAATTTGAATATATTTTGCTTGTGTGAATTCTGAACACACAATGTGTTCTTGATCACATCCCATTATCACATGATGTTGAAACTCACAATAAGAAAGCAAGCTCCCATCAGGACAGCTTTCATTTTCACGTCCAGGTCCAAGGGAAACTGGATGCCAAAGTTGTCTGCATCAGTGAATGCCTCCTTTAGTAGTCCACTCCACTGCTTACTGATTCGACCAATGGGCTTTCCTCCATCCTTGCCTGTCAGCTGAGGGAATATCATGGATACGAATGGGAATGAGTACCAGCCAAGCTTTATTAAAGTTGTAACACTAACTGTAACTGCATGTACAGGATGTAACCCTTATGCAAGTGCTTACTCTTTTTAATACAGTAAACTATAAGAAAATAAGCTCAACAATGACCAAGAACCCTTGATCACAGTAAGATTTTAAAGTCTTTAAGTTACTGTCTGCTTTGTCTATGCAACATGCAACACATTCTCTTATCTTTAAAACACAAAAAAATGTTCATAATTAATTGCAAAAGTACTGAAGCTTCGACTTTAAAATGCTGAAATGCTCCATTCTTACCTCAAAGTGGACATCCCCACAGCAGTTGCAGGCTAAGCAGGGTCCCTCCAGTTTCATCACAGTCTCTTTGTTGGCACCCTTGATGGAGAATTTTGGGTAAAGGGGATGCCAGTCTTGGGTCACGTAGCCGATGGTGGTGCCAGGAGGCGCCTGCACTTCCAGCTTAAGGAAAATCACATACATGTTAATCACAGCAGACATGTAAAAACTGAAACTAAACTGTCAGATTAATCAGAAGGTTCAGATTAAAATAAAACCTCAATCACATAGCAAGTGAAGCAATTAAAGTCACAAGATATGTTGGTTTTAAAACTGTATAGGCCTCAACAGAATCATACACACAATACTAAATCCTTTTTTATCCCCTATATTATAATCTTATGTGGTATTTTCCTGATGAAGACAGGAAATCTTTCCACTTTAAATTTACAAGGCAAACGCAAATGAGTACTGTTTGCACCAAGTTTCAGTAAGTAATGATACTAGCAAAATACAGATTTAAAGTTTAAAAGATGTATGGAAAGTGACTCAGTGGTCCTTAATACCAAGGATTTTTCTGCTCAAATACACTAGCTGATGAACACATTTATAATTGCCTGATTAATTAAAGCATGGAGCTCCGACACCTAGGTTACTATACTGTACTTTTGGAAATTGTATGTTGTCTCTTTGGTCTTCAAAAATATATAGTGACCTGTCTAACATTAAAGCTATTGCACTTGTCATATGCATATACAATACGTTACAATACAAAACACACACAGTTATATTCTCATGGACAAAATATCGTCAGTAGAGGTAATATAACCTGGTAGTACTGAAGTCCAGACTTTAAAGTATTGTGCCTCACTCAACATTCCTGTTTTTCAAGGCATTTATTGGCTGAATTACAAGCGGTAAGGAATTAAAAAAAAAAAAAAATAAAAAAAAAAGAAACTGTAGAATTTGATGTTCCTGAACAGCTCCGAGACACCCTGACAATCCTGTAATAATAATAATAATAATTCACAGCCAGGGCTGTATTGGGTCAGAACTGGGGGAATTTTGTATGCATATGCTACATGAAATATAATCATGTCCCTTCATCAGACAAAAAGGAAGTCCACTACAGAGTGCAGCACAACTCTGTGCATATTCCTCCACAAGTAGCCTCCAAGACATTTGTTATTTAGGCAAAAAATTCCTAAATCTTACATTTTGTAGGTGTAAACAAGCAAAGTCATTTCCAAAGAGAAATCGATTTAATCTTTACAGTAAGCCATATTTTATTTATATTTATATATATATATATATATATATATATATATATATATATATATATATATATATATATATATATATATATATATATTTTTTTATTTATTTTTATTTTCCCCCCCCCCTTTTTTTTTTTTTTAAAATGCAACATTCATTTAATTATTTCTTTCAGTATTCATTTATTTCATACTAATGCCTTGGTGCGCTGCCATGAAAATTAAATCTGTCAACATCATCCATCAAAACCAGTGAGTGGAACCAGCTAGATTGGATCAACTAGACGAATTGATAGTAGGCTACACGAGGGATGAATCTCAGTTGCTGCATTTTAAGTAATATCCATTAAAATAAATATTTCATCTCGACACTTTCAGTCATTTATAATGCGATGCTGTGCACTATATTCGATCCAGTAACTAGATCACCCTGTGAAAAGCTCATTGTGCAATGTGTTGACAGCAAAGTGTGGAGAGCCAATCAGGCTGCATTCTTCAGGATTCTGAAGCTTATGGCCAGTATAGTGTACAAAATATGAAAGCAGTTACATCCAAAACCCCATCTGAACAGCCCTTATACACTCACCTCTTGCATGCAGCAGGGGCACCAGCAGGAGGCGCAGCGAAAAGGGCGAATCAGCCGTATGACCTCACGGTCCATGTTGTCTTTAATCTTCATGTCAAAGCTCCGCAGTGAACCACAGCAGTTCCGTGTGCAGCAGTCATTCTTCTCTTTGGCCTTGTAGATCTTCTGGCCCAAGCTGTTCTTGATCTCGTACTGATTGTTGGTCTCGAAGCCGATGAAAGCTGAGGGACAAATGAAGCAGTTCTAAATAATTAGAAGACTACACAAGGGCTCAAAAAGTAACCATGGTTTTCAGTCAGATTTATTGAATACTTCTATTCAAGAATTCAGTGGGCGTTTGCTATTCATGATTATGCATTCTGTTTCTCTCCCCCCCCCATTGCCTTATTCCGAATCATTTCTCTGAAAGAATATCCTGACTCCGCTCACATTGCTTTTACTGTAAACAGGCTAAGGCTGGTATAAACAAACTCACCTTCCAACAACTCCACTTTCTGGTGAATCAGGAGCTGGTCAATCTGAAATTTTAAAGTGGCCATGCTTGGTTATTAAGTGAATCCATGGAAGCAAGAGAATAATGATAAATAAAAGAAAGCAGAACTACCTGTGTTAAATATTCCAGACCTGGTGGTACACCTACTGGCACGGTTAACGGTGCTGCTGCTGTAGTATGGCCGGAGGGTGATGGAGCATCACCTAAAAGTACAAAAAACTCATTTTGAGCTGCTAAAACAATGTTAACCACACTATTAAGTGAAAAAAAATCCATCTAGTTCTTCTGTTTGTCACTTAAATTTTTATTTACAATCCTTTCCCTTTGAGAAAAGGCCACAAGTAGAACCAGATTAGACAGTAAAGCACCCTTAACTATCCAAGTACCCTTCAGGTACGTAATAAAGGTGGGGCTTTTAAGAGTGAGTAACCTTGTATCACAAACCATCACAGTTCCAGTATACTGGTTTGTCTAGTACAGTACACTTTCTGTTACATCATCACACATCTATACAAAAAAAAATAAAAAATCAAACTCTGATCATCTGATTCATATTTGCCTCCATATGCAGGGATCTGGAGTGGTTGCTGTGGTGGGCCACCTGGGCCTGGCTGGTACATGACTGGCTGATTTGGGCTGGGTTGGTAGCCCATATAGAATCCTGCAGGTGGGGCGGCGGGACCAAGCTCCCCGTGAACCCCTACTGGGTAGGGGGGCACAGAGTCACCCATTTGGGCCATGGGGTATGGAGCCTGGTGTGGGGATGGATAACCTGATCAAAAAGAAGAAATAAATATGACCATTAATTCCAGGACACAGAGGCATCATGGTGACTTTAGCAAACTAAAACTGTTGTGTAATGTTCAAAGGAGAACAAGAATATAACGTGCATTATATTCTGTGACAGAGCTAACTAGATTCGATTTTGATAATCAGCTTGAGAAACCTTTTTTAAACACTGTCAATTAAATAAATGCAACTCTGTAGGCTTGTCTGTTTAAATGCATGTGTGATTCTCATGTTTCAGAACAGTCTGGGGTAACTTTTCCACCTTACGGCATGCTGGAAACAATGAGCGTTAACCCAGATGGAAAATGTTTCCATTACTTGGGTAACTGTCTTTCCAACAAGAACGCACATGCCGTGTGATCACCTTGCTAATGACATTGGGTGCTTGTCCTTTAATTTGCTTTCGCTCTTGGAGACTAATGATTCTGATTTATTATTGTTATTAGTTGTTATTATTATTATTATTATTATTATTAATAATAATAATAATAATTATTATTATTATTAAGTCTGACATTATTTTAAGTGTGAATTTAGATGCATTGCCTGGCCATGAATAAATCCTCTTCCATTTACTTAAATCTAACATGAATTCTCTTTCAAAATCTACAAAGTACAAATGTGCTTCACTTATTTAAGAAATGCTTAATGCATGAATGGAAATTTACATTCATTTCTCTAGATCTTTTACACTGAATCCCACAAAAATGTTTTTTTTTTATTTTTATAAATATACAGCCATGAGCTGCCTGATCTAAAATACAGTCAGACCACAAAATCAGGTTACACCACTTCCCTGAGAAGAGCACAATGGCTACTAACATGAGCCCTAATGGGATTTGAGAAGTCACTTGACTGTCCCTGCAACAGCAGAATGCAGCCATGTCAGACTATAAACGAGACTGTTTCTCACTGGTGACAGGCTGAGAGAGACACAGCTATATTGTTCGCTCAAGCTGCTCTTTCTGCAAGCTGACCTGAAAAAGGTTTTGTGGTTTGAAATGATTTAATATAGACAAAGCAGAGATTTCGGATCATAACATTTTCTGTGAGAAGAAAATCAGCATTTGGATACTCGGATTAGATTAATGTAAGGATCAAAAAATGTTTTTTGGAACACTATGACTGCAAAATGCTCCCCATTACTGTCTCTAATGATTCTTTAATGCGGCTGCTGCACAAAAACTGCTTTCTTACAAAGGTCTTAACAAAAGCAACCAACATATCTGATTGGTGACAACAGTTGTCTTTTAATGCTTAATCATTAATGAGCGGCTTATGGCTATAAATAAGAGCTTGAAGTGGTTATTTTTCATAATGGCGCTTCACGTTAATGCCATGGATGCTGAACAGATGAGACATTTGTATACAAATATATTGTATACAAATCACACACATACGTCTCGGTCAGGTATATATACACACTCTAAGGTATCTGGATGAGATAACCAGGTTCCTTTACTAAACTGCATTACAAGGTTGCATCACAAAATGTGAATCATGCTTGTGCATGATTAAACTAGCAATAAGTAACTTATGAGAGATGGGATTTGGGGACTTCTAAAATGTTCCTGCAACTATACAAAAATCAGGAAAATTTGAAATGTGATTTGTGCTGCTCCCACTCCTACACAGATTAATTTTTGTTGTTGTTAGTGGCAAGTTAAAACACAGAAGTAAAGCCTCAGGTTGGTGCGTTAATCCGTGTTTAATCGAATGTATTCATGACACAATCCGAAATGTCTCTTCACTCTATTTGGCACATATAGATATTTATTGTTGAAATCAAACGTTCTATTGTGCAGTAAGCATGATTTGGAAATGTAAAGAGTATAATATATTTAATAGAATATAATGAGCCAAGAGAATATTGATATGCAACTGGTCCTGTCAGATACCACCACAAAGCCAGTGCACACACTGTAAATTTGAATTTTAAAAGGTCACATGCCAGCTGATGTAATATGGTCTAAGAAATTACATGTTTTCACGCCAACATTTTGGAACCTACATGTTTTCCAAGCCCTAATTCATAGGAACAATTTACCTGGAGCAGACATGTTGCAGTAAGACGCGTAAATGCACCTGACTTCTTGTCCTAGTAGAGACTGGTGTCTACAATACAGAAATGGCATTTGTTAATGGACAAAGACAAACTATGAGGAGATTTATTTAAACAAACACCCTCTCACTGCAGAAGATTCATGCAATAAGACACAGGTCCCAAGGCAAGGTGGGTATTTAAGCAGGACTGTTTTTACATATATTTTTACAGGCTATTACATTGGACTCCAGGGTCAGGGTGTTTCACTGACAATCTCAAGCTGTGACCTGACCAAAGATTGAAGTCTAGCTGTAGTAATCTACGCTCACACTTGCCCACAATTGCATAAGAAGCCCTGAAAATCTAATGCAGTTAAAGATTACATGAAAAGGGCAGCTTTTTTTTTTTTTTTTTAGGAAGCAGGAATTCCTGCTTAATCTCTACAACAAGTACAGAGATATAACTGCAAAAAAAAAAGGAAACCAACTGAGTATTACTAAAGCTTCAAAATTCCTTACAGGCAAAGGTAATAATAGCTTAAAAATAAATGCACTCTGCTTTTAAGTAGGCTATGACCAAGTCACAACAAAGGGAAATTATTTGTAATTAGACCAAAATCAAATGGTGTTATCAAATAAGTGTTCAATTATTTCACTAAAATTTTGGCTATAGAAGCAGCATGAGCAGGGTGAACACAGCAGGCCTATATTTCAAAATGGTAGGTGCAAACCTACTTGCTTTTATGTACCGGATAAATCTATAGCACTCATAATGGAAACGGCTGCATAAAAGTGTAAATAGTAAATAATAAAATAGTGATAACTGAAGTAAGGTACTGTGGGCACTGTTAGTGGTTAGCACTGCTGCCTCGCACCTCTGGGGTTAGTGGTTCGATTCCCACCTCCACCCTGTGTGTGTGTGGAGTTTTCATGTTCTCCCCGTGCTTTGGGGGTTTCCTCTGGGTACTCTGTTTTCCTCCCACAGTCCAAAGACTTGCATTTCCAAATTGTCTGTAGTGTGTGAATGTGTGTGTGCACGAGTGTGTGTGAGATTGTGCCCTGTGATGGGTTGGGATGATCCTGTCCTAAAAATCAGCAACCTGAACACCCTATACACCAAGCCACAGCTTTCCAACCCTGGTCCTGGAGTCCCTACTGTCCTGTACACATTCGTGCTTAATGCAGTTCTAATTTATCCACTAGATGTCCAGGCATTGTTCAGCTCCATTTCCAGTCTCACTAGCACATACAGGTTAATGTCCAGGCTAACACTGCACAACCCACTGAAAACAAAATGTCTGTCACAGAAACATGAGCTGGAATTTGAGTTGTTGCAGATTTCTTCTGGGGGAAAAAAATAAAAACAAACACATTTGTTTAATTTGCTTTGTCTGTGCTCAAAAACAAAATTAAGATTTGAAGCCACTGCGAAAGCAGTCATGGTTTAAAAAAAGTACAGCCAGTATCTGGGGAATTACAGACAAACCAGATAAACGAGGTAACTACAGCTCTCAAACACCAGCAGTCTGCTCTCAGTCATATTCATGAGATGAAAGATGCTGCTGTGAAGACTAGCAAAGGTCAATGACAGGTTCTAGCAATTAATCCGCATAAGTTACAGCATAATACTGCAAACTATTAATAACCTACATTGTCTAATTATAGTAACGAATAGGCCAGTCGTTGAAACCAATTTGCAGTTTGTTTATCTGTGTAACACACAACACACTGGCTGCTCAGATAAGTCCCTGTACCGCCATGCAGCTGCGTGTGTTCAACAAGCCTCCAGTTCAAACACAAAAGACCTACATGCAAAGAAGATCTGACCAAACTTGGACAAAAAAAAAACCCTCCAGACACGTTTAAAAATACTCTACAACAGTACATGATTCATTCCCTAATACTAATGAAAGCACTAGAAGAAGATGAGTAGAATAAGAAGAAACGCCATGGTTTCGTTCAGGTTTATAAAGCCAGTCTACATTCTGGTCTAACCAGCAGTTTTTCCTGGAAATGCAGCCCTCCCGCTGAGGAGAGCATTGACAGAACACAAATCTGCCTTTGCATAGTACTAACATGCCTGATTTTCTTCAGAGTCGCGCTCATAACTGATCCGGTGAAGTCTTACCTCTTAGAAAACGGCTTCAGTAACAAAGCGGGGAAGTTTCTCTGGGTCCAACTTCTGAACTGCTTTAGGTGTGATCACGAAAACAGGAAACAGCTCATTTGATTTGTGCGCTCTTTGGACCCGAGTTGACCGATTAACACCACGCCCAAACATGACATTTTTCTCTTACACGCCCTTCCCTTACAGCCTATTCATCCATTTCTGACGCGTTTTATTGGAGAAAAGTCACCAGACTTCAATTAACCAACTACCGGAACCAACAACTACAGCAGCAACCCTACCAATCAATAAATAGAAGAATTAACGCCACACACCTTCTGTGCTTTTCTAGTAGTTTAGTAGTAAACATATACAAATATATATTAAAATTATTTAAATGTGCCTGTTACGAGAAATAAATATAAATATCGTTCAATTTTGATGTTTCGGTAATAGCGCTTTGTAACGAATTTGTCACGTAATTGGTGAAGAAGTGCGCCATCTGCAGCGCGTGGGGTGCTGCCCTTACTGACAGCGCCATCGTCACACAGGCGCGCGCCTACATTTAACCCTCACCTTCACTTACTTCAGTAACCGAAACGAAAGCTTTCTGCTATTTTAGGCTTTAGGTGGGTGATTTGTCGTTGCTGTTTTCAAGCTAAAAAAAAAGTAAACACCAAGCCTGTTAGAGAAGAGAATGAGAGAGAGAGAGTGTGTGTGTTAACGTGTTTAAGGTGTTAGGGGTGAGGAGTGTAGGATGGTATTTGCTCTGCATGCATGAGAATATGGAGAATAAGTCAAATCTGTTGGATGATTCCTGGTGTATAATTTATATCAAATTCAGAACTGCTTGTCTTCAGGATATGAAAGTCCATTTTAATGATGATGTTGCTCATATGGTGCTCTCTCTATATATATACAGAGCTCAAAAAAGGGAACATTTCATCATTTAATCATTACTATATAACACCAAGTCAATTAAACTTCAGGGATATCAATCTGTCCAGTTCGGAAGTATATATGCAATGCAATATTATTTACCTTTCTGACTCCATGCAGTCGTGGATCCTACAATAATACATGAAATATATATATATATATATATATATATATATATATATATATATATATATATATATATATATATATAGGAAGCATAAGTGAATCAGTTTCACCTGCATTGGTGCAAATGAAAGTGACAACAGGTGCACTGGAGAGGCAGTGAGAGCAGGTTCACGCTGAGCATGTGACAGACGTGAAAGAGTCTGGAGATGCCGTGGGGAACGTTATGCTGCCTGCAACATCATCCAGCATGACCAGTTTGGCGGTGGGTCAGTGATGGTCTGAGGAGGAATATCCTTGGAGGGTCGCACAGACCTCCACGTGCTAGTCAATGGTACCCTTACTGCTGTTAGATACCAGGATAAAATCCTCAGAGCCATTGTCGGACCTTACACTAATCCAGTGGTTCCTGGGCTCCTCCTGGTGCATGACAATGCCCAGCCTCATGTGGCCAGAGTGTGTAGGCAGTTTCTGGATGATGAAGGCATTGATGCCTGGCCTTCACGTTCCCCAGACCTAAATCCAATTGAGAACCTCTGGGACGTTATGTATTGGAGCATCCGAAACCACCAAGTAGCACCACAGACTGTCCAGGAGCTCACTGTGTATTAGTATATACACTATATGGCCAAAAGTATGTGGACACCTGGCCATCACACCTATATTGACTTGTTGGACATCCCATTCCAAAACTATTAATATGGAGTCCCCCCCCCCCCTTTCCCCACAGCTATAACAGCCTCCACTCCTCTGTGAAGGCTTTCTAGATGGAGTCTGTTTGCGGGAATTTGCGCCCATTCAGTCAAAAGAGCGTTATTGAGGTCAGGCACTGATGTTGGCCCGAGAAGGCCTGGCTCTCAATCAATGTTCCAATTCATCCCAAAGGTGATCAGTGTGGTTGAGGTCAGGGCTCTGTGCAGGCCACTGGACTTCCTACACATCAAACTCATCAAATTATGTCTTTATGTCTTTCAATTTGTGCACAGGGCATAGTCATGCTGGAGCAGGAAAGGTTTTTTTTTAACCAAACTGTTGCCACAAAGTTGGAAGCATACAACAGTCTAAAATGTCTTTGTATGCTGTAGCATTAACATTACCCTTCACTGGAACTAAGCGGCCTAACCCAAACCCTGAAAAGCAGCACAAACCATTATCCCACCTCCACCAAACTTTACTATTTGCACTAGGTAGGTAGCGTTCTCCAGGGAACACATTTCCACTGCTCCAGAGTCCAGTGTGTTTTACACTACTCCACCTGATGCTTGGGATTGTGCATCATGATCTTGTTCTTGTGTGCATCTGCTTGGCCATGGAAACCCATTTCATGAAGCTCCTGATGCACAGTTCATCTGCTGATGTTGCTTCCAGAGGCAGTTTGGAACTTGTAGTGAGTGATGCAGCAAAGGCTATTTTTACACACACTCGGCAGCCCTGCTCTGTATTTACAGTTGGCAGATCTAGCAGAGCAGAAATTTCATGAACTGGCTTGTGGCAAAGATGGCATGCTGTATGTAATCTCGTTATTAGGGAATGCGATGTATGTCGAAGTTTTGATAACTGATTGGATATGGGGAGATTATAGACCTATTTC
This sequence comes from Pangasius djambal, assembly GCA_022985145.1. Lineage (NCBI taxonomy): Eukaryota > Metazoa > Chordata > Actinopteri > Siluriformes > Pangasiidae > Pangasius > Pangasius djambal. The sequence continues at coordinate 15,711,163 of CM040978.1, forward strand.
AATTTCACCTGTATTATTGCCTTACTAAGCAATACAGATAATTCTTGTACTAAGCGCTTTAAATAACACCAAAATCTTGGCAAACCAGCCCAATTCTCTCCACCAGCTAAAGCACAAACTCAAACAAATCATCAGCCAAACTCTTCCGCTTTGACAGCACTGTCTGTCTATACTGCTGTCTACATTCGATCTAACGCGGAAGTGAGACGTCGAAAGACGGAATGACGTCATTTCCGATCTCGACGCTTGTTTGGGAGGGAGAAACATGGACATCTCAGCGAAAACCTGTCTGTTGTTTGCTCTCTCCGAGCACAGAAAGCTCATGAACAGATTCATAGTCCACGTCAATGAAGAGTTGGAAGAACAAAAAAAGCGCACAAGGTACTGTTTTTGTCTTTTATGTGTTATAATTTTTAAACAAGTTGTGCTAGACTGAGTGAGCCGAGTAGTGTGTTTGTTAGCAATGCATTGGCCATTCTTCAGTTCAGTAATATAAATGTATCTAAGCGAAACAAGCATCAGTATTAGAAATGTTTTTCTTCATGAAAACTGATTATTGTAATTCGCCAGGGGAAACCATTAACTCTGTAAGAGGCTGCTCTTTTAAGTTCACTCAGTTGCATACAATTGTAGACTGCACACTTTCTTTCTTTCTTTCTTTCTTTATTTATTTTATTTAGCAGCTACACATCAGTGTGACGAAGTAGGATTTAGATTTATGGTTTCAGTCACTTTGAACTGCATTTCAAGCCCTGATTTGTTCACTTTCGACCAGGCAGCTTTAAAATACAAGCCAATATTCCTTGACTGAAATTCTGAAAGTGTCAGCTTTTGCTGCTTGTAGAATCTCCTTCTGTAATTACTCACTTTACACAAGCAAATGTGTTTGTCTTCTTATGTGTAGTACTAATTCATTTAATTCCCCAATGAATAAGTAATATAAAATTCAATGATGAAGACACGGAAGCACTCGGAAGGTCGGGAGTACTGTCCTTATATTACAATGTACTACAAGAACTACATATAAACATGTACATACTTGATAACGTATAGAACTGTTCATGTTTGCAATAAAAAAATAATTGTCCTATTGGCAATATTTGAACACCAGAGAATACTAATCTCATTTTGTTATGATTTTTTTTCTCCTCCTTAGGATAGCAACGGCTGCTATGCTCCGCTCGCCACATAGAGTGACCCTGAAGACTGGGACAAAATGGGAAGTCATGCCGAACATGGATGACGACGCTTTTTTTCATCCTTTCAGAGTCACCAAAAGACAGTTTGATTTTCTCCTGTTGGTCCTGCAGCAGCAGGGGCTGAAAAGGCAAAAAGCTCGAGGTCAGCCAACAGTACCTGTAAGAATGAAGGTCTTGATGTTTCTGTGGTACATGGCGAACCAGAATGGCTTCAGAGACATCTCAGACAAATTTGATGTCTCTGAGTCAACAGCACATAAGTCTGTTTTGGAAGTACTTGGCATTTTTTCCACGCTAGGGCCATCCTTCATCTCCTGGCCAAATGCAGGTAGAAAAAAAGCGTCCTCGGCTGCTTTCCACAAGCTCTGTGGCCTCGACGGAATCATTGGTGCAATTGATGGGTGCCACATCAAGATAAATCGACCAAACATAAGAGGAGGAGACTACATGAACAGACAATCATTTTATTCCGTCCTCCTTCAGGGGATAGTTGATGAGAAAGGGCGATTTATTGACATATTTGTTGGACCACCAGGCAAAGTTGATGATGCCAGAATGTTGAGGGCCTCCAACTTTTATGCAGACTGGCAGGAGAAAATGGGTGAATACCGTTTGCTTGGAGACAGTGCCTACAGTGGGCAGGCTGACCCGTTTATCATCACTCCGAAGTGTGAGAACGGGGCCCTCACTGAAGATGACCAACTCCAAAACTCCAGAATCAGCTCTGGGAGGGTGGTCATAGACCAAGCATTTGGAAGGATGAAGTGCAAGTGGAGGCGAGTGAGAGACTTGCAGAACACCCGCCTTGAAAACGTGGTGATGATTATTATGGCAGCCTGTTTCCTCCACAACATGTGTATAGGTGACAATGAAATGTGTGAGGAGCACCCACAAGGCTGTCCAAGACAGGCAGATGACAATGTTTAGGCCTGGTTTACATTTGTATCATGTCTGTTTATTTTATGTACAGATGATAATACAAGTAAAAGCATAATTATGTAAATGTGCTGTCTACGGATTTGCATGCTACATTTATTAATTTGATTTGCTTATTACATGATTACCCTTGCCACAATGAAGTTTGAATCTGGGAGGGGTAACTCAGTAAACCAGGCTTATTTCCATTAATTTTGGTTCCACAAATGAAGCTAATGGTAAACCCTGCTGAGTTACTATGGCAACATCTGCTTTTAGACGATCCCTGCTCCATGTCCAGTTAGTTTTGAAGCTTTAGCTTAACTTGATAAATTCTTTTGGCCATGCCTGGTGCTTTTTTTTTTTTTAGTCCCGTCAGGCGCCAACAGTTCTCAGTAACATTTGTTTCACCATAGTGCAGTCAAAGTAGGATAGTTTTTATATATATATATATATTTTGTGTGTGTGTGTGTGTGTGTGTAATAAAACAAAATCCCCAATATCCTACATGTGAAGGAAAAATCCTATCATTTAGGAAGAGCAACAGCTTACCGTTTTGTCAAGAAAGACTGAAAATGACACTGTTTGGTAATCTGGGATACATCATTTCACTGGCTTAGTCCTTTAGATTCATCCTCAGTGACAAATTTAAAAGATTTATTTGTAGCATACTTATTCATGGCATCAATAAATCACATTTCAATAATTTAAAAAAAAAAAAAGGAATAAAAAACAAACTTCTCGAAATCCAGCATCAACATATTCTAATTGTATGCAGACACAGCAGACTGAGTAAAATTGACTACACAATAAGATGTTGGCCTGAGTAACATCCTACAATTCATTTCTTACAACAATAACATTGTTTAGGAAAATCTTCAATATTTTCCAAATTCAGAATCAATCTCTTCTCAAAGTAATTTAACAACAGCTTAACACAGGGAAAGAAAAAAATCAGTCTCTAAAAATTACAAAAACATAATGCGTAAAATAAAAATCTGGACTTAAATGAATCCAGTTACCTCAGGTGTGTGATTTTGTCGTGGTCTACTATTTGTACTTTTTACCTGAGATCAAGTTTGTATTAATCAGGTTCATTTGGACTATAGAACCAATTTAAAGTCTTTTGTATTATTTATTTGTTTCTTCTCATTATATGTTCTTACGCTTTTATTAGCTTGCTTTGTGGAATACCCCTGTTCTCAGCTGCTACAGAGAGCTGAATTATATAATAACATGGGGTCACTCTGCATAAAGGCTATAGAACACAAAACATAATTTCAAATTGAGGAATCATCAATGTGAACACAACACACCCAATATTTTGTTAACATATTAACACTTTTACTTCTTGTTTTCAGAATGGGGTCAGGAATTTAACGTGACCATAGAACAGGTTACATTTATAAAAACAAACCTGACCTCTACAGCCTTTTTGGTAAAGTGGAAAAAGATTAACATAAAATAAGCAGAACATAATGTAAAGCTATTGATGTGCACACACTATAACTAAATTAGTCATACATTACATGGTTTACGACTATGCTAGGACCAAAATTAAGAACAAGAAAACACTAGTAGTACACGTGGAAAAAAGTACTAGCAGAATCTCGGAGTATGTGTGTGCACGTGCACACAGAGGTGGTCACATTTTCTCCAAGAATTTGCGCATTAGCTCCTCAAACCCCTTCTGGGCAGATTTCATCTGGGCCAGAATTTCCTCGTGGCGCCGCTGACTTGCCGCCTCAGATTCCCTTAAAAAGTCCAGAAGAGTGGAATAGTCCTCTTCTGTCCTTCTCCGTTTGCGCAGAGGTTGTGTTGGTGAAGCTGGTCTTGTAGATGTTTGCCTTGCTGCAGACGAGTCTCTTTGACAGTCAATACTCAACGCCTTTCGTCTGCGCCCCACTACACCTTGCACCGTGCCAACAGCAGGGAAGTCAATGTCATGATGGCCATCCAACAGCTCTTCCATCTCAGTGAAAAACTGGAACCGTGTTTTTATTTGACTACTTGTACTATTATGTTCTAGGACTTTCTTGTATCCATCCTCAAGGGTGTACCATTTTCTAGCCACCTTACTTGGGTCGAAGGTCTCCATAAAGTGTTTGGAGAGTTTATTAGCCATATCCATCCATAAGTTTTTCTTTTGGCCTTTGGCAGACTTCAGTCGGTAATTCAGCTCCTTAAAAGTCCTCGGGAGACCTCTGCCATCTGCCTCCAACTGGTTGCGGATCAAATCAATCAGAAAGCGTGTTTGCTCTTTATTAAAAGATTCATTTGGTGGCAAGGGTTCAGCTGAGGGAGATGTTTCTGCCTCCAGAGTGTTTTCTATAAGAGCAGAACAATCAGAGATATACGTCAACAACCGTTTTCTTGAAGAAAAGCACCACATTATATTCTAAGGCACCTTTCATCCAGACAATATATACTGATCTGATATATTATCACCAGATAACAACAAAGTACTGTTACAGTCTTAACAAATGCCAACTAGAGTTTTTCAATAACAAGTTTACTTTTTCAAAACTCGATACTTACTATCACTCTTTGTGGACCCCACAGTTTTTCATCATTTTGTCAAAAAATACAAAAAATAAAAAGGCATTCTGTTAACATTTTCAAAATTCTTACATTTATTGTCCACTCAAACTCCCACTGGCAAAACTATTCAGTCCAACTGTAGAAAATAAATTCTTACACTTTTCAAATATAATTAACAAGAAGTTCAAAACCAGTTTCTATATGAAACTAACAGCAATTTTTTAATGTATAGCAAACAACTATTTACAATACAAAATAATAAGAAAGCAAAGTATTTACATAAGCTACTGCTCAGTAATGACACGGTGCTCGGTGCTCAGTAATGACTCTGTGTTTTCAGTAATGACTGTGTTTTCAGTAATGACTCTGTGTTTTCAGTAATGGCACGGTGATCAGTAATGGCACGGTGATCAGTAATGACTGTGTTTTCAGTAATGACTGTGTTTTCAGTAATGGCACGGTGATCAGTAATGACTCGGTGATCAGTAATGACTCGGTGATCAGTAATGACTCCGTGTTTTCAGTAATGGCACGGTGTTCAGTAATGACTCGGTGATCAGTAATGACTCGGTGTTTTCAGTAATGGCACGGTGATCAGTAATGACTCTGTGATCAGTAATGACTCGGTGATCAGTAATGACTCTGTGTTTTCAGTAATGACTCGGTGATCAGTAATGACTCTGTGTTTTCAGTAATGGCACGGTGATCAGTAATGACTCGGTGATCAGTAATGACTCTGTGTTTTCAGTAATGGTACGGTGATCAGTAATGACTCTGTGTTTTCAGTAATGGCACGGTGATCAGTAATGACTCGGTGATCAGTAATGACTCTGTGTTTTCAGTAATGGCACGGTGATCAGTAATGACTGTGTTTTCAGTAATGGCACGGTGATCAGTAATGACTCTGTGTTTTCAGTAATGGCACGGTGATCAGTAAGGACTCTGTGTTTTCAGTAATGGCTCCGTGTTTTCAGTAATGGCACGGTGTTCAGTAATGACTCTTGTGTTTTCAGTAATGACTCGGTGTTTTCAGTAATGGCACGGTGATCAGTAAGGACTCTGTGTTTTCAGTAATGGCTCCGTGTTTTCAGTAATGGCACGGTGTTCAGTAATGACTCTTGTGTTTTCAGTAATGACTCGGTGTTTTCAGTAATGACACTGTGCTCTTATTAAACAGAAAACTACCACTGGTGTATTGAACAATGAGTGAGAACCTCTCATGGTGTTTAGTTGTAGTGAATTTTGTGCAGATGAAGGCTTTGTCCAAGCTGTAACTGGGGGAAATGTTGAAAAAAAAAATCCTGAAATAAAAACTCACCAGCTACATACACAGTCACTCTCTCGGTCATGGTGTCGTCGATGTAGCACGCAGTGGCTTCGCGCGCTGCCTGCTGCAGCTGCTCAGTGAGAGGTATGCTCCTCTGTGTGTCCAGGAACAGACTCATTCCACTGTCTGCCAGCACTGGAGGATGTAAACACACACACAGCGTTACACTCACACTCCAGAGTAACTGCTGTCAACTACTGAACTGCATGCAACATTTCACAACTGCACTACACCAACAACAGCGAACAATAGCGGCTAGCCTTAGCAACAAGCTAGCCAGCTAACGTTAGTGAGAGAAGTGATGATAACGCTGATGTTTATGTTCACCGCGCTCGGCATGCTCAGTGATATAGATTTAACCGAGAACTGTGTGTGTTATATGAACTGGTCGAAACCAAATACGGCTTTAATCTCGTTTAAAAGTATACAAGGACTACTTTACTCCGTTCGACTTACCTCGGAAGTAGGAGCTCGGAAATACGTCATTTTCGAGCTCCGTGTGGTTACCCGATCCGCGCCCACTGTCCGATTTGCGCTGCGCATGCGCACACTTTTTTTTTTTTACGTCTCTACCAGATTTGTAACTCGCTTATATGTCATTTCACAACATTACACCACATTTTGTTTCATTTCAGAATAACTCGTACACAGTATGAATAAATTCGTAATTCCCAACCTCCAAATAAAACCCAAACAAAACGCCCCTCGGGATTTATAGTCGTTAGGCGATAGCTCAAGAACAAGTGATCAGATGTTTGTAGAAGTCATACAGTTATCCTCCCCTTTGTAAATACATCACATTTATGAAATTATGTAGGATAGACTAATAGGGTTATTTATTTTATTTACTTTATAGAATGTAAACCTTCTTATTTGTGAATTATAAAATATATTATTAAATAAATCTATCCAGTAATTAGAACCTTCACTGCAAAATCTCTGAGAATGGATGAGATATTATCAGCTTTAGTCTAATTTGCAGTGAACTGATTAAGCCTAGTTATATAGCTCTATATATATTATACATGTTAGCTAACTTTTTAGCAACCTTAGCTACTGGCTTAAAACAATATAGGCCTAATATTTAGCTTGACAGTGCCCCTGTGACTAGTTAGCCCAATATATTTACTATATAGTAAGTTTCAAATCCAGATTTAAATTGTCTGTTAAATAAATTATAATGTTTCACAGCTTTTATGAACCAAGTCATTTTAAAGTATATTAAATTATTTTTCAATATGGTAATCAATCAAAAAGTGGCATGTCTATATAAAATAGTGGTAACTGAAGTAATGTAACATTACTGCCCACTGTGCCACCCACTTTTTTTTATTTTTAAATCTCCAGTAAAACTCCAGATGTGCTTGGCTGACCATGACGTCACGAGGCTAGTCCAATTGACCTGATCGAGCTAAGCTAAACTTCATCATTAGCCTACCACGGAGCAGGTTTGTCCAAAAAAAAAAAAACAGTCAAAAGATGAGTCAAATATTATAATCTTTACAGACCCTTATTTATCTATTCAACTAGACGTCTTCTGACTTTTATTGACGTACAAATGCAGTTACTAATTTATCCGCTAGATGTCCTGGCATTGTTTGGCTCCATTTCCAGTCTCACTAGCACATACAGGTTAATGTACTGTATTCATCCAGGCTAACATTGCACAACCCACTGAAAACAAAATGTCTGTCACTGAAACATGAGCTGGAAATTGAGTTCAGAACGTTGAAGGAGAAATGGACAGCAATGTGTTTCTTCTGGGAAATAAAACAGAAACACATTTGTTTAATTTGCTTTGGCTGTATGTAATGTTTAAAAACACTGTGAAAGCAGTCATGGGGAAAAGTACAGCCAGTATCCGGGGAATTACAGACAAACCAGATAAATGAGGTAACTTCAGCAGTTTAAACTGTTATCTGGATACAACTTTGCGTTTCATCGGATTAGACATTTATTGTGCTAAATCCATTGTAAAGTCGTTTTTTTTCCCCCGAGCTCGGATCTAAAAGCATTATAGTGCTTCAGCTAGGAAACATATGACTCCCAGAACAAGGTCCTATTTACAGTATATGTGTAGTCCCTGAATCTCTTCTGATTAAGGAACAGAAATGATGTATAATGAAGATCAGCTGTCATGTTCATCTTTGTTACATTGGTCTTATTATCGCGTTCGTAAATTTGGGCTGAAATCAGCGGAATTACGTTAAAAGGCAGTTAAAAAAAACATTTTCACAATTGAAAAGCTACATATCAAGTAAAAAAAAGTTTTTATCACATAGAAAATAATGCAAAGGGAAATCTGTTTACCGTTGACCGAGCGCCGCCATATTGTTGTGACGTCAGCTTTGTTTATGGCCGAGAATTCGGGCAAGGCGGATGTTTCCCGCGGTCCCGACTTGGAATTCCGAGCTGAGTGACTGTTCCAGTCCACTTCTCCGTGTCGAAGGTCGGGTTTTTCCCAGTTCCGAGTACAATGGGTTGCAGCCTTATAACGAATTTGTCAGACGGAATTGGTGAAAAAGCACGCCATCTTCAGGCCTTGGTATGTTGCTCTTGATGAAAGCACCTTAACCACACACACACACACACACACACACAAACATACAATAACAAAAAGTTAGTCTCCATCAAAAATATATCCTCACGGTACAGCAAATAGATCAGCGTTTAAGAATACTATCAAGTAAAATCGTGTTAGAGAGGAGTCAGTATAACGGCAGTATACTAGGTCAGTATGAGCTACTATACACAAACCCACAGACACTCTCCTGACCCCCAGTGAGGTACTGTGCACATGCTAGTAAATTACAAATTACTCAGTACCAAGATCAGATAATCAATGATCAGAAACATTACAAAAAGTTTCGCCCATAATCCTGCCAGGGAAGACTCCACTAAGAGCTAAAAAACTTTTCTGTGCAAACCATTCCATTTAATCACAAATAAAGCATATGACTAATTCCTTATAGGTGTATAATAAATGTATTATAATATTTCTGTGCTCAGTAAACTGATTTATCCTTTTAATTAATCATGGTGACTTCCAGATTTGCATACATTTACACTATAGGGGGAAAAGTATGGAAACAAGCAGCGATTATTAAAATATCAAAAATGATTTATATATTTGATACTGATATCTATTTAGATGAACCTAACCATTCAGGGAAATAATGTAATTCCCAGCAGCATACCTGCATTATGATTAAACATGCACTTTAATATCCTGAAGATAAACAGTTCTGAATTTTGCATAAATTATACACCAGGAATCATCCAAAAGATTTGACTTGGGGCCATATGCTTACAGAGCAAATACTGTTGGCTCAGACAACACTTTCTAATTTAGTGGTCAATAATGTCCCCAATGATTTTCATCTAAACTCTAATAGAATTAAAAGTAATGAAATCTGTGAGTAATATAGAAGTTTAATAGTTATTGTGTAAGCATACTTCTTTCTTTCGTAATGTGTTCCAAACACCCTCACAACAGGATATTACCACCTCCATGCTTTACTGTAGGAATGGTGTTATTTGGATGGTGAGCTGTATTGGCTTTCTGCCAGACATATCGTTTGGTGTTGAGGCCAAATAATTCGATTTTAGTCTCATCTGACCATAACACCTTTTTCCACATGGCCTCAGAATCTTCAAGGTGCGTTTTGGCAAAGCTCAGTCATGACTGCATATGGCCTTTCTTGAGGATTGGCTTTTTTCTTGCAACTCTCCCATACAAGCCTCATTTGTGGAGAATGTGTGATATTGTTGTTGTCACATGCACACAATGACCACTTTTTGTCATAAATTCCTGCAACTGCTTCAAAGTTGCTGTAGGCCTCTTGTTGGCCTCTCTGACCAGTTTCCTCCTCGCTCTTCCATCCAGTTTGGAGTGACGACCCGATCCAGGGAGGGTCTCAGTTGTACCAAACACATTCCACTTCTTAATAATAGACTTCACTGTGCTTCTAGGGATTGATAAAGCCTCTGAAATTTTTTTTGTATCCTTCTCCTGACTTGTGCCTGTCTACAACTTTATCCCAGAGATCTTTTGACAGTGCCTTGCCACCCACAGTTGATTGTTTGCTTCAGTTACACTACCAAGGACCGAAATGCTTCAGGAGCTAATCAAAATGACCACAGCTGATCACAGGTGGAAGTCAAATGGCTTGGGGTGCCATTGAGACGGTGATTAGCTACACCTGATTGAGTTTACAAGTCATTTTAGGAGGGGGGTGATCCTTTATCCAACTCAGTAATTCTGTTTTTTTTGTTTGTTTGTTTGTTTGTTTGTTTGTTTGTTTTTTCTGACCTGTTGCTGTTATATCTTTCACTTGGATGTTATAAGTTGCACTGCGTAAATACAGCTGGATAAAACAAAAAATTGTGTCCGTCTTCATTTCAGGCTGAAAAGCAACAAAATGTGATTATTTTGAAGGGGGGTGATTCTTTTCTATACCCACTGTATTTACGTGTTTCCCAGAAGACAAAATATGAACAATTTACAAAATAAGAACAATTTACATAGATCATCCTGTTCACAATTGTACATCCCCCTGACTCTTAATGGCTTTTAATGGCTCTTAAAAAGTTTAAATTTAACTTAAATTTTTAAATTTTACTACTTACCAGGTTAAAAGGTACTCATTCGGGATAATGACCTCATGTTTTTCTTTGCAGTCCTGATGTAAACCGCACACACACACACACACACACACACACACACACACCAATGCAGAGAGAGGTCTTGATCCTTTTTGCACATTCTACATAATTTTAATGTTGCAGCATGGGTTGGGGCCAGAGAATACTCACCCACGAGTTGGATGCCTACCTAAAATAAACATCATTTCAAAGTATTTCTTTGAGTCAACTGAGCCATAGTAGTAAAGACCACGACTAATACTTAATAATGAAAATGTCCAACCTGGCAGAGATGATAGATATCCTTCTGATGCAGACCTAGAAATCAGAAAAAAAAAGTCTTTAAAATTAGCTGATGAATGGAAAAGAAACAGAAGGAGACAGGAAAGAACTAGGTGAACGAAGTGATAGATGGTCTGAATGGGAAGTGAAACAAAAGGTGATGGAAAATGGAGGGAATTGAAAAGGATCAGTGTTTTATTTGAATGTGTGAAAGTGTCCACTGCACACACATTTCTCTGCAGCAAAATAATGTTAATGTCATTGTTAATGTCATATCCATCAGTGTACGTCTCCCAGTACACATTAAACAGCAATAATGTACCTTAAAATGATCATGTAATAGGAGTCATTTAATCATGACCTGATTTATGTGGATCTCATTAAATTCTCTGGAATGTTATTATGTAGTTCAGATTATGATTTAAAACACTGCCCGTTTGCATACATGTCTTAGTTGTGCATTCTGTAGATGCTGAATTACAGGACAGAATCACAGAAAGTGTACATACTGGAAAAAAAATCACTACTCTAACAAAATAAACAAATGTATAGACATATGGAATGTTCATTTTTCAGTACATTGGAAAAATCAAAACAACACACAGTTCATGTATTAACACTATAAACCAGTATAAAGCATTTGTGAAATCATCAGCCATATCAGTCCTGGTGGACACAGTAGTGAAATATGATCTATAGGAGATGCAGTCTTGACTGCTTTACAGGCAACTACTGTTCTATATTTGGCTCTGCTGATTGTTCGGGGTACTTATAGGGCAGAGACCCGGAGATGGGCGACGGCAGAGATGATCGTGGTACCAATTAGAGTACTCGGCGCCATGTATCTGAGCTCAGATTGTGTTGACAGACTTCTGGGCGGGCTCGGTGGGCATTTGTAGTACACCAAGTTTATTTACACCGTCCTTTATCTGTCAACGACCTCTCAGTGTTTGGTGGTCCCACAGGCCAGAAATAGCATTAATTAGGACAGGGAGGGAAAAGAGGAAGAGAGAAAACGTGTAGAACCGCTGGTAGGCCATCAACAGAGGTCTACAGGGGTCTTGACCTCTCTCTTGTCCGTCTGTGTGTACGCCTGCCAGTACTGCCATCCCTTGTGGATGATAAGGATTGAATCCAGCAATGAAATTGGCAAGACAACATTATCAGATGCTCCGGGCTGACCACACACAGAGTCATCCAACTGCACATCCCAGTGCTCTTTCATAAGGTGTGCTGCACATTCAGTGTAAGGCAGCAATACGTCCAACCAATAAATAGACCTATGAATTTTTTCAAACCATCTTTGAATAAATTAACAAAACAATCTAGACTGAATAGATTCTGTGCACCCTGCAATTTTAAAACAAAACTGTTTAAAACAGAATCTAAAAATGTATTAAATATCTAATAATTGTACAGCTAATGCAGTTGTATAGTCCAGAATTATTGACATCCTTCAGGTGAATGGGAAAAAATTAATTGTATGAAATAAACATGTATATAATGATTCCATTTCTGTTTAAACAATAAAAACCTACATACATTAGAGAAAGTGTAATAGGAACTTCTTTTTAAAATAAGTGTATATTTTTTCTCAAAAAAGTGGCAAAACTATTGACACCCAAACCCCCAAACAAAAAAAAAAAAGAAGAAGAACATTTAAGAAAATCATATCAACATAATTATTTATTTTTTGCCACTAAAATAAAATAAAATAAAATGTTCTCAGTCTGGATAAATTGCATTTTTGTTTAAGACCATTTACCATTCGTTTCCCTGGTGGTATAAATATGAGGCTGAACACAAAGTAAAAATATCTTTATCAATCATTAGGGGAAAAGCAAAGTGCCTTTAAAAACCTAAGAAACACACAGCAGGTAATGAAAAATACATAAACAGTTAAAATGGCCATAAATAAAAATATTTTAAAAGTTTTGCCAGAACTCAGATCCATGCTCATCCTGACCTGTCATTCAGTGAGAAATTAGTTTATTCTTGGTGTTGTGAAGTTTCAAAATAAACTATTAGGCGCCACATTCATAACAAAAAGCCGTTTAGGAAGGGTTGCACTTCCTTAAAGCAACCCAAAAAAAATCCTACAGCGGAACTTCACCAAGCATGATTGAAGCTATAATTGGAATCGTCTGTTGTGTTTACACGAGACAAAATCGACTTTTTAGGGGACTTTTTAGTCTTGTGATGATTGACGGCATCATAAATTCTGCCAATGTCCAAAATATATTAGCCCAAAATGTGGTTACCTCTGCCAGGAGATTTAGGCTTAACTGTATCAACATATAATTCTTACCCCAATTCTACATCCTAATCAGCACAGAAATGGCTGCAGGAACAAAAAATAAGTGTTTCGCAACGGCCATCTCAGTCTCTTAATTTCAACCTGTAGTCTGAATTGAAAAGGGCAGTCCACATGCATGAAGGAGCTTAAAATGTCATGTATGTTGGAGTGATCCAATATCTTTCTACAAGCTCAGGGCTATAATGCTGATGCAGATCATTTAGCAGAAAATAATGTGCTGCTTATTGTTGATTGTTGACAGTGCCCCTATGTGTTTATATCTAAACATCACTTTTTGCTCAATTTTACGAAGGTGGTCAATAATTCTGGTGTTGATTGGAGCTGACATTCAATCATAATGTTTATACAACCGTGATCTTCAGGATCATGGCGATGTACCCCTATTAAATTGTTCTGAAACGAAATTGCTGTGTCCACAATGTCGTTGTTTACTAGCACATTCTCGTTTGTGCTCGTTCTCCTTGAACTGGTGGGTGGGTGAATTCACCTCACACACACACACACACACACACACACACCCGGCCATAATCATCCTGCCATCCTCTGAACATATAAACCCACCCCATCTTCATGTCTACAAATACTCAATGCTCACTGCAAACCTACAGAGGACAGCATCACTGAGACCAAGAAGCAACCTTCCTTCTGCGCACCAGTTCCTGAATAAGCTGCTGACAAGGTAAAGCAGGAAATCACTTCATTTCTCTTTCTGAACCCTTTATTTAACACTTATGCAATACGTTAAGGTATGTGGATGAAGAATTAAAACGTTTTAATTGTGAAATCCCAAACAAAACATTTCTGAAATGATTAAATTATTAATTTGTACCTTTTTGTGACTTCGTTTTAGTCATTACAGTTGAGATGCATGTGGCCATTCTGAACATTTTTGCACTTTTTGTAACTGAAAAAGAAATGATAAAATAACAGAGAACTGCATATGATGTTTTGCACAGTGTAGATTTGAAGGGTTTTGTATTTCACTGTGTTCGTTACAGATGTTGTCGCACAAGTGTTTTCTGCCCATCTTGGCTCTGTGCTTTTTAATGGACGAGGTGTATTCATTCCTGCTACCAGACAGGCTACAGCTGACCAGAGTAAGTGCTGCAAAACATCCACTTCCACATGCTTTTATATTTTAGTGATAATTGTATAAAAAGCCTTTGTATTTATATAATTGAAAAGGAAAATGATTGATAATTTGTCTCCGTTTCAATCAGATCATAGAGCTTCGGTATCAACACAAACGTACAGTTGTGATGATCAGGCTGTTAATCTCCGTATCTCCATTTCTCCTCTGTAGAGCAGCCACAGGTTGGGTCGGGATCTCTCTCCTCACCTGTCAGAGCTCTCGGATCTGGTAGAACTCATTCCCGAAAACGGCGGGGAAATGACCCGTGACTGGGAGCCTAACCCAGCCCGATCCTCAGCCGACTTCTCTCTCCCTGTGGAACGCATTTCGACACCTCACACCAACACACACCACAGGAACAAAGACAAGAGGTGAGGAAAGCACTGAACAAACAAAGGCGTCATACGAACACTCTCAAGTTTGTGAAAATAGAAACGTTAATGCCTTTTGCTTTTGTGTGTGGTCATAAAGGATTGTTAGTTGTGCAGGTCAACAGATGAGTGAACCCTGCTTTATTAAATTTGATTTATTTTGCTTTCCTTCCTGTAGGCTGAGAGTGACTGTTCCCTTGGACCGCATTGGGAGCTTATACTTGCCAAGCAGAAAGAGCAGAAAGGTGAGCATTCTGACCTAAAGCCCTAAATAACTTCCACATGGTTTTAATGAACTGTTTTACATTTTAGTTATCATTGTCTGAAAAAAAAGCTTGTTCAGAAACATCTTAAGCACAGTTTTTTCTTCCTTTCAGGATGAACCAGAGGAGCAACGGGACTAATCCAACAGTACTACCATAGGATTCGTGTACTACACAGGCTGGTTGTAAATGGACAGATTAAGCCTAGTCTTGTAAATCACAGCTACAGGAGATGACTAATTAAAATGCCCTTCAATCTAGGATTAGGATTAATATGTATTTAGAAATTTGTATTTAACAGGTGCGTTCTTTTTGAAAGAAAAAAACTATTTATTGCTATTTAATGTCACCCTGTAGTGGTATGCAAACTGACAGACACTGTACTTGTGTGCCTATGCTCAATAAAAAAATTCTAACAAAAACACACTGATGTGCATTGAATCATTATTCATTGGCAGAAGATAAAAAATAAATAAAATAAATAAAAGTAGTGAAATTTGGACAAGATACCCAATAAAGAAAAGGCTTTATTTCTTCAGGTACAGTTAAAGAAAACATCAGATGCCAAAAATATAACATTTGCTTGGCTTTTCTCTTCGTTTTCATATTATGTACAGTTCTGAAAGGATATGATATTTACAGAGTAAAATAGGAGGAGAGGGTCTATGTTTTGGGAATTTCAAGAAACCCCTCACAAAAAAAAAAAACAAACAAAAAAAACAAACAAAAAAAAAAAAACAGATATTTGAAACAAAATATGCCACAACACTTGTGACAAACTCTTTTCTGTACAAAAGAAGATCTGGTCTCTGAACTACTTTCAAACAGCAGGTCAGGGAGCAGCTCCACAAATGACTAACACTCTGGGTGTGTGTGATCTTAAACAAGATCACAGACGAGATTAAAACCCAAATTAAGCTCTCTCTTCGTTTTTTCTTTAAAAATTATAATAACAACAGAACAAATAATAATTACAGCTATTAAATTGGTGGTATTGAGTGTGCCTCAACACTCAGGTGGCAGTTGAAAAGCTCTTAACATCATTCATTCGTCTCAAAACTTCCTTCAAAAAGTAAACCAACGAAAATAGTTAATGCACAATTTGAAACTGCTTACGCTTGGTAAGAGGACAGCAGTGCAACCAGTGGAATTGTTCCAATCTGAAAGTCCAACATTTAATGTTCCCCACACAGAATGATCTGGAGTTGATAGTTAAGTGCTAGTTAATGACAGGACTGCTATGGTGCTGACATGCACTGAGATTTATAAAAAAAAAATAAAATTAAAAAAAAAAAAAAAAAGCGTTAATCACTTAATAAAGACTACCTGTTAATATTGAGCATCACAAATCTGAGCACAAAACTGAGGTGTGTGAAAATGATAAGCAACAGAAGTAATAACCTATACACAGACCACTTCATGTCGAGACAAACATCAGCTTTCTAAGGTTTCTTTCTGTTTTGTGAAACGCTTTCACATCAGAATACATCATCTTCTTTTATATCCTCTATAAAGCCAGCACTAAACACTCCCTGATGATCAGACCAAACTGGCAGACAGATCACTCCGAGTAAGAGCCTTCTTTACAAATTTGTCTACAAACATGAAGAAAATCCCCTCGTGATATTAACCATGTATATGATTGTCAAATATGTGAAGAACTGGCGCGCAAAAATGTGGGTCACAAAAGAACATCCCAGTTCAAAAACAGTGTTTTCGTCTCATACTTGATAGAAAAAGTGGAGGACGGGGACGTTGAGCTTCCATGGATTAGGTGTCTTCTCTAACTGTCTTTTTTATGGCCTGATCGCCTCACTTCCCTGCATTTGTGACAGTAGAATATGTCTGGGACGTTGGACTTCTTGATTTTGGCGCAGGACAGATGCACCCATATGCTGCACTGGTTGCACTCGATCATGGGCCGTCCTGCAAAAGGTTTCCCGCAGTAGCAAGTGATCAGATCCCACGAGTCGTCACCTGAGGAGTAGAAAGACCAAGCATTAAAGCTATAGCCAGTACACTGTATAGCCAGTACACTTTATAGTCCCTAAGTAAGTGACAGTAAAACAAGAGGACCATGAAAAATTTCCTTCCTCTTGAGTGTTTTTTCTCGGGCAGCTGTGTATCAGTAGTTCATGCATAAGAATTGATTCTAGGTGCAGCGCGTGTGTGTGTGTGTGTGTGTGTGTGTGTGTACAGCTTCTGTTTTCTCAAAATGAGAAGTAAGGTGTGAGTGTCTGTAAAACAGACCACCATGAGTCAAAAACTAATAAAGAATGTGTCAAAATCGGCGAGACTAGCAAGGTCTGTTGAGCTTAGCAAAAGCAACTGACAAACCACAGAGCACCAGAGTAGGTGTCAAGTGAAAAATTCTATTGATCATGGGGAAAAAAATGTGAACAATCGAGAACACGCAGACACAGATGTGTCAATGACTACCATCAAGACAACAGAGTAAAATTTCACAACACTCTTTCCACAGTCAAGGTGCCTTTGGAAACCAATGTTTCCACTAGATATGAGCTTAACTGTTATATAATCAGATGTAAGCATTGTACCCTAAAGCATGCCATAAAATAATAACCATAAAGGTTTTTTTTTTTTTTTTTTTTTTAAGATGTTTTATGACTGGTTTGGAAAATAGATTTTTACCATCCAAACTCAATTTTCTCCGTCAGACTACCGACTCACGGTTGCAGTCAATTTGTACTCCTATACCATGTCACTGTTTACTCTTACTACTCATTCTTCATGCAGCTGGACATGTGCAACTCCCTTTTCTCCCACCCATGTGAAATCTCTCCCTACATCACTGTCTTGTACGTTGTATCTGTTGGCTTGTTTGTATGGACTTTATCTTTCTGTACTCATTCATCAATGTGGCAAATGAATCATTGTTTCTCGTGTACTCCGTATTCTGCAAACATTTGACTTTAAAACTTGAATTTTTCAACAACGTTCAAAAATGCTCATAGTTTTTTTTTGTTTTTTTTCAAGTGATCAGGAAAATAACTGCTGCCATTGTTGATAAGATGATGATGACACAGCCCCAACACTTCTGATGTCACCAGTTCAAACAAACAGGATTTTGGTGCTAAATTAAATTTGCTCATCTGAGAACCGGCTCTTTTATGGCTGAAAAAGCACAGAACGATTCGAGATTAGACACCAGTATGCTACAAGTGGAAACTGGCCATCTACGAGACGCAAAGCACTAACAGGCCTACAGTTTAAAACCTCCAAAGCCTTATAGAAGCTCAGGGACAAATTCCAATGCAAAGAAAAGGAAGATTAAACAGGATTAAATACCTCAAGAACCAACTAAATACGTCAAAATATTTTCCTTTAATCAGCACAATGATATATTTTAAGGGCTGGTCCAAAAATCATTTTAAAAGATTCAAGTATATGTTGGTGTTTCAAAACGAGGATCCGAATTCTCATAATAATTACCCATAATGTTAAGCATGTTCATTACTGCACTTCAAAACATATCCAGTAGGAGGCAACAATGTATTAATATTGTATTCCAGTAGTGCAAATGAACTACAATCAGCCATGCATATGAAACAAACATTATTTCTGACACACACACACACACACACACATATATATATATATATATATATATATATATATATATATATATATATATATATATATATATATATATATTAATATATATATATATATATTACAGAAGGTCAATAACAAGACAAACAACTTAGACAAGATACTGCTTTAGACAGTGTAAGACAGTGTATCTGTGATTAAAATGAACATAAAGAATGTTTACTTTTTAGGGACTTAAATTAGTCTACAGTGTATGAGTTGTATTTGAATGGCTGTATAATAATGACAGAAATACAATAACGCAGGATAAAAAAAAGTAGTGTCATGCAGATTGTTAAAGATGAAGCTTGCAGGTCAAAGAAAGACCACAGTGATTAACATGAGCGCATAACGAGTTTCTCGTGGTGATGTGCAATGATTCAGTTTCAGTAAACTGCTTAATCGTGGTCGGGGTAGCTGTGGTTTAAATGACATATTTTGTTCAATTCTGGGCAACAGAACCAAGTATGTTCATTACAAAATATTGCAGGTGGGTACATGGTCACATGACAGTCTTCCCAGAGGTTATCTGTGTTTGGGTGAATCCCAAATAGCTTGCAATCTGAACATATAGTGCCCTACATAGGGTAAAGAAACTATTATTTCCTTGCTTATGTGGTGCACTTGCAACCAACATAATGAACGATTTATGGCCAGCCCTAAAAATTCCTAACGCAATTACAGTTTATTAACACCAAGTATGCTGAGGACTGAAGTCAATCTCCTGACCTTCCATACTAACTGTACATAATAATCATTCAAATGTGATCAGACCAACCCTGTTAAATCCAACCTACTATTTAGCCATTTTCATCATTATAAAATAAAACTCACCTGACTCCACCATGATATCCTCATCTGCGATCCACGTTTCCCCTTCACTGGAGCTCATTTCAGCATCTCTGCTTGCTTCGTCGCGCTCAGACTTCACCAGGTTGGGTCTCTGGGACTGCAGCCCTCTTGGCTGACCCGCGTGCTCCTCTCCGTGGCCGAGTCCAGTCTCAGAGTCCGTCTCGCTGAGTGCCGAGCTCTTAAGCTTCTTAAGGCTTTTGGGCTGCTTGGAGTTTTTGCTGCGTTTGATTCTGGCGCGCTTTTCCCCGCTGCTACTGCTGCTGTCTCCTGCACCTGAGCCAAGAGAGAGCCGCTTCAGCTTTTTGTCCTTCTTGCGCTCTGCTTTGCTGCTTGCTTGGCCCTTGTAGAGAGAGTCCTTTAACCTCATTTTGTCCAGCAGGGTGCTGTCAGAAGGCAGACGCTGCATGGTCTTGACACTTTTGTTGGCGCGGGCTTTCTGCACGAAAGTGTGAATGGTGTGTAGGTCCGAGTTGCCATCTCCCCAGCTTGCCGACATATTTGAGCTGGCACCACCTCCCATGCCACCTTCGCCTGAGGTGCCAGAGCTGTGTGGTGAACTGGAGGAGGCTGGAGACCATGGTCTTTCCTGCAGAGGCAACACAAGACACTGAGTGCTACACAGTTGCAAGCTTATCTAGTAAAAGTCACAGAACAGCAAGACAATGGGTTCATTCTAAGGGGGAAAATTTTCAAAGCAGCTACTGACTAGAAAACACGTCTACGAAATAACAAAATTTAGATGTACACACCGTTTAATGTTTGCATTTTACTCTATAAGAAACACGTCAGAATTATTAAAAAACATGCAGCCGAATTCCTCCTGCGTTATTTTTCTATCAAAAGAAAAGCGTATCAGTGACACCATCAGAGACAGGAGGTGAACATGAACCAGCCAGACCCTTCTCAATTAGTGTGCGAGTTTTTCTTTCTTTCTTTCAGGATTTTGTGTCTCAGCCAGTGTGCACAATTATTACTGTTTTTATCATCTAATCATTATAGGCTTGTTGAAATGCTTCTCAGCTGCAGACCAATTGTTCAGTTTTACATGGTGTTTCTGTTATATGTGAAATCTTTCCCATCCTTGTACTATTCTTAATGCTTATTTAACTTAATTTTGTGCTTAATTTTGCACTGATCAACAGTTTGGATTACACCTTTCTGTATATACTTATGATATAAAAAAACAAATTCTTGCATTCATATCGCTTGCATATAATTTTTGCTTGCTTAATATACTCAGAAGACATTAGATTTCATCTCCAGACCACAACTTGCTTTTCCTCACCACAGAGAAAGTCAAAATAGGAAGTAATATTACAAATTCAGTGTTATTCAACAACTTGTGTGATCTCTCAGACAGCACAGTCTGAACCCAGGCAAACTTTAAGAGAAGCCCAGGGTCAGCAAACAGCTTTTACACAAACTCTCCTGCAGAGGTTTAGAGGAGAAAAACTCACCTCTTTTGGAGATGGGATATAGCCAGCATACGCCAAGACAAAA
>CM040978.1:15737549-15750326 GCA_022985145.1 Pangasius djambal
CCTTTTTTTTTTTTTTTTTTTTGCATCCACTTCAATTTATTTGCTGTTAACCAATGTCTGTGGGCTTTTGTGAACCAACCACAAGAGCACCACCAGCGATTGTAAGAAAAATACACAGAATGGTATGAAGAAGTGAAGCTGGGCCTGATTTCTTTCTATCCCAGACTGTACACGCATGCAGCCTATCAGTGACCGTCGTTTCAAGTGATTGCACAGAGTGAAACTCCGTCCTTTTTAGATGTGATCTCCATTTGGTCTTATACTTTTCAGCCTATGTTGGTGAAACAGATCTGTAATATGTCATCATTAGTGATTCAGAAGGCGCATGTGAAATACTGTCAGGGGTGTAATGAATGCGAATGAGGAAGATTATGTACTTGATAATACTTTTCCCCATCCAAAATGCCCTTGGACAAGAAACTAAAAGTAGATAGACGCACACGTTGTCCAGTCGAAGTACAAATTACACAAAAGGACAAACTTTGCAATTGTAAGTTGTGTTTTTTATTGTGTGTGTGCACACACAAAAATTATGCCATTAATGAGACCTTGTGATGTAATGATTTGCTCACCACTGATAGTTTTGTTGTACAGTTATTGACAGATTTTAGCCTTCCCATCTAATATCATGACCAACTATAGCTGATTGTGTCTCTAGTTTGTTTAAAGTGGTTCTTACTGTTTGTGTTTGCTTTAAAGTGCTTGTGCATAGTTATTTCTGTATTCAGTACAAAATTCATTACATATTATTCAATTAGTATAAGTTTAAGTATTAATTTGGGATTAACTCTGTTTTGTTCCTTTTCATTTTTAAGGGGGGAAGCTGTCCATGTATTGGGGTTTGAGGTTCCTGAGCACGAGTTGTGTGCCGAACTGGACAGAAATTACCTGCAATTGTGAGTGTATTATCTATGATCTAAAAATTCACATTACTTTTGCTTCTTGCAGGTAATATGAAATTTGTTTTGTATGCAGAATTTTGTCATCACCAAACAGTGAACAGCTGTAAGAGCCGTTCACTTTTTCTGTTGATAGGTTTCACTATCACAATGCATACACCGACCCGCTGGGCTGGACCAAGCAGTCCTCGTTCACAGTGAAGCATTTCAGCGCGACAGAAATCACACGGCTAGTTCAGGAGACACAACAGGCCAAAGCTTCAGTACTTGTCATTGACTCTTTGTCTTGGGTTGTAAGACATCATGACACTGTTGCCATCTGTCAAGAACTCCAGAAACTCAGGAAAGGTTTGTTATCTCAGCAGTACACAAGTACTTTAATCAATCCCTCTTCTTTAGGTGGATTGCATCAGTTTATGTGCAGTGCAACATGTATTTGAAAGAAAGATAATTGCATAAATTATTAAAGTCTTCTGGATGCATGTTGAATGTAGTTAGATACATTCTGTCTTCAGAATAGATGCAGACCAGGGATAATGTGCAGTTTAGGGGCAGTTCAGGACCTGGCTTTGGAAACATGATACTGTTGTCTTGTAAGCTTATTTGAATTATTTATTGAATTTGACCCTGTTTGGAAAACCCCTTACTGTATGTTGAATAAGCTGTGGACTGGGTCGGCTGACAGAAATATTTCTCTCCTTGACAAGCAGGTGGCTCTGTAAGGATGATCTTTGGTCTCCTACACACGGATCTTCACCAGCAAGGCGTTGTGGGAACTGTAAGCCACTTAGCAAGCACTGTAATTTCTGTCACACCTGTGAACAATGCACGCTATGCTGTGGCCAAGATATCACAGCGTAAAAAATCTGGAAAGGTTATGCAGAAGGTAACTAAATAGCTTTTCTTAAAATTTGACTTTAGTGTAAAGTTAAATCTTTATAGATGTTTGATTATTTCATAGTTTTTATAGGTTTTCATAGTTTATGGTTGTATCAGTTTTGTATTTAAAAGCTGATTTATAAATTCTTTTTTTTAAGGAGGAGTTTTTCAGTTTAACAGAGGACCTGACACTGTCAATAGAGACTAAACCCAACCAATCTGGAAACGTTCAAACAGGCTTACACACGAAGTCTGAGGTGAATTCATCAGTGTTTGTTTCTAAAGCATATATTTTTTTGTTTGTACACTATATCGTCAAATGTTTGTGGACACTTGACCATCACATCCATACGTGTTTGTTGAACATTTCACATTCAGTCCGTCTTTGCTGTTATGGTAACCTCCACTTTTCTGGGAAGGCTTTCCACTTGATTCTGAAGCAGGGCCGTGGGGATTTGCCCATTCAGCCACAAAAGCATTAGTGAGTTAGGTACTGAGGTTGGGTGAGAAGGCCTGGTGCACAGTCACTGTTCTAGTGTGCCTCAAAGGTGCTCAGTGGGGTTGAGGTCAAGGCTCTGTGGAGGCCACTCAAGTTCTTCCACTCCACCCTTGGCAAACCATGTCTTTGTGGAGCTTGCTTTGTACACAGGGGAATTGTCATCCTGGAACAGGTTTCGTTCCCCTTAGTTCCAGTGAAGGAAAAACGTAATGCTAAAGCATATAAAGACATACAATACAATTGTTTGCTTCAGACTTTGTGGCAACACTTTAGGGAAGACATATAAATGTGTGTGATGGTCAGCTCTCCACAGACTTTTGGCCATATAGCGTATGTCCACCCAGACCTGGATATGAACATGTTGTGCAATGTGTGTCCTCTTTCTCGTTTCTCCTTTAGGTGGATCCAACATCAAATTTGACCTTTAATCTTCGTTTGTCTGAGGTTGAAAGAGAGGCAAAGGAAAAAGTTGCTCTACCCTTTGTCTTCAGTGAAGAAAAGTAAGATGATAGCGGTAGAACTATCTTGCTATTCTGAAATTTTTTTAATTCGGGTTTACTAAGAAGTGTAAGTATTAAGAGGAAGTGCGTTAAAAACAAATACTGAGACCAAATTTACACCAATTTCTATAATACCCATATTTAGTGGTGTAGAAATGATTGTTATTCAGTAGTTTTAAAAAGAATTCAGGTAATATATGTGTATGACATGTAATTTTTAAATATGTTAAAAGTTTGTCAGTGCTCTTTCTGTTTTTTGTTTCTTTAAACAGAAAGTCTGCTCTCCTGAGGCCAGGGCGGGGTTCTGGACGCATTATGTATGAACCCGATGCCAATGATGACATCGATGAAGAAGACCCGGATGATGACCTTGATGTCTAAAAGGTCCTTTTAGAACACTGTTAGAAGCTCAGGCGGTTCTCTGGAGCCTGAGCTCTAATATTTAAAAAAAAAAAAAAAATTCTATACTTAGGCCAGTTTAAACCTGTGGCCTAAACATCATACTAGGGTAAGGACAACACTTTTGGAAATACAACACCAGCAATATTGCACATTATAGTGTCTGTTTTTGATCTTCTATACTGTCTGTTCAAAGGGACTGGTTTGTCATTGTAAATAGCTTCATCCCAAATCACATACTAGCATACAACATAGTATGCTGAAATAATACACCCTTTATGGAACAGATACCTGACAGCAATGTATATTTTTGACATACTATTTAGTATGCAGGGTCTCTTATGCAGCTAGCAGCACGAGACAAAGTGGCCTTTAAAAACAGTGTTTTGTTTTTAAGCATCTGTTTTGTCATGTATAGACATCCCTATGTGCAAAGAGAAAACTCTGTTTTGCTGATTCTGACACTAGCAGACAGTGATGCACTTCTCAGATGCCTTAAGCCCAAGCATGTCCCGACAAAATAATTTTATTTATTTATTTTTTTTGCAAGTATACATTTGTGCTCAGAAGGAAACATGTCAAGTTTTTGCCAAAATCAGACAGCTGATTTTTGGTCAGTTGCATATGTTTGCATATGTTCTGTATCTAGCTATTGTATCACAATTTTGTTGCCTGTTATGAGCTCCCTTTAATGATTTGCGTAATTTGGCATATGTCATCTATTATCTAATTTGCTGAAAGGCTGTGTACTTTTTGTGAAAAAGGGCACTAAAACTTGTAACCACAGTTAGTTATAATTGATTAATAACTCTGATAAAGCAGTTACTGAAAAAGATTAATAAACTCTGATAAATGATTAGAATAAAAATAACTACACAAAGTTTTACTGTGGCATATAAAACAAGTTGCATAAATAGAATGAACATAAGCAGTTACCTATTTCACCTTTTTATTTTGGTTGTAATGGGATTAAGGCTTTTTTTTTATTGTAATAAACCTTGTATACTACTAAAAAAATTTTATTTAGCAATTCTTTCATACACTGGGCCTCATTTATCAATCTTGTAATAAAGTAGTAAAATGATTTTCGTCGTATTCATCATACTCATGTGTATGTTGATCACCTGTAATGTACAAAGCGTATTCCTGACACAGCTCATTTGCATGTCGTGACACCCACAAAAGTTCATAAAAGTTCAAGTGCATAGACAGCTGGGAGCACCAAATGAATAATGGGAGGAAAGGCAGAAGTGGAAGTTACTTTGACTCACTTCTATGCCAATAAAGATATTTAGCAATGCAACAGCACCTGAAAAGGTCAAAATCTAGAGACAAATTACAGAGAAGGTGAATTAGGTGCCAGTTACGTGAGGTGACATGAAAACAGAGGAGAGAAAAGATCTACACTGTGCCCGGCTAATCATGCACACCAAGCAGGTCATACAGGGAAACTGCTATTTCTAAATTCTTTTAAGTGTCTTAGTTGGCACTTGGCAAACAACTGATGTATAACTCACCTTTCATCATTTGAGGAAAATCATACCAGTCTTTAAATGTCCTTTCACTTTTAAGCAAGTGCTCAATCTTCAATCAGCTGAGGCATTTGTTTATGGTTTACAGCTATGTGCAGACAGACCAGCCTGTCCTCCTTTTATACGGTGGCATTTCTTTTCTTTTGTCATAATTGATTATGACATATATACAGTCAGGTCCAGAAGTATTTGGACAATGACAGAGTTTTTGTGATTTTGCCTTTATACACCACCTCAATGGATTTGAAATAAAACAATCAAGATGTGATCGAAGTGTAGACTTTCAGCTTTATTTTAAGAGGTTCCCAAAATATGACATTTACCATTTAGGAATTACAGCCATTTTCAACAAAGTACCTCCATTTTCAGTGGCTCAAAGGTATTTGGATAAAGTGACATAATTGTAAATATAACCATAATTTTAATACTTGGATGAAAATCTTTTGCAGTCAATGACTGCCTGAAGTCTGGAGCCCATGTTCTCAAAACTCAAATTCTGAGCTTCCTCCCTTGAGTTGCTTTCGCAGTATGTTTAGGGTCATTATCCACCTGCACTGTGAAGCAGCGTCCTATCAGTTTTGTAGCATTTGGCTGAATGTGAGCAGAGAGTATAGCCCTATACACCTCAGAATTCATCTTGCTACTTCTGTCAGCAGTCACATCATCAATAAACATGTTCTTTATGTATAAATTATGTAGTCCCTGTAGTTCTGTGTTGTTCTGTGTTTGTCTTATGTAGCACCTTGGTCCTGGAGGAGCGTTGTTTCGTTTCACTATGTACTTGTATATGGTTGAAATGACAATAAACTCCACTTGACTTGACAAAAAAAAAAACACCTGTGGTAAATGGTAAATGCCATATTTTTGTGGAACCTCTTAAAATAAAGCTGTAAGTCTACACTTCGATTACATCTTGATTGTTTTATTTCAAATCCATTGTGGTGGTGTTTAAAGGCAAAATCACAAAAACTGTCATTGTCCAAATATTCCAGACCTGGCTGTATGTCGTGTATGAGACATACGTGTATGAGACACACACACATATATATATATATATATATATATATATATATATATATATATATATATATATAAAATGTGTGTGTTAATGCCAGTGATGTAAAACAACTGGTTCTCACTCCATTTTCTCAATGGTATTTTAGTCCCTGATCTATTGAAGCAGCATGAGGATGTGTTTTTGACAGAGACTCCAAAGCACTTCTATACTCTGAATAAGGGCATCTGCTAAATGCTGTAAACATAATAAAAAATAAGCAATTTAGTAATCCATGCAAATTATATGATGTGAAGTCGATCAAGTCAAGGTTTACATTAGTTAGTCTTCTTATGCGTAAATTAACACTCAGTAGCACAAGTAGGATACGAACGTTTTTCTGAATTTACAGGATTTTCATGAATACCAAATTTCTTGTGTAAATGCTTATACAAACAATTTATGAATAAATCTGTTTGTATCCAACTTGATAAATGAAGCCCACTGTCACATGGTAACACAACATATGAGTTCAGATAATAATTTCAAAAAAATGTTCAATGGCTTGAATAATGAGCAGATGTGCTAAAATGTGTAATTAATAGAGAATAATAATGTCCCTGGTATAAAAGCTTAATGGAATACCTTGGTGTATAAGTTTGCATACCCCTAGGACAAAATGAAGGTGAAATTTATTTTTAAATAAACAAGACAATTACAAGGTGTTCCTTCATTATCATAAGTAGCAAAAAAATATGATTTAGTCCCCCTTTGTGGTTATAATAACCTCCACTGTTCTGGGAAGGCTTTCCACTAGATTTTGGAGCGTGGCTGTGGGGATTTGTGATCATTCAGTCACAAGAGCATTAGTGAGGTTGGGCACTAGGAAACCTGGGGTGTGATGGTCGAGCGTTCATGAACTTTTGGCCTTATAGTGCATGTCAGTATTATTAGTGAAACTAATAGAATTTTGCATTTTGTGTATACATGTGATATAAATAATCTCTAATAACTTCTATGCCTAGGTGACATGCATAGAAGCCTGGGGTGTGATGGTCAGGTGTCCATAAACCTTGCATAAAATTTTGCATTTTGTGCCTAAATCTGATCTAAATAATCTCTAATAACTTCTCTGTCTACCTTTTTTTATTTATATGTCTTCCAAACTCTTTTGTATCCTCTCAGGCTGATTCGCCACTCATTCCTCCTGACATGTTAGGACTTGTTCAGATTGCTAGGCCAGTCTTTCAGATCAGGTGCTGACTAAGACAGTCTAAACAAACCTTTTCACTTCTTGCTTTGGGTTCTTTCCCAGCTTATTTTTCTTTTGATATTGCTTTGTGTTTTCTGTTGTCTTGTTGCAAGACATCACATGTCATGTTCTCGGAAATTAGGCCTAATTGTTTGCAGAAAAGTCGTTAAACAGAGGTACACTTTCTTTTTACATCCAAAACCTTTGCACTGAACTGCACATTAGTGACCTTAAACGTCAAGGAAAAGTAAAACTGATGACACATCCTGAATTTGAACGTCCTGTCAGGGAATATCAAACCCTGGCACTTTGTAACCTTCTGAGGATGTTAACTGTCTGTCTGCCATATCTTTGTGTTTTGTTGTGGACGCGTTTGTTTTAACGAGAAAAACAAAGTGGAGGTGAGGTTTGGAGTCTTTGCGGAAGTGACGACGCAGTTCCGGGTTTGGTTTGAACTGTCTCTCAGCATTGACTCTTTATTAACTGAGCTGCACCCTTCAGCGGTAAGGAGGGAAAACACTGCATTCAGCGCCACGGCGGCTGGATTATTTGTGCTCTGCGTGTGGACTGGACCTCATGTCACCTCAACAAGTCATCAGCCGGTTCACATAGCCACACCGCTAGCTAGCTGGATTTGTTTGGTTTGGTTTGGCTAATTGAGCTGGACACTATTTAAACGCATAGCTGCTTCGTTCACTACAGAGAAACCTCACACATGCACTTTTAGTTCCTGGGGTTTTTTTTGTTGTTGTTCTTTTTCTTCTTCTTCTTTTCTTTTTTTTTATACTGGTTTTCAGCAATGAGAGCCTTCGGAAAGAAGACTGACTGATGTTCATAGACTCTTCTGGAAACTCCAAGCTGCAAATGATAGCACGGATCTCCTAAGGTTTCAGCTAGCGGACGGAGAAGTGATTTATACGGTGTTATGGTTGACAGGCTAAAGACTCGTCAGTGTCTGCTGTGTGTCCGCACTTTCTTTAGCGTGACGTCCAAGTTATGGAGTTTATTTTTGTATATCCTCAGGAAACCGCTAAGAACGGTGAGTAGCCTCGAGCGTCACTTCAAACAGTGCAACTAAGCAGACTAACAATGCTGTTTGCGCTTTCAGGCTACATGCACTCCCACTCGTGCTAAGTTTACAAACTGGTGCAGGTGAAAAAATAAAAAAAAATAAAAAAACCCTCAAACACTCGCACACGTTAATATGGTGATTAATTTATGACAAAACTGCGCGAATTGCGTGGGGCAAGTTTTGTAATTATAACTTTCCATCTGCCATTAACTGTGTTAAAGTGTATCTCTTTTCTGATTGGCTAGAACCACATGCCCCGCCCACTCGTCAAGGCAGTAGGGTACAGTTACAGTTCTGTTCTTACAAATAACAAAATTCACCTGACCTCTGGAGAGTTTCAATTTCGATTCAAATCCTGTACATGTTTGCAAATATTTATTTATGGCTAAAATAATTCTCGTTGTGTCATTTTTAAGCCAGGGATCCCTTTAATTGTACAATAAATTCCATGCACCCCTTCAGTACAGAATAATTTCATTAACATTTAAATGTGTACACTAATATTTTGTATATTTATTAGAGACATAGAGCATTTTATTCCTGAATTTTCCTCTAACAGAGCACAGTAGGTCCATAGGCTTCATTGTTTTTGAGTTAATGAGCTTTGGATTAAAGCAAAGATTTAATTTAAGTGACCAGGTTAATAACTATAAGATAATTATAACACACACAATAACTTGGGCCCAACTTTGAAAACCACTGAATGAGAGAGTCAAAGAATAGCTTACAATTATGAATACAGATCAAAAGCTATAATTTTGAGCATTACTCTACACATTTAAAGCTTTTAAGAAGACACAGAAGAGTGATTTCACCTTCTTATGCAATTGATTGTTATTACTGCCTCTCATGATCATAAAAAGTCACTCAGACAGGAAATTGCAAAGTCTCCCAGTCCAGAAGTCCACGTGACAGTATGACAATAATATTCAGTAAACCTGTTTTGTTGTTTTGCTAATTTTGGGTTCTGCCTAATTTGCCATGCTGCCCCAGTGGCACATTGTCAATATATTCTAATGGTAAATAAGGGGGGGGAAAAAAGCACAGTCTTTGTGTAGTTTGATGTACCTTGCAATATGTTAATGGTTTAAAAATGTGGTGTTAATCAATTATTAAAATTACTTATCATTCAACATTTTGTTTCTTTTTAAAAATAAGTTCAAGGCAAATAAAGAAAGGATTACCGTTCATGGTTCTCATATTTAGGCTACTTGTAAATGGCATGTTGTGTTATTAGAGGCTTTCTAAAAACTCATTGTTTTAGATAGTTGGCATGCATCTCCTTTAGGAAATGAAGCATGAGGTGCATACTCTCTTTAACCGCCTGATTATATTGACTTCTGTTGCAACAGGAAACGCTTAAACCACAGCAATAGTCTGTTTTTGTATGCATATATTTTTACAATGAGTTCCTTTCTCCCATTTTAAGACT
This sequence comes from Pangasius djambal, assembly GCA_022985145.1. Taxonomy (NCBI): domain Eukaryota; kingdom Metazoa; phylum Chordata; class Actinopteri; order Siluriformes; family Pangasiidae; genus Pangasius; species Pangasius djambal. The sequence goes on from CM040978.1 coordinate 15,747,008, forward strand.
GGCTAACAGTTTATTGAAATGGCATCACGTCACCACTGCAGTGCTTGCCAATTTCAGTCTGAGCTTGGACTACCTTGGTCAATGCTATAGAGCACATTATGTGCAGGTCAGAAGCTGCTGAGAAGATGAGATGAAATGTGTATGAGTGAAAGGCCATGTAATTCAAACATACATCAGCAGCCTGAGTCACCTACGCTATCTGTAGCCCATATTACACAGAAATTAAGCATTAAAGGTGCAGTTATTTGCCATTTCATAACAACTGTGTTAGTCTGTCTATAAACATAAGTGTCTCATCGCTCTTACACCTGTTCGACATATAGAGCTATAATCCTCTGTCTGCATACATACAAATATAAGTCAGTTGTGTAACAGTCTTTTTAAGATGGCTATTATGAATCACAAATGTCTATCACCTCCACTAAATGTTGTTTTTTGCTTAAACCTGCAAGATATTTTTTGGAATCTTGCCCTCTCTGGTGTCTTGCTCAATTTAATCAAGTTTTAAAGGCAAAAATACACAAACACTCTCTGTTAGCCACTAGCTGAAACAGCTTAACAACTGGATAACGATACAAAAGCCCCAGTGAGAACGAACTGGCCGACTGCCATTCACTAGCTTACCACCAAATCAGATATGAAACAACTGCCTTACCTGTTCAGCAAGAAAAAAGGGAAAATTCCATCAGTCTGAATCCTTAGAATTCTTATAGTATGTCAGACGCTTTCACTTTTCACTCCCATTTGGTTTCTTTACGCTCTCATGCTCATTCACTCTCTCTCTGTTCTGATTGGCTGTAACTCCTGCCAGTCACCCTATAACCAGACTTATTTCAAGTGGGGTGTGATGATGTTTGGTGTATCTGAATCTTAGTGAATTAGACGTACACATTTCCTGCCAATTCCCTGACCTTGCACCCCTGACACAGGATTGTCAGGGCAACTTGCAGCATTTTAGAAACACAGTATTCTTTCTTCCATGACTCAACAATATAGGTATATATTTTTTTCATTTTCAAAAAAAATCCTGTGCAATGGAGGTTTAATAAATACAGAAACTTTGGCCACTAATAAGCAGAGGTTACAGTGAGGTTACAGTCAGCCCAACATCTGATGGGGCCAGCTGGGCTCACAGACTCTGTGTAAGTGCATTCAGTATGTGTCCAGCCCCTAAAGGCTAGAACAAAACCTCTCCTTTAAAACGCCATTCACCCTGGCTACCCCTTCTGTTTGCCCCTCCATTCCCAACAACTCCTGCCCTTAAAGCTAAATTTAGCTTGAGAGAGAAGCGTTCAGGGGGAAGGAACAGGGGACAGAAGTTTAGGCGTCTCAGAAATGGAGGGAAAATGTAACAAGTAAGGATGACTTTTTCCAACGTTGAAGTCTGAGGCCATGGCCCTTATCTCTGGCTATTTGATCATTTTGTTTTGGTCTGTTTACATTTTGATAAGATGGATGAAGCCAGTAGCAAAATGTTTGTGTAAATTAAACAACACAGCTTTGGATAAATCCCAAGGATTTTTTTTTTTTTTTTTTTTTTTTTTAAATTAATGCCTGTTAGCCCACATTTCAGGATTTTCAGAATTACATTGCATTCTAGCCAATAGCTCTTTAAAGTAAACAATAGCAATACCTCAGTAATCTTGATTTTAATGCATTTGATCTGGACACTGAATCTGTATAGTTTTCCTTTTGACCAGTATTCTTTAATAGATACTCTTTCAGAAAATAACGGTTAAACTCTTAAGGATTTTTTTTTTTTGGCTCGTCCGTCTGGGGGAATGCATAAAGGCTCTGTGTAGAGCCCTACTGCAGAGTGTTTCTCTGTCAGAAATGGAAACAAACCATTTCAAATCAATTTTATTTGTTTAATTTACTAACATTAGACATTAGTCACAACTGTCACATTTTAGGAAACTAATAACCTTTAGCTAAGAATTTGTGAAGCATCCATTTTTCTAAGCTTGTGTGTCTGAAGTCTGTCATGTCTTGTACTGAATTCTACTTAACTGCTTTGTCAGTTTACTTGTTTTCCCCTCTCTTTCTTGTCCTAGATAATCCAATATCAGACGGTGCGATATGACACTTTACCCTTGTCACCGTTGTCTAGAACCAGACTCAGTGAGTATTTTTGTCCTTCTCTCTTCCCTGACAAAACTATGAAGGGTTCTAATGTGACCAGTAAACTAGGGACAATATTCTTTTCAGGACATTTTTATTTGTATAGCACTTTCAATGATAGACATTGTCACTAAGGAACTTTACAGAAATCCAGGTCTAACTCTAGATTCTGAATGGTGAAGGAGAAACTTTGAGAGGAACCCGACCCAAAAGGAATCCCAGCCCTACACAGACGGTACAGTATCCCTGTGGAACTGTGTGGCAGTCATGCTGAAGAATGCTGGGCATACAAGAGTAGACTTCATGTAGCTGTATTTATTATTTTTTTTTTTCCCTCATTACCATATCAGTTTTGGGGGAATAAAAAAGATGACATCACAGCAAATCTTGTAACAAATGTTTATCAGTTAAAAGAACAACACCACAATCAAACAAATCCTTAATAATTTCTAAATTATCATTAGTTTATTGGACACGTATTAGAAGATTCAGATAATCCAGATGTGAATGGTAATTTGGAGTTAATGCTGCTATATCCCATTACCTGGAAATGGAAAACCTGGAAATATTCCATTCCAACTTTCAACTAGCTATGTTATTATGTATCTCTGACTGGTGTCTTAAAAAAAGTTGAAAGTTTCTTTTAATCACAGAATGTTTTTGAGCATAATGTTTCCGACATGCACTATGAAGCAACAAGGTCGACAAATGCTTTGTCAGCAGCAGATGTACTCAGTCTCAAAGTAAATACGGCAGTCTATAGAGAACTGAATGGGCAGTTGTTGATTAACATGTGAAGCGAGGCTTTGTTTTGCTGTACTGTTTCCAACGGCCCTGAAGAGGACACATACAGTGATGGAAGATTTTTTTATGTACAGTCAGGTCTGGAAGTATTTGGACAATGACAGAATTTTTGTGATTTTGCCTTTATACACCACCACAATGGATTTGAAATAAAACAATCAAGATGTGATCGAAGTGTAGACTTTCAGCTTTATTTTAAGAGGTTCCACAAAAATATGGCATTTACCATTTAGGAATTACAGACATTTTAAGCAAAGTACCTCCATTTTCAGGGGCTCAAAGGTATTTGGACAGTTGACTGACAGGAAGTTAATTGACCAGATGTGGTCCATTACTTCAAGACAAATGAAGCAGATAAAAGGTCTGGAGTTGATATCAGGTATTGAGTTGGCAC
>CM040978.1:15750426-15787449 GCA_022985145.1 Pangasius djambal
TGTTCGACTGGAGCTACCAATATGAAGTCCAAGGAGATCTCAATGCAAGTGAAGGAGGCCATCATTAGGCTGAAAAAACAACATAAATCTATAAGAGAGATAGCAAAAACCTTAGGTGTGGCCAAATCAACAGTTGGGTACATTCTTAAAAAGAAAGAAAGCACTGGTGAGCTCAACAACATCGAAAGGCCTGGAAGACAACTAAAGTGGATGATTGCAGAATCCTTTCCTTGGTGAAGAAAAACCCCTTCACAACATCAACAGAAGTCAAGAATACTCTGGAGAAGGTAGGCGTATCATTGTCAAAATCTACAATCAAGAGACGCCTTCATGAATGTAAATACAGGGGGTTTACAACAAGGTGCAAACCACTGGTAACACTCAAGAACAGGAAAGCCAGATTAGACTTTGCCAGAAAACATCTAAAAAAGCCTCCCATGTTCTGGAATAAGATTCTTCGGACTGATGAAACCAAGATTAACTTGTACCAGAATGATGGGAAGGGAAAAATATGGTGTAAGAAAGGAACAGCTCATGATCCAAAATATACCACATCATGTGTCAAATGGTGGAGGCAGTGTTATGGCATGGGCATGTATGGCTGCCAATGGAACGGGCTCACTGGTGTTTATTGATGATGTGACTGCTGACAGAGGTAGCAAGATGAATTCTGAGGTGTATAGGGCTATACTCTCTGCTCACATTCAGCCAAATGCTACAAAACTGATACGACGCTGCTTCACAGTGCAGGTGGATAATGACCCTAAACATACTGCAAAAGCAACTCAAGACTTTTTGAAGGCAAAGAAATGGAATATTCTTCAATGGCCAAGTCAGTTGTCTGATCTCAAACCAGTAGAGCTGCTTTTCACTTACTGAAGACAAGACTGAAGGCAGAAAGACCCACAAACAAGCAGCAACTGAAGGTAAATATCTGGTTATATTTACAATTATGTCACTTTGTCCAAATACCTTTGAGCCCCTGAAAATGGAGGTACTTTGCTGAAAATGGCTGTAATTCCTAAATGGTAAATGCCATATTTTTGTGGAACCACTTAAAATAAAGCTGCAGGTCTACACTTCGATCACATCTTGACTGTTATTTCAAATCCATTGTGGTGGTGTATAAAGGCAAAATCACAAAAACTCTGTCATTGTCCAAATACTTCCGGACCTAACTGTATGCATCAGTTCCTGACCAAAGTGTGTGTGTTTGCATGTTTTGGCAGATTCAGTAAAGCGGAAGATTCTGGTTTTAGACCTCGATGAGACATTGATTCATTCACATCATGATGGCGTTCTGAGACCATCGGTACGGCCTGGCACTCCTCCGGACTTTATCCTTAAAGTATGAGATGCATTACATAATATTTACATACTGTTTAACTCGATGAGACGTTAAGAATAAGGACACGGCTGAGGCCATTGTTCAAAGAAGCAGTGATAAAATTCTGTGATAAATTTCAGTCAATCAAAAATGACAAGAAGAACAGATCTTTGTCTGGCTGTGTAAAATCATACCTGGGATAGGTCTACTATCCTGAATGTGCACTGTGATGATATAGATATTATTGCAATTACAGGTATATCACTGCATTATATTTAAATATATTGACAAAATGGCCTTACTGCATTACGCTATTCTAGTGCTTCCCAGCCTTAGTTTTACTTTTTCAATTATTTGAACATATTATCTGGCTGTACTGACTGGGCCTTAAGTGAAATCTAATTCACACGCTGAGATAATATGTCTATAATTACAAAGGTAAGTTCAAAGTTGAACTATATTATCACCTGATATTAACTTTCAGAACTTTAACTTTGAGAGACTGTGGCCTGTAGCCAGGGAAATAGATACCAAATTTCAAAAAGGATTTTGGTCATCCAGTATGGCTTCTGTTGTATTACTACAGCAAATTATATTTATTTTTATAGTTTACAGTAATTAAACCACATGAGATAGTTGAAATGATTTTAATGACGAACTGGATAAAAAAGGATTTTGGGTCACATAGACTTCCATTACTTGTTAGTTATGTTAGTCTCTTAGTGCCAGTGCAGAGCTATAGAAGCAAACCTTGGAGACCACATATGTATTTCCATATTAACTCCTTTTGTGGCAATTGTTTAAGTTTTTTTTTTTTTTTTTTACTAAAGAAGTCCTTTACGGCTGTTCCAACAAACGTCTGAAAGTCTGGAGAAATTAAGGTTTTTCAGAACAGTAGGATTTTATGGTGCTTTCCAAATGTTGAGATGATTTCTCATGAATGGCACACTCTTTGTGATATACACCTATCTGATAGTTGAAATTTTCTAACATATGTTGTAATGCAACACTGATGCTGGAATTGGGTTTGGGGTAAGTGTTGTATTTTTTTTTTAGTAACTTGTACCATGTACCATGTATTTTTGATACCCCTTTTTTGATACCAGTTTTTTCTAACTTGCTGTGTCATTCTTCCTTTGCTTATCTTTCCATAAAAGATGTCCTAGCTAGCTAAGCAGTTAGTATTAGTCACTAGGTAGCATATGCTAAGTGTTGATGTTTTCCAGGTGCTTAGCAACAGAGTTTTAACAGCAAATGTATTATGTCCTTGTCTTCCCCAGTCAAAAGCAATGTAAGTCAGTGAATACACTACTTGGCCAAGTTTGTGGACACCTGACCATCAATTCAATTTCAATTCAGTTTATTTCACACCCCATATGTGCTTGTTGAACATCCCATTTCAGATTTAGTTCCCCTATTCTCTTATAATAACCTCCACTCGTCTGGGAAAGATTTCCACTAGATTTCTGTGGGGATTTGTGCTCATTCAGCCACAAGAGAGTTGCAAAGATTGGGTAAGGAGGCTTGGGGTGCAGTCAGCGTTACAGTTCATCTCAGAGGTGTTCAGTGGGGTTGAGGTCAGGGTTCTGTGCTGGACACTTGAGTTCTTCCACTCCAACCTTGGCAAACCATGTCCTCATGGATCTTGCTTTTTGCACAGGGGTATGGTCATGCTGGAACAGGTTTGGGCCCCTTAGTGCCAGTGAAGAGAAATTGTAATGCTACAGCATACAAACACATCCTATACAGTTGCGTGCTTCCAACAACAGTTTGGGGAAGACCTACGTATGCGTGTGATTGTCAGGTGTCCAGATACTTTTGGCCATGTAGTGTACATACTTAAGCCCCCTTTTTTTTTTTTTTGTATTTCACCATGGAGCCAATCTCTTATACCTACTTTCACTCTCAAAGCAGCCTGATGTATCCAACACTAATAAAGCTTTCATACTGTCCCCCTCTACTCCTCTTGTTTTGTTTTTAGGTTGTAATAGACAAGCACCCAGTCAGGTTCTTTGTGCATAAAAGGCCCCATGTGGATTTCTTCTTGGAGGTGGTCAGTCAGTGGTACGAGCTGGTAGTGTTCACTGCTAGCATGGAAATCTATGGCTCTGCAGTAGCAGACAAGCTGGACAACAACAAAGGCATCCTGAGGCGCAGATACTACAGACAGGTGACTGTCTGAAATGGCTACGTCGCTCACACGCTCACTTTTCATTATAGACAAGTTCTATATAAAGGACTATAAGGCCACAGTGAGGCAGACACTGGGCCAAATTTAGACCACACTTACATAAGGGTGCGCACACATCTTTGTTTATATGATGAAAGAAGCTCTGAATGATGCAACATTTTTACTTTGATATATGTATATATATACACACATACTTTGATGTGTGTGTATATACATATATATATATATATATATATATATATATATATATATATATATATATATATATATATATATATATATATATATATATATATATACACACACACACATAGTGTGAAGTTGGGTTCTTCTGTATCCTTCCCGACAACTAAATTTCAAACTGAAAGAATTCACTAATTCTCTATGGATTTTGGTACAACTATGCATGGTGTACTACAGCACTACGAAATGGATGACACCCAAATAATGCATTTTGCAGGGAGTAGAGAATGAATTCAGACACAGCGTATCTCTCGTGCCATATTGCTCTCATCATTGTTTATTTTGCATCTATATAAATTCATGCCACTACAGATATCCATTTCCTTATTGTGTGTCTTTTTCAGCACTGCACGCTGGATCTCGGTAGTTACATAAAAGATCTGTCTATCATACATAGTGATCTTTCCAGTATAGCAATTCTTGACAACTCGCCTGCGGCGTATCGCAGTCATCCAGGTAAGCTATCAATCTATTATATACTGTCACTCATGACTGTCTGACTATCTTCATTACTTAGTTCCATTTGTTTTTGAAATGTAGGTGTGTGTGTGTGGGAGTGTCTGTGTGTGAGAGTGTGTACATAGTCGGTTCCGTCTGAGCAGTACAGCAACAACATGCTTTTCTCTTTTTTAACATCAGTCTGTCATGCACATGGATCTATGGTCAACATGTGATCTTGTTAATTCACACAGTACTTCACAAGCTTTTGAAAATATTAAATGATTGCATTGTGTTTACAGGACTGGAGTCTAGTGACAGCCTCAGTACATAATGGTGCTCTATCACATGCTCTGTATGAGACACTGATGGAACAAAAAAAGTGAAGAGAGAAATAATTTACGTCAAAGTTTTACCATAATAGAACATATAGATGGTTTTTATAATGATTTCCTGGATTTCAGCAAAACGAGTAGCTTTTTGTTGTGACCTCTCTTACAAGCTCACAAGCTCTATATTGCACCTCCTGCTGCCTTAAAATACTCCAAGCAGAAATGTCACTTATTCAGTGGCTGCAAAGTCACACAAGGACATGACCACAGAAAAATAAGGGCCTTCTTCCATTAGTGGTGAACATCTGAAGTCTGTTCAATCCTTTTTAAATATACTGGTTCAGGGTTTTTACAGTGATCCTATATAGAGGCTGATATTTAAAAGGGTATGATAGGAACCAAACAGCAAACTAAATCAAACTCTCACCCTTCATCACACTACAGGTTCTTCAGTCTACTGTTTATATTCAGCTTAACTTAACTAGAATTAACACTGGATAGAGTCACTATTTGCTCCAGCTTTAGTATCAGTGCTATCTTAGTAGCACAGACCGTTTTTATAACGCAGTTTTGCACCATAAATGATGTATTTTTTGTTCTCACAGATAATGCAATACCTATAAAATCATGGTTCAGTGATCCCAGTGACACAGCACTTCTTAACCTTCTGCCAATGCTGGATGCACTAAGGTGAGGATTTACACAGAAATAGCAAAATATCATTCTTTTTTCTGACCAAACGTCATTCTTTTGTTTAAAATGTCTTCTTTCTACAGATTCACAGCCGATGTTCGGTCCGTCCTTAGCCGAAACCTGCACCAGCATCAACTTTGGTGATCGTCCCACTGAGAGACGTTGCGTTTTTAACTTCTTTCCATCCAGACTCTGTCCCTCTTTCGTCCAACACCAAGTGTGATCAGGTGAAGGTCCAAACTGAACTTGCTTGAAGGAAGTAAAAAACATTGGGAACATGTTGACCCTTGGTGTCTTTTCCATCTTCAGACTGGAGTCTTGAATTTCTTCTGCAATACTGTGGGAGGACTGCACACAAACCCAGGAGCACAGGGTCAGGGCCCTGAAGGGACAGTTTTATTTGCACAGTGCCATGGTTTTAATACGACAGACATTAGATTAATATGACAGACATTAGTCTGCATTTCTCAGGTTATCGGCAATGGACAGTGTTCTTCCGTGTTCCTCCATCGACGTGAGTATGTGGGTGAGGAAAAAACAAAGAGCAGTAATTTGGAGTCCTCGTTTCTACTCACCTTTCTTTCTCTTGAGTGAAGTCTTTGTAGCCACCAGCTTGGGAAAGTGAATGTCAAAGGGTTGTGTTTTTTTTTAAGGGCAGCAAGAATCCGTTTTTTAAAACTCTTGATGATGCTTAATGGATGAGCATTGAGACAAAAATTATTTTAAACAAAATGTCTAATTTGAAATACGTGGCCCATCTAGGTGTCCTATAAACAAGTTTCTTGGTCCTTGTAACAACACTTTATATTTTGTGATGTTTAATGTAAGGATTATTTTTTGACACAGACCCCAGGAGTCCATCTAAATTAGGGGGAAATTGAAAGTTATTAGGCTGTTGTTAAGGTGCCATCTTTAAAGACAGGAGTTTTATGCTTAATGGTTTATGTATTAACAGATTTTAAGTTGGCAGTTTTATATGACAGATATGTAGAATGTTTTCCCCAGCCTATTCTTTAGCAAATCTCTAAATATTTCATGACTCATCATTTTTATTCTTCTGAACTGCATAGATTAGTGGGAAGCGTTCAGAGAGCTAAGTGTCTGGTACAGACTTCAGAAGCAAATTATTTGCCATTTTCTTCACACGCATTTATAAAGACATGCAAGGAATGAATGTTGCGTTGTAAGTCTGTGTAAGTGTATTGAACAGTTGGCTAAGCAGCTGCCAGTATTTTTGATTTTGTTTTTATGTTTACCCGTTCCATAGTAAATTATATTCTGCTCAAGTCTCAGGGCAGCTCCCTTGGACTCCAGTCCTGAGATGAATAAAACACATGACCGTGTGAAGTTTGGCTGTTTTTAAAAAAAAAAATTTTATTGGCTGCAAGTTAACCATTATTTGAGCTGGGTTTTGTTGAAATACAGTATACACCTTACATCAGTGTAGCGCAGTTTAACTGACCTGACTGAAAATAGCTAGCTCCAAATGGAAAGATTTTTAACCCATTCTAGTTACCTAATGCCATATGCTAAACCATGCAGTGGCAACACAGTAGAAAATGCTGAGTAAATGTTTGTAGAACAGAGATGGGATCCCAGATAGCATGTACAGTACTGTGCAAAAGTCACCTTAAAATTTATATTTTAAAAAAATTGTCTTTTGATAATGATTTTATGACTTATGCATTATTAGGTCAGCAAAAAAAAAAAAAAGATTTCCAAACATTGTTTCCAAAGAAAGTAAAGAAAGTAACATATTATGTAATACACCACTTTTTAGTCAAAGAACTGTGGCAGATTCTCCAAACTTACCAGATAATTTCCTTATATAATTACACAAAGTCTAAGAGACTACTGACACCAGATACTGACTTTGTTCAGTTTAGTGCTGTTAACTGATCTTTATAGTAGATGTTTTCAATGTAGGAAGTGTTTCATTTCATTATTTCTGAAGGCATCTGCTTGACTGCATTTTTTTAAACATGTGCCTAAGACTTTCATACAGTTCTGTACATTTGGGCCACATGTGGCTGTTATTTGTACATTTAAACATATTCAGATTTGACCCATATATGGCATGGCTGAATGAACCTGGGCCAAATCTGAATCTGTTTAAAATGAGTGAGAATTTCTCATTTTGATCATCGCTGGTATTGAAGAATATGGCCATGATAAGAACACGCAGGTGTGGAGCCACCTGAGTTATGCATATGGCACACCACAGAAAGTGTGTGTAGCACATACAGACAGCAGCTGATTGTGGGAATCCTATGGCAGTCCATACCTCACCTTAGCCCACACTAATTTAGGGGGAAAATATTTATGAGTAATATTTCTTACCAGTGATTACATTTCTGAAAACTGTATGTGATTAAATGGGGTTGTGGTGGGAATTTTTTTTTACTTACTTTGAAAAAAACTTGCCTCACTGAACTGAGATGAGACAGACAAATACGGATTCATTTTTCACCAGAGACGAAACTGAGATGCGAATGATGTTATACTGGTTTTTACTACCCTTTAACTATATTCTATATTTTCACTTAGAAAATACACATTTTCTAGAAATGCTGTATTTGTATTCTTAGTAACAGTCTAGCGTTAGCTACCACTGCAGTGACTGTAGTTTGCTCAAGTAATACAGAGTCATTGCTGTCCAAATTGTCTGTTACAATTAATTTACAAACCATTTACTTTCACTGTAATATTTGTCATGTATATTTATTGCTGTAAGTTGGTGCTACTTAAAAAATGTTTGTTGTATTTCTCACACAAAGTATTTCTATCAGATTGGCATCATACACTTGATGGATGACTCTCTTAGTAAGTTTTTGCCTCTCGACATAAGTGAAGACCCATGCCTTTTACAACTTTTATGATAGTATCTCTTTGATTGTGTACAATCCAACAATAATCAGATTGTTTTCAGTGTAATGATGCAAAGTGGAGTGATGCAACAATTACCTGATCAAATGCAATTTCTAAAAGAATGTCATTATTTTTGTACTGCTATTATTAATGGTATGAGACTGTGAATTGGAGAAAACAGATGACTGCTGATGAATCCAAAACCATCACAAAGCACAACAACAAAAACCATGGACATGGGGGGAAAAAAGTCACCGGAGATGGCCAGCTGATGGGTAGGTAAACGTGCTGCAAGTAGACTGTGTGTGACCAGTTTTAATTTTATTTTAAGAAATGTTCACATTGTACCAAGTAAATTTTTTTTGCACATCACTGAGTCTTTTCCTTATTATCCTGAAATAAACACAGAAGCACTTCTCTTTTTACCAGAGGCAGAGAAAAGGAATTTCTGTCTGTTTCAGTGATGCCCGTGTTCAGCGTTGGATTTATTTGTGATGTCACACACCACAGTTGTAGTTAATGGCTCATATGAAAGTAGACACTCAGGGTTTTAAGAATCTGCAGTTTTTCACAGTTTTTTAAATAAAACTCCTCCTACTAGGTTTAAATGTTACAATTTTATTGTGGCAGCTGTGTATGGTGTTTTACTATCAAAAAAGCTTCAGTTGTGCTGTCTGTTTTATCCCTGTACCAATGTTATTGTGGAGAGGTGTGAATTGTTTGCCCAGCAGGGGGTATAAACACCCCTCTGTTTTCCATCACCCTGCTCACCAACAGCTAAACACAGAGTCCCGCTACTCTACACACAGAAACCCAACAGTGTCCTGACTACTCTAATAACAGATGTGCGGCGATAAAACAATTCATTTGTTCATACTGATTGAAAATGTCCGAGAAGTCGATTTCCATTCTGCCGGCGATACTGCGAGAGCGGGTTAAACCAGATTTATGGTTTTTGAATGTATGTATTTACTTTCAAATTTATGAATCACTGAATAGATCATTTGTGAAGTAAACGTGTGTGCATGTAATTGAGTCTTACATTATTTAAATGTTAGGGAGTGTCTAGAGACCTATATGTTTATAAATCTTATACATGACCTGTATTTTATCCATATTATTTTTTAAATATCATTGTATTCATTATTGACTTGGATAATTCTTGTCAAATATTAAATAAAAATACACAACTGTTTTTTTTTTATATATATCTGTGTGTTTGTGTACAGAGCGCAACTGTCTTAGGTACTTAAATTTTCCATTCCCTGCCAGAAATATGCTCCACACATCTTATAAGCTCAGTAACCATATAATTAATGCTGGAAGGGTTTACTTATCAACACTTATTAATGCCTGGTAACACTGGGCGCAAGGGTGAAAGGAAAGCAGAGAACCCAGATGAAACCCGCATTAACATGGGGAGAACATGAAAAATTCCACACAGACAGTACACTGAGCTCAGGATCAAGCCCTGGAGCTGTGAGGCAGCAACACTAACCACTATGCCAGGCAACAATTTACTTGATTATATCAACACTGTACAAGTAGCCCTTTTAAAAAGGCATAAAACCTTAAAATTAAAAACCTCACAAAAATAATAATAATACATTTTTTTTTAAATGTATCACACATTGTAACTTGCATTTATATGACATTTTGATTCTGTTGTTTTATTCTTATTGTGGTTAGGGGCTCATTAAATTATAGAATAGAAAACATTTGTAATTTCACTGGCTTTTGGTATGCCAGCCATTGGTGGCCACATACGTCCAGATCTCAGCTGTATAGACATTCTACATAAGGCTCAGGTATCAGCCTGTTTAACCTTTTTAACATGGCTCACTTCTGGTAATGATATGGTGGCTGTGTTGTGGCATCGCTCTGGCTGTGCAGATATGAACCATAAACAATGTTCTGATTTGGCTGACTCCTGGTAGAGCTGTGTTACAGCATTGCTTTGGCTGGTCAGATGTGGGTCTGATTTGGCCTGTCATTCACTCCCATAGGTGTACCGAGGACAGCTGATTATGTGGACCACATGTAGGGCAAAGCAAATTTGTTGATTGGATTGATACTTGCTTTCATGTTTTGTTTTCCACCTCTGACCATGGACACAAAGTTGCCAGGTATGCATGACAAAAATCAGAAGCATCCCAATACCAAAACACAGAATTTGTCAATTCCAAACTTTTAAAGTCTGTCATGACAACTTTTTCTTAAGGTATATTAAAATTTCAAAATACTGTAATACATTTTAAAAGTATTACAGAAGCAGTATTACACAGTTACCAATCTACTAAAATGACCTATATTGCCATGGTGGCATTATGGTGCTACCTCACAGCTCCAGGGTCGATTCTGAGATCCCAGTCCTGAGCTTAGGTTACTGACGCTGCATGTTTGTGTGGCTCTCCTCTGGGTTCTCCAGTTTCCTTTCCTCCTTCCAAAACCATGCCATGGTCAAGGCTAGTCCAACCGCGTGAAACAGGCGGAACTGGCAACCCGGCGTTGCCCTCCCCACCCACTAATCATGAGGACAGCATAAACACCGACCTAATAACTGCTCTGTAGCTCTCCGCGCTCCAGGGTTGGACAATGTGGGCCATTATAAAGTAGTCCCTACACCACTAACGTAATGTAAAACATAAATATCAATGTTTTAAATTCGTTGTGTTCAATTGTATTTTTCAAAAGTGTAGATGTGAAAACAAAAACGAAAAGTCACAGCAAGCCTCGCTGAAATCGAAGGAAAAGAAAACATTGTTTGACGCATGCGTTGTTATTGTATTCATCCGCGGCAATCTACTGTCACAAAAACAGCGCTGCTAGTTGAACTGTCCAGCTTTGGCTTTAAAGATCACCGTTTATAAGCGACATTTAATCACATTGCAGCCTCTGACACTGAGCTGCGATGAAGTTCCAGTATAAAGAAGAGCATCCGTTTGAGAAGAGGCGGTCAGAGGGAGAGAAAATCAGGAAGAAATATCCGGACAGGGTTCCTGTAAGTAGCTCTAACAGCCGAGCTTGTTAACAGCTGGTTTGTTCTGGCCGACGGAACTAGAGCGTTTCATCTTCGGATTAAAAACACATCCAGCGCTTTCTGTTTTAGTTGCTTAAGGATAAGTAGATAAGTGTGAAATGTGTTGATCAAACACAGGATTGCGTCAGTCACCGCTGAACAGCGAGCTAAGGACACGACGAGTTAGCATCCAGTTAGCACCTTAATGTTCTGCGACATCAAACAGGACTTGTATCAGTCAGTATTAAGATGACCTGGTAGCAGTTTTTTCAGTTTGCTAATGAGCTAAATAAATTAAATGATAAAAAGACTATTCGTCCAGGTGGGACATTTGTGGGGGGAAATATAAAAGGTTGATGTGTGCTACATGAAGCTTTGTGTTTTGTAAGGTTCTTCTGTGTAACCTATAGGCACAATAGCTAGCTAAGCTAAGTGACGTGCTAATGCTTTTGTCTTTCTAATCGATATACACAAAGCTACGCTAGTAACAGTGATGTATTTTTAAGCTTTACAGGTTGTTTACATAAGTTAACTGCTACATATAGTATAGTAAATTGTGTATATATATAAGGATAAGCTATAGGTTTATATATGTTAAGCTAATCTCTCCCAGCAGAGTGAGAGTATAGGTTCTGTTTCTAGTTCCCTCACAGCAGAGGAAAGCTTTACATGTCAAGTTTATTCACATATACAAAGATGTTTGTTAAAGAACATGTGAGTTTCAGTCTCTGTTCTTTATTACTGACAAGGGATAGGGATATAAACACTTTACTAAGAGAAGTATCCAGAATGACAAGAGGTTCCAGTAAATAAAAGAGGAAGCAGTCAGGTGAATATGAAAAAATAAAGGAGGACACCTTCTTTGTGTATATGTTGAAATGGCTGGGATCAGTGCACGTAAAGCCAGGAATGAATAAGACACCCAAAACCTTGTGCAAGTCTAGAACTGGACACTAGGAGTGTAACGGTTTGAAATTTTCAGGCTATATGATAAGCTAGTCCAAAAATATCATGGTGTTTATGGACCATTTAAAAACACACAAGCCCTGGGGAAAATTAGGTGGAAAAAAAAAAATCCTGAAATCTTTGTATAAACTTCTCTTTATTCATCCTTGGGTATATAACAATAAACTAAAAGATCAAATCCCTGAATTGTTCTTCTTTCTCAAAGACATTTTTGATAATGACTTTTACATAAAATCTCTTACATGTCAGCATTTTTATCATGTCATCATTATAAGCTGAAAGAATGAGAGGCTGTGAGCACGCTGAGCCAAAAGAAGAAGAAGAAGAAGAAACCCCTAACTACCATGAACACTGCAAGAAATAAAGAGTTGTTTTGTTTAATTATGGTCAGCAATGTTGTTCTTCTCAGTGTTTGATTAGACATCATGTATGATAAAGTTATGAACATGCTAGGAGCGGCAGTATAACTGAAAGATGTTTACAACAGCCAAAGGGTTTTCAGTGCCGTCCGCATCCCCTGCATGGAGAAATAGAGGTTGCTGTAGTATAATAGAGGGGCATGAGAACAACTGGAGTAAGGAACTTGACTGGGTAACAGTATGAAGGGGTAGATGGTAATAAATGAATAGATTGAAAAGTCAACAATGAAGTAACCGTCTGATCATGTCACGTCACTTCACGTCACGTCATCATGCACCACTACTAACTGTGAAACTGTGGCACTGTAACAACCCTAGACGAGATGCATGTTAACGTTATCTTTTAACGTAGACTTTTGTTGCGCCTTTCTTCATCTTTCTGTTACAGAATAGGAAAGCCTATAATGTTAAATTATTTCATTAATAAACAGTGGTTTATTCACATAAAACACTGTTTATTAATGAAAATGTGAGATTGTACTTTTCTGACAAGAGTTAGGGCTACAATGTGCTAAGGAATGTACATTCACTTCAGTTTCAAAAATCAAGGGGAAAAGTCATGTGATGATGATGTGTCCTCTGTTTTTCTGTATTTTTGACATGCCTGGGATTGCTACACATAAACCCAGGAATGTATAAGACCCTGAAAACTTTGTGCAAGGGTGTAGACTGGACCCAGTCACACAGAAATATATATTTGTACTACAATATGAAGGACCATCAGTTACTTCAAACCGTAACGAAAGTACTTGTACTGAGTGAGGAAATGACCTTGTATTCTTTCGCCAAGGCTGCCCAACACCCCGCTGAACTTCAGTGACTGTTTCAGTGCTGGATCAATATATCACATGTAAAGGTTTCTGCTTTTTGTTTTTGCACTAGGTAATTGTTGAAAAAGCTCCCAAAGCCAGAATAGGAGACCTGGATAAGAAGAAATATCTGGTCCCCTCGGATCTGACAGGTGAGCAATGCAGTGCAGCAACACAGCCAAAAAGAAAAATGTAAATCTCAAAGATAATCTATAACTTATTGCCTGTTAAGTAGTTAATGAATGCCTGTTAGTAGAGGTTTTTCCTCTTTAACGTTGGTGTATGAGTTAGACCGAGAGAATCCTTACACTGTTGGCAAATGGAAATCTGAGAGCTGCTTGGCTGTAATTCATGCAGAGTCATATAATTAGCGAAGGCATTATTCAGCTCCTGACACTGCTGCAAAATAATGAGTCCCTCGTTAGCCAGACCGAATCGATTCTCCAAGCAGGCGCTGTAGTGAAACGAGTGAATATTATCGGTATTCTGTTCACATCCTTTGTGTTAGTCTGGGTAGAGTCACTATCTGACATTATCTGTCATTTCTGTGTTTCGCTGCAGTTGGCCAGTTCTATTTTCTCATCCGAAAACGAATCCACCTAAGGGCTGAAGATGCTCTATTCTTCTTCGTAAACAATGTCATTCCTCCTACCTCCGCAACTATGGGCCTGTTATACCAGGTACATCATATCTGAAATGTTGCTTTTCATTCTTTCGTGTTCTACATTGCTATATGCGGTTTCTCATTCTCTCCTTCACCCTCTAGTCTCTTCATATATTGATTTTCTTTACTTGAATAATAATATCTTTTTCTTTTTTTTATTTTTTTTCCAGGAGCATCATGAAGAGGATTTTTTTCTCTACATTGCCTACAGTGATGAAAGTGTGTATGGAGAATAGAACCAAAGGGAAAAAATAACTTCCCACCTCCTTTTCCTTCCTTTTACAAGAGTATATAAACCCATATCGGCAGCCTAGAGTTCAGAGCTTCTGACATCAAATGCACTTTTACTTTTTTTCTTTATTTCCATTAATGTTTTTCCATCATTCTGGAGTTTGCTGGAGTTTTGGTATTTGGTAGATGAAGGTCATTTTTCATTATACATTCATTTTTTTTCAACATTTGTTTTAGAACTGGCCCCAAGCTGATGCTGATTTTTTTTTTCACCACTTGGCAGCAGTAGACTATCGGATGGAGCTTAAATGATAAAATCAGTTTGACTAGATTTTGAAATTGACCTTTGTTTAACTAAAACTAGTGAATTGTTCTCCCAGAGCTTAGACTACATATTTTGGGGCATTGCACATTTGAGTGCTGCTGATGGGCCATTTGTAAAAACCACACTAAAAGCGAACTGTCTCTTTCTCCAGTCATGTTTCAAAATATTCTTTCAATCTGAATATTTAATGAGAGTTCTTGTACCTGGATATTTCTAGGTAATTTGATTTGAGATTGTATATCTTAGCTGATTTATTTAGCAGTTTTATTCTTTTTTTTTTTTTTTTTTTTTGTTGAACTCGGTATTCAGCTGCATTTCTGATACCCTTAACTTGAGGTGACAATATAAACTAAACCTAGATGAACTATCACTGTCTGTCTGTCCTGTTTGTTATGGTAGACTTGGGTTATTTGATTCCCAGTCAATAATAATTAAAGTAGGGGAACAACTTCACATTAGTTGCACTTTTAAATACGTCCAGAAATTGGAGCATTGTCTAATGTATATTTATTTGTTCATATTCATATTAACTTGCTCAGAGATGTGGTGGGTCCTGAGCATATCCCGAGAACGTGGGAGGCAAGAATACCTGCCATTTCATCACTGGATACCATGAACACGAATTTACGCACTCATTCACACTTGGGGATAAAAACAGGTGGATGTGTTTGGGAGGTAGGAGGAAACTCACATGGACAAGCTGAGAATATGTGAAACCTCACACAGACAGGATTGAACCGGGGAGCTGTGAGATGGCAACGCTACCCGTTACACCACCATGTCAGTCTATATAGTATACTGAATGATAGAGTAGTGGCTCAGTGGTTAAGGTTCTATAAAATAGCGATCGGAAGACTGAATTCCTAGGACTCAGGAGCCACTGTTAGGCTTTTGAACAAGGTTATTGACCCTCAACTACACAGTTGTATGAATAATGCTTTGGATGAATCTATCTGCAAATGAACTGGATGGATGGTATGAGGCAAAATTGAAGCTAGCACATTTTTAACAGCACTATGCTACGTCAGTTCCAGTTATAACACTCACTTCCAGTGGAGATGTAGCACTACACAGTCTGGCAAGAACCACAGTACAGATTGCGTATTAAATTGGGACACCGCAGTTGCTTTTGATTGTGTCACTGCGCATTTATGGCAGCTCTCTTCTGCTGTTTGAAAGGTTTTTCCCACAGCACTTTCCTAAACGGAAATCAGAATAAAGGAGTGTAGGCTTAGTGTGCATCAGAAAGTCTCTGATTCTCAAATAGTAGATAAAAAGGATTCTGAAACTGATTCTGAAAATGATCTTTTAGAAGACAGGATGGGTAATTTTATATCATTCTGGTCCTGCACTTCAAATAGTTTTTGACTTAAAGGGGTTCATTTGACTGTAGTTTCAACTGAAATTAACTCTACAGTCTTAAGACATTGAGCTTTGGGCCACTGAATAATTATTTTAGCTAGCAGTTGATTCTCTTTATGAATAAGTTTAAATATTCAAACACTTTGCTTGTATGTATGTTCAAATAGGTTGATTAATACACTGCTGAATTTAAATACACATTGATGCTGAGAACTGGTACACTATATACTACATCACCTTTGGGATGAACTGGAATGCTGACTGCACCCCAGGCCTTCTCACACAACATCAGTACCTGACCTCACTAATGCTCTTGAGGCTGAATGAACAAATCCCCACAGCCATGCTCCAAAATGTAGTGGAAAGCCTTCGCAGAAGAGTGGAGGTTATTATAACAGCAAAGAGGAGACCAAATATGAGATGGCAAAAAGCACATATAGGTGTGATGGTTAGATGTCCGCAACCTTTTGGCCACGTAGTGTATAATCCTGTGCTAGACAAAGACGTATTAAAATGGCATATTGTGTAGTATGAACATGTACTCACTTTTCTACCTGGCTTATAAATTAGACATGACTTTAAATAATAAATAAATTTGACATGACTTTTCCCTGTACTAACTTACACCACTGTCACTGAACATCTGCATTAATATTCCAAGTATGTGGTAACTTTGTACTGTTTTCGTTTAGCCCGCCATCATAAAAATACAACACACAATAAAGACTACAAATCCCAACAACCCCATTCCAATTTCCGCTGTGTAGTTCCTAGTAAAGGGAAAAATAAAAGTCTCTAATGTAAATACTATGAAATACCATGGAAACGCGATGCTATCTTGAATATCCGTCGCGCTGTAATTAGCTGGCATAACGTTCAGAAAGTCAGAGTTTTAGTTTCTTAAAGTAAACCCGAACTTCAGAATTACTGGACATATTTGAGCAATGCCTCAGAAAGCAGTCAAAGTGGTGGCTGAACTTTACGTTAAAGCGGTAAGCGGCATTTAGCCTTATTCTCTGCTCTCTAACTAAACACAGCTGAAGACTTATACAGTTAGTTTTTTGTTTTGTATCGCTATTTCATCGTTATGGTGCATGGTGCATATCTGAAAAGGTTCACGTGTAACGTTTCTTAAAGAAAAAAAAATACTAACAAACAATAAATAGACTTTTTAATAGAAATTAAAATACTGTAAGTAGGGCTGTGATAATGGCTCAATCCCATATGGCTTGGTACCCCCTATGTAAGTGTACTAGCCTACATAAGGCATGAAACCCTGAAATACACACTAGTGTGCTACATTTCTGCTGTAGAGCCATTTGGCTTGCAGCCTATAGTCAGTGTTTTTTTAGGCCACGGGTTCCCAGCCCTGGTCCTGGAGTACCCCCTGTTGTACACGATAGTGATTTCTCTGCACTGACAGGTGTGTTTTAGTGATTTCCCTGCTCTAACAGGTGTGTTTTAGTGATATACCTGCAATAATAGGTGCGTTTTAGTGGTATCCCTGCAATAATAGGTGTGTTTTAGTGATTTTCCCTGCTCTAACAGGTGTGTTTTAGTAGTGTGAGATCAGGGAAATCATTAAAATGCATGGGGTGGGGTTACTCCAGGACTGGGGTTGGGAACCTGTGTTTTAGATGTCTACGTATGCTTGTGTTTGTAGGTGACTTGTCCTGGAGTGCACCTACCAGCGAAGGATGACATTTACCTCAGTGTGTGCCTGATGAACCAGTACAGAATGTCACAATGCCTACCAGCTGCATTCCCATTACGGTTTAAGAGGAAAATGACGTTTGACAAGGTTTTATAGTTAAAGTGGACATTTGCACTATTATTAAGGCATTAGGCTTGTTTTTAAAGCTGCCTATACCACCTTTGATCTGCTTCACTTTCTTTGCAGATATTCAAGTATGCCAGTGATCCTGCAGATGTTGCTGAGATGTTGCAATGTACACAACAAGCGTATTCATTTTCCGTATTTTCTATTTCAGTAGATTCGCAAAATGAGCTATTTTTTAAACCTATTATTAATATCCATTGCAAAAACAGCAGCAATGCTTATGTAAGAATATGTATGTGTACTCCTAATGCAGTAGGTGCTGTTTTCTCTACTGCAGGTGAAACTGTTAAAGTTGAGCTTATACAACTGATTCCCCCAGGTAAACTCTGACGCTTTATGCCACTTGATACATAATGTTACTTTCAGGAACAAAAAAACAATGGTAATTGAGAGCACTGAAAGTATAGCCAGTAATAGTGTGGATCATTTCTTCTTGCTTGCAGTTGGGGAAGTGTTGGCCGTATATGAGAACGATGCTAGAAGTTTTCTTTTCCCAGAGCCTAAGCTGGTGCCTTCTTTTTCTGGGGGAGACCATGAAGTGCTAATGACAAGAGACCCCACTTTCCCTGTAAGCCACATACTAACTGGAATTGCACTCCCATAATTTAGATACAGCAACATAAACATGAAGTTGCAGGGGAAATTTAGTTGGTTTTCTGCATTAGGTGCTCTGATATTCACCCAAGTCAAACACAATCCCACACACACATTTGTCTTACTATGCTTGTGAGGACCTACCATTGACTGTTAACAATTAATGCAGCAAATTAATGCCATATGTCATCTTCACTAACCACTTTATCATGGTCCGGGTCACAGGGTCCAGAGCCTATCCCAGGCAGTGAATTATTACTGCGTAATCATAAAGTACAATTATTTGTGTGTTATTAGTTTAGAAAGAATACATTTGATATTATAACTTGGATGAAAATTAACTCGCTGTATGTGTAATAAGGGCTTTCCTGGCTCTTCCCTCATAGGGTATTTCTCCAAGGCTAGAGTTCTCCACCAGGACGAAAATCAGCGAGTGCTCTGAGAGGGATCTTTTCCAGAGTGTCCCTGTGGTATAGTTATGCCCTTGTGCAATATGCATGATCTCTAATAGCATCAACTACAGGTATGTTAATGTGAAACAGCACATATTACATAAATAATTTCTACTGCCACTGTCTCCTCATTAATTACCAGAAAGTAATAACAAGGAAAAGAACAAAGTCGTGCCGACATCACGGCTGCTTCTCTGCACCAAGAGGCCTCAGGAACGCAGAGATGCTGAGGTCCCGTTCCCTCTCCCCGTTCAGGAGCTCCGGTTCAAGCCGGAACCACTCTGAACCTGTAAATAGACATGTAAGTCTTGCATGCTCGTATTACACAAACAGTTTCTTCTTAATTCCAGGTAAATTAACTATTAAAATAATGTAATTTTACTGTTATGCACTTGTATATTTTTGCACTTGTATGTTGTAAAGAGTAGTGTCCAGCAGGGGGCACAAAGTTCATTACAGCTGATAGATTAGGGAACTAGTGCACATATCCAGAATAAACAACAACTTAGGTACTAGTAAGTGAGCAATTTATATGCTGATATTCTGTTGTTGTTTTTTTTCTATCCCTGAGCTCATGGTCAGGGCATTCATCCCATTTTTTTTTATCTGACTCTAACAGAAACAGAAGACTAAAAAGCCTAATTACCTTGTCTCTCAAAATCTCCAGAGGAATCAGGTATAAAAAAAAAGATTAATTTCAGGTTCATTAATTAAGGTTGTAACTCATGTAACCTGGTCACATTACAGCAAACATATCAAAGGTAAATAAATAAGCCATTTTGTATATTTTTGCACAGAAAAGGTCAGATGAAACTGAAAAAAAGCTGGGTTTTTTTTTAGTCACTTGGTAGGTGGTGATTTTTATATTTTAATTGCTTTATTGTCAAATATACAGTGGAACAACATAACACTGGCCTTGGCGCAATGTTATAGAAAGGTGACAGTGCGATGCAAGATAATCACTGAACAACATGTAGTACAAATAAGGAAAAGTTACAGTACAAATGGACAACAAGATACAAGACAAGAAATACATGACGTACAAATGAACCCAGTACAATAAGTACAAAACAGTAACATAGCATAAATAACGACTACAGGCAGGACAGTGTGGAACACACAGTACATCCGGTAAAAGAGCAACGCAGTGACTGGAATGGTGTGTGATGAGTAAAGTCTTACCACCACAACTAGTAGCATGACATAACTGTCCAAATTTAACATTCCCTGAGTGTTAGGAGTAAAGTGTGTCTTGTGCTGCCCTAACCACAAATGTACTCAGCCAGCAAAGACATGTTTGGTGTCCAAAGTTAGAGCTATGTGGCTAACTTTAGCACCGTACAAACTGCATGTATGAATCATCACATTGCCTCAGCAACATGCTTTGTGTCTGAATAGCAGAAAGAGTGCTGGGTGGGATAAATAGGCTAGGAGTGCTGTGCCCTTCCTCTCTTTCAAGGTAAAAATACACAAAAAAAAATAAGGGTCAGTTTCTGTCAGTCATAACCAAGAACAATAGCACCACCAGGGGTTGGGATAGGGCTGATTTCTTTCCAGTCCGACTGTAGATTCACACAACCCAGTGGCAGTTGTGTCAAGTGATTACATTTGGTGAAACATGGCCTAGATTTTAAGACTGCATCACTGGCAGATCCATAATATGCCATCAGCATTGATACAGTAGCAGGTGTAGTAAACATTGATCACTGCTTTGTCATAATGCCTTGGAGAAAGTAAGTAGACTAAGCAAACATAGTACTATCAAAGTACAAATTGCACGAAAGGATCAATGACAGAACCGTTTGTTTTGTGTGGTCTAAATGAAACAGCTAAGTAATGGCAAGCACAGCTTTTCTGTTGACCATACTTGACTTAAAAAATAACTGTCAGCAATGGTGCTGCCTATGTGTCATTCAGTGATGTGTTCAGGGTATGTGTAATAGTTTTATGCCTATGATGAGACCCTGTGCTGTAAGGCTCAACCTTAATGGTTTCATAATAGTAACGCTGAGGTACTTACAGGTAGTTGATAGGTAGTGATCTGCAATTTTTTTTTTCAATCTATCTGATGTACTTTTGTTCATTTTCATAGATAACACTGTCAGAAACCACATTTGAGATTACTTAACAACTCAACAGTGTTTTTGAGGTGATTTAGACATGCTGTTTGTACAATGATAACCAGCAGCTATACAGATTTGCTTACTACATTAGCCTCATGGCTCCAAATTGTGGACATCAGACTTGTCTTCTTGACAGGTTTACATTTAACTTTAATACACTGGGCAACATTTGCCATCTCTAGTTACCTGGTGGAATCCCTTGTAGGCAA
Organism: Pangasius djambal; assembly: GCA_022985145.1. Taxonomy (NCBI): domain Eukaryota; kingdom Metazoa; phylum Chordata; class Actinopteri; order Siluriformes; family Pangasiidae; genus Pangasius; species Pangasius djambal. The sequence continues at coordinate 15,771,532 of CM040978.1, forward strand.
GTCCCGACATGTTAATGAACCTTCTGTCTGTTTATTATTTCAGCTCCCTGATGGTAACTCCTCAGACACAGATGATCTCCTTGACAACACAGAGGAACCATCCCAGTGTAATCCTCTTTCGGGACATGAGGGATCTCCCAGCTCAGTTGCACTGAGTCGCTCCAAAATGGCGTGCCCGAAGCTGAACAGGTTTGAGTAAATGTGTGTGTTTTTATGTGCTTGCATGTCATTGTCTCTTCCTTTTCATTTATGGCCACTTTTCCTCTAGCTATATATTACATGACATCAGGTTGCACTCCTGTCACTCCGGTCAAGAACAGGAATCTGAGGCTACAGTGGGCACAGGCTCACCAAAACTGAAAAGTTGAAGGTTGGAAAAACATCGCCTGGTCTTTCTTCAGTATTCAGTTTCAGTGAACCTGGTCCCACTGTAGCCTCTGTTCCATTCCTGGAGTGGAACATTTGAGTTTGGATTCAAAAGATGAATATGAGATGATAGATCAGAATTTCAGCTTTCAAAACATATGAGTGCATCGGCCAAACACGGTGGAGGTAGTATCATGACTTGGGTGTGTGAATGGCTGCTTCTGAAATGGACTCACTAATCTTTACTGATGATGTAACTCATGATGGTAGCAGCAGAATAAATACGGAAGTCTACAGAAACATTCTGTCTGCCAATTTACAGAGAAATGCATCCAATCTAATTAGGATGAACTCCATCATGCAGCAAGACAATGACATAAAACACACTGCCAACACAACATAGGACTTCATCAGGGGAAAAAAAGTGGAAGGACCAAGACCTTAACCCAACTGAGCATGCATTTCACCTCCTGAAGAGGAGACTGAAGGGAGAAACCCCCCAAAACAAACAACAACTGAAAGAGGCTGCGGTACAAGCCTGGGAAAGCATCACAAAAGAAGAATGCAACAGTTTGGTGATGTCAGTGGCCTGCAAGCTTGATGCAGTTACTGCAAGCAAGGGATGTGCAACCAAGTATTAAGTGTTATTTACTTTAATTTACTTTAAGACTATCTGTTCCAATACTTTTGCTCGCATAAAAATTGGGTTGTCTTCCACCAGGTGCAATATTCTAAGTTGTTTAACATGTCTAGATGTAAATATCAGGAAATAAAAGCTGAAATTCTGATCTATTGTCTCATATTCATCTTTTGTTCATAAACCCAAATGTCTTCATTGTATAGCAAAAACAATAGAATTGGACTTGCCATTCCAGTACTTTCGGAGGGGACTATACAAACAGTTGTCCCCACATTCTCTGACTGTTACAAACCGGTCACACTGGAGTCTGAATGAATGCCTCCTTCCTGAGAGCTTCACCATATCAACGATGATACATTTTTCTTTGTTAAATAACAACACGTTTTTAAATCTATTTATTATTAGGCTTAGATTATGTGGAGCTTCTGCCATAAAATCCCTGTGAATTAGCTGGAACAATAAAAAATAGTAATGTATTAGAATGAGTGCATTGAGCTAAATATTTGTCTTGCAGCCATAAATATGTTAAATATTGCACATTTTATTTCAACAGTTCTTTCTTGTATTCGCCGAATTCATGGGAAGAGGTTCAGGAACGAGTGCGCAGTCTCCTCACCTCTCCCCAAGCCGTGCACAGACTGACCTATGTGAGTAACACACATTTACACACACAGATGCCCTATCGGTGCCATGGTACGTATTCCTTCCTCTCTGACTGCAGGGTGCAACGAAGTCTGAAAGAGACGAGGTGTTAGAGCGCAGGTCCATATCACAGCCCTCAACTTTCTGAGAGCAAGGGTAAAAATGCCTGTTTAATACTAAAATATGTGCATTTACAAACACCTTCACAAGAATGCCTCAGTATTAAAAGGAGTTTTGCATTATATAATATTTTATATGTAATTATTTTATAAACGCACTGAACACTTTATTAGGAACACTATAGTAATACTGGGTAGGGCCTCCCTTTGCTCTCTAAACAGCCTCAATTCTGCATAATGCAATTCCTGCAGGTTTTTCAGGTGTGCTTTCATCTGCAAATCTCCCGTTCTACCACATCCAAAAAGCATTCTGTTGGATTCAGATCTGGTGACTGGGAAGGCCACTGAAGAACACTGAACCGTTCATGAAAGTTTGCGAGGACTTTAGCTTTGTGACATTGTGCATTATCGTGCTGGCAGTAGCATTAGAAGCGATGACTGATTGGTATTAACAGGCCCAAAGTTTGCCAAGAAAACATTCCTCACACCACTATACCACCTCCACCAGCCTGGACTGTTGACACAAGGCAGGTTGGGTTCATGCTGTTGGCACCAAATTCTGACCTTACCATCTGTGTGCCTCAGCAGAAATCGAGATTCATCAGACTAGGTTACATTTTCCCAGTCTTCACCTGTCCAGTTTTGGTGAGTCTGTGCCCACTGCAGCCTCAGCTTTCTGGTCTTCGTTGACAGACGTGGAACCCAACGTAGTCTTCTACTGTTTCAGCCCATCTGCCTCAGTGTTTGATGTGTGTTGTGAATTCTGAGATGCTTTTCTGCTCACCACAATTTTACAGAGTGCTTATCTGAGTTACTGTAGCCTTTCTGTCAGATCGGACCGGTCTGACCATTCTCCATTGACCTCTCTCTTCAACAAGGCATTTCTGTCCACAGAACCGGATGTTTTTTCTTTAGTGCACCATTCTTAGTAAACTCTAGAGACTGTTGTGTGTGTGAAAAACCCAGGAGATCAGCTCAAATAGAAATACTCAAACTAGCCAGTCTGGCACAACGATCATGCCATGGTCAAAATCACTGAGATCACATGTTTCCCCCATTCTGATGGTTGATGTGAACATTACCCAAAGCTGCTGGCCCGTATCTGCATGATTTTATGCACTGCACTGCTGCCACCCGATTGGCTGATTAAATAATTGCATGAATGAGTAGGTATACAGGTGTTCCTAATAAAGTGTTCAATGAGTGTATATAATATTATCATGATCATTTAATTAAATCAGTTCTGGAAGCTCTCGCTGAATGAAACGTTCTGCTGCTTTTTAAGGTGGATACTTGAAGCCTGGTTTTTCTCTCCTCTCTCTGAAGCAACCAAAGATCTCTAATTCATTTCAGCACTGATTTACTGTGAATTGCATCACATTTCATTCAGGGGATGTGCACTTGTGTGTATATGTGTGTACATTTATTTATTCTTAGATAACCTGAGAATAAATCATTAACATGTGGTTTACTACTCATTGTCTGTGACGGCTGATTAATTTTCCAGACAATAATAAAAGCACAAGAGCAACAAAGAGGTCACTGAACTTGAGCTGATTTCCCGAAGTTACAGAACATGCTTAAAGTAATAAGATTTGTCCATTTAGTAACCCACCTCACCACTGTTTAATAATTTAATTCAGTATACAATTATTCACTGTTTAGTGATTTGATTATAGTGACTATAACAAGCTCTATAACTGCATTCTGTAGAATAACAAAACTATCAGTTTGTAAGACAGAGAAAGCGAGAGATAGAGAGATGCCTGATTCAGAGCAAAACTCAGGTGTCGCCTACGAGGCCATTAATAAGCGATGACGTGCCAGCTGCTGCTGCCCATGTCTATCTAATTTTGCTGCGTCTGATAACATTATTATCTTAACTGGATATTACGAATATTACTGGATATGATTATGTATTGTTCTGGGAACATTCTGACCTTTTTTTTTTTTCTTCTTTTTTCTCTCAAATAAATGCAGTCAAATATTTTATAAAGTGAAATAATATCTGACTTTTCCCCCAGTTCATGATGTTTATAAATAAGTTAAGAATTTTATAAAAGATTTTCATTAAATCAATAAATAAGCTAATGTAGCAATCAAGGAAGCAAAGAACAGAGTATACACTCAGATTTGTTGTATTTTATTCATCTGTAGTTACATAACAGTTATACGGTAAGCTAACTGACTGTAATTGACTGAGACTCTGACAAAAATGTGCTTTGAACAGCCTATACAATGTAAATTCTGGTTCACCATATTTTATATAAATCATATCATCATAACAGTGATCATTTCCTCTGCCACTTCCAGCCTGGCTCACAAATCCAAAGTTGTACATGTAAATCAGGTAATAGCAAAATAAATTGATTGGCACTAATATATAACACCATCAACTGTAGTCAAATTGATGGGAATATTCAATAACACTTTATATTGTCTCTGCACCTGTGCAAAGTGTCCCAGTAGCTTTTACACTGTGTTTCTACACACCAGGAAAATGAAAACAGTTAAAAAAAAAAAGATGGGAATAGCTGCTCTCATTGAGATTCTAAGAAAGTCAGCAGTGCTCCATGGCTATAGCATGCTTTGTATGCATGGGAGGAGGTATGCATGGGTATGCATGCATTGCCTTCATCCTCCCAGATCGATGGCATTATCATGCGATAATGGCACTGTAAAATAGCTACTGAGAAGGAAATTAGATTATCCAGGAATCATTCATTCTTTGAAGGCCACATCTGAGGTGTTCATCATATTGCTTCATGCAATACTTCATTAAATATTAATAGCTTCCTTCATACTAAAACATTGAATTTGGCACAAGTTCGAGATCTACGATGTTCATAGCTTACATCTCAAGAGCAAGTGTTCAGACTGTATGGTAAGATTCATGATTGGAGGGAGAGATGCTTTAAAGGAACCCGCTAAAAGCCAATTACAAGGCTGAGCAGTACCATATTGCTTTTTAACACTACAGGTCATAAATATAATAGTTTTGTTAAGGACATGCTCTTTGCTGCAATACATACAGTATACACATATCTGCTTTGTTGGCACAGTAAAAATCACAAATATTTAACATACTTCTAAAGCAGAACAGATTTTTTGAACATTTACATGAACAAATGATAGTATTACCGTTAAAAACCACAACGCAGATAAGAAAATGTTTAAAAAGTGCCTTTGCATATCTCTTGGCAACAGGAAAACACATTTTGGAAGCACTCACATTTTGTCCTCAATTCCATGAATGACTTGGCACAAAGAAAGTAGTAGGTTCAGCACAGTAATAGGGCAAATGTGGGGAGAGAACAGTAATGACAGCTATTGATAATGTCTGCATTTAAACATGTCCTCTGGAATGAGCCTCCCCCTTGTAATGGCACTGATTTCATTTTTCTGTACCTCTGAATTCTTCTAGAGGTAATTAAATTCAATCATCCATAACTGGCTTGGAACTAAAACTGAGAGGTCTCTGTAAAAGAAATCGCATCGCTCTTGTCCACAGTGAAGCCACCATTGACATAGGATTTCTTCTCGCACTCTTCATCATCAAGAGTGGTCTCAAGGGCGAACGGATTGGCCACGTCTACATCAGAAGTAAGGTCCATCCTTTCCAGCTCTCGCTTCGAGAGCTTCTGGACTATTCCAGCACCGAAGGCGTCCCCCAGCACGTTGACCATAGTGCGGAAACGATCACTAAATAAAAGAGTGAGGGGGAAAGAATGAAAGTTTCACAAGGACCATTGTGGTGTTAACAATGATAATATTCAAACTGAAAAAGAATAACACATAGAATATTTAGTACACATAGACATGTGTAAGTTTTAACCAAACTTGATTCTCCTTAATAAATGTAGACTTCAGGGGTGTCCTATTTCCTTGCTATTTCTTGAAAATGCTAACTTTTCCCTCCATCTCAGAGCCCTGGGTATTAAGCTCTAATTTCCCCCTCAGATGGCAACGTCTGAGGATTAGAAAAGGTCGGCATTCATGTGGTCCATTAAACCACCTAATGCCAGCCTCTAAGCCCTAAACTGAATTAACACCCTACACACACTCCTTCTACACTAAAGGGCAGGAGATGCACAAATTCTGTGTGAAACAAGACTGCAAAAAAGCTGCCCAGCCTGACTGGTCTTTCCAGACATCAAGTCTCCATAATTATGGATTTGTAGTCATCTGTGTTTGAGTAAAATGAAAAATGTTGATTAAGACTGTATTATTAGCACTGGATTACAAGATTTAAAAATATGTTAAAGGATGAACAATTGTCCATACAATTTCCAAGACACTGTGTCTAAAAGTAATGTAGGTTATTCCATTATATACGAAGCGAATATATGAATAAACTATATAAGGTCAATTGTATACAGTCCATCACTTCTGAATACATACTCACCACTCATTATCCACTTTATTAGGAACACCTGTACGCCTGCACGTTCATGCTATTATCCAACCAGCCAATCATTCGGCAGCAGTGCGATGCCATGCCACAAAGACATGGAGATTACATTTTTCTCCAATCTGATGTTTGATGTTAATATTAACTGAAGCACTTGACTTGTATCTGCCTGAATATATACACTCTGCTGCTGCCACATGATTGTCTGACTGGATATTTTAAAAAAATGTGTGGGTATAGATGTGTTTGTAATAAAGTGGACAGTGAGTGGATGTAGCCTAATGAATGGGCAATGAGACAAATATTATAACCCAAAATCAGTCTATTTTAACTTTCAATTACTTCACTGACCTGGAAGACTGAAAATATAAAGTACATTATTCCCTAATGTGTTTTCTACCACTCCCTGAACCTCATGTGTATTCAGCTACTGTTCTGGTTTATACAGTCCTGTCTAATACTGTTTTGTGATAGCTGTTCAAATGAATATGAATCTGATTAGTAATTCAGATACGCACATCAGCCAATCAACAGCCACAATTAGAGTGACATCACTGGCAGGAAGGCCCACTGCTGTCAGCACGATCACCATGGTTACCAGTCCAGCATTAGGGACTCCAGCTGCTCCGATGCTGGCTACTGTTGCTGTAATACTGCAGAGGTAGCATTAATTAAATTACTGCTGAGTCTGGTTTTCAATAACAAGACATAAATGATTTTAAAAAATCACTGCTGCGCTAAAGTCCTCATAAAATAGTAACAAAAGTACAGCCCTAATTCTGTTTTCAGTTAAAAGTACAATGGTACAAGCTGAAAATTCTACCCAGATGTGAATGGAATTTAATCTATACTTACCTAATTGTCACTATTTGTCCCACATCAAGGTCAAGACCATTTAGCTGGGCAATAAATATGGCCGCCACTGCCTCATAAAGTGCTGTACCATCCATGTTAATGGTGGCACCCACTGGAAGGACGAACCGGGTGATCCGCTTGTCAATCCTATTATTTTCTTCTGCACATCGGAAGGTGACTGGTAAAGTCGCAGAGCTAAAGGAAAGCAAGTTTAATATTTAATATAATAATTCTAGTTCTCACTTCAGAGTTTATAATATTCCTACTTAAATCTCTGACTTTAGTATTTCACAAATATACACATAGCCATCAAAAAGAACAAAACTATCAATTATACTCTAAAGCAGTAATCTTTTTGTTCCCACAAAAAAGAAAACAAAATCTGCTCAGTGTTAAAACAGACTAAGAGATTTCATCCCTCTACTTAGGTTCATCTATTGTATTATAGCTACACACTACACACTGTCCACCCGCTCATTTTCATCTGTCACAAACACATTCAAACCCTTGTCACAGCAATATGACAACATCTTAGCTGACTGTGGTAACAGTCTTAGCTTAGTCACTTCTTGACCATTTAACCTCTGATTAGCAATTACTTTTCACATTCTTCAGACACTGTAGAACACATTAGAAGCTGAGGCTCACCTTGAGGAGATCATTAGAGCTGTTAACAAAGCCTGTGCCATCCCCAGAGCAAACGTGAATGGATTCTTTCTTACAAAGACGAAGTAGATCAGTGGGAGGAAAATAATGGCATGGATGGCAAGTCTGTGAAGTCAGATATAGTACAGTATATATAAATATTGTGCATATCTGAGTCAGTGTAAGATAAATAATCTGCACATTTAGAATTGTTAAAAAAAATCAGACTACTGCCAATTAATATCATACATAACAATAATTAATTATTGGGGATTTGTGCTTGTTCAGCTACAAGAGCATTAGTGAGGTCAGGCACTGATGGCAGACGAGGAGGCCTGGGCCAATCAGCCTACACCGCATGTCTTTGGACTGTGGGAGGAAAGTGGAGTACCCAGAGGAAACCCCCGAAGCACAGGGAGAACATGCAAACTCCGTACACAGGGTGGCAGCAGGAATCAAACCCCCAACCGCGGAGGTGCAAGGCAAATGTGCTAATGACTAAGCCACCATGCCCCCAAGGATAAAGTAACATTCTAGACAATTGTGTGCTTCCAACTTTGTGGCAAAAATTTGGTGAACAACCTATATGTGTTTGATGGTCAGGTGTGCACAAACTTTTGGCCATATAGAGTACAATACAAAAAAGTATTAAGCAATCTAAATTATTTATACAAATTTTGTTAAATTTATGCCAGCTTGGGGACTAGATATCAGGAATGTTCAGGTTTTATTTCGTGCAGTTCTATGTAATTCTACCTCTTGGTAAATATAAAAAAGAACTTGTTTTGTGTCAAAAACATGCACAAAGAGGCACTCATTATAATTCACACCTTGCCAAACACAAGTAGTAGCAGATAGCACTACATCACCACTACTGCACACTGCCAAGGTTCTGATATATTTTATGTGCTCAAACTCAGTTAGCATTTTCCTAACCACTACTAAATGTTAGCTGGATAAGTGACCTTTTTGTGAAGGACCTGGATTAGTAAAATATTTTGCCCCAGTTTTCCTTGGATTCTGAAAATGCAGTTTAACCCCAGCAGGATTGTAGATATATACTATATAGGAAGTAACTGCAGTGTACTTCAGTAATAAATGTAGATGTAGTGAAAAAAAAAAAGTTTAGTACACAAAGTTTCCTAAGAAACAGGACGTTTTGGACAAAGGTCCTTCATCAGCTATGCAAGCAAACTGCTTCAGAGGTTGTAAGAGGTTTCTGAAGAAAGGTCCTGTTTCTCATTTATCCTTCTATATATCTACTGTATATCTATAATCTGTATGTATGTATGTATGTATGTATCTACAGTCAGGTCCGGAAGTATTTGGACAATGACAGAGTTTTTGTGATTTTGCCTTTATACACCACCACAATGGATTATATAAAACAAAGTGATTGAAGTGTAGACTTTCAGCTTTATTATAGGAGGTTCCACAAACATTACCATTTAGGAATTACAGCCATTTTCAGTACTTCCGTTTTCAGGGGCTCAAAGGTATTTGGACAAAGTGACATAATTGTAAATATAACCATAATTTTAATACTTGGATGAAAATCCTTTGCAGTCAATGACTGCCTGAAGTCTGGAGCCCATGTTCTCAAAACTCAAATTCTGAGTTTCCTCCCTGGAGATGCTTTCCCAGGCCTTCACTGCAGCCACCTTCAGTTGCTGCTTGTTTGTGGGTCTTTCTGCCTTCAGTCCTGTCTTGAGTAAGTGAAAAGCAGCTCTATTGGGTTGAGATTAGGCAACTGACTTAACCATTGAAGAATATTCCATTTCTTTGCCTTCAAAAAGTCTTGAGTTGCTTTTGCAGTATGTTTAGGGTCATTATCCACCTGCACTGTGAAGCAGCGTCGTATCAGTTTTGTAGCATTTGGCTGAATGTGAGCAGAGAGTATAGCCCTATACACCTCAGAATTCATCTTGCTACTTCTGTCAGCAGTCACATCATCAATAAACACCAGTGAGCCCGTTCCATTGGCAGCCATACATGCCCATGCCATAACACTGCCTCCACCATGTTTGACACATGACGTGGTATACTTTGGATCATCATTCTGGTACAAGTTAATCCTGGTTTCATAATAATAATAATAATAATAATAATAATAATAATAATAATAATATATTTTATTTATAAAGCACTTTACAATCAGTCCAAGAATCTTATTCCAGAACATGGGAGGCTTTTTTAAATGTTTTCTGGCAAAGTCTAATCTGGCTTTCCTGTTCTTGAATGTTACCAGTGGTTTGCGCCTTGTTGTAAACCCTCTGAATTTACATTCATGAAGGCGTCTCTTGATTGTAGATTTTGACAATGATACTTCTACCTTCTCCAGAGTATTCTTGACTTCTGTTGATGTTGTGAAGGGGTTTTTCTTCACCAAGGAAAGGATTCTGCGATCATCCACTTTAGTTGTCTTCCGTGGTCTTCCAGGCCTTTCGATGTTGTTGAGCTCACCAGTGTTTCTTTCTTTTTAAGAATGTACCCAACTGTTGATTTGGCTACACCTAAGGTTTTTGCTATCTCTCTTATAGATTTACGTTATTTTTTCACCCTAATGATGGCCTCCTTCACTTGCATTGAGATCTCTTTGGACTTCATATTGGTAGCTCCAGTCGAACAGCTGCCAAATGCCAACTCAATACCTGATATCAACTCCAGACCTTTTATCTGCTTCATTTGTCTTGAAGTAATGAGGGAATGGACCGCACCTGGTCAATTAACTTCTTGTCAGTCAATTGCCCAAATACATTTGAGCCCCTGAAAATAGAGGTACTTTGCTTAAAATGGCTGTAATTCCTAAATGGTAAATGCCATATTTTTGTGGAACCTCTTAAAATAAAGCTGAAAGTCTACACTTCGATCACATCCTGATTGTTTTATTTCAAATTCATTGAGGTGGTGTATAAAGGCAAAATCACAAAAACTCTGTCATTGTCCAAATATTCCAGACCTGACTGTGTCTATCTGTCTGTCTATCTATTAAGAGAAGTGGAAGCAAGTTGTAATGGATTAGATAAGATGGATGGATTAGAGAGGAGTGTTCACTTTTACGCACACCTTGCAATTTTAACAAGGTCATGATCGCACTTTATTTATCTTCTATCCAGCCATGTGAGAATCGAAATGTTCTTGGTATGACTCAGCGGCAGCAGTTCTCTAGCCTCTTTCCTTTCCACTTCAGTTAGCTGCACCTACAGAATCTCCTCACGGCTGTTGGGTCAGCAGCATTATTCATGTCATTGGAAATTTAAGGGAGCTTACATCCATCGAAAGGTCTTATTACTGTATCCGCAGGTTGAGCAATTTTAGAAGTCCTTGGTTCTTATCTGGTCAGGGACAGGGACAGCTAATATAACACAGTATCATGGATGAAAAAGCTAGCATTACTGCAGTAGTATATCCACTTCACTGACAATCAATAAGGGAATGTTAGCATTTCAGCAGATACTCACCCACTAAGCACAGTCACCATGTATAGGCCCATTTTCCTGAAGATATCCCAGTCCTCTACCTCAATGATCTTAGCAGCAATCAGAAATAGGATACCCACTGGCATATAACTACAAAATCAAAAGCAAGAACACTGTCATCAGGACTTAAGATTTAAAAACAAATTTATTAAGTATTACTGTTGTATATTGTATAGCGAAGCATTAAAGAAAAAGTACTGACCACATAATAATTTGGACCAGTCTCATAGTGGCCTCATTCAGGGCATCAAAAAACTCCAGCAGGATACGTCCTCGTTCCCCCATTTTGCCAATGACCAGTCCAAACGCAACGCAAAACACAATGAGGCCGAGAACATTGATGCCGTCTGAGTACGTACCCACTATAGTGTATTCTTTAGTCAGGTTCTGTCAAAAGTAGGCAGACAGACAGTTATATTATGGGTGCTACTGTCCAAAACAATGATTCACCTGTACCTGAAGTCTTCCATCTGTGTTACTTTACTAGAGTTTTTTTTATTACTAGAACGGTGTTTGGGAAAAGCCTGTTTTCCCTTTTACCTGTGCAACAGTTTCCAATACAGTGGTTAATGGTGGGAATGTTGTTGTAACCATATTGCTGGTGTTTGATACAGGCGGTTCTATCTCCTTGCGCTGGGTCTTGTACTGAAGGAGAGATATACATGGTTACATAGTTCATTCATTCATTCATTCATTCAATCATTCGAGATTTATCATTTACCTGCTGAAAACAGGCCTGCACCAGATTCTCTGGAAACATATTCCTAATGAAATAAAAAGGACCATAGTTGAGTTTTTGTATAACATTTTATTTAAGATAGGTATTAAATAGAAATGGCACCGATCAAACACCCACATCTGGCCAACACCAGCAAAAAATGGTGAATCGGATATCAGAGAAGAAAAAAAAAACTAATTTGTTCTGATCCTGTAACAAATATAACCTGAACTGTCAAACATAACAATATAAAGCAGAGTGAAGTAGGTCATGTGATAACAAGATAAGTCATGAGGCCTAGCGCTAAGAACAGCAACAGTGACTAAAAATAATCATTTTAAAGCTTAGTAGTTTTTAAAGAAATATCAAAATCAGATGATACTCAAGGTTTCAGCATCAGTATCAGAAAGGTAATCAGTTATTAGATTTGTCATTAAACATGACAGATGCTCAAATAATGAGGAACTAGTTACCTGATAAGATCCATCAGAGTGTCAGCAGTGGTTACATTTGGAGTGGATCCAGCTCGGTCAATATTGTCTGCTGTCTGAGAGACTCCAGGTTTAATAGTTGTTACTAAGATTATACCTGTTGGGGATATTAGGTTTTTGAGTGAAATGTTTTAATGTAGAACACACAAATATTTTCTACATCATTATCATTTAAAAAGATTTTTAATTGTATTTCTGTTGCTCACCAAGGATGACAGCTATGATCGTGGTGGAGAAATAATAGATGACTGCATGGAGTCCAATGCGGCCTGACACTTCTGAATCCAGAGCTGCTACTCCTGCAGAAGAAAAGGTTTAGTGTCAGTTTTTTTTCATAGTAATATTAGCATTGTTTTAAATAAAAACTTTCACTCAAGATTAATATAAAATAACTAGACTGGCACAAAAAATTGTGCAACAATAAAGATTTATTTGCACACTAGGGATAAAAATATCATATTGCAATTGGATTTCTGCATATTTTGACTATGATACAGTATGTCTTACACATTATGAACCTTTTACACACATGAACCTTTTAGTAATTAGCCTGCCTTATTTTGAGCAATGCTGGACCATATCAATGGTGGGATTCATCAACACACACTGTAACACCAATCTGAAACCTCTGAGAATGATCAGAATGGTCTCGGCACACAGTGTATTATGAATCGTTTCAAAGAACAACACACTACATACTGGATAATGTGATACTGTGATAATGAATAACAAACACTATATTACTCAGCCCAACTTGTTTGGATCAGTGAGGCCTGACCTTACTTGAATGTTTATTTTCAGTATAGTTGTCTACAGTGCAAGGTTTATCATTACATGAGCTTTTTTTCACCTGATATGTGGCTTTTTCATGGCCTTTCTGTCAGCTATTTTTCCTGTACACTCTGATAAAGGCTGATAATTACATACCATCAGCAGCAGCCGCGGCAGTACGAGCGGCTCTATTGAGTGGAGGATTTGTTTACCTTACTAAATACTACTGCATAGACTACTTACTCAACCGTGTATTTTAACACGGTCGAGTATTTAACTACCTCCACGTTAAAAAAAGTTAACTCCATCTAAATTGTAAGGCTACAACGAAAATTTCAGTGTGGTTAAATCTACACAATAACCACAAATACCACTTGAACATAAAAATTTTATAATATAAAAAGACCATGTTTAAATTTTAGATTAATATTCCAGGTACATCTACAGTTTTCATTTATGCAATATAGTATACTGATGCAGTTGAAATTTCTTAAAGGTGTGGTTTGTAATTTTTAAATGTATTTCTAGACCTTTTGGCCCTTTTTTTCTAAAAGGAAATTCACAAGGCATACATAATAGTTTTAACAGAGGCAGTGGGGTTGGTTTAGAAGACAGTGAAAGGCCTGTTTGATGTTTACATTTTCAATTGCAAATCACTTTGCAGGCAGCAGACGGCTCTAAAAACTACAAACTGTCCCTTTAACAACTGGGCATAATTTGATACATGTGGCATGCCATTTTAATCACGCTAATGGGTGCTCACTTCCATTACCTTCTATAATTTTTAATTACTTGTTAGATATATTACCTTTCCAGTATTTCCAGTAAGAAAGCATATGAGGTCTTACATGTTAACATATTTATCATAAACTAGATAACTAGATTGTTACCTGTTATCATGCTGGAGATTATGAGGGGTAAGATAACAAGCTTTAGCATTCTCATCAGGAGCTCTCCAGGGAAACCAAAGTATTGCTTATCAAGGTTGGAGAGTGCAGCATATTCCCTTACTAACACACCCAGTCCAATTCCTGAAAAAGGAATGTGTGACACACACAAACACACACACAGAGAACTTCTTCATGAATAGTAGTAAAATTCCACACAAGTACTAAAACATTGCATGAGCTTTTTCTGGTTGATTAGTCATGGGTAATTCATTAAAACAAACTTTTGCTTTATATCAGTAAGCTCTCAAGAATGATCCCTTGAGGAGAGGACTGTTGTCTGTCTTGCTATCCGATTAGCTAAAAAGTGAAGGGATGTTCAAGAACTGTTAACAAGAACAAACTTTTACCGTACTGGTACAATCTATTGAAAGCAAAGTCATCAGATGTGCACACAGATCTTTATGCAGACAAAACTGCTACTATATCAAAAAAAACGAGCACTGCAATCATTAAAAGCTCTGTGTAATGACTCATATTGAAGCCTGGAATGATAAATGCTTATGTGAATGAGTCTCCTACACTGAATTACGGTCATAGTGATGAAATATTGGGAAATCCCTGTCTTTACAGAAAAAATCCGAGTTACCTTGAGCTCCTGAATAAAATGATTGGGTAATAAAAGACCATGGAGACTTATTCATATCTTTGGAATCCCAAATTGTAAGTACTAAGTAGTGTTATCACAGAGGAATTAGGCTTACTGCATAATCCCAGATATAAAAGTATGACGCTTTGATATGCTTGGCATAGACTGCTGACAATAGTGGATGGTACATTCTTACAGGACGTACATTTTAGAATCATATGTGACATTTGTGCTGCTTGTAAACAATTCTGCCATGGTTTTGGTTATAATGATCAGCTGTAAAGATGAGAAACCCCAGGGAAGTCATGGGTCATTATTACTAATGAAGTGCTAGAAATGTTGGAACGTTGCTGTTCTCAACCTCGACACTGAAAACCTCCAATCCAGTCGTTCTGTTTTCTTTTTATTACTGCATGGATGAACCATAAATCTGAAATCTTTCTGCAGTCCATAAACAAGACTGACTTGCTGGTTTTACAACCCAGAGTCAGCATACATTCCCACCTAAATGAATATTGCTTAATATGTTATGATACAGTTGGGGTCATGAGTTTACAGAATCTGCAAAATGTTAATAATTAAAAAAAGAGGGATCATAAAAATTGCATATTATTTGTTATTTAGCAATTTAGTCATTTAGAATAAGATAGTTTACATATAGTCTACAAGACACAATAATAACTGAATTTACACAAATGAACCAGATCAAAAGTTTGCATATGCTTGAATGACGGTGCAGCGGATAGCATTGATGCAGCACAGGGTCCCTAGTTCAATCCTGATCTCAGGTGGAGCTTTGCCTGCTCTGTGTGGGGTTGCGCATGTTCTCCAGTTTCTTCCTACCTCCTAAAAACATGCCAGTGGACTGGAGACCATAAACTGGCCATAAGTTTGAATGTGTGTGTCTACTGTGTCCTATGATGGATTGGCATCCCATCCGGGGTGGATTTCTGCCCCCCAGGTGTTCCTGGGATAGGCTCCAGATCTACCTTAACCCTGATCAGAATAAAGTGGCTACTGAAGATGATGAATGAATAAATGTTCTGACAGGTACACTGCCCTCCAAAAGTTTGGAAACGCCTGAACAAAATAGGGTTTTTGGGCAATATCAGCATAAATCCTCTTTAGTTAGTGACCATTTTGCATTGATAATAAGGGACAACACTAGGCATCCGAGCAGTCAGTTTATTCAAACATTGACTTGATATATTACTCCAAGCCTCCTGGAGGATTGCCCAAAGATGA
>CM040978.1:15788248-15803075 GCA_022985145.1 Pangasius djambal
AATTTGAGTATTTTTCTATGTTATGTTCATGTTTATGTTCATAAACTTTTTATTTAATAAAATATGTTTTCATAGTTTGTGTTGTCCCTTATTATCAATGCAAAATGGTCACTAACTAAAGAGGATTTATGCTGATATTGCCCAAAAACCCTATTTTGTTCAGGCGTTTCCAAACTTTTGGAGGGCAGTGTATACTTTTGCTATGTATTAGTAGAAGTATGAGATTGAAGAGATGAGTTGAAGAAGTTGCAGTCTAAAGCAGAATATGTTACACGACAACTTTACTGCTCTACATTGCTGACACAAGCCATACGTCATGTATATGATCTGGGTTTACAGCTGGACTCATCCACTCTGTTCTTTCTCGATTTTGATTTCTTGATTATCCATATTCTAAATTGGGGATTCTAAATTATATATCACAATTTTGAATAATACTTCTGGCTAGGAAGAGTTTATCTGTTGAAGAAGCTTGCTTCTTTATTCTTACACTGGAGCTACAAGGCTAATGTTCCTGACAAGTCAGAGGGCATGAATAGACAGTAGTCGAGCGTAATGCTAAATGTATGGCTAAATCATCACACACTCGTCTCATACTGCTTAGTTATGGCACCAAACATGTGTAGCTGATATATTTTGAAAGGGGAAAACTGTATACAAAAAATTTTTGGATAAACTATAACTTCAGTAATAACCAATTGGTATTTTTTCATTTATCCTTTAAGAGTGTTGAATTACTAGTATTTTGTGCTGTACAGTTTTTAATATGCTAAGATTTTGAACATTGGGTATTAACTTTACTGTTGTACTTTGTAAGTGAATAGCTGCAATAAAGGAACTGCTCAGTTGTCAGCTGGGCAATACAGAAACGCAGAACTGTGCAATAATGTCTTTATGGGGCAATCGGCAAGTTATAGCATCTTACAATTCACTCTGCATGAAATCAGTACAGTATGACTCTTGTGTCAAACACATGGCAGTACTTCGCAAAGCAGGATATCCTCTTATCTAAAGATAACCATTTAGTGTTACACATTAGATTTTCAGTCTAATCAGACCATATTCATTCATCATCAGAGAGTCAGTATACACTTGAATGCCACGCAACACAACTGATGCCTGTCTTAGTTTTATGTGAGTTGGAATTAATACCACACAACACTATTAGTGACAGTTGTTAGTCACATATTTCAATGGTTTCCAAATCTGGCTAGATTTGATGTGTGAAAGGTTTGGTTCAGGATGCCTAAGAGAACTTTGATAGTAGTTTTTCCCTTACCTAAAAAAATTACATACATGCGATCATGTGTTTTTCACCAAGATTATTTGAGGAATATGTGATTACATGATTAAAAAAAAAAGATTCAAAATGGACCACATCCTATTCTGGGTGACACCAGATAGTTGGATTATAAATCATTATTCTTCCACAACTGTATACTAGTCAAAAGTCAAACAACAAGATGAATCACAGTCTTTATGATTACAGCAGAGGTTTTCAGGTACAACTTTAGCGTATCTAAGTGAAGTTTTCCACTGAGGCAGGGGTTAGTCTTGGGCAAAAAAAAAAGTGCAATCTTTAGTGTACTCATGTGGGACCACTCCCAGCAGGAGAGAGTGAGTCACAGGTCCAAGTAATTGAATAATGTGGTAAAAAAAAAATCAAATGTGTCAACCAAACATTTTATATGTGAATCATATGATGATATGACATGACTTTTCTGCAAGTGTTTCTGTACAATAGACCATTGCAGTAAATATCACTACATAGCTGTGCGTGAGGGCTGCTATTCTAGACAGGTTCATAGTCCTGGGATTTTCAAAGGCTCACCGTTAACAGAATAATTAAGACCAGCACAGGACATTAATGTGTGATGAAAAGGACAGTTTTCATTGTCACATGCTAAGTCTAGTCACGCTTCTCTGTGGTGGCCACTAAATGTTTGAACAACCAAGTGAGAAAGGGACAACAACCTCTCTCTCTCTCTCTCTCTCTCTCACACACACACACACACACACACATACACAGACACGCCCACATACTGAGACCAAGAGAAAACTGTTCAGTGATTAATCAGCTATGAATACAACATACCTGAAATATCTAAAATGCTAGTGCTGTACATAGCACACTGGTTATTGCAAAGACTGTAGTATGAAGCTACATGGTACAACAAAAGACAAAGAAATTATAGTGGAAAAGGCATATAAATGTCTCATTTGCCAGCATTTTGTCAATGACTGTGATCTGTTGAATGATTTCCACACTACGGACAAATAGTACTCTGTAGAGAGATTTAAAAAAGGAGAGAGAGAGAGAGAGAGAGAGAGAGAGAGAGAGAAGGAGAGTGCTGCAGCTGCAGAAGAATGGAGGTGCTCTCTGTCACTGCATGCTCGCATGCAACACACACAATAAACCCAGAGGAGACAAAGCAGCCGAAAGATCATTCTGGATCATTTCTGGAAACATGCAGCTCATCATTACAGAGCCACCTGTCTTACATTCAGACAGATCTATAATGTTGTAGGAGCCTTACCCAGTAGCACAGAGGCGATGGTTGCTATGAGAACCCAGTTCCTCTTCAGCATGCCTTTCACATCCCTGCCTCTCCGCTCCTTCTTGGCCAACATGTCCATGCTCATAGTCCAAAGCAAGGCACAAAGGCAAATAATCAACCAAAATGTTACTTGCCACCTCTCTGTAGCTCCACTATTTCTCTCAAAAGGGTACACCCGGATGAGCAGCAAGAGAGCTTTTACAAACGCAGCCGGGGCGGCTTTATAAAGGATGCTGCTGTCAGTTCCAGCAGGGTGGGGGGTGGGAGGCAGGAGCAGCGAGCGTAAGTGAAGTGTGTGCAGAATGAGTGTGTGAGCTGCTCAGAAGGATTTGGTGCTCATGATAACCTTTGACCAGATATCCTGGCTGTAATGCTTGTTTTCTGCAGTGTGATTGTAGATTATGTGGTGGTGGATGTTATGTCACCTTTTTACACAGAAGGCTGTTATAGAAGGTTGTTTATTATTCCCTTGTCTACATATTCTTTTCTGAGGGTAGTTTATTTTTTATATATTTTTAAAAAAAAATGTTATTTGGGTAGTTTCTGCTTTCAGTACTAGTTTCTGAAGGTTCAATAATCTTTGTGAACTGAACCTAACATCTAACGTCTTTCATTAAAAAGACAAAACCTGTGAATATTATCTTGTAATAAACTAGGTAAACTAAATTTGAACATAAATACAGTATAAACACAAAGAAGGAGATTTGACAAAATGTCTCATTGCAGTACTGCATTTTGGAGAAATGTATACAATAGCAAAATCTGCAGCCTGTCTGCTCAGTCTTGTTAAGATAAATGACAGCTGAAACACATTTGCTTACATCACTGTGTTTTGCTGAATGGGCTTTTTGGTCGGAAAATTTTGAATTATTGCAAATGAAAAAAGAAATTGGTTTTAGTTCAACATTGAAATATACAGGGTTAAATAGATCACTTAGGAAATGTAATCCAGCACTGTTATAAATTATATGACTTAAACGTAATCAGTCATTTAACCTTTTACATTACATTAAAAGTGTCATCTAATCTCAACCAATCCACTTCTGAGGTAATGAGTTTATTTGTGCTCCATAAATCTGTGACCTGACAGCTCTTCTCCTGAAAACTTAAAAAAAATACAAAAGCTGGAGATTTTCCCTGAAATTTTGTAATAATTGATACCATGCATTCCACAGTGACACCAGAGTACAAAAACGTAGCACTTTATGGCATGCCAGTTAAACATTAAATAATTTTGCTGTGGCACCTTTGTTTTGAGAAAGGTGTGTCGAGCCTTTACCAAAACCCTACAATTATTAGTATGATACCAGGAAATAAAAGGCCTGTAAGTGTAGATACATTAATCGCAAATTCTTTTTATACAAATTCTATTTTACAATTCTAATTTATAAACAATAATTACTTTGATTTGAACACCTGGATTTTTAAAAAATTTGATGATTAACACCAAAGCATATGCATAGTTTTAATTTTGTAGGGCTACATTTTATAATGCTATTAATCCTGTTCAGAAACCAGTGGAAGTGATATGGTGATGTATACTGCCCCCATGTGCCAGAGAACATATTGCAAATAATGAACTGTTAAAGATCCTTTCTCCTTAAATCCATTATTATTATTATTATTATTATTATTATTATTATTATTATTATTATTATTATTATTATTATTTTGTTGTTGTTGTTTTTTTTTTTTTACCATTAAACTGCAAAGCAGTGAGTGCATTTGCAATTGTGCTCTGTGACACAATACAAATCTCTATACCAAATAAATTGTAAATTACTGTGCAACATGTAAGATATTTTATGTCGTAGGCAACATCTCAGCTGGTTAAGGAGGTGTACACATGCATGGATGCATTAGCTTACTGTAAGGGTCCATGTAATACTTTAAATATTTGTTTATATTTTAATTCAGGTGCATTCAAATCACTCTCCTATGTAATAGCACCCACACAGATGCAATTTAGACATGCTGTATTCTTAACATGCTCAAACAAACATGTCCTCTCATAATAAACCTTAGTTTTCTATGCTTCTTCATGCTTCAGTTTCCTTTTCTGTATTAGCTGAGCTTTTTTGCTTAGCCATTTCTTTCAATATTAACCACATTAAGTGGTTAGCCTCTTCACTTGATTGAAATTTGATTGGGAGCCAGTGCAGTGTGGATAAGATAGGGGTGATGTAGTCATATCTTCTGGTTCTAGTAAGGACTCTAGCTGCTGCATTCTGGACTAACTGGAGCATGTTTACTCACCTACTAGAACATCTAAACAGCAAGGCATTACAATAATCCAACCTAGAGGTAATAAAAGCATGAACTAGTTTTTCTTCATCATGTAATGACATTATATTTCGTATTGTAGCAATATTTCTGAAATGAAAGTAGCCTATCCTAATAATAGCTACATGAGCTTCAGATGATAGACTGGAGTCAATAATTACACCAAAGTCTTTAACTGCTGCAAATGATGTACCTGAAAGGACATCCAGAGTTACTATGTAATCAGAAAGCTTACTTCTGGCTGCATATAGTCCTAGTAAAAGTACTTCTGGCTTGTCAGAATTAAATAAAAGGAAATAAGCAGTCTCTAATGTTCTTTACACATTCCTCAACTTTATTAAGCTGGTGTCACTCATCTGGCTTTGCTTAAACATACAACGATGTCATCAGCATAACCAATACCAATGTTTTCAAATAATTTTACCTAGAGGTAGCATATATAGAGGAAAAAAAGAAGTGGGCCTAAAACAGAATCTTGTTTAAAACTAAACTTTACCTTAGTAATCATGGAAAGGTCACCATTTACATCTACAACCCGATAACAAACAGTCAAATAAGACCTGAGCCAGGAGAGGGCTGTTCCCTTAACTCAAACAACATTTTCTAGTCTATCGAGGAGAATAGTCTGCTCAGTGGTGTCAAAAGCTGCACTAAGGTCAAGCAACACAAGCAAGGAGACACAGCCCTGATCAGAGGCCAGTAGTACGTCATTTACCACTTTAACCAGCGCTGTCTCTGTGGTATGATGAGGCCTAAATCCTGATTGATAGAGTTCATGAATGTTATTCCTATGTAGATATGAACATAACTGCTGTGCTACAACCTTTTCTAAGATCTTGGAGATAAAGGATAGGTTTGATATTGGCCTATAGTTGGACAGCTGACAGGGGTTGAGGTCAAGTTTTTTAATCAGGTTTTGATGAGGGGCTAGTTTAAAGGATTTAGGTACATAGCCAGTGCTAAGGGAAGAATTGATTATTTTTAGAGGAAGTTTGATTGCTGCTTGTAGAATCTGTTTGGAAAAACGTCTAGGTAAGCAATCTATTATATAAGCTGATGACTTTGGTGAGGAAATTAGTGAAATTAGTTCAGTCTCACGAAGGGGAGTAAAACATTTTTAATCACTGACCTGATATGATTATATTGTTATCTGCGTGGTTAGTTAATAATTTGTCTGTCTTTAAATTAATAGTCTGAATTTATGCCGGATATTTTCAATTTTGTCATCACTACTACATGTTGATGATGTACATGCTTCTGTGGTGGTCTTATTCCTAGTTAATTTTACTTCTAATTCTTCTATGAGGGTGGAGAGATATGTTGATCTAGCAGCCAAAAGCTTTTCTATAGCTCAGGAGGTCTCCTTCCATTTTGTATGTAATACTACCAATTTAGTTTGATGCCATTTACATTCCAGTTTTCGGGTGGTCTGCTTTAAGGTGATCATTATGCCAGAGTGCTAGTTTTTTCTCTCTAATTATTTTTTCTTTTAAGTGGTGCTATATTATCTAGAGTATAGCGGAACGTTGACTCTAAGCATTCAGCCGCCTCATTAAGTTCTGTGGGGTCAGACGGTAATCTAATCAAAATTGATAACTGTGGGAGAATACTGATAAAACTATGTGCGGTAGCTGATGTGAATGTATGTTTGACACGGTAGCACATTTTAAATGAGATAAGGTAATGATCTGAGATAACTTCAGACTGCGGAAATGTGACTATATTTTCTATATTTAATCCGAATGTTAATTTTACATCAAGAGTGTGACCACTATTGAGTGGGTCGTATTACGTTCTGAATAACCCCTACTAAATCTAGAATGGACACATCCTCTGTTCTCAGAGGGTCTTCTGGGTGATCAAAATGAATATTAAAGTCTCCAACAATTAATGCTTTGTCTAAGGAAGCAACCAGGTTTGAGATCTGCAAATTCACAAAGAGTCAGAATATGACCCTGGGTGGTCTGTAATTAATAATTAGCAGACTTGAATGGGTAGACTTATTTTTTGTGGCTACACGTTACGTTAGTATAAAAAACTTCAATGCATTGAATTAATGTCCAGGTTTTTGTGTGCTGCCTAGATTATCATTATAAATTACTGTGACACCTCCTCCTCTGCCAGTTAGACGAGGCTGAGGTATGTGACTGTATCCGGGAGGACTAGCTTCATTTAATGCTACATACTCATTTGGTTTAATCCACGTTTCTGTTAAACACAGTACATTAAACTCACATCTGTTCATAAACACATCTGATCAGTAATAGTTTCATTAACAATAAGCACTTTAGATATAAAAGATCTAATATTTAATAGTCCTAGCTTCAGTTCAAAGGTGCTGGCTGTACATTCAGTATGATCTAATTTTATGATAATTAGGTTACTAAAACAAACTTTGAGTATTTATAAATTTTGACGAAGCGTGGGGAACAGACACAGTCTCAATATAGTGGAACCTGAGTGACTACTACTAGTGCAGCTAGCAGATGGTCGGTTTAGCCTGCTTGTCCGTTCCCTGGCCTTGGCTCACAGATTAACTAGGCCTGTTCTAACACTATGAGCTATGCTGCAAGAAATGAGAGCAGCACCTTCCCGAATTGGATGTACTGTCCCGCCTTAAAAGGCCAGCCTTGCCCTCAAAACTACTCCAATTATCTATAAAGCCCACATTGTTTTCAGAACACCACCTGGACATCTAGCAGTTCACTGCCCATAACCTGCTGTAAGCTACAGCCGCATTGGAGTAGGGTCAGAGCATATTACTGCATCGGACATCACCTTCACAAAATTACACACCTCTACATTGTTAGTAACCTCTGACTGATGAATATGTATATCATTAGCTCCTATGTGAAAAACTATCTTTGAAAACCTATGCTTGCCTAAGATCCTAAGATTACCTGTCTGGAACCCTGGTATACACCTAACTAAAGATGCTGGTGCTACTAAAGGCCTAGCTAATTTCATGTGTTATAAGATATATTGTCTATATATTGTGTCCTATATCCAGAGCTGGTGGTACATTGAGCGGGTGGTACATTGAGGAGAGCAAACATGTTAGACATGTGAAATGGAGAGGAGTGGTGCTCCTGTGTGCGAGCCTTAGCGCTAGCTTTGGGTTTGCGATTATGCTGCCAAGTCGTCACCCATTTGCTCCACTTGTGAGGGCTCTAATGTCAGAGTTGGGGGATTGCTAACCCTACCTAAGGCATCCATGCTGCTCTCACTCTCACTAACCCTATTTAGTATCTGGATGATCACCTCTAATGCTGCAGTCTTCTGGAAAGCTAACTAATATACACTTATCACAAATAGATGAATGACTAAACATCTTGCAAAAACAAAACAAAACAGAAAAAAACGGAAAAAAATGGGAAAGTGAAATTTACAACAAGACAATAGCTCAAAATCATTGATGGAACTAGAAAAAAACGGTACAGTTTAAATGTGAACACAGGCAAGAAACTCCCAGCAACTATGTCCTGTTTATAACTTTCTTACTGTGCTGTATATTAAGTGTAGTGTTATTGTGCAATATCTGTCAGATTTATAAGTTATTGGTTCCTCAGGGAGCATGTTTAGTGAAACTGTTCAATTTGATTTGGCTCAAACTTATTTAATAGTGTTGAATTTATTTATTATTTATTATTGTTCGTTTGGACTGTGTTATTGAATACAAAATCACTGTATTTAATAAATAATTTGTGTGTGTGTATGTGTGTGTTTTGAGTTTTATCTGAAAGGTTTTTCAGACAAATTGATGTTTTCAATCTCTATGAATTATACATTGTTGTATTCATATTTTTATTTAAATATAAAATGCTCATTAAATATACACCAATCACCCATAATATTAAAACCACATGCTTAATATTGTGTAGGTCCCCCTTGTAACAACAAAACAGCTCTGACCCATTGAGGCATGGACATCCCAAAACCTCTGAACGTGTGCTGTGGTATCTGGCACCAAGATCAGTAGATCCTTTTAGTCCTGTAAGTTACGAGGGGGGCCTCCATGGATCAGACTTGTTCATCCAGCACATCCCACAGATGCTCCACTGGATTGAGACATGGGGAATTTGGAGGCTAAGTCAACATCATGAGTTCTTTGTCATGTTCCTGAAACCATTCCTGAACAATTTTTGCAGTGTGGCAGGGAGCATTATCCTGCTGAAAGAGACCACTGCCATTAGGGAATGGTGTTGCCATGAAGGGGTGTACTTGGTCTGCAACAATTTTTAGGTAGGTGGTACGTGTCAAAGTAATATCCACATGAATGCCAGAACCCAAGGCTTCCCAGCAGAACATTGCCCAGAGCATCACACTGCTTCCACTGCCTTGCCTTCTTCCCATAGTGCATCCTGGCACCATCTCTTCCACAGGTAAGTGAAGCACACACACCTGGCTGTCCACATGATGTAAAAGAAAACATGATTCATTGGACCAGGCCACCTTCTTCCATTGCTCCATGGTCCAGTTCTGATGCTCTTGTGCCCATTGTAGGCGCTTTCAGGGGTGGACAGGGGTCAGCCTGGGCACTCTGACCGGTCTGCGGATGTGGGACCAGAGCAGACAGGCTAGCCTTTGCTCCCCACCTGTATCAGTGAGCCTTGGGCGCCCATGACCCCGCTGCCAGTTGTCTTTCCTTGGACCACTTTTAGTAGGTACTAACCACTGCATACCGGGAACACACCACAAGACCTGCCATTCTAGATATGGTCTGACCCAGTCGTCCAGCCATCACAATTTGTCCCTTGTCAAAGCCGCTCAGACCCTTACGACTGAACATTTTTCCTGCTTCCAAAACATCAGCTTCGAGAACTGACTGTTCACTTGCTGCCTAATATATCCCAGCCCTTGGCAGGTGCCACTGTAACGAGATAATCAATGTTATTCACGTCACATGTCAGCGGTTTTAATGTTATGGCTGATCAGTGTACATTATACCTACATACAAAAGGATATGTTTAAATGAAACAAAAACATATATTATTGTTTATTATAATGTTTGTGTTCATTTTTAATCACCTAACTTATTTTCTTAGGTTTGTAGCTTTTAGGTACGTAGAATTTTTGGTGTCGTGCTAATGCGAAACATGTATTACACCAATATTATTTCATGCCTGAGTAAAAGGACAATAACTTTTAAACAATAAATGACTCCTGCAATTAGTCATTTTTTCCTTTGCTAAATTACTCTGCACAAGCTACATTTTCCACTCCCTGCCAGATATATGATCCACTCACCTTAGCAGTCCAAATAACATATAATATATACCTTACTATGGAGTAATGTTGCTACTAGAAGAAATCATTTTAAAAATGCAAGTATTACATATTGTAACTGGGACGTTTTGATTCTAAACGTTGCTTTGGGAATAAGGGTAGATTAAAGTGTAGCTTATTGTGGTCCTGGTGCAATTACAGTTAATCTCTGGGGTTCAGGTGGATTTTGGTGTGTCATCCGCATGTGGATCTTACATAAACATTCTACATAAAGGTCATGCAAACATTTCTACTATGGCTCACTTCTGGTAGAGATGTGGCAGCATTGCAGTATTGCTCTGGCTGTATTAATCTGAGCTACAGTATATGAAATTTTCTGATTTGCTTGACTCCTGGTAGATACCTGGCTGTGTTATGGCATTCCTCTGTCGGTATAGACATGAGCCTAATATGCAACAATCAATAATGAACACAAATGGGTTAAACCAATAACAGCTTTCACATGAAGATGGACAGGATAAAATTTACATGTAAATCAACCACATCTACATTCTTGGGCTGTTACTGTTGCTCAGTAATGGCAGAAGAAAGCAGAAATATTACGGACAATATAGAGTGATAACTTATTGTGATATATATGGATTATATGGACTAGAAGAGATGCTACAGAAAAATTGCAAAAACGACATTGTGTTCTAGTTGTGAAAATGAAGTAAGTTTGGTGCCATGGTGTGTTTGAATTGTTAGATAGATAAAACAGGAAAAAAACATGAAGAGCTTTGTATTTATATCACAAAGTCTAATGCACAGAATGGCCTTTGGGGGGAACTGTTTCATAATCCCACGGGCTTTATCTGTGAGCCTGGCAGTGCATGCTTTATTATGGTTAATGCCAAGATGATTCTCAATTCTCAGTTAGTTTACATTTTACAAAGATGCAATGCCATGTGGAATATTCTATATACTATTATGAGACAGCATATTAACTGTTGTTCCCTTCCTCATTAGGATTAGGGATCTTGGTCTACTCAGGATTTCTGTATGATGCTTTGTGACAAACTTTGCTGTTAAAAGTGATATACAAATACATTTCTTTAAACTGTAGAGATGAGCATACCAATCATACATCAGGTATAATGATGTTTGAGTTCACAGCAAAGGTTTGTAATATAAACAAACTTACTATGACTTGACTATAAATTGTTGTCATGTCTTGACAGATCTTTTGAGCCTTTCATTCCTCTCTCTCACTCTCCTGAAAGATAAGGACTTGCCTAGTTATAAAGAAAAAAAGAAATAAAGCATTCATTATATTGAAATTTAGAGACCAGGCCACTATAATTGTTTGTGGAGATAGTCACCACGGATACCTCCCTCACTAGCTGGGGGCATTGTGGTGCCACAGAGGCACAGGAGGCAGGTCAGGTTAGCCTTACTGAGAGCAACTCACTTGCTGGGATGGCACAATGGTACAGCTGTTGAAACAGTGTATACACATGAGAGAGTGATGTCTGAACTCCGAAGTGGTATCCTAGATCTGGGAATAGTTTGGCAGGACACAGATGGGCCTGTTCTCCAATGCCAAATCGACTTACTGTCAACTGTGGAGCTGGACAGAACACTAGCTCAGGATACACTAGCCCATGACTAGCCTCACTGTGTACTGTACACATTTTTGCGTAGTGACCCATGGGGCCTTGGTTTCCACTGCTTCTCTAACTAGTCAACTTAGAACCAGTGAAACATTACTTTACTTTACTTGATCTATATTGGGGCTGTATGCAACACACCTAAAAATGTACTAAAATGGAGGCAACCAGTCTCTCTAATGGAGGCAGAAGCCTGAGGTTTTTGCATCTGTCATTGCAGCCATTATGCCTGCTCTTTTAACAAAACCTAGCTTTAACACTCTTAAAGACTTATAAAAGAAATCTTTACACTGTAGACTATCCAGGGCACTCACATGGATGGATGTACCATGAAATTGCTTAGGCACTTAACCAGCTGTATTGGGCAGAGTATTCAACTTTCATTTTGCCATGGCAGCCTTAACACCAGACTGTAGTGCGTTCAGTGCCGTTGCTGTGCTGTGCTACTGGTTTACACTCCAATCTTCAGTCAGCTTTGATGTCGAACTATCAAAACCCTCTGCTGACATGGGTCTCAGGTTAAGAGAATGAGACACAGCCACTTATAGAGCATCAGAATATGAAGCTCTACTAGGCTGCCTCAAGCTCTGTACTTCAATTTACTGTTGGATTTCTGCAAACAGCTCTAGCATTTAGCCCATGGCCAATGCCAGCACATATATAATCTGTGTTGCAAAGCAGTAAAGGCACACTCCCCTCTTCCATGGAGTATTTTGCCTGCTTTTGTTCCTGCCACTGCAACTTGGTGAAGGAGATTACCTAATTATTCCTAGCAGTCTCTTCAGCTGTTTCTGCTGTTCACTTCACTCCTGCCCTGAAATACACAAACCGTGAGGGAAATTGACAAAGTTTCAACAATTCACACAAACAATAACTTTATGGACTTTCTAAGATTTTAAGATTAGTCACTCTTTATCTGCAGCATCCACACTTCAACATGCGAACTTAAACAATATGTCTTCTTTGGCAAGACAGTCAGTTGTTAACTACTGTTACCTATGATGCACCTCAGCATTCTCTCTGACTGCGCAGATTTGAAAAATAACAATAACAAGATGAGCAAAAATTTAAAGAACTAAAAGGCTGCTGTGCTCAGCATCTTGAATCCACTTCCTTTACAAGGCTAGAATGGGAAAGAGGATGAGCATGTCGTAGCTGGGACTTTCGGCTGCTCGTGCGAGGTCAGGGACACAAGGTGATGGCTTTGCTGTTAGTACTAGGCAAGGAAATGAGAAAATGGAAAAAATCCACTAGTTTCTAAGGAAACCACCTGGAGTGTCTGGAATGAAAGGAAGAAGAACCACATATATGGTTATAATGAACATTTTCATTATTATTAATGGGTTTAAGAGATTTTAGTAAGTAATTAATTTCTACTATGCCACATTTTAAAATGCCACATTTAGCAGGAGATTTACTAACTTTGAAATGTTAGTCACAGGAGTCATCAGAGTGAACAAATCACATAGCAAATAACATATTTCAGAGAGAATGAGCCTTTTCATTACATGGGATAAATAAGGCATAAATAACAATAAAATTCGTTCCAAAGGAAACAAATCTGTCTGAATAGTTTACATGTTTGATTCACACAATACGCATAAGCCAGATCTATACATCTATAATGCTGCATAATAAGACTAATAATAAATTACATAGGTACATTTTGTGCCCAAGATTTAAAATGAATCTATTTGATCTTGCCCAATACAAGTGTAAGGACGTAGCCAGTTGTTTTTCAGTGTACCTCTTCAACAACCGATATCTAATGAAATATCACACTGGGAGAATCTGGAGTGTGTTAACTGTCTCACAAATCTATAATATTCTCTGCCTCGGACCGCATATCTGCATATCTGAGGATTCTGCTTGCACACGGTGGCCGTCAAACTGGGGGCGGGATCATGTTCGTTAAAAGGCGTAGCCCGAGCGCGAGACTTCTGTGTGTATCCAATCAGCGTCGACCTGAGGTCCTCGGCGTGGGCTATTGGCCAATTAGCGGAGAGAAAGGCGGTGACTCGTCTCTGTCGGCGTCGGTGCTTTGAAAGCGGTCTGCTCCGGCAGGAGGAAGTGCATAGTACGGTGTGTTATTTTCATGTCCGTGTTGGTTAATTTGTACGAATAAAAATACATAACCGCCGACACCAGACTAGCGGGGTGCTGGGAATTTTACGCAGTGTCCGAAGAGCTTTCAGCGCTTAAATATAAAGCAGAGTGGATAGTGTGTGTAGCTGGAGCAGCGTGGGTTAAGGTGGGCCTTGCCCGGATATCTGCCAAGCAAACTGAAAATAAATAAATAAATAATAATAATTAAAAAAAAGCATTAGCGAAGCTTCTCCCGTCACCTGCCTGCTAGGAGTTGAAAATATAAATAGGCAAGCATTTAAATTGGAGCTTTGAACCCAAACAAGAGGACTAAAACACCCTCATGCAAATGGGTAAGTGTGGCTTTTTTACAATTCTGGGAATGGAGATGTGCTGATTTTACTCAAGCTGTGATTCAGATGTAGAAACCGCTCGAGCCCGGTGCTGGCCAGCATGTTTGTTGTTTCAGTGAGAAAGCCAGGCTAGCTAGGTGTAAACATCTCCCTTTTCCCATGTCGGCACGTTTGCTTGTTGGTTTCTGTTACTGTGGCTGTCAGAGCATCAAGGGAGGAGGAAGAGAAAACATGAAGCAGCACTTTAACTGTACATGCTCAGATTACTGCAAGCATAAATCTCTACACGCATGGCTGCTGTGCTGGTGTAACATCCTGCATTAAATTCAAACCAACGACGCTGAAATAGCGAGGCTATAACAGGAATTTCGTCAAAGCTTCACCGTGCTGTAATGTAAATGTTGCTGCTGATGAGAGAGTGAGAGAGCTCAGATATCAGTGATCAGCACCTCTCTCAGCTGAATCACATACTGTCTATCGAGACACTGTTTACTGTAGTAATCCCTCAAACCTAGCTTGGTGGATCATTGCGGTTTAAATGGCAACCCGGTTGTTGTAGACGGACTGGAGATGTAGGGACCCTGTCAGTGTTCACGCTGCCCGATTCCCTCCCCTCAGCCTCGACTGCGAGCTCACACTGGATGCTTTGCATCAGTCGTTTTTGTACGTGGTG
>CM040978.1:15803175-15832703 GCA_022985145.1 Pangasius djambal
AAAAAAAAAAAAAAAAAAAAAAAAAAAGTATATTCAGTTGCTTCAATATATACTTCAGAATATTCAATCACTTCAGTGTTTACTTCAGTATATTCAATCACCTCAATATATATACTTCAGTATATTCAATCACTTCAGTGTTTACTTCAATATATTCAATCACCTCAATACATACTTCAGTATATTCAATCACTTCAGTGTTTACTTCAGTATAGCCAATCACTTCAATATACACTCATCAAGCACTTTATTAGGAACACCTGTATACCTACTTATTCATGCAATTATCTAATCAGCCAATCGTGTGGCAGCAGTGCAGTGCATAAATTCAAGCAGATACGGGCCAGCAGCTTCGGGTAATGTTCACATGAACCATCAGAATGGGGTAAAAAAAAAAAAAAAAAAAAAAGTGATCTCAGTGATTTTGATCGTTGCATGATTGTTGGTGCCAGACAGGCTGGTTTGTGTATTTCTATAACTACTGATCTCCTGAGATTTTCACACACAACAGTCTTTGAGAGTTTACTCTGAAAGGTGCAATAAATTAAAAACATCCAGTGAGCGGCAGTTCTGCAGACGGAAATGCCATGTTGATGAGAGAGGTCAGCAGAGGCCACAGTAACTCAGGTAGCCACTCTGTACAATTGTGGTGAGTAGAAAAGGATCTCAGAATGCACATCATGTGAAAACTTGAGCAAAAGTCGTCTCAAACTGATTTCATGAACATGACAATGAGTTCAGTGTTCTTCAGTGGCCTTCCCAGTCACCGGATCTGAATCCAGTAGAACACAGTTGGGATGTGGTAGAACGGAAGATTCGCAGCATGAAAATGCACCTAAAAAAATCTGCAGGAATTGCGGGATAGCAATCATGGACCAGAATCTCAAAGGAATGTTTCCAACATCTTGTGGAATCCATGGCACGAAGAACTGAGGCTGTTTTGAGAGCAAAGGGAGGCCATGCCCAGTATTAGTATAGTGTTCCTAATAAAGTGCCCAGTGAGTGTATACTTCAGTGTATTCAATCACTCCAGTATATTTGTCTCAATATGGTTATAAGGACCTTCAATTGCCATAATTATTAATCTAATTATTAATCAGCTAATTTAGTGCTATGTCTATGCCTACATCTAACCCTAAACGTAATCTCTATAACTAAAAGAAAACCTTTTAGTTTTTTTAGCTTTAATTTAAAAAACAAAAGATAAAAGCTGCAGTTTTTGTAAAAATGGTGGCATGGTGGTGCAGTGGGTAGAGTTGCTGCCTCAGTGCTCCAGGGTCCTGGGCTCGATCCTGAGCTCAGTTTGTTGTCTGTGTTTAGTTTTGCATGTTCAACCGTGACCCTGACCAGGATATAGCAGTTATTGAAGATGAATGAATGCATTTTTATTAGAAGCAGCTTTATTCAAGGAGACCAGCCAAATGTCCTTACAAGGTCAAACCCGTCAGATATTGCAATGCTTGTGGGGA
This sequence comes from Pangasius djambal, assembly GCA_022985145.1. Lineage (NCBI taxonomy): Eukaryota > Metazoa > Chordata > Actinopteri > Siluriformes > Pangasiidae > Pangasius > Pangasius djambal. The sequence continues at coordinate 15,804,645 of CM040978.1, forward strand.
CATTTGGTCTCTGCCAAGGTTTAAAAACATGCCCCCCATGTACAAACACTCAGTTGCAAACATGTGCATCCAGATCAGTCTTTTTATCCTCAGCTGATCCTTTTAAGTTGATTTCTTTTAAGCCTGATGCTTTGTTGGCTTTAAATCACTGAGATTATTAGATTTGGCACTGGATTTCAGGTGTCCTGTCAGTGTCTGACAGTATGCCACTTGCAGCTTGGGATCGAGCAAAAAACTCTGATTCTGAGGGCGTAACAGTTGTCTTGTTTAACGGATCAGATAAGGCCAAAAATGCACTTGACCTGTGTGTATGCCATGTCCTACAGGGTGATCCCTGACACACGTTCCCAATGCTTTAAAGAAAAATAGGCCATAAGACAGATATTTCATGAACCAAAGCAAACTTCAAGCACTCTGCAAATGAAACCCTGCTGAACCCCCATACATACCACTCTGTAAGCCTGGATCTAGTACCTGCATTCAGCATGTTCGATGTTGCTCTGCTAAAGTATCATTAACTGTTGTGCCTAGTTATTGCTAATTTTGTTTCTGAATAAAGTAAAAGTAGAATAAAATGTAGGATACTCTAGCATTTTCTCAGCCTAATGTCAAGTCGCCATATATGTAGGATGCAGTGTCCAGCAAAACTATTGGTAGCCTGCATGAAAGTGAATGAAAATGATAGTGTTGATAAAGTATTGATCCTTAAAAACATTGTTGCAGGCTTTATAGGAGTGATATTGGCATTGGAAGTGTGAGTGTTGAAAATTAAATCAACTTCAATTTAGTCATTATACCAGCAGCGGCATTGATATCGAGTCTAAATTTATTAAACCACGTAAAACTAACGCGCACTGGAAACTCCAAGACTGACAAGTGATTTGTGATTGGTCCATATTTTAACAATGGCACAGACCAGTCACTATGGGATTTTGCATTGTGATGGACACACAAAAACTACATATCATTTTCTTTAATTAATTAATATATTTAGCCAGAATAATTAAATATATAGCCGCAGTATGCTGTATGTAAGCCCTGGTTGCTATGGTTTCTTTCCATTTAAATCAGGGCTAATGCTGGGCTAAAATGTTTTTTTTTTTTTTTTAAAGCTTACTTATTTATTACTTTACCCAGAAATGGGCAAAACTAGCACAGCTGCTTGCGGATGTCCATTTATTTTCATCAGAAAATACTAGAAGGAATTGCAAGATGTTCTCTTTCATCACTTACCCACGAAGAATTGCCTCCTCACCATATGGCCTTTCTCAAATCCTTCATTTGCTTACCTATTTATTATTTAGTAAAGTCTGGGCTCTCTGTCTGTAGTTTAGCAGGCTCGTGGGTGTGATATTGCTTCAGTAGCAGTTAGCCAGTGTTTCAGACATGGTTTTTCATTGTAATAACGGAGTCTGACAGGCCATCTGAAACATTGCTTATTCTCTTCACCTGCTGAGTGTTCCTGCTGACCTTAGCTCCAAGATGACCGAAGTAGGCGTCTTAATAGTCTCTGTACTTATCTATCACTTTTAAGGCCTCTCTTGTGACAAGTAGTCCCCAGCGTTGCCATTCACATGATTTTAATTGGCCTCCCCTGTGTCCAAGTGACATTAGTAAAGCCGTCATGCCTACTGAAATAACTGAGATTCGTTACCTACATAGTGTCTCCTGGATGTCGCTATCTGTCCTGGTTTGTTAGACAAGGTTTGGTATTACATGTCTTTAATTTAACAGTGAGACTTAAACATTTCTGAGAGGGCTTTCGTTGCAGGCTTTCCTGAAATAGAATATTGCAATGTTCTAGAAATATCTTTATGGGATATTTATTTCCGTGAGTCATAGAGTTTCTATGACTGAAACAGCTTATTTAATATGTGCATCTCTATGTGAAATCAGAGGACCTGCTTGAATATGTGATTGTGTTTTGTTCCCCCCCCCCCCCCCCCCAACAATCATAACTCAATGATTATCAATTATAACTGATTCTAAATTGATTATTATTGAAAAAGGACAGACAACCAGTGTGTAAAAAATCAGTCTTATTTTAAAACTGTTGTGTAAATAATTTAGTAGTCTAGCAAGGCGATTTGCCCATTAGTCTGATAATTTTAAAATAGTTCTTCTCTCTGTCATCGTCATTCACAAATGAATGGCCTACCCCAGGTCACAAATCGATCAGAAGCTACTAAATCAAATAGTATCGTATTGTATCGTTATCAGTGATATCATGAAATACAGAATCGTTGCCTTAAGAATCAAAATTGTATCATGTGGAACCCTAATGTTTACACCTCTGCAGTCAGATCAATGACACTTCTGTACACCGGTTTCCAACAGGAAAACCTCCCCACCTTTTTCCTGATGTCTAGATTTTCCCATGATTCATGGCGGAAGCCGGTTTTGTGTTTCCAGCCATATCATTGTTTACATTGATGCATTACAGTGATAGAGGGCTACTGGAAATGTGGAGTGAAGTGGAGTTTTTTTTTCTTTTCTTTAACAGAAAATAACATGAAATGGTGAATGGTCTTGGATGGATGGATACCAATTAATTTTCAAAAAGCTGTGATTAGTACCACATCCCTCGAAACTTACCTTCTGGGTAGATATGAAGCTAGGGCTGGAGGTTAGCTAATGTGGGACCGCGGTACTCTGTACACTGTATCAGCATTTTTGCCTTTCGGTGTACCTTATGTGTGAATGACTCATTTCATTCTAGTAAAATCTGCCTATCAGCCAAAATGCTTTTTGACCGGTAGAATTAAGACCAGTAGCTTTAAAGAAAATGGAAAAGATCTAATCGGTATGCATCATAAATATTCAGGACACATATTTTTGCCATGAAGCAACAGTATTCTGCGTTGCATTCCTTTCATATACAGTATAATATAATAACATAATATTGGGTTTTCTATGTAAAACTGTTCTACTTAACATAAGAAGTGCAGTGTTCAGTACACTTTATTATGTACACTTAACCTTTTCCCACTTATAAAACTGAAATAATAAATTGCACTTGGTCATGTATCAAATATAACCTAATCTTATTGTTATTTATTCCTTTCTCTATTACAACAGTTTATGAGCCAAAACATTTTCAGATTTTCTCTAAAATATCTGTAGATAGAGACGGAACCCCTACACGATATGAGAATTGGGGAAGCGTTAGAGATGCTAATGCCATGAGGTAGGGAAAATGTTTTGCCTTTAATTAGATATTTACTTAAGCATACAAGTTCACTTTTCCCGTGTTAACTTGGTGTCCTCATTTACTTCTTCACTGCGTCTGGAGTGGAATTGTACTTAAAAAAAAAAAAAAAAGCTTATCGCATCACCAAAAGCATTAGAGAGTTTTGTTCAAAACAGTTAGTGGGGAGTAATTGCAGTGTCAGTCCAGTGGCCTCTTCCTGTAAAATTAGGCAGTTCTTGGCTGTGTTCATTTAGAAGACTGACTCATGAGACTAGTATTTTTTTTTTTAACTGCTCTGTGTTGTGTTCTCTTAGCAGATAACCTGAACGAAGCCCTGAAGACGCTGAAGCTCTCATCAGCGGACAGTGCATCAGACAGTTTGGACAGTTGCCTGGACTGCCTGCTCAAAGCTTTGTCCCATAACAGTAAGCTTGCTAGGCTCATCTTCTCGTCTTCTCTCATGTGAAGTCTCATCTTCATTCATGTGCTCAGCATTTTAGGATAAAAACTGACATGAAGGGTGTGTTGCTTGTACATTATGGATGACCCGACAATTTGGGTATTGTGTACCGCCATTTGAAAAAGTGTGAGATGGACATTCTTCAGTCTGATGGTCTGATTTGGCAGTATTTTTTTCAAACGTATGCTGGAAGGTTGACATTTTTTCATCCTCCCCCAAATATTCTGCTCCTGATATTATTCAGATGGGAGCAGTGTTTTTGTCACTGACTTGTTCTGTTGAATGTAATTGCCAAATGCTGTAGGCTTTCTGTGGTTTGAGAGGTGCTGCTGTACTGATCCTCAGGGCACTTACAATGATGGAGCATGCCAGTGAAGGAAGAGTGAAGCTGGCCCTTTTTCGCTTCTGCATACTAGTCACTAATTAGTCACAGCATATGCACAGTCATTATGGTCTGATTTTCAGATTTCTTGGCTTTACAGTTGAAATGAAGCAGGTCTTTATGTAAAATGTTAGTAGGGAGTATACATAAGATTTCACATTACATGAATGTGATTGTGCTGTGATTTTTATATTACAGTGTCATGAGATTAATTCCTCCTAATTAATCTTTATTTCCAGATGTGGAAGCCAGTGGAAAAATCCAGGAGATGGGTGTTCTTTCCATGATGCCTTCTTTATTGGAAACACAGAACTCCTGCACACCCAAAGTAGCCAACATCATAGCGGAGGTGGCCAAAAACGGTGAGGACTCCTAATCCTGTTTCATGATGAAGTGATCTGTGATTCGTAGAACAATCTGCCTGGAGCAGAGAAATATCTACTTGTAGGCAACTTTGATCTGCAATCTCTTTCCTACCCTACTTTTCCCCAATATGTCATGGTTTATGTAAATGATGTTGGTCTGGGTGGCAAAACAGCCAGCATCTTTTTATTTTTTATTTTTTTTTCTTCAATTGTGATTATTATTGTGCATTCATAGTCAATATATCAGGCCACAGTTAGATATAATATGCAGTAGCCCCAATCATGTCTTAGATGTAGGTATAGATTTCCATGATGGCTAGATTAGTGTTCTTAACTTTCATCTCAAAACAAATGCAAATGCAAAAATGTATTTTTAAATCGTCTCTGCCTTATAGCTGTATCAATCCTATTTTGTTGTGTTGTTACATCCGCTGTCCATTAAACATCACTAGTCCTCTTAGTCTGACAACAGATGGGACTTGGCTAAATAACAGGCAGCGTGAACTGAAGTTTTGTGACCCCTCCCTTTTCTCTGCCAGGAATAACCTATATCACTTTTTACTTTAAATGTCAGACCTTCTTAAGATATGTAAGGAATAAAACACGGCAGGCCGTACTTTTAGCAAGATAATCAACATCAGGGTGGTGGGATGCGGACTAACGCGACACGTTAGTAGCCCTAAGGTTGATTTATTTTCAAATAACAGCACAATTCAAAAGTGTCCCGTCTCCACACAGAAAACCTCACCATATCAGTGAATTCACACACATTTCAAACCCTATGCACCGTATATGGTGTGTCCTCCATACAGTCCCTGTGTAAGTTGTTCCTGTAGAAATGCTAACATATTAGAAGTAGCGTATTCATGTAAGCATTGCACCTGGGACTACTGTCAGAGCTGTGATGTTATAGAAAATTAACCCACTATTTCCGACCAGTCAGAATCGAGCATTTAATGATCTCTAAAATAAAAATTTGAATTGAGCCTTCAATAATAATCTATAAAATCTATCATTACCATCTGTTACTGTAGCTTCACCCCCTGTGAATTGTTGATTCACAGAGAAATGTCATAGTAATATATAATTGCAACACGTAGGAAAGATGTTGAATTTTATGATTATTAATTCTCCAGAGAATAATCAATAATGTCATTTTGGGATTGCTCTAAGAGTATAATCTGAAGGCTTGGAAGACTTATGCAGACTCTTAGTCCCCAAAGTGCAGACACAGCCGTGCTGTTCCTGACAGCTTGGCAGACTGTCTAGACTGTGAGACTGTTCTTTTAGTGAACATCTACAGCAGAGTCTTGTTGTTGAAGAAATCTGAATTTAGGCAGGCTAACTGCTCAGCTAAACACAAATGCTTAGTTCAGCATAGCAAGTTTTTATTCAATTTGAAGCTCAAATCCCAGTTTTATTCAGTGTTACCAGGAAAGCAATCTGTTTATTGGAATAATTTTTCTTTTCAAGTATCTACAACACTGATTTTAAGCTCAGTACAATAATCACGCACAGTGAATCACCTTAATATTCACTCCAGCTAATGCATAAGTTTATGCCCTGTTCTGCTGTGCTGCCAGCCTGCAAAACCCATAAAACCTAAATTCTGCCGAGTCAGTGCTTGGCCTACTTCCCTGCTTTTAGGCTAATTATACAAGCGCTTCTTGCTTCAGGAAGTCTAGGAGAGGACAGGCTGGCAGTGAATTGGGTTTGTGAAAGATAGAGAAAGGTTTCAAATAATGAATGGGCTTTTAGTAGAATGTGTGGCGTCTAATGAGGCTAGCCTGCTGGTGTAGCATGATTTTGGTAGCCTCCCACTGGTAGGTTCCCAGCAGCATTCCACCAGGAACATCTGTGCTCTGTCATTTGAGGCTTTAGCTCTTCATATGGAATGGAGACATTTTAAAGGTGCTATAATTGATGTCCCGTTTCTTCAGAGCCAGTAAATGTGACCTTCTTTTGAAAGAAAAATGCTTTCTACTTTCTTACACTTTCTACATTTGTTTTTTTCAGGACATAGGATTATATATAGTCAGGTCCGGAAGTATTTGGACAATGACAGAGTTTTTGTGATTTTGCCTTTACACCACCTCAGTGGATTTGAAATAAAACAATCAAGATGTGATTGAAGTGTAGACTTTCAGCTTTATTTTAAGAGGTTCCACAAAAATGACATTTACCATTTAGGAATTACAGCCATTTTCAACAAAGTACCTCCATTTTCAGGAGCTCAAAGGTATTTGGATAAAGTGACATAATTGTAAATATAACCATAATTTTAATACTTGGATGAAAATCCTTTGCAGTCAATGACTGCCTGAAGTCTGGAGCCCATGTTCTCAAAACTCAAATTCTGAGCTTCCTCCCTGGAGATGCTTTGCCAGGCCTTCACTGCAGCCACCTTCAGTTGCTGCTTGTTTGTGGGTCTTTCTGCCTTCAGTCTTGTCTTCAGTAAGAGAAAAGCAGCTCTACTGGGTTGAGATCAGGCGACTGACTTGACCATTGAAGAATATTCCATTTCTTTGCCTTCAAAAAGTCTTGAGTTGCTTTCGCAGTATGTTTAGGGTCATTATCCACCTGCACTGTGAAGCGGCATCCTATCAGTTTTGTAGCATTTGGCTGAATGTGAGCAGAGAGTATAGCCCTATACACCTCAGAATTCATCTTGCTACTTCTGTCAGCAGTCACATCATCAGTAAACACCAGTGAGCCCGTTCCATTGGCAGCCATGCATGCGCATGTCATAACACTGCCTCCACCATGTTTGACACATGATATGGTATACTTTGAATCATAAGCTGTTCCTTTCTTCCTACCTTCTCCAGAGTATTCTTGACTTCTGTTGATGTTGTGAAGGGGTTTTTCTTCACCAAGGAAAGGATTCTGTGATCATCCACTTTAGTTGTTTTCCGTGGTCTTCCAGGCCTTTCGATGTTGTTGAGCTCACCAGTGCTTTCTTTCTTTTTAAGAATGTACCCAACTGTTGATTTGGCCACACCTAAGGTTTTTGCTATCTCTCTTATAGATTTATGTTGGTTTTTCAGCCTAATGAAGGCCTCCTTAACTTGCATTGAGATCTCCTTGGACTTCACATTGGAAGCTCCAGTCGAACAGCTGCCAAATGGCAACTCAATACCTGATATCAACTCCAGACCTTTTATCTGCTTCATTTGTCTTGAAGTAACGAGGGAATGGACCACAACTGGTTAATTAACTTCTTGTCAGTCAGTTGTCCAAATACCTTTGAGCCCCTGAAAATGGAGGTACTTTGCTTAAAATGGCTAATGCCATATTTTTTGTGGAATCTCTTAAAATGAAGCTGAAAGTCTACACTTCGATCACATCTTGATTGTTTCGTTTTATTTCAAATCCATTGTGGTGGTGTATAACGGCAAAATCACAAAAACTGTCATTGTCCAAATACTTCTGGACCTGACTATATATACAGTACTAATCAAATGTCTTAGGCAAGTGTAAAGAAAAGATACCTCTAAAATAATTAAATTAAACATTTTATACATAAAAAAAACTATTATAATGAGCAGCACATAGTAGTAAACTAAGCAATACTTGGCATGACTGTGTTCACTTTTAAATGGAAATTGGCTAGTAAGTTTTACAGAGCATCTTGGAGAATCTTCTCAAGACTTTGATTGTCACACTCTGTGTCTGCATCTGTTTCTGCAGGTAAAACCTGACAGCCTTCAGTATGTTTTTTAAAATCTGACAAGGGGTTTATTAATTAATACGTTGCTACTTTTCTAACATACAAACATTTTCTATAACATTGAACTTTTGTGTTTGAAAAGCGATGTTTGGAAATGTTGACGTTTTTTTAACTGACTCAGTAATGCAGAAGTCATAAAATAAACATCTAATGCAAAATTTGTATTAAAAATGAGGGTGCCTAAGACTTTTTCACACTACTGTAATGTGTATATGTATTGTATGTAACCTACTTATATGTACTAAAGATTTTCTACACCGAATCCTAAACATAACCTTAACCTGTGTAACTACAAAGAAATGCTTTTACTGTTTTAGTTTTTAAAAAAAGAATCACACAGTTCTGACAACAAAGTGCTTTCTATAAAACCTATCTTGCTGGTCCTGACAAGAGAGGGTTACCCCTGTTTTTGTCTGGTTTTGCTACATAGTCAGGACACTTTAATCCTGACAGTACACACACACACACACACACACACACACACACACACACAAAGCACTATATTGTCATTTTGTAATACCTGCTTTTGTGATTTCAAATTATCCTGTATAAAAGCATCTGTTGGTTTACTGCATGCTTTTACCATCACTTCTGACAGGAGAGACAGTTGCTGCATTGTATTTAACAGCACCTGTGATTTTGACAGGAGCACCATAAGCAACTCGCTGTAGCATAACTGTAGTCACTTTCTTTAAAGTTCTACCTCATACAGAAAGTTTTGCGGCTTAATTGGTGTTTTAAAGCCTTCCAATCACAGACAGTGTTCCTGTGAGTGGAGATTGGTTTGTAATGTATTTGTCTCATCGCAGAGTTCATGCGCAGTCCCTGTGTGGAGGCAGGCCTCATCCCCCCACTGGTTCAGCTGCTCAACTGCAAGGACCAGGAGGTGCTGCTTCAGACGGGTCGAGCCCTGGGCAACATCTGCTACGACAGCCGTAAGTCCCCCGCCCCTGCTGCTGTCGCGTCTATGAGAAACCATTTTAGGTTTCAGGAAAATCTAGAGGATTATTGGGGAAATGAATAACAAGCAAGGCTGTGTTCATTTGATAATATAGCGAATAAAGCTGGAGCCATGGTCATTTTGTGCCTCATTCAGGTCTGTCTGTTAGAGACACAGCAAATTACACGCGCACACACACTCATCTTCTCATAATTGCTTTGTTACTATGGAGTATCTAATGGATCTGATTTAATCTGTGAATTCAAAGTGCACAAATAACAACTGCCTACTGTTTATTGCTTCATTAGAGTTCTGCTTACTTCTCCCTCTAATTATTGGCATTGTTCACTTGCTAATTAGACTGGTCCTTTCATGGTATCTTGTGATATTTTTTAATTGATAATAAGAAAATAGAAGACACTTTGCTGCCTTCGCTGTCTCGATGTGAGTTTTCATGCTTAGCACATTGTGAAGGGCTGCGATAACAGAGCGGCTTACAGGATGGATATAATAGTGCCGCTAAAACCGCTTTACCTGTGAACAGCGAGTCTTTCACAGTGGAGACTTGTGTGGGTGTGTGTATCTTTAGAGTAGGACTGCAGAAAGAAAACATACACATGTGCGCAGCCAAACACACTGCTACAGTTAACTGTTTGACTGGGAAAGAAAACAGTGCTGCTAGGTCAAGTGTCTGAAAAGCAGTGAGGCACGAGGCACATTTCTATTGGCACTTCAGTTCTAAATGAGGAGTTTTGTGTGAAACATGTTCAGCAGTGGTAGTTTTTTTTAAATAAGTTGTACTTGAAAGCATACTTGAACGGTGATTCATTTTTTAATCTTAAAATAAAAAATTATTTTAATAAATAAATATATAAATACAGATTTACTTTACATCTGGCTCTGTTTTTCCACCACATTCTTTACGGAGTGCACTGTGTAGGCTACACAAGACACTTATGTTATACTTTTGGTAGAGCTCAAGAAAAGGAAGTCATTTGGGATGCTGTCATGGGGCAGGAATAATAATAATCATGCAAGCTTATTGTAAACTAGTGTTAAAATGCAATGTGGCTTTCATCAGGGTGGAGGGAAGACATTTTTGTGGATAAGAAACCGGGAATGTTCGCTCCTGCTAGTGTGTCTGCGCAGCAATAGCATAGCCCATCCAGGGGAGGAGAAGAATGGAAATGTCAAATAGCGTCTGCCAAGTGAATAGATGTAAATAATGATGTGGGGAATGAAAAGAATATAGGGAGTGAACAGATCTTCAGAATAACAAATGGAATCATAATCCTGTTATCATGTGACACAGAGAAAGATAGAGCTGGATATACTGCTCCTTGTTGGACTTCATGTGTTGTGCTTTTCTACGCACAGGCCAGAACCATAAGAGGCAATGTAAACAGCGGATAAAGCTGTGGAGATCATTCTCAATGTGTTCTCCATATTTGCAGTCCACTGCGCATGGGGAGTGCTTACACGTCTCTTCACTATTTTCCCCCAAATAGCATTGTCATAAGTTATTGCCTGCGTCAGTCAGCCAAAGTGCAGGAAAAACTGATAAAACAGAAGTGTATATACAGCAATAGTCAGGTAAACCCCCAGCAGTGAAATTCATGAATCATGAATGTTTTTGCTAAATTACTGGCAGTTGAATTGCTCATAAATGTCCAAACCATTAGGCAGTTCATGTGGTTATGAGAAAAGAAAAGTGTTTCTTAGTCACTCATACCCTGTTGTTCTGCGGTGAGCTGGCTGAGGGAGCAGCCGAACTGGAGCTCGGCTGCGAATGACCCTGGGTCTAAGCCAACACATGTCATCACAGCGACAGCCAGTCCACTGCAGGCCTTTGTTGATTTTACAACCCCAAGTGAGATTAATCCTGCTCAGTCTGGTGAGCATCCTTATCCAGCGAATCTGCATGCATGTCCTTGGCTATTGTATAGTATTAGAATATAGGATTTTGAAGGATTAATTAGGATAAATTGTGAAAAGACTCCTCCAAGGCCAAACACTAACAGGACTAATGCTTGGAAACAACCAAAAAGCCTGATGGTGAATGCTCTGTCTCGTTTTCTTTCTTCATGATTCATGAGCTGTGTTTGTGTGTGTGGGGGGTGTGGGTAGTGGGCAGCTGTCCTAGACTCTGCGTGGGCATGGGTGAGTGAGACTTGGAGCATTTTTCATGCCAAATGAAATGACTCACAGCTCACACACATAGCTATAGCTATAAACAAGAGAGATTTGCTGAGTTATAAAACATACATATAAACACACCTGCTCAGAGATGGGGTTTCTCTCTCTCTTTCCTTTTTTTTTTTTCTCATTATTTTAGAATAGAAGACATTCACACTATGAAATAATACATATGGACATGTTCAGTAACCAAGAAAAGGGTTTAAATCAAAACTATTTTATATGTTAATTTCCTAAACAGTTTTCCTCATCAGGCTTTGGGCATTTTCTCAACCAGCTTCATGAGAGAAGTTTCCAAATAGGTCTAACTACTTACTTTGGTAAACCGTTTAATTTTAAGAAAAAGAAACCTACTTGTTTTAAGTCAAATCTACATTTAGAACAAAGAAAAATACTTATATATAATGGAGATATTGGTCACATCAAACATCAGAATGGGAGAAAGTGTTTTGGTGATCCTTTGTAATCAGTAGCCTCAGATTGCTGTTGTTGACTGACAGGAGTGAAGGCCCATGTGGTCTTCTGCTGTTGCCCAGTCCCCTAAGGTTCAACACGTTGTGCATTCTGAGATGCTTTTCTGCTCACAATGGTTGTAATGAGTGGTTATTTAAGTTACAGTAGACTGAGCTCGAACCAGCCTGGCCATTCTCCTCTGACCTCTCTCATCAACAAGGTGTTTCCTCCCACATAACTGGATTGATCTACGACTGTCATGTTTTCATGTTGTGTATTTCCAGTCTGCTCATAGGCTCCTTCTCCTGTATTGCACAACACTTACCAACTGGAAACAGAAAGGCTAAAATGTGCTTCCTCTGCTTCTTCAGAGACATGTGAAACCACCACATATCACCCAGGCTATTGTTTATGCAACATCACGGGGCAGCTGAGTATGCTTAGGGGAAAGCAATAACTGCCCTCTTCTGTATACAGGAGCTCAGAGAGAGTGATGTGGATTAATAAAGCCCTTTTGCCATGTTCAGTGTTCTTCTTGTATACAGTGGGTTATATGGAGTCTCTTGGTTTCTCTAATGATAGTTTGCTTGGTGATTGTAAGGATACAATGGTTCATTGATATTGATAGTGTATCAGCTTTGTGTCTTCTGTCGCCAATGTCCTTAATATTCTAACTAAATACACTACAAAAACAGTAGTGATGTCTAAACTAGATATTTTATTTTACAAAGTTCATGCTTGAAATAGTCTTGCTCTATTGGCAGATAAATTTTAACCATTTATTTTTTTTTAGAAAGAATTTATTATAAATAATAAATAATAAATTATCTGCCAGTAGAATAAGAAAAAGCTTAACAATTCAAATATGTCTAGAAATAGGCATATAATTAATCTTATATTTGGTTTATTATGATCTTGCAATAGGTAATAGTGGATAAATTGGACTATATTCGAGATATTTTCCCTTGGTAAGATGTCATTTTTTTTTGCAGTGTAACATAAAGGAGCTTCTGCAAAATGAATCCACAGCATGATAAGTCTTGAGGTGTGTGTGTGTGTGTGTGTGTGTGTGTGTGTGTGTGTGTGTGTGTGTGTCTAATACATTCATCCTGCCTTCGAAAAAATCTCATCAGTAGCAGACATTTCCCACTGCTTAGCTGTATTTCAGACACTCACACTGCCTTGGCTTTTCTCTGTGCTGCTTTCATAGCGGTTATCGTATAAGAGTCAAGTATAGTCTATCACTAACAGACACTCCAGAGGTGAGAACATCCACTGTCTTGTCAAATGCACTTAATATACACGGTATATGTATACTTTGGGACCAACAAAATGGTTCAATATCCAATCGAAACTGCCTGAAAATTAGTGATTCCTCTAGGGGTATTGTCAAGGTATAATAATCAGACTGCTGAAACTCAGAATCTTTTGTGAATATTATTCAATGAGTCTGGGTATCAGAAATCCTCAGTGCATTTTAATCTTTCCCTTTAGATTCATCCCCAGTGTTTGTGACCTGCATTGCTGTCGGCTCTGCAGCTGCGGCTTTGAGTGATGGCCTGTAATTTGCTGGGGGGAGAGAAAAAGATGTTTCCTTCCTGTAACGGAGTGGAGGAGAGATGTGAAGGGAGGAGGGGAGTTATTGAGTTGAATGGAGGGGTGGGAATGAAGAGAGAAGTGCAGAAAGTGGGGTTGAGCTAGTGACATTCTATCTGATATGATTTTCACTGGCAGTATATACTCCAGTAGAGCAGACGAGAGGACTGAAGAGGCCTGTTTGTATAACTTAGAAAAGGCCTACTAGTAGTCCATTATTATTTGTTGCAGGTTTTGTCTTGCAGAATCGTCTGGAGCGATTCTCTTGTTGAAAATGAGTTCTTGCTGGTTTCTCACTTCATCAGGTCATGACAACATGACTAGCCTGACACCCTGGAGAAATTGAGAGACACCAAAACGAAACACTATCAGTGAAAAAGAACTGGATGTTCTATAGCTACTATTGCAGTTTTGTGTTTGACTATATTTTCTTTCTTTTTTTTATTCGAACCTTATCAACAATTCACCTGTTCTTATAATTACCTGCACTTATTTTTTTTAATATCCCTATCCCGTCATATGTAATTTAAGTTGCGTTAATGCCTCCTTTTGCTGTCATTTATGATTTGCAGGTTGTTGTCTTTTTGTATCCTTTTTGTTGTCCTGTTTATTTTTACGTGACCTCTTTGTTTTGCAGATGAGGGCAGAAGTGCAGTTCACGAAGCGGGCGCTGCTCAGATAGTAGCAGAGCACATTAAGGCTCTGGCCCATAACACTGACCCGGCCACCGGGAAGCTCTTGACTGTCTTTTGTGGCATGCTGATGAACTATAGCAATGATAATGGTAATGACCGAACCCCGACTAGGGGAAAAATACATTTGGATGGTTCCCTATAGATGAATCCTGAGATGCTTGAGAAACTGTCAATGATGTAGTAGGCTAGGTGGAACTATTGGCAATTTATTTTCCTCTTTGAGTCTTGGCTAAGTAGCTAATAATTATTTGGCTTTGTTGGTTTTAATATGTTTTATATGGTGTAGTAAGTTGTTGACAGGTTGTTGAGTGTCAATGCTAAAATCTCTAGGGGACCATTCAAATGAGGATAAATGTTAATCAGTTTGTTCTAAATGATGGGTCACTAATCACAATGTGTAGACTCGTCGGAAACATACAATATGCCGCTAGTAATCTAGGAATTAAACTTTCCCAATGGCCAGATTGTTGGCTAATAACAGGTCCTTGAATACTATTCCATATAAATGTTATATTTCTATTATTATAAATAAATATATAATGAGGGGGGTCAGTTAAATTTATTTTACATTTAAAGAGGTCCCTGATGCAAAGAAGTGAAAACCCCTGTACCATATGATAATGTGGCAGTGACATAACTGGTCAGAAAACTCAGCTATGATTCAAAATGTCAGTGGCTTGCTCTTAAATGATCAGTGTGACCACAGTGGCTTTAAGGAAAGTACGCAAAGCTCTTGGAGCTGTACTCCCCCTTCAGCTGGTAAATGCATGTTCTTGTATGCATATACTGTTTTAAATCTAAAACTGCTTCAGGTAGTGTCTTATGCCTTTTTAAAACCAAGAAAAATCTTCCTTTCTATTCAGTATGATTGTGTGATAACATGGTATCAACAATGAAAGGTAATCTAGCTGGAATTTTACCTTGACTAAGAATGCATGCAGAGTATTTAACTCTCTGTTCCTGCGCTGAATATTGAACAGACAGGCCAAGCTCCATTTTGTTCTCTGTCTTGCTGGCATCGTGGCTGGCATCAAATGGTAATTACTTCCCAGTGCCTTACCTTTCACAGCTAGCAAGCTAAACTGGGGTCAGAGTTTCTCATTCTGTCCTGCTGCTTGAAAAAAAAGTACACAGGGATACTTGAAAATGCTGATTTGATTTGAAAAGTGCACAAACCACTTGATGCCTGCTGCCTTCAACTCGGATGACTTGTCGGCAGCTCCAGACTTCCACAGCTCACTCTCATAAGGAATAATCCACAGCAGGTTTTGGATGAAATGTCTTAAGTTGAATAATGGAATACTAACCTGGGGTACATATAAGGGGTTAATATGTATGCATTCCTCCCAGTTTCTGAATCTTTCTGTGCTTCTGTCTCCCTTTCAATTTCTGCACTGTTCTCAGTCTTGTCAGGTGCATCTGTGTGATGAGGCTACAGTGAGAAAATCCTAATTCAATGACAGTTATTCCCCGTTAAGTGTATTTGGATAAAAATATCCCTTAAACAAACAGTCCTTATTGCCAGTTACTCAACATTCTTCTTACTTATAGAGAGAATTATTTATAGTCATTCTGTGCTGCAGTGATAGATTAGCTGCAACACTAAACCAAACCTTTTCTACGTTGCGTTATGCATTGCATTAAGTGGAAAGCTTTTACAAGTTTAACACACATGGATCCTTGATATTTTTTTTTTTTTTTTTTTCCCCCTGACGTCAAACCTCTAATAAGTATGCAAACAATTGAATATCATCTTTATCTGCCATTACAACCATTACATTTACATTGTAAACACTATAATGGCATTCCTCCATTATTTGGTGTTAGATGGCAAATGATTGATAATGAAGTTAAGCTTAGAAGATCAGAATGATTGTGACATTTTTCTTTAAAGCAGTAAGAGCAAATCAAATGTTTCCCAGCCTCTCCGACAGAGCCCATAGTAGAGCCCATTACTGTGTGAAGTTGGTCTCCGTATATAAAAGAAATTAAATAAAACTTACAGTAGGCCATTTGTTTGTGCTGATTTGTGCCCTTAAAATCATGATTTTGTTTCCGAGAGATTACAAGTCAGTGGCTGAGAGTGACGCCGCAGTGAAGTGAACAAGTAATAAATGGAACATGTATTCACTATTGAACAAATGAATGGCAGTAATTTAGTTAGATTTGGATTAGTTTGGATTTGAGTTGAATGGGCTTTGTAGTCTCAGAAAACCTTCTTATCCCTCATATAGTCCCAGAAATCAAACCATCAATATCTTTGTGGCACAGTCACAGCACAGAATAGTGACAAATTTTATTCCATTATTAACTTTTATGGGGTGTTCTTCATGGAGGCCTTACTGATGTTTCTCTCCATCTGAGCACCTGCAGGTGGTAAAAGGGAGACGTGATGTTTCTAGCCTTGCACTAGGCTGAAGTGGGACTGTCTGTAATAAGTAGTCATTCAAATGTTAGCAGTTATACTGTGTAAATGAGTTTGTGCACAAGCCAATGGCTCGATGTTTGTACACTGTCACTGTGGCTTATGTAGCTCTCGTTAATGCTGATGGAGGCTATAGTACTGCAGAGTTTTGCCAGTAGCGTCGAGACTAAAGGAATGCAGCATGAGGTAAAACCTCTGCTTCTTGTGTCAGAAACATCTGGAAAATTCCTACTAAGATTGAGAGCTAAGGGTGCTCACCGAGGTGTGTGGCAGATGTAGTCACGCGACGAAATTCCTAAACATTTATGCTAGTATTTTATGTGTTTGTGTGTGTATCTTATTATTGAGAGACGTAGAAGATAAATCTTTTGAATCCTTCTGGATCCTGGATTTAATCCTGTGAACAATCATAGCTGTAAAATGTCCACTTTTACAGTAATAAAACTAAGAATAACTAGTTGAATGAGTGCACAGTGTAAATTAGTAATCTAAGCTAGCCAGTGTGTATTGCTGGACTGATACATGGCAAAATAGTGGAAAAGTGGAAATTAATGAAGAGACCTTAAGTGCAAAACAAAGACAACACATTTTGGCCTTTTGTGTTGTTAATAATCCAGCAAGCATAAACTGGAATGAAACCATTTAAAAATGAGAAAGTGCTTCTTATCTAACCCTACATTGCTTTCCTTTCCATGGTATATGCAGCATCTGGCCTTTATGTCTCGCAGTTTCCAGACGTTCTCTCTCTCTCTCTCTCTCTCTCTACCTTTTTCATTAGGTCCCCTAAATTCTTTAGTCTCTCCTTCTCATTCGTCTTTTTTATTGCTAGCTCTTGACTTGTCTCCTTTTTGTCTATTCCTGTTCTGTTCTTTCTCGCCTCCTCTGTCTGTCTCTGTCAGGATTGTTGAGTACAGTTTTGCAGTCTTGACAATGCGAGAAAAGATTTTTTCAGGATTTATCACCCTTTTGCTGCATTGAGGAGGGGGATGTGCTTGCCGATGTGATGAAATCGAATGTGACAGGGCTCCCAATATTGCAGTATTACGAGACAAAAACACTGCCATCTGATTCGTTTCGTTATGCATCACCAAGATGCATGTGATACCATGCTGCTGGTGTGAGACATCTGAGACAGAAAGGATAATATCATTGTAGGCCAATGCATTTGTCCCTGGGAGAGCTTTTGTATCAGTCAGATTATCAGATCAGGGATTTGAGCTTACACTGGTCTGTGTGTTATCTCTGTTTAGACCTACATGATTCATAAATGAGAGTGTTGATCGAGATCTTTTTCATTACCATTTGTGACCTAGGCTTTTTTTTTTTTTTTTAATTTATGTTTAGGTATCTCCATTTTAAGCAACACTCAAATAAGCAATTTTAATTAATGTGTTGCCGCAATGTCTACCATGTCACAATGATGACTACAAAAACATTTATTCTGCAGCTAATGTCTCCATTTTGGTGCACTGATGCATGTGAATGTTGAAGTTAATATGGTGTATTTAATCTCTTTGCATCCTCAGACACATTGCAGGCCCAGCTGATTAGCATGGGAGTGATACCCATTCTGGTGAAGCTTCTGGGAGTCCATGCGCATAACACAGCGCTCACAGAAATGTGCCTCATTGCCTTTGGAAACCTGGCAGAACTGGGTAAATAACTGACAGACCTATTCATTCCTCATTCATGCCTTGTGACTCCTGATCTTATGTGCTGTCTGGAGAGTGTTTCTTCCCACTTTCCTCTCCAGAGAAGCACAGAGGTGGTTTAAAATCCAGAAATTGTCTCCTTGCCAGAAGTACCAGACTCAGGTCTTCTAACTCCAGATTTAGGCCATGCAGGCCTAAAATAGTAGCAGATGAGGTGACCGTGTTGAAGATAGAATGCTAAAAACTGCAGTGCTGTGGTCTTTCCAAGACCGGACCCTTACGCTTCTCCTGTAATCATTTCCATTTTGATGCTCCTTTAATTCCACTACCTTTACACTGATACCGAACCAGTACTGTTGAATACATTTTTGAGTGAGAACTCCCCCAGGAATCGACTAGCTTAAATGGTCTAGTATGGAACATGAATCATCAACATCTACTGCTGGTTAAGCCTTTACATTTCTGAAAAGAGGAAAGAACTAATTATGAGAAAAATCAGTTATTATTAAAGAGCAGTTATTTTTTTTCTCACTTTTTTTCCTGCTATAACTAATGGAGACAAAGCAGCAATAAGAAAGGAGAGCAGCACCCTGACGTTCCTCTTATGCCACAACAATTTGCCGACATTTTTACTGATTTAATAAGAAGCACGCTTTTCACTTATCAATTAATAGGTACATTTAATTATGTGAAATGTCTGCACAAAAAAGGTTAGTTCCTGTTATCACTTATGTTATAGCATAAGAATCGTTCCCTCACCAGCTTCTCTTTTTCTTTCTCTGGAAGTTAAAAAGACAAAAAAAAAAAATGCAGTTTGTCATATTCCATCATGTTTCTCATGTTTGAAAACTTAAAGGAATTTTCTCATGTGCTGACAATGGAGACTTCTTCCAAAAGTGATAAATAAACGTCTCTTCACGGAAAACTTCACATCAAAAATTATACACGTTTTTTCAATCCATTTATTTGGAGCATCCATCATACAAGTCCCTGTGTAGAAACTCTAGAAACAATAATGTAGCTCGTTAATATAAACTTGCTGCCGTGTTGTTATAGAAAATTAATCAACACCTTCTGACTGATCAGAATCGACTGGTATACAAGAGACAAAATTTCTTCTAAAGGACACAGACATCGTTCCTAACATTATTCATGCGTGTGTAGTTGTAAGTGTACTAATATTTTGTATTGAGATGAATGCATCATTCTACACTGTACTGGTATCTGGCAGTACTCATATCTTTTGAGCAGTGCTTTTTAAATGTAAAAAACAAACTGTCCAGTCCTATACACGACACGTGATGTTGCTTCTGTGCATCTAGGTTTCACGAGTTGGTTTTAAATTATCATTAAAATCATCAATAAATCTTCGGTAACATGTCTGTGATGATTCTGGTGTGTGTGTGTGTGTGTGTGTGTGTGTGTGTGTGTGTGTGTGTGTGTGTGTGTGTGTGTGTGTGTGTGTGTGTGTGTGTGTGTGTGTGTGTGTGTGTGTGTGTGTGTGTGTGTGTGTGTGTGTGTGTGTGTGTGTGTGTGTGTGTGTGTCTTTGGTCATCGGGTCTCTGTAGAATCAAGTAAGGAGCAGTTTGCAGCTACAAATATTGCTGAGGAGCTAGTGAGACTTTTCCGGAAGCAAGCGGAGCATGAAAAGAAGGAGATGATCTTTGAGGTGCTGGCTCCTCTGGCTGAGAATGGTAAGAGTCAGACATGAAATGTTTTACGGTAAAGTAAATTCCATGAAGCATGATTGTAGAAGTTGTGGGTGATCGCTGGATGTATACAAATGTTTGCTTAAAATTTCGTTACTACAGTAGAATACCTGTATATTTTTTTTGCCAGATATTTTATTTATTTTATTTTACTTTACTTTCTGCACTGAGAGTACTCACTCAATTTCGCTGTACATCCATTGTTACAATGACAATAAAGAATTAATTACTAAACAAGAATGTACACGTATGAGACGAGAGACCTGACTTGTCAGTCCTGCCTAAATGTAGACTCTGAGGCCAGCTGCACCGACACACTGTCTAGGATCTGAAAGATGTGTCGTTCCAGCTCGCCCTGTCATTCACACCGACATATGGACACAGTGTCCACCTGCTGCGAGTGTATGTGAGAAATGTGGCGAGGAAGCAATAATCTTCAGGGTTTCGATTAAGTAGGAGCTATCAGTATCTAAAAATGGGAAAGTGCAATATATATTTATGTTTTTTTCATTGTCTGGAATAACTTTAATCTGTTTGCTAGTTCAAACAAGTAGAAGCTCCAGAATTATAGACCTATTGTGCTTTGGGTCTGCTCCAGACATAGCACTGTTAGAGAGTGGTCTACAATTAGCCAGCTGCTGGAGTTGTTTGAGCGTAGTCTGTGTTTGGATAATGGGTGCTGTCACTTGCTCTCTCTGCCATCGCGCCCACGTTAAGAATCAGGGATCTGTGAACAGCTGCAATCTGCACCACTTCTGTGACGTGAACTCGCCTCTCAGCTGCTACTCTGTGTCTTTTATCCAGGAGACGGTCTGAGTTTTTAAGAGCAAATATGCGTGTAAGAGTAACGTGTGCTGGAGAGCGTGTGATCCATTTTTGGATATGAGTATCTATCAAAGAATGATCGACAAGATGGAGAGAATCAGTTAGGAGATAACTAATTAGGAAGCATGGATGTGAGTGTGTGCATGTGTGAAATATAAAAGTGTAAATAAGCCACAGAGGGAGAGCTTGTGTTAAAGGTACATGTGAGAGAGAGCATTTTAGAGAGAGAGAGGCCAGAGAGATGGAGGGATAATGTGGCCCTGAGCATAAGAGGGATGAGAAGGAAGATAAAAATTAGTATGATGGAGACTCCAAGTGTGTGGAAAAAGAAATCTAGGGTGAGTGGTTGACCGCCTGGCTGTTTCTTATCATTCAGTGCACAGAACAGCGCTCTTGGCCTGCCAGTCTCCAAGACAACGTCCTACTTAAAAGCTACTACATTGTACTACGAGGGGGGGAGGGAGGGAGAGAGAGAGAGAGAGAGAGAGAGTGAGAGAGAGAGATGCTCAAATATTTCAGGAGTCTCATAACCATATGCAAGAGAAGCAGTCACACATCTACAATCAGCCTTCAATATGTCTTCAGATACACTTTTTGTTTCTTCTTTTTACTTGTTGTCAGAAATTCCTGGTCATGTATGATAGGCTTCATATTAATTTGTTTGTGATTGTGTTTTGTAACTGTTACATAATGTAGCATATTAAATTCTACATGTGCAGCACTGATTAATATGCAAATAACTCATATTGTGCATGAATAATAAGTCTTGAAATTCACAGAGCAGTGCAAATACATAAGGGATAAGTGACTGATTATAACTGTTCAGCAGGATTGTTTTTCATCCTGGTGAATTCATAAAGTTTATTCACTTAAAGCAAATATCTCTTACTCTGTCTCCCTCTGCCTGCCTGTCTGTCTGCCGATCTAACTCTCTCTGCGACTGTCTGTCTGTCTGTCGCTCTCTCTGTCTATCCATCTCTGTATTTCTGTCCATCCTGTCTGCCTGTATCTCTCTTTAACGGTCTCACTCTTTGTCTGTTTGACTCTCTCTCTCTCACTCTATCTGTCTGTCTCCCTCTCTATTTCTCTATTTCTGCCTTTCTCTGTCTGTCTGTCTCTCTCTTTCTCTCTCTGTCTCTCTCTGTCTCTGTCTCTCTCTCTGTCAGATGTAATAAAGCTGCAGCTGGTCGAGGCAGGTCTGGTCGAGTGTCTGTTGGACGTTGTGGCTCAGACGGTGGACAGTGACCGAGAGGAAGACCTGGCTCAACTCAAAACAGCGTCTGACCTCATGGTGCTGCTGCTGCTGGGAGGTGCTTCTCAAGGCTTCAGCCACCGATGCTTAATGTTGATTTTCATTCGTTTAGATTCATGCAGGGAAACTACACAGTGGGGTTGGGCGGGGTTATTCAAATATCCACATATCCAAACTCATCTTAGTATTCAAGTACTGACTCCACTTTTTTCTGCTTTTGTGCTACTGATACTAGCATCCTCACAGTAACTAAGCCTTCAAGTATTATCAACCCTGATACCAACACTGATAATCCCAAGTGTCTTTAATCAGGTATTCGAATATCGATCATTTGTAGTGACTGAGCGTGTGTTGTAGAGCCAGATTGTCTCATCACACAAACAGCTACAGCAGACTTAGCTATATTTAGCTGTAGCAGCTTCTTCTGTCCCCGTGGGGTAGTCTTTCTGCATTAATGGTCTCCAAACACACCTCACACCTGAGCATGTGGGCCTGTTTATATCGTTAAACAAATGAGCATTAGAATAACAGGGCCACATAGTGGAGTTTAGTGGCATGATATCTTGTAGACACAATACACAGTTTGGTATTTAGTCTATTTGTATGGGATGTAGACATGTTCTGAAGTATTAGAGACAACTTTAATGTCCAGGTCAGTTTGAAACTTTTACCTGAAAGACAAAGCTGTGTTCAATAAATTAAAGTTAAAACTTGTGTTATTTTTTTTTTTTTTAACATTTTGTAACTGAATTACTGAGATACTGAAATACTACTTGTTTAAAAATGCAATATTTGAAGAGCAAAAAAAAAAAAAAAAAGAAAAGTTAAATCTATGCAGAGAGAGAAGAGAAGGGAAGTCTCTGTGTGGAAATGGATGTGCTTCGGTCCTCTCTTTCTTTCTCACAACTTAGTAGGCAGCAGATTGTACAGGCAGCAGAGCGGGGTGTGTTTTTCATCTCACTCTGAATAATTAATGCAGGCTGAATGGGTCGTGGGGTGCTAACACAATTCCACTTCCACTGGGTGGCATTTTATGGATGGAGCTGAGACTTTTCTGTTTTTTTTTTTTTTTTTTTTTTTTTTTTTTTTTTTTTTTTTTTTTTTTTTTTTTTTTTTTTTTTTTTTTTTTTTTTTTTTTTTGGAGAACAGAGGGGCTTCTGTTATGCTTCCATGAATTTAGATGCTGCATTTAACCAGAAGAAATGTAGTTCAACTCTAATGGAGCACTACGTGGTTTATGTAGCAGTTTAGTTTGTGCTGATGTGGCTGCCTGAGTCCTGTTATCCTCTAAAGTTCAGTGGTACTGTAGGTAGGGATTTGTGGATCATCATAAATCATCTTAATTTCTTTCAGTAGGAGAGCAAATCTATGAGGATTTGTTAAGCTCTTCCTAAGTTCGTTCCTTAAAGTGGGCAGCAAACAATCTGATAAATGAAGTTACATGGATATTTGCAGTGATGTTTCATGTTTCTGCATCCATTCAGTGGTAGCCATAAAGTGTCCCACATTGTACTTTGCTACATACAGTTACTGTTCCACTGCATATAGTAAAGTAGTGAATTTTGGCTGTGATCAGTGCATAATATTTTGTAAGGGTGGTGATGGTCATTGCTTTCTTTTCCAGATGAATCCATGCAAAAGTTGTTCGAGGGGGGTAAAGGTAGCGTGTTCCAGAGGGTTCTCTCTTGGGTTCCATCCAACAACCATCAGCTCCAGCTAGCTGGGGCTCTGGCTATTGCTAACTTTGCCCGCAATGGTAAGAGCTCTGGTCTGATTTCTAATTAATTGTAGTTCATCATGAAAGATGTAAAGTCTGTACTGTATATGCACAAATGTTTTCATAGGAGATGTAAATTGATCATTAATAGAGACAATAGTCTTTCACTTTTCTGAGTGTTGATGTTTCTTTCCAGTCCTGTGTACATCTGCTACCGCCAGCTTTACAGTGACTGAGTGTTACATACACCAGACACACACATTCATGCCATGTAATGCATTGCTCTGCTGCTCTTTGACCAAATTAAGGCTTGGACACTGCAGTGAGGATTCCTGTGATATTTCTCAGTGTTTATAGAGAGACGTTCCTCAGTGAGGTGTATCCTCATGCGACTGGATAGACTAGAACTGGTTAATGCTCTGCTGGATTCATTTATGTTAATTGACATTACTGTTATGATACTACTATGCAACTAACGTGTATGGGCGGGAATACACCCGGGGCGGGACGCCAATGCATCGCAAGGCAGGACACACGCATGCTTTCACACCTAGGGGAAATTTAGCATAGCCAGTCCACCTACAGGCATTTTTTGAGAGTTGAGAGGAAACCTGCTGAAAGCCCATGGTGCATGGGGAGAACATACAAAACTCTGTGAGGCTTCAACACTACACACTGTGCCACCATGCTGGTATATAAATGTTATATAATTTTGTTGGCTCTTTCCTTTCAGATGGGAACTGCATCCACATGGTAGACACAGGAATTGTGCAGATGCTGTTGGACCTGCTGGACAGACATGTTGAGGAGGGGAATGTTACAGTGCAGCACGCAGCCCTCAGCGCCCTGAGGAACTTGGCAATCCCAGGTCAGTGTTAACCGTCTCCTCTTCAGTCTTTCTGTATTTCAGCAGCCCTTCGGAGGCTTTAAAACCCGGTGTCTGTTAATGCACGCTTTTACTCGCCATCATTATTTCTCCTTCCTTCTATTCATCAGTGGTGAACAAGTCTAAGATGCTTTCAGCTGGAGTGTCTGACGTGGTACTGAAGTTTCTTCAATCAGAAATGCCACCAGTTCAGTTCAAGCTGCTGGGAACGTTAAGAATGCTTATTGACACACAAGGTAGCTATAGCCAACTTCATAAAATGCTTCCAATGCACTTTATCTGTGCTTTTGTGTATTCCTTTCTTATTCCCTTCTGACTACTCACACAATTGTATTTAACCTCTAGGTGAAACACTCAAGATTTTTCTTTACTGACTGCAAAAGAAATTGACAAGTTTGCCCTAGCTGTAGGTATTTGGAGACCAAAAACCTACAAAACAGCATTTGCTGCATTCAAGGGCTGCCATTCATTTATCCTATTACAGAAGCTTTGTCAGGTATAAGCCAGTTCCCCTCTGTCCTGTGTATCAGAATAGCCGTTATCCTATAAGTGAAATGGACTAAGACGGGGTTCCATGCTACGGTGCTGAGATTTAATTGCTATAGATTGTGAGTGACGCTGCAGCTGCCAGCATGGACAACAGCGCTTTGCATTCTCAGCACGAGGCATGTAGCCAGAAGCTTTAGTTTTCAGTGACACAGAGTGCAGTCCTTATCAGTAGTACTTTAAATACAGCTCCAGTGCACTTACAGAAAGCAATTTAAAAATGGAATTTTATGTGTGTAATAATTGAAGGCAGTGCCTTTTCTCAAAAAGGACCACGAGAACCAAATATCCTCAAAATGCTTGCAACAGTTTTAAACTTGTGGATACATTTTACTGGCATTCAAAAAGAAAAGCAGCTTTAATTGGGAAAAACTTGAATCTGGCAGAATTCCTTCAGAATGCTGTTGTTACTGTAAGTTAATTATCTGCTCCACAATAAAGCTGACTTTAAGCTGTTACTAAGCTTTAATTAATTGATTAATCCAAATATCTTAATGCAGTATAATAGAATCAAATGCATGTGTAAGGCGCTTTGTTGAGTTTTAGATTTATAACTAGAAAATGACTTAATGTGGCAAAACTATTAATAATAACTTTTCTGAATATGAAGTTTGTTTGATTTGTAGGTTTAGGCATAGAACTGATTTGCTGCATAGGTCAATGGATGGTATGTGTGTATGTGCTGCAGCGGATGCTGCCGAACAGTTGGGAACAAACCGTAAGCTGGTGGAGAGGCTGGTAGAATGGTGTGAGGCCAAAGACCACGCAGGGGTGATGGGAGAGTCCAACCGCCTGCTCTCAGCACTGATCCGGCACAGCAAGTCAAAGGTCAAGGACTTGCACACATTACCATTTCTTGAGAAATTCAGAGATTCTGGAAATTTAATTGTGTTTGTATGTTTCTCGGCTTTGAACAGGAAGTGGTACGGACGGTCATTCAGTGTGGGGGTGTAAAGCACTTGGTGACCATGGCAACGAGCGAGCACATGATCATGCAGAACGAAGCGCTGGTGGCTTTGGGTCTCATAGCAGCACTGGATTTGGGTAAAACAGACATTAAACTGTCCAAAGGTCAAAACTTCACTTGATGTGTAACTTTCACTGAGACTAATATCAGCCCATTCACATCAAATATTCAGAGTCTTAATTAAACATTTCCCAGGGCAAGTTTTAAAAGTCCAAATTATGCATGATCTCTGAATTAATAGAATACTGCTTTCTGCTTCTTCAGCTTCTTTATACACAGGTGGGGTCAGGGGTTTTTTTTTTTTTTTTGGTCAGAACAAGTTTTGTAATATTTGGTGAAGTTCTCCACATGTGGCAGCTGTGAATAAAACATTATCCTGTCATCATAGCCCCTCAATCTGCTATGGTAAAAGCCCAGGTTGCTGTAGCTGGTACAACATTATGTTTAGGAGAATACATTTTATATTTTTACAGGTTAAAGTATATATTCAAAAACCACAGCCATTTTCTTTTAACCATGTTTTCTCCCAAATAATTCATTTGACAATTCCCACCCACTAGTTAGCTTTCCACTATCACACGATAGCTAGGAACCAGCAAGGGTAAAGTTTAGCATGAGCTTCCACTGAGACACAAAGCCAGCCATAACATGCAGCTAACAAACTCTGAGAAAAGCGCCGTCTACCCTCTTCCGCATACATGAGCTCACCGATGCCCATGACTAGCAGAACACTGCTCATTTTCATCAGTCGTTCCTGCTTTGTGATACTGTGTCATCTAAATTTAATGTCATTGATAATGCTATAAGAGTTAAAACTCTTGATCAGTTTATCCTCAGATGCATAAACTGGTTCTTTCCTTGCTTTTTAAAATGACATTTTTTACAGTGTAAATCGTTAAATGATGTATTCATCTTTGTTTTGTAAGAGTTTGATTTCCATGAATATGTTGAATGCAGATTTATTAGTTATGAAAAGATCTCTCTCTGGATCCCCAGGCTTTATAAACAGGAGAAAAACAAATGGTATGGATAAAAAAAAAATCTGACTAATTGGAAGAGGGATGTATTTGTTTGAATTTTGTGTTTCTGAGAAAATTGCTGACTAATTAAACTTGCTCTCGATCCAGGAAAGTAACCCATAAAGCTAATTTCAAAACTACCAACTGTTGCAGGAATAGCCTTATTTTCTTTTTATTCAATTAATAAAAACATCTGTGTCTTATTTCTGACAGATTCAGCTGAGAAGGATTTCGTTGGAGCCACTTTGGTGCAGGTCCTACATAAGCTGCTGACAGAGGAGAAGAGCGCTCCTGAGATCAAATACAACTCCATGATCCTCATCTGCTCCGTCATGGGCTCAGGTGAGGAATGTTTCCACCGTGGATATCAACCTGCATTTCAGCTGATACTAATCTGCAATAAATGTAGTCTAGATGTCTTCATATGACCAAAAAAAAAAATCTCTGATTATTATGTTATTCACCTTAAAGGATATTATTCAGTAACTGTTATGTATTATTTAGTAACTGTGGTGAAACTAATGGGAAAGTTGTGTAGTTATGAGTGTGTGGAGTGTAAATCTGTAAATATGTGTCATCCTGGGAAAAATCTATACCTGGTGAATTTTTTTTTTTTACATTTTCTCTGTAAAAAAAAACCCCTGAAATATGTATATTTGCATCGTATTATCATTATGCGACAGTTGGTGTATATACATGGGTTTTCGCAGTGCCACACACACTGCTAGAAAATAACAAGCAATCATGAAGTTTGATTTGTACCTTCATTCTTTCTCTTCAGAACCTCTACATAAAGAAGTACAGAGCCTGGCCTTCATTGATGTGGTGTCCAAACTACGCTCCCATGAGAACAAAACGGTGGCCCATCAGGCCTCGCTAACAGAACAGAGGCTAACTGCGCAGAGCTAAAAGACTCTTTATACACACACAACACACACACTCCATCCATTCTCTGCCTGCCAAACCTTCCTATACACACTCAACCTCCTATGACTCCCACCGTCTCCCTCTGTCATGTGCCAAGGTATCCAGTCCCACTCAGCCTCCCTGCTAT
>CM040978.1:15832803-15849640 GCA_022985145.1 Pangasius djambal
CTGCAAAAAAAAAAAAAAAAAAAAAGTGACTAGACAATAACTACATGAGGGCTAGAGGAGAAACTAGCGCAGCCATATGTTCATGCCGTGTAAACCCCACGTGTACTGTGTAGCTTGAATACCTGCTGATTTTGACACCTGCATGTTTTTTTTAAGTAGTCTAATTTAATGGTGTATCTGCGTTCAGCTAGCCAGACCTCGCTCTTTACGATACACTCTGCCCCTTTAATATATACGAATACCTGCCTTTGACATGTTCGAGTAGAGATCAAATGTGTTTGTACTGTACATGGGATGACAGGACCACAGAGAACGCTTTACATTTTAACCCCCCATGGTCCTAGTGCCAGTCATGTTCATATCTATGAAGTCACTTTACTGGAAAGAGCTAATTCCATATCACTAGTCTGTTGAATTTTGAAACAGATTACTGTTGTCATGGATATTATGAACAAATAATAGCATCTTGTTAACAATTAATAAGTATTTCTATTTGCTGCCCTTTGTCGAAGAGTTTATGAATGTTGTCTAGGCTGCATACACTTGGTCAGGATAGTGGAAAAAAAGATGTTGTTTGTTAATGACAGTACAATGTTAATGTTATGCTATATAATATGCTCGGATATAGCATGCGGTTTAACGTGACTGCCATTACACCAGGTATAATAACAACTCAAATGGACATGGATCATTACAGGTCCATAAATAAATAAATAATGCAATCAAGTTTCAAGAATGGGCTTAGACAAGTCAGTGTATGAGTGTTTTATGTTCTGAGGTGGTTGAAATACTGCCAACAGTTCCACAATCCATGACCCCGGCATTGAATAACAACCTATTTTGAGTGTCTTAGATAATGTGCTCTCTTGAGTGCTCTCTATCAAAGGTGTACATTTGATACTGTGGTACATTTTTATTTCCTGAGCTGGATTTTGCATGTGTACAGGTTTGTCTTTTACCAACCCACTGAGTATCACAAAACATGCATTTCCACTGCATGTTGGGATACAGTACCACTCTGAAGTGGCCACTTTATGTTCGGTAAATGTTATGTTATTTATCAGATTTGTAACCTTAAGGAACCACTCAGCAATCCAATATATCTATATTAACTGCATTACAGATATTTAAACTCGACTAGTTGTTGTAAATGTCACTGATTAATTGTACATTTGGGAGATAGAAAATGATTATTAAAGACAATTGCTGGCGATGGATTCCTGGTTTTATGACCCTTTATTTTTTTTTTCTTATGAGCTGTTTTATAAGCTGTTCTACACATTCATTTTGACCAGTGAACTTCAAACCTATGCAATCCTTAAAGCTGCTTTAGGAGCACTTCAGTTAAACTGCCTTTCTAGTCTGATAGCTATCATTAACTCTGAGGGAAAATGTTTCAGTAAGTGTTCTGGGCCCTGTAATCAGCAACTAAAATATTAACACCATCTGGTTAAAATGTCTTTGCAGGGTGGCACCCTTCCTGCCTGTCAGTTATTTTGCACTCTCTCAGAGAACATTTTATAGTATTGAGAAAGGTGTTTCCAACCATTTGAATGGTAGCACATATATGAGGCATTTGGAAAACACCAGCACATACGTGGAGAATATAATGCAAAAAAAAAAAAGTTTACTCAGTTCCCAAAATGTGTATTTTAGCATTCTGTACAAAATTATACAACAAGAACACAAAAATCCAAAGCAGGTCCTCATTAATATTCAAATTTCCACTGACTGAAAAAGTCACACTATCCAGGAGATTAACTGCCAACTGGTAAGTAGTACAGAGCTTGTCCAGCTGTGTGTGTGTGTGTGTGTGTGTGTGTGTGTGTGTGTGTGTGTGTGTGTGAGTGAGATACGTCACTGTGTGTCTTTTCTAGGGGTTTTTACTTGGATGCCACTTTTACTTGGCTATTGTGGTAAGGACATTTAAGTTAATGTTACACTATACCAATATACACTGACTGGGCACTTTGTTAGGAACACTATATTAAAACTGGGTAGGGCCTGCCTTTGCTCTCAAAACAGCCTCAGTTCTTCATGGCATGGATTCCACGAGATGTTGGAAACATTCTTTTCAGATTCTGGTCCATGCTGACACGACTGCATCACTCTTGCAGATGTTTCAGGAGCACTTCCATGCTGTGAATCTCTGAGATGCTTTTCCCAAGGCGTTTCCTTCTGCAGAACTGCCGTTGCCTGGATGTTTTTTCTTTATTGCACCATTCTCAGTAAACTCTAGACACTGTTGTGTGTGAAAATCCCAGGAGATCAGCAGTTACAGAAATACTCAAACCAGCAACAACAATCATGCCATGGTCAAAATCACTGAGATCACATGTTTTCCCCATTCTTATGGTTGATGTGAACATTGCCCAAAGCTGCTGGCCCGTATCTGCATGATTTTATGCACTGTACTGCTGCTACACGATTGGCTGTTTAGATAATTGCATGCATGAGTAGGTGTACATGTGTTCCTAATAAAGTGCTCAGTGAATGTACATAATATTACTAAACATAATTTTCAGGCGTAGTGAATCACTTAAAGTGTGACAATGCTACATTTATAGTTTTAATAAACCACTGAAGTTACAAACTTCTCTCAGATATGAGGTTTAAAGAACCTTTAAACCCATACACTAAGCTCTGTTTTAACCTGAGAAATGTGAACATGCGAATGAGATCATCCATAACACAATTTTAAGGCTGATTTTGCACAACAGCAAATTCTCACTTATTATTATTATTATTATTATTATTATAATATATTGTAATGCAGTCACCAGATTAACTACATGCACAATCCCTTCCTTACCTAATGTGGGACACAATGTCAGCAGGTGAAAAAGGATTTGTTTATTTGATAAAATGGGTAAGTACAGCGCAGAATCAAGAGTTTATCACATATTCTGTCCTCAAACATTAGTTCATCTGAGTACAATAAGCCTGCGTTAGAGAAACATTCCCTTTTACATTTTACATCCTTACAGTTAACAGTACAGATTTTTTTTTTTCATCATCTGACTTTTCTTCATTCATTCTATCTGGCTGCTTAAATAAACTGTATTATTTTTTCCCATGGAAAACCACTTCACTCTAAAAAATACCTGGCTTTTATAGAAAGTGAATACTTAGATAATTACTGAATACTTACTGAAGTGTGTTGAATTCAGTTTTTAATCTAAACTGATAAGAATCTTTCATTCTCTGCTACTCACATATTATAGCTTAGCCATAACCTTGACCTCTGAACTTTTAGATTTTATATATATATATATATATATATATATATATATATATATATAAAATCACTTGACAATGCTTTCATGGTACATTCTGCTGGTGTCAGAGGTTGTTCACTAAAGATTATGGAATTTCACTTGATAAAGAACAGGTACATACCTTTTGAGATGTTAGGACACAACCAAGTGGCTATCAAAATTTAAATGTGTTAAAAGGTGTTGAAAAAGAAATAAGAAGTCACTTACAATCAAAATATTTTCATCACTATAATATCATCATCATCAGTACGTGTGTCTTTATGAAACAGTGTTAACTGGAAAATAAAAAAAAAAATATTATGGAACACACAGCCACACATTTTTTACATTTCATACACAGGTGTCTGGCATGTGCAATACTCTAGAAAGACCTGTATTCACACACTGAAATATAATGGTGCAGATCACATCTGTACACACACATGACCTGATGAACTTGGCATGTCGAGTTCTGTTGCTGGCGCCATTACTCACGAGTCCTGTAAGTGAATTTTTTGATATAGTTAATATAGTTCTAAATTTACAGTGTAAAAGTGTGTTTAGGTCAGTCAATTACCTGGCAATGTCTGAAGGATCATTATCTTCAGGTGAACAAACTGCACAAGAGAACAAATGAAAGAGTTAATCAGATGTGTTCATCATCTGCTTCACATCAGTCAGCTGATCAGAAAGTTGCAGGATAGGAGTTGGTATGCCAGTTTGCAAATATCTAGCACAAGTGCAGGTAAAATTGTAGGCCAGTATGGTTCTGATTCGATACAGATGGTTTATTCCAAACGCTCAAGAGATGAGGTCTGATGACCTCAATTCACTCAAAGTCACACTATCAACAGGAACATGTCAAAGAACACTAAGGCAGTGTAAATCGACATGCCACTAGAAAAAAGAATGTCCTATTTTTGAGCTAGATAATATTAAATGTGATTAAATAAATGTGACCTTTGGCTACATTACAGATAGCTATATTATGCTATGCTTGTTGTTCAACAATTATTGGATTGATAAACCAAAATCGCTGTTTAAACTGATGTTGGATTGCAATGCATTATGTGGATCTCTGAGACTAATGCATATGAAGGCCTGAACATAACTACTATCAACATAACTACTATGAAATGGGATCTAAAATGGCTGTGGCTGTAGTAAGTGTTGGAACAGAAAATAAAATGTGCAGTGGTGTTGCCCTTCAAGACTGCGGCTGCTCACTGCTGGTATAATGTAACATCTACCTCATGTAATACTTTGTTCATTTTAAAAAGCCCTAATTATAGATATATAATGCATTCAGAAAGCATTCAGACTCCTTTCCTTCTTCATTTTCTGTCTGAATTCTGAACAGACATTCCCAGACTGTTCAAAACAAAAACAAACAAACAAACAAAAATGTGGAAAGGTTTGCCCCAGTCGGAGGTTCCACAGCATGATGCCACCACTATGCTTCATCATACAGGTAAAACTGGTCAGGTGATGCGCAGTGCCTTTTATGGCAAGTGCCGTCTGTGTGGCTGGACTACCATAAAGGCCTGACTGCTAAAGTGCTGCAGAGATGGTTGTCCTTTAGGCAGGTTCTCTCACCCCCAAAGAGAACCTCTGGAGTTTTGGTCACCAGCTGTGGTTTTTTTGGGATCTTCAAAGCTGCAGAAATTCTTCATTTTCCTTCCCCAGGTTTATGCCTTGACACAATCATTTCTTGGAGATTAATTCTGTATGTAGGGCTTTATACAGACAGGGGGGCGACTTTCAAAATCGTGGTCATTTAACTGAAATGACCTCAGGTTGGCTTTATGTAGAAACATGATGAGAATGCACCTGAATTTCAAGTGTCACAGCAAAGGCTCTTTATACTTGTGTGAATGTGACAGGTTTCAGGTTATGTTCTGTGAAAACTGGTTAATTGTTTCATTATGTTTAGCAAATTGATACAAACAAAACCGCGAATTTAATCCATTTTAAAAGTACAGCTGAAATACGTTCTGAATGCACTGTAAGCAATCAAGAACTACAGTTTTACTGAAATCTATGCTTTTAAGCAGGCTCTTTAGATGCAGTGTATGCACGTGCTGCAGTTGTGGCTCTGTATTTCAGCACGTTGTGAAGAAATGGCTATAAAATATTAAAGGTTATCCTATAAATATGCACATCTAATATTGTGTGAACTCATGGCCCTTTTAATGCAAAAATTCAATGATAGTTTTAACAATAACAAATGACCTGGAAGACCACAATGGTGACTCACTGAGGACTACTAACAAAAATTTATTGAATTTGCTGAACAATTCAGTAGAATGTAGAAAGTGCAAAAGATTACCATAAACAGGAGAATGACTTTAGAGTTAAAATGAAGGCGAGAAGCCAGTGAAATAAGCAGAAATTGGAAATGGCGGCATTACAGGCCGATTCGAGAGAGCTGATATAGGGTCAAAGATTTCAGGCAACTAAGAGGTAAAAATTGTAATTCAAGTTTGTTAGGTTGTGCAGTTCCTTGTGTGGTGCCTTCATGTGATGCTAATGTGTACAAACAGCGGTGATTACTCAGTGGTTTACCCAATACCCTCAAATTTACACTGAACATTCTGCACCTTAAGGGATAGTCAGAAACTTTGGTGAAAGTTAGACACAGCTAGCGGTTTTGAAACTCCAATCAGCTCCTCAGTGTTCTCTCTGTTTAGATTGGAACACCCGAATGTTCAAGAGCTTTCTGAATTGACTGGCAACATATCTGACAAGCACCTACTTGTTTTCCTTCCTATTTTATTGGCAGCTTCCGGTATATGAGGAGAACCTCACCAAATATTAGAAATTGTGAGCTGACTTTTCCTCAGCCTAACAGTCATTGTTTCAGATCCAGTGTGCTGGAGTACAAAGCAAAAAACAACAGAAAGTGATCAAATAATTACACACTACACTGTAATGCTTATAAAAAAGACTGCTGGTGAGAAAACACCCATAATCTCGAGAAGGGCAAGATTGATTTAGACTTGTAAGGAAGACTTAGCAAAGCAAGCCAGCTTCTAACAGGCACAGGGAGAGAGAGACCTGAGGAGACATCAGAATGCTCAATGAAGTGTAGCATGATTGCTCACGCAGCATGCAGAGAACAGAGATAAACAAAATGCAGAGGAGATGAGATGCAGAGGAGGAGAGAATGCATTAAAGAGAGCATTAAAATGTCCTACATTCAGACATCATCTGCTAGGAACGTCTGTCATTGAGTCTAGATCAGTGGTTCCACCAAACTGGGGTCCGTGAAGCACAGTCAGGGGTCTGTGATATTTTATTTTGTTACAATCCTCCATTATTGTTATATTATTATATTAGTCTTGGCCTATTTGACTGGTCATTTAATTCAATAGGTTTAACTGAAACTCAATAATTTAAAAATAAATAAGTTCTATAAGGTCAACTTGAATAACAAGCTTTACTGCTTCAATACATATTACAGAATATTGCTGTACATATTTAAATAATAAGTCGAATAATTAAATAGTTAAATTATGTTAAAAATCTGTACTGAGGGGGTCTGTGGAATTTATTTAATTAAGTACTGGTGTTAATGTAAGGCTTTAATGCAAGTCTGTGGAACGTGACAATTTAAGAATACATGTTGAGTAGGCTGGAAGGCTTAGTTTACATTTACATTTATGGCATTTGGCAGACGCCCTTATCCAGAGCAACTTACATTTATCTCATTTATACAACTGAGCATTTAAGGGTTAAGGGCCTTGCTCAAGGGCCCAGCAGTGGGGTACCACTGAGCTCCCACTGCCGTTTATTAACCTGTATTTACATATCATTCTTAGGTATGGGGAAAACACGCTCACACTGATGCAAGGAATGTACAATTAGCTATGATCTGCAAATAAAACTGAATCGAATCTGCCCATGTTGAAGTCTTATAATTGTTTGATGTCCCAAAACGTATATTCCTGAAATGTGTTTTTACTAATTGTGCCTGACAGAAGACTGACTACTGCTAAGCTATGAAAATGTTCCCACACTGTGAAAGAGAGTAAGGAAGGGAGAGTCTTGGAGGGCCATCCATGTCTAAAGGAACCTTGCTAAAGATGAGGGGGGGGAACATAAATCATAAAGTTGCCTACTTCTGCACCCACCAGGTGAGTGCCTCCCTCAAGTACACTGAAGCTTTCTCGCTGGAGTTGTACGGGGGCGGTGGGCAGTGACGGAGGGGGGTGGCACCCTGATGGAAGCATGAGAAGTGAAGTGGTGACGTGAGTTGGCGCAGCAATGGTCATGGTAGTGTGTCACACACTCGGACACACATGGGTACATTCTCATATGTACGGGTGGTGGTGATGGTCATGGGGATGCCCCGTTTATCAGTGTGGTTACATAGTTAAAGGTATTGTAAAGTATGACTATAATAAGAACCTAATGGTGTCTGCATTACAGTAGTTACAAAATTTCTTACACAAAAATAAATAACAAAATGACCATTGCATCTAGGATTCAATATGATAATATAAAGCCAAACACAGGTACTTAATTATTTATGAGTAGTAATAGAGGAAGACTTATTGTAACTTGGAAAGTGAACCAAACAGGCCTGTTCACCTACTGAGGGTACAGGGTCAGAGTGCACGGTGTTACAGCTGCAGCATGCATAAGCAAAGCACACAGAGCTCTTCACTAATTCAAACTCAAACTAATTCAAACTTCAAACTAATTCAAACTTCACTTACCAGCTCGCCTGCACAGCTTCAATATCACTCACTAGATTTTGGGCCAGGCATATGCCAAAAATCTGCCAGACAGAAGGCAAAATAACACATTTTAATTATTATTATTCTATGTAGCAATACAAAAAAATTGCATTAAAACTAGAAATTATTAGAAAGGTAAATAATTATACGGCAGGACAATGCTGCTTGATCTGCCATGCCATGCTGATCATATTCCATGTGCACTACTTTACCATGAAGCCCTCACATGCTGCACATTGTACATTTGCATAAAATGACCTTATACACTCACTGAGCACTTTATTAGGAACACTTGTACATCTACTCATTCATATACATATACTCATGCAATTATCTAATCAGCCAATCATCTGGCAGCGGTGCAAAACATAAAATCATGCAGATACGGGCCAGCAGCCTGGGCTAATGTTCATATCAACCATCAAAATGCAGGGAAAAAAGTGATCTCAGTGATTTTGCCCGTGGCATGATTGTTGGTGCCAGACAGGCTGGTTCGAGTAGTTCTATAACTGCTGATCTCCTGGGATTTTCACACACAACAGTCTCTAGAGTTTACTCCGAATGGTGCAATAAAGAAAAAACATCCAGTGAGCACAGTCAGAATAGCCTTGCGGATCTGAATGCAATAGAATACTTTTGGGATGTGGTAGAACAGGAGACTTGCAGCATGAAAGAGCTCCTGAAAAGTCTGCAGGAATTGTGTGATGCAATCATTCGTGGACCAAAATCTCAAAGTTTCCAACATCTTGTGCAATCCATGCCACGAAGAATGGCAAAGGCACACCCCACTCATTATCAATATGGTGTTCCTAATAAAGTGCTTGATGTGTGTATATTTGCACAAAATTATCATTAAAAAAAAAAATATATATATATATAAAATTTTCTCTTATTTAATGTACATTTTATAGTCAAACGTATGTGGACATTTGACCATCACACTCATATGTGCTTGTTGAACATGCCGTTCTAGATTTAGTGCTACTTTTCTTCACTTTTCTGGGAGGTCTTTCCACTAGATTTAGGAGCTCGGCTGTGGGGATTTGTGCTCATTCAGCCACAAGAGCATTAGTGAGCTCAGGCACTGAGGTGTGAAGTGAGGAGGCCTAGGGTGCAGTCGGCATTCCAGTTCATCCCCAAGGTGTTCAGTGGGGTTGAGGTCAGGGCCCTACGCAGGACACTGGAGTTCTTCCACTCCAACCTTGGACAACCACGTCTTTATAGACCCCGTTGTGTGCAGTGAACTGTCGGCTTCCAACTTTGTGGCAACAGTTTGGGGAAGAACCACGTATGGGTGTGATGGTCAGGTGTCCACATACTTTTGGCAATAGAGTGTATATAACATAGCTTGATGGGATACGGTTCACTAAATCACCTTGTACTTGTACAATGTCAATTAAGGTGTTAACCTTAACTGACAAACACAGAAGGGTTCATGAACTTTACCTGTAACAGTGCAATTCCTATAAAGATGCCTGCTACTACTGTCAGGTTGTCCTGTAACCACTTCTCAAACTGAGGCACGCAGCCCTTCACATAGATGTAGGTCTTTTGCTCAGCCTCCTACAGAAACAAACACGACAATTTTAAGCAAGATTACATTTATTACATAATACTCTGTCAGATTTCTCTCATAATTATTGACTCTGTTATTATGTTCATAGTATGATTAAAAAAAATGCAGTGCAGTGTTTATTTTGTTGGGTCTGCAGACCATACAATGAATTTGTATTATGATTCCTGACCTGCAGAGGGCTCCTCATGCTCACTGTGTAATATTCGATTATTTACTTAGACCATATCTGCATCACACTTTCAGTTTTGGCATTGTTTTTTTTTTTTCTAGCTGATAAATAATTTTGCATACAGTGCCCCTACACTAGATGAGTATAAGCATAAGAAAGATCTTTTCAGTCAGGATATGTTACTATAGTAGACATGTTTTCTATTGGGCTGTCTAATGTGACTTCATTCTCCTGAACATGATATATGAGGAATGGACTGAAAAAAAAAAAGAAAAAAAAAAAGAATAGATCAACGTACCGATTTAGCCCTGACATCATATCCACATTGTGTGTTGATGACATCCTCCTAAAGAACAGGAAGTACAATATAGTATAAATAATAGTTCCTCTAATAACAGTAGCAGTCATTTTAAAGAATAGACAAAGAAAGCAGTACTGTGGTACATGAGGTCTGGTTAAGCTGGACAAAAAGGCTTCTGCTTATAGCAATGCTTATTGGACGCTGCACTTTCTTTTATTTTACTGAAATTAATTGCAGATTAAGCAAATCCTAGTTTTGTTTTCCTGTCGTGTTCCTATTTAACTAGAAATAACACAGTAAATTCTACAAGTATCTACTAGGCCTGACTGCTGAAGTGATTTAATTACACACAGGAAGGAAAAACCATTCAGCCAAAATGTTTAATGCCTTCAGATGATGAGTCACAGCTTATTAAATAGGAAAAGGTTGATAGCTCATGGCATATTATAATTAATGCTCTACCTTAAATGGCCTCCGCTGACTCACTTGCTTATTGATGTGTTTTTTAATTATTTATTGTAATCTGATACTGCAAAGCATCAGATTGTCCTGATCATTCTGCTCACTCTCAGCATCACAGGAGCTGCACCTGGAGTGGGATTTGAGTCCGACCACTCAGAGTTTTGAAGTTATGAAGTCTATACAGGTTATGAAGTCTCACAGATTATCACTGCTCTGCTGAAGATAATCAGCTCTATCTGTCCTCCCCCAGAGGAACCTCAACCTAACGTCAGCATTTGCTTTACTGACATTTCAGCCTAGATGAAGGATCAGCTTAACCTTTTAAAGCCAAAGCTTCTTCAACTGAAAATAATGAGGTGACCTTGCAGGTTTGCCCTGTATATTATCAGTAAGATCAGACTCTATCTGCTGGAATCTGAGAGAACTCGTCATCCAGGTACTCGTCATCTCATAACTTGACAAGTCTAACACTCTGTTGCCAACTTGTACACTTGGCAGGGATGGCATTACTCTCTCTCCTGTCAATCAGAGCGACACTAGCCAATCATGTATGCAGAAGAGGGCAGTTAGAGCTTTCATCTGACTGTTATGCCGGCCTGTGATGCAGCATGAGCAACAGTTCGAAAAGATGTAGTGACTGGATTAACATATCTCTCAGGAAGCACACGCTAGTCTTCACATTGCCTGGTGGGTAGCGGTCACGTGATAGGGGGGAGCTAGCGATAAACAGCTGGACTAGCTTGAAGAGATTGTACTGTAAAAGGTCAGTGTTTTTATAGACATAAAAAAAAAAAACATATGAGCCATGCTCTTATCGATATCCATTTTATCTATATTTTCCCTCATTTCTCTCTTACCGCTGGGTCCTTGGTGCAGCAGGAGAAGGGAACGCCACACTTCTCTCGGCTAGGGTTGGTGTCTGTGCAGTTGAAGTAGATGTTGAGATTCCAATCATCAGCTCCAAACGCCCCACAACACTCCCACTGCACACATGAGATCATAACATGTTCTTTCTGGTCTTACTTTGACTGGATCTGAATCAACCATACTTAATTTCTGTAGCACGAGCTAACAGAAGTACACAGAAAGTAGATGTTCAGCTAATTAAAAAAAACCAAAAAAAACACACACATTTAATAAGCTGCAGTCTCAGTGATTGCAGATTTAATGCTACTTCCACAAAGGACATTCAGTTACAGCTTCTTCACATTTACTTACGGATATGTTTGAGATTTAGCCTGTCTATTTGATGACATCTTATTGTTCTCTGTTCAAATGTAAATACAAACCCTGTAGCTGAGCTGGAAGAAAGTATTTGGTCACAAAAACAAAAGAAGCCACAGACAAACGAATTAGTCTATTAATTCCACATAGAACAATTCACTGTTATAACCTAGATATAAAATGTATTTATTTATTTATTGTTCTTTTAATGCCATGTCATTACATGTACTACAGCAATAAAATCTTACAGCTTTTCAGCAGTGTCAACAACAACAGCTGTATAAGGTCATTCATTTTATTTGATAAGAATTCTAGGATTTTTTCCTTTTTTTTTTTTAAATTTAAAAAAAATTTTTTTTTACTGGGGAGACGTTTTGGAAGACTTCTAGATACATATCATACTTGTAGAAGCGTTGTCTAGTGTTGTTAAGAGCAGGACAGTAGTATATGCTTAACAGCCAACACATGTTGGTGGTTCTTTACCATTCAGTAGGAATGCACGTGTAAGTCCTGAGTGTCCAATAAGGCATCTTGTGTATACATTCTGATCGTGTCTGGATTCAAAGGATCTTTTTTGCAACAGGTGGAGGAGGACTGTTTGGTTGAAATGGCTCATTCTGTGATCTGCCACTCCAGCAGAGCTGCTACGGGTATAGCAATGGCCCAGGACTCGGCACTTCTTAAAGTATAACAGCTAAAAGCCAATGATACTAAACGTTAATGTGTGAGTAAATGCTGAATGACTGGCAAAGATAAGCAACACT
This sequence comes from Pangasius djambal, assembly GCA_022985145.1. Taxonomy (NCBI): domain Eukaryota; kingdom Metazoa; phylum Chordata; class Actinopteri; order Siluriformes; family Pangasiidae; genus Pangasius; species Pangasius djambal. Next base: position 15,845,299 of record CM040978.1, read on the forward strand.
TTATAACTGAAATTTGCATTCATTCCTATTTACAATCCACATATTACACTGTGTTGTTTTACGTTTAGATCAAATGAACTGCGCAGGCAGATGACCACATATGTGGCGTGTCCTGGTTGTGCCTCATTCAGCCATTATTGCTTTGTTTCTTATAGTGCTGCGGGAGATATTTGATTACTGATCAATTCTATGACTAGGATAACAGCATGAGCTCTGCATCATCATCATCATCATCATCATCATCATCAATCAACTGCTATGTTAGCTTATTCTAATACAGAGTGCTTGTCATCTCTGTGACAGGGTCAGGCTCTGCTAAACTCCAGCATTGATTTAGATTCCTGGGCGAGTCATCTCTCAGGAGCTGACCTGGCAACTGCAGTCAGATGCAAACGCCCCAAAACAGAGCTGAGAATTTGTTTTGTGAATATGTTCACACGATGAAACACACTTGTTTTACACTTTAGTTGCAGGACTGCATGCAAGTAGCACAATATTCAAAATGCACAGAAATCCATTGTGCAAGTACTACATTTGCCAAATTACTATTGAGAGCTTCCATTTTCCTAAGGTGGCTTGTCTGCCAAGAAATACTGATCTAGTTTCAATTCTGTTTCAGCAGCTTGCTATGATGAACACAGCAATCATGTCAGCTAAATAAAAGTACTAATAATTCAGAAAATAAATAAGAGCTGCATTGTGGGGATTCTGCTTTTTAGGGCCCGCATGATGTAGAGCAGACTGCTATGGTAACTGGCTCCATGCACTGCCTTTGAGAACGGAGATGTAGCAATCATGGTGTCTATAATGCTTATCCTAATCTTCCTCTCTTTTTCCTCTCGCTTTCTGTCTCATCAAGCAACAGTCACTGTTTTGCTTCTTCTATTTCACAACTATTACTCTTTGTCGTTCTTTTTCCTGGTTTTTTTCTGCCATGCAATGAACACAGCACAAACTTTCCCACTTACATATTCCTGAGTGAAGTCGATAAGATTTTGTAGGTCAATATCATCTCTATAGGCTCTGATGTTGTTATTAATGAAGAAGTTGAGCTGGTCTTTGATCCAGTCCTTAAAGACAAAGGCAAGGACCCCAGCTGTCAGTTCCAGGAAGAATATAATCCCCAGGAACACAGAAAACTAGAAGAAGCAAGAACACATGAGATATTATTATTATTATTATTATTATTAATTTGTTCAAGTAAAGACATACATTAAAAAAAATAATAATAATTTTGTGACACTAAAATAACAGATGAAAAGTTGCTACATGATATAGAAGACTGCCACATAAGATAATTTGGAATTGGAAAATGTACAGAATTACTGGCAACCTTTATTAAAAACAGGCTCAAAAATCAAAACTTAGATGCAATGAGTCATATTTCAATATAGGAATGCGGTATGAATTTATTTTAATAATTGTATCATCTTACAAAGTGAAGGACACTTTAATGGAGGGATCTTGGGCACTCTTTCGTACAAAACATTTCAAAGTTCTTTATGTTCTTTGGTTTGTGCATGTGAACTGTCTTCTTTCCTGCAAGACTGTGGTGTGAGTTAGTGTTCAGATCAGGAAACAGTGCGAAACAGTGACTTTGTGCTTCCACAACCATTTCTCTGTTGATTCGAGTGTATGCTTAGAGTTGTCATCTTACTGATGGTACTATATATGGCTAAGTCTTTATCTTCTGGCAGAGGCAACAAGGTTTTGGGCTGAAATAGTTTGCAATTCATAATGCCATCAATCTTCAAAAGTTAGTATCAGCATCAGCAAGTATCAGCTGCTTCTCCCTGGGCAAAATAGCCAGTGTGTTTGTATTTTTTTTTAAAATATCCATTATGTGATTATTTTGTATTGAAATCTTTAGTTAGCCCATTGTGGTGGATGACAGATTTTAGAACGCAGAAACAGAATATAGTGTAAGGCAACAACAGAAGCTCTGGAGACTGAGCGCAATACAATAATAATAATAATAAAAACACCTTTAGGGGTGCCAATAAGTTTTTTTTTTTCCCTGGTTGACTGTTTAAAAAGGATACTATGGAAGTGTAAACACAGACTCACAAATTTGAGGAGGACGGTGTTCTCTCTCAGAGCTCCGATGCAACCAGCAAAACCCAGGATAAACATCACACCACCCACCACCAGAAACAGCCAGACGGGGTCAAACCCACCCAGATCAGTGATGGAGGAGATGTTTGAGAGCACGCCCTGACGCAGAGAGACAAAGTTAAACCATATTCAGATGTAGCATTAAGATCTCATCAGTGTACAGCTGAGAAGGTCCACACCTCATATAATTCATGTGTCCTGAATGTGTCCTCAATGACCACTTGATCACATTTCTTGACAAAAGTTTTTTTTCCAGAAAGTGCCAAAACACAATATTGGTTCAAAACAAGCACAAAATGTATAAATATTTAGCTGTTGTGCAGCATTTCCTAAATAAACAGTTGTGCACTTTTACTGACAGATTGGTCAATAAAAGTTACTCATACAATCAATGGAAGGATACACATTTTGTGGAACTTTTGCTCTACTAATCGTGCTTCATGTGCTTTTAACAATGCCACCCCTGAGAAGTTAAACAAAAAAAGAGGAAAGCAAAAAAGAAAGTAAAACTTGCAGACACACATTAATTACTGTGTAGGGGGAAGTGTAAGAGTGAAGGCCTGTGCTGTCAGTGTTCGGGGAATTAAGAATTTTGACTTGACAGCTTTATAGTTGAACAGTGTAATGTTTTCTTTAACAGTAACATCTGGCAGCTGAACATATACTGACAAACTCTAAATACACCCCTTCCAATCCCTGTACATTTTAAAGTCCAACATCAAGACTAACACTGCACGTTGTGTTGTAATATTCAAAAACAAAGTTATATAGCATTTCTTCATGAAGCAGTACTGAAATGTGCCAAACATCCCTGCACACCTGTACCCAGTGCTGTCCACTTGAGAGAGATGTTACTACCAAGTGTGAACAGAGGAAAGAGAGTGGAAGGTCAGCTGAGACATAACAGATGGTCATTTGTGTAAAAAGCCCCAGTGCACAGCATAGGGAACATTGTTTTGGCTTGAGTAAATGTAATAAAATAGAATAATGTTCGGTATGTTATTCTTTGTGCATAAAAAACATAAGTGCGCTATTGGCTTTGATTCAGTCTATTGTGGTTTCAAAAACAGAAGCATCTCTCCTGAGAGCAGGCCAACCCAATCTAACCAACCTAAATATCTGGCTCTCTTACATGAACACAGTTTTTTTCTAAAACTTCAAGGCGGTGTCCTCCGTGCCTTCAGTGCCTGCCGTGCTTATCTTTACAGTTACATCCTCCCCAGGCTACACTGTGTACTAATCTGTAAAAATGTGAAGCAATACATTTGAAAGTGAGATAGAATACAGACAAATAACTGAGGACAAACAAATTACCCAAATACAGTATTGCCAGAAGTACTTTAGATGCACTGGCTTGAATTGAGTGGTATATATTTTGGCAAAAAGACTAAAATACAGGTAGGTCCGGAAGTATTTGGACAACGGCAGTTTTTGTGATTTTGCCTTTATACACCACCACAATGGATTTTAAATAAAACAATCAAGATGTGATCGAAGTGTAGACTTTCAGCTTTATTTTAAGAGGTTCCACAAAAATATGGCATTTACCATTTAGGAATTACAGCCATTTTCAGCAAAGTACTTCTATTTTCAGGGGCTAGGTATTTGGACAATTGACAAGAAGTTAACTGACCAGGTGCGGTCCATTCCCTCATTACTTCAAGACAAATGAAGCAGATAAAAGGTCTGGAGTTGATATCAGGTATTGAGTTGGCATTTGGCAGCTGTTTGACTGGAGCTACCAATATGAAGTCCAAGGAGATCTCAATGCAAGTGAAGGAGGCCTTCATTAGGCTGAAAAAAACAACATAAATCTATAAGATAGATAGCAAAAACCTTAGGTGTGGCCAAATCAACAGTTGGGTACATTCTTAAAAAGAAAGAAAGCACTGGTGAGCTCAACAACATCGAAAGGCCTGGAAGACCACGGAAGACAACTAAAGTGGATGATTGCAGAATCCTTTCCTTGGTGAAGAAACAACATCAACAGAAGTCAAGAATACTCTGGAGAAGGTAGGAATATCATCATCAAAATCTACAATCAAGAGACGCCTTCATGAATGTAAATACAGAGGGTTTACAACAAGGTGCAAACCACTGGTAACATTCAAGAACAGGAAAGCCAGATTAGACTTTGCCAGAAAACATCTAAAAAAGCCTCCCATGTTCTGGAATAAGATTCTTTGGACTGATGAAACCAAGATTAACTTGTACCAGAATGATGGGA
>CM040978.1:15852938-15887702 GCA_022985145.1 Pangasius djambal
AAAATCTACAATCAAGAGACGCCTTCATGAATGTAAATACAGAGGGTTTACAACAAGGTGCAAACCACTGGTAACATTCAAGAACAGGAAAGCCAGATTAGACTTTGCCAGAAAACATCTAAAAAAGCCTCCCATGTTCTGGAATAAGATTCTTTGGACTGATGAAACCAAGATTAACTTGTACCAGAATGATGGGAAGGGAAAAGTATGGTGAAAGAAAGGAACAGCTCATGATCCAAAATATACCACATCATGTGTCAAACATGGTGGAGGAAGTGTTATGGCATGGGCATGTATGGCTGCCAATGGAACGGGCTCACTGGTGTTTATTGATGATGTGACTGCATCCAAGTATTAAATTATGGTTACATTTACAATTATGTCACCTTGTCCAAATACCTTTGAGCCCCTGAAAATAGAAGTACTTTGCTTAAAATGGCTGTAATTCCTAAATGGTAAATGCCATATTCTTGTGGAACCTCTCAAAGCTGAAAGTCTACACTTCGATCACATCTTGATTGTTTTATTTCAAATCCATTGTGGTCATGTATAAAGGCAAAATCACAAAAACTGTCATTGTTCAAATACTTCCGGACCTGACTGTATAGACCACAAAGCCTGTACAGTTGTACTCCTACAGTCCTACTCTGCACACTTTGGTTAATATCTGCCTCTTTTAGGTATACAAAACCTGTGGTACCTCATCAAGCCCAATCTGGGTTAGCAAACAAAGGTAGCTTGAGAAAGATAGTACAAACTGACTCAAGAGGTGCATCTGATTGACACTGCTGTGGTAAGATACTCACTTCAAACTGTGTTCAAAGCGTTTGGACTGGGTCAAATTAGGATTTACATTAAGAATTAGCTGTAAAAAATCAAGAAAAATAAAACAATAATACACCTTACTACTCAACCATGTAGAATGCAGTTGTTTTTGTGTGTGTGTGTGTTTTTTTTACCCACTTTTCTCCCTATTTAGTCAATTCCAATCACACTATTCAATGCTGAATAAAAATTAGCACACCACTAAAATAATTTCTTAACCCTCAACCCTATTTAAGGGGTCAAAGCTCCCTAAAAACCAGTCCCCTTGGAGTCCTCTGAAAGGAAACCCTTTGTTGCAAGGTTCTACATAAAACCTTAAAATATTCCCTCAGAGAGACAGATAAACATGAAAAAGAGGTGTTCTAGATGGAACCCTCTGTCTAAGAACTGCTACACTTACATTGTCACAGGGCTGCTGAACACCCGTATCTGTACACATGAGAACAGAAGATAGAGGAAGACTGTTCTTCCCTCTGAAAAGCAGGGCCATTTCAGCAAGCTCTCAGACCTCTGGCTATGGAAGACTGCAGCATTATTGGGATTTGAACTTGTGATCTTCTAACAGTGGACGCTGAGTCCATTTCTATCCAGTGCTTGAATGTACACTGCAATTTCACTGTTTAATGACTTAGTTCCATTTCATTATTCAACACTACTACCATCTTGGAAGGTGAACACTTTTCAGCATACTTGATTTAACATAACTCCAGCGAAGGTGTTTTTGACAATTTCTCACCTTCTCACTCCATGCCCATAGTCCAATCCCCAGGAAGGCCACTCCCAGTAACTAAAAAAAAAAAAAAACAGAAGAAAGGTTCAGTAATTCAACACTTTATTCTAATATTCACCATGCATTCAGAATTCCACCTGGATACACTTAACATCTCTCTTTACAGATATACTTACGGAAAAATCTAACAGTCAAAGAACAAATCTTGACTTTCACACCACATAAAAAAGTCTAAAGAATGCACCAGAAATAGGAAATGAGACCAGGGGTCAGGGAGTGTGAAAGTGTACTGAATTTATGATCACATGCAACATTCACTGTGGTAACGGTCAGGCCTTAAAATGAGGGGAGTCAATGCAAGTCATCTGAACACATTTACAGGGTGTAAGACCAACTGACAAAATTCTAATCCCTAGGTGCTGTTTAAGACAAAATAATCCATTATTTTTTACTAACAACAGAAAAATTGGGGAAAAAATGGCTCTGTTACTGTAATGAATGTAAAAAGCCATTCAGCGACCATTTTAACTTTACAGAGATTATTTTGTCCTGAGAGGAATAATGTAAAAGTGTTAAACATGTACCATGTTTTGTTAATATGATACAAAAATTCCTCACACGTTTGCACTCACATTTTTCACCTGTGTACACGTACACACACACACACATATATATAGATATATATATATATAAGGACCCAAGCATAGGCAGGAATTTTGTGTTGTCCATTTATTTGATGTTTATAATACTAATAATTAATGATGATCTCTCCTAATAAATGTTACAACAGTAACATTTAAAGTCAAGAGTACATCACTGCTAAGTATTCCACAAAATATGAGGGTTTAAACTGCCAGTGTTATCAGTGATTTAAGCATGTAACTCCTTTCAGTGTCTAGCACCAGGTGAACCAAGTTTGAGCTTTCAAAATATATTTACAGGAAGCAATAAAGTGTGCCAAGCTCTCCAGAAAGCTCCACTAACCCTAAATTGTATTATTCCCAGTGTGAGATGGGACTGAGTAACAGCGATGTTTCCAATTATCAGATTTATTGCTCAGTCTGAAAAATATTTTGTTTCACAGAAATTCTGTATTCTGAGTTCAATAGTAATCCCCATGATATGAATGCTAGTATATGGACACCTGACTGTCACACCATTATGTGCCCATTCCAAATCCATGGGGATTCACATGGAGTTAGTCCCCACTTTGCTGCTAGAACAGCCTCCACTCCTCTGGGAAGGCTTTTCACTAGATTTTGGAGCATGGCTATGGGGATTTGTGCTCATTCAGCCACAAGAGCATGAGTGAGCTCAGGCACCCCAAAGGTGTTCAGTAGGTATCAGCTCAGGCCTCTGTGCAGGCCACTCGAGTACTTCCTCTACAACCTTGGCAAACCATGTCTTTATGGACTTTGCTTTGTGCACAGTGGCACTGTGATGATGAAACAGGTTTAGGGCCCTTAGTTCCAGTGAAGGGAAATTTTAATGCTACAGCGTACAAAGACACTCTATGCAACTGTGTGCTTACAATGTTGTGGCATCAGTTTGGGCAAGAACCACTCTTGGGCGTGATGGTCAGGTGTCCACAAACATTTGGCCGTATAGCGTAGTTCATAAATTATGTCATGAGATCAGGAAAGCTCCTGAAACTAGCTAGGTTAAACAGGAACCAAACAATAACCAGGCTTTTAACAAAAAGTTTGCCTTCTTCTCTTTCATAATAAATATAGCTGCAGGGTCCTTAAAAGCAAACATATACACTTTTCTATATTGCATCAATAAGAACTCATTGTTCTTCATTGCAGGGACTCATTGTACATGCACCTGGTCTGATACTGAGAACAGCGATGCTTTAACATTGCACTCACTACAGTGGGCCAGTGTGTTTAATGTTGTTAGTAACCTGATGCTGTTAGTAAGGCAAGGCCTGAAGTCATGGTGTTGGTTTTGTTTCAAGCATTAAAAACATTAAATACATCTGTCTGTCCAAATAGTGGGTGCGGTGTGAAGGACAGCTCTTGCACTAGATTTAGGGATTTAATTAATTTTTATAGCGTTAAATCAAATGTTGTCCAATATCTTATTCCTTCAGTAAAATGTTAATATATGCCTTTGTGAATACACACAATACAGCATAACATGAACACTTATTCTGCTACTTCCATTATGCACATACATTTGACCTGCCATCCTCTTCTCCCAATGATTATTACATTAGGTGGTATAAACTGTTGTAGTGATCCAGTAAACTTGTACTGTGTCCCTATATATGACTGACGTTGGACAAGGGAGCTTTCAAGGGAAAACAGGAAGCATTCAGCAGTTCTCAGAAGACCGGATGTTTGGATTCTTAGGTCTTCTTTTTTTGAAGGATCAAGAGACCAAACAGTCAGAGAGAGAGAGACACAGACACAGACAGACTGAATGAGAGAGAAAGTCTATAATACTGAGCAAGGGGGTCTATGCATAGCCAGAGAACAAGTCACTGAACTACTATTCCTATTTCCAAGCTGTATATGATCAGAGATCTGCTCTTATTTTAAACGGTGTATGCAGGGTTTAGGGGAGACAGGCCCTTTTGCGAGCTAATGTCTTTTTTTTAGCTCATGAAAAGTTCAAAAACCAAATGTCCACTGCTCCGTCCTCTGTGCTGATTTGTTTGATTTGTGCTAACCAACACATAATGGTCATCTTTTCATTCCGACCCCTTCAGGGTTCACAGAGCACTTGTTATTGCATGCAGTTCCAGTTTCTTATGTAAGAAATGAAACACATCTGAAGTTTAGAATCGACTAACATGGCAAAGAGCTTATGACTAACATCTATTAAATTTTCTGATATTTAGGAATATGAAACAAGTAAAAAAAAAAAAAAAAAATACTCATTTAGTATTGCACTGCAAATAGATGTGAAAAAGTAACAAAAACTACTTTATAAGAATAAAAACACATATTATGCTTAAGACTTATGAGTAATTTGAGCACATTCAGTCTCGTTCTCCTTTTGGAGAGATAAGCATTATAAAGTCATGCTTTTATCTTTTAACATTAAATTCTAACATTTATCTAAAAACTTTCAGCATACACGGTTTTAAATGATGGTTACTGGGGCTCCGTGATTGTACTACTATTGTTCAATGCAGACCGTCTCAAGTGGTGTAGTGGGCCCAGGCTGAGGAAATGTGGTGCGTGCGTGTGTGTGTGTGTGTGTGTGTGGTGTAGAAGTCGGCAATTTGGCAAAAATATCATGCGACTAATTTTTTTTTTCAGCCTGGATCACGATCCACGATATGATCAAGATTAGTTTTTATGTTGGTTTTTGTTACTATTTTGCAAGTTACTGAGCAGAGCAACCAAACTAACTTCCTTACTGAAGAAAATATGGCACTACAAGAAAACATAACCTCAGAGAAAAAAAGTATAACAGAGACCAAGTTAGCCAAAGGACCCTTTCAAACTAAAATGCATTTCCCAACAAAATGTAAACCACTTCCAAATGTTGACAATTTAAAAACAGTCTCTTGGCATTCTGTGTACAGCTGAGGAGTGGCGCTGTTAGAAAAATATTTGTGAATTGGTAAGTTGTGACAAAAAGATTTTTAGAAGTTGCTTAAAGTTGCTTTTAAAAAAAAAAAAAAAAAAAAACATTTTGGTGGGTATTGTACGGTATGTCTTTCCAGTGCTTACTTGTTTTCTCATAAGGAGTGCGTATTCAAATGTCTTTATTATTATTGCTGTTATAGCTGTTTAGCAATATTGCTCTTGCTTGCAGTGCTGTTACACTCACGTGCGCACTTTGTGTTACCTGGCTTTTGGCATACTCTTTGGGGTGCTTTCTTTTGAGGTGGTTAAACAGGTTCGTTGCGTTTCCTCCAGATGTGCCAATCTTGCTTTTGCAAACAATTGTTGTTTGCCCCGTGTCTGACGTGTTCAAACCAGTTCCACATAACTGATGTTGAATTTTTTAGGCAATAATTCCATGCTGCCGTGTTGCCAAACAAAATGAGTTGGAAGACAAGCTCAGGAACTGTCTGAAGTCTGGTTCATAAACTCAGGATGCCACGTTTGAGCATTTTCAGCGTCACTTCTCGGTAAGAACAGATTGTGTGTGTGATGAGACATAGTGCAAATGAAGCATTTCTTAAATACTTAAGGACTTGAATTCCTGTAGCTGTACCAGGTACTATTTCTGTAATGATGTGCAGTTCACACCTTGAATATTTTTGATGTCCTAAGATTTCCTGTGTGTAAGAGCATCCTACAGAGTGAGACAGCAATCTTCCTCGCTAGTTAGCTCATAGGTCATTTGTACATTCCCATTTCATCTTCACCTGATGAGCTTTCAGAGTTTAAGTCAAAAGTTATATTCCTGAAAAGTACTGTTTGCCGTGTCCGTTGATGATGTCGTTAACACTACTGTAGTAATGGTTTCAACCTCGGAAGTGGAATTTTACGTGGCGAACACAGACGAGCAGAGGGTCACACACAGAAGCGTTCCAGTGTGGTTATAGGTAATATAAGCACTTTTGGAATGATGCTCGTCCAATCAAATTAGTGGGCTGGAATTAACTGTTGTATAACATGCATAATAAGTGCTACCTCTACTTTCTAGGCAGAAACAGCAGAGGTAGTAGCACACAAGCATGAAGTTTGCAAATGGGAAATTGCAATATATTTATTCAATATATATTGAATATATATTTTTTATATATACACATGTATACATATACACACACATACACGTGCAGTCTTTTTCTACTTGCTACATTGCTACTTGCACTTCTGGTTAGATGCTAACCGCATTTCATTTGCGTTGTACAAGGTACAATGACAATAACATTGAATCTAACGCAATCTAATCTAATCCAATTCCGGAACTGACTGTACGTTTACATGCCAAACCCAGTTATACCCAGTTAAAGATTTATTGTAATACAATTTCTGCTATAATAATAAAAATACCTAGTAATTATGCAAACATTTTTAAATCCTCTGTTGTTACATGTTGGAAACTCAGGTATTACTGTATCAGATTCTGCAGGAAAAGGACTGTTTTAATAGTTTAATATATCTAGAGCTGTATTCAATTTCTGGAAACAACAACAACATGCCCTCAAATGCTGTTGAGGAGTAGTCTCAATATACCGCATGAACTGTGTGCAAAGATATAACCAGATTATCTCCTGTCAGTCTTGTATTATAACTTAAAATAGTGTTTACAGATCTTAGGGGACTTTATAAATCATATCAGCTGGCTTATATTCCTAATCAAATCCTCCTTTTACTGCACTCTGAACACCTCCTGCACTTCAGTAAGGATGGCATGACTGTTTGTCGAATAGGATTACTAGCCTATATTTATATTATAAGCTTGTTTTTATTTATTTATTTTTTTACTGTAGCTTAGTTAATAATGATTACAAGACCCAAATGCATACAAATGCATAAACTAATACTCACCCTTTCCAAGACAAACAGGAACAGTCAAAGCTGAGGTGGTACACAGCATTCACCTACTGTAGGACATAGCTTTACAACAGAGCAGCTATATTTAGGCACGGTGTGCTGATGAGAGTGATAATTATATGTCTATCACATTGATGAGACTTGATGCCAAGACATTATGTGCCCTTCCAATGCTTCACTGACTGCATCAACCATTCACATGAAAGCATCTGTGCTCTTATGAAGCCTAGTGAAGAAATACTGCTCTTTGTAGATTTTATAAAAAAAATAAATAAATCTTTTGTCCAACATATCCTCATGTTCCACCCTTGCATAAATTCTTAAAATGGAAACAAAATGGAAAATGAGCCATGCTTCAGAAACCCTACATCACGTACCCAGGAAACTGTCATGCAGAAAAACAAAGGACTGCTTTCATTTGAAAGAACAAGCTAGTGGAGCACGGCACTTAGTTTGGAGACCCGCTCTGAAGGCAAACAGAACATGGAAAGTGCAGTAAAGTGGCCTACAGTGTAAAGCTGAAAGATTACTGACCAAAGACCATAAAATTAAAGACCAATCTGGACCATAAAAAAACTGTTTCTTAAATTGTATTCACTTATTTTGCTTATTCTTTTGAAAATGACAACAAATTTATTCAAAAACATTACTTAAACATGGTTACTTTTTCAGTGAAAAATGATCTGAATTTTACCCTTGATTTAATGTGGACTAATCTGGTCAACTATGAAAACTCATTATGTTATGCTTCATTTACTCTGTCATGGTCACAACTAATGCGAAAACAGTAGGAGTGTGGGAGTAACATTTTATTTTACCGTCCCAGGGAAGTTTTAGATGGGATACAGACAGGACAAAGCATAAACCAGGAAGCAAGTGATGACAATCTGACTTGGTGTTTGGACTATACAGTTTACGTATATTCAGTAATAACATCTATTCATTCATTCATCTTCAATAAGCACTTTATCCTGATCAGGGTCACATTCGAGCTACCTGATACTGGATCCGGTTGATCACAGTAAAAGCAACATCTTATTCACAAATGGATCAACTATTAATTTCAACTTAGAGAATAGTTTGTGTTGGAAAACTGAACAAACCGAAGCTTCTTGCTTTAACTGGTTGTTCCACACATTAGCAAGCACATAGGTGTACTCCATAAGGAATGTGTTGATAAAAGACCAATAGTGTCCAGCTCCTGACACATTTACAGCCGATACACTGCAGAGGTACTGCCCTGCCGACAGAGATGTACATCTCAGTGCTAGAAACCTATCATACTTGAAACTGTTTAATTTTAATAAAGGGAAAATGGGACAAATTCAAAGGAAAAGATTTTAAATATTATGAAAAAGCTAGGTCACCTTTCCCCCAAAAGGTAGCTTTAAATTTTACATCCTAGCATTTTTAGCTCTAATTAAATATTTAATAAGGTTTGCCTAAGCTAATCAGGATTCTCAGGAAAAAAGGCAGCAGACAGCAGCAGAAGTCTCAGTACCTACAGGAGGAATGAGGCCAATAAAGGTTATTCCATCATCCTGAAGTGGAATCTTAGTATGACTCTGTTACATGACAGCAAATCTATACCTGTTTATGGAACCTACATAGAAAAATTATGTCTATTATACCATTAAAGTGTTATCTATGCACATTTCAGGTACAAACGCAATCATATAAAGACCTTTAACAACACCTAACAGAATAATGAACCTTGTTACGCCACAATATCCTGATTATTAGGCTATGATAGCACAAAGACAACGTTAAACCAACATTAAAATAAAAGTTCCTGTGTTGGAGGAAAACGGAAATCCCCCATATGAAATCATATGACTTAATGGAAATGATGACTGGCTTGATAAAGCATGTAAGATTAAATGTGCGCTAAAGGTGTGTGGATAGACAGTCTTCTGTTTTGGCACTGCACTTAATCTGACAGCAGAGGACTGAGTAATAAATGATGTTACGGTCACTGACACTGTAATGCAGATTAGCTGTAGATAATAAACCATAGAGTATGCATTATTAACAGATCCTGTTAAGTGAAAGAAATATGGAAAGAAAGTCATCAGGAAGGACAAACAGAAAAATGCCAGATATGTATTATTATTATTATTATTATCATCATTATCATTACATTATTATTGGAACATCAGACAGACATTTTTGGCTCCTCCAGCACACCTGTTTTAGTCATTGCTTGGGTTGTTAGCAAAAACGTGGACCAGTTTTGAAAATATCTGAAAATATTAACCAAACAGCATACTAGCTTACTGTCAACTGCACCTACTACGCTGACATGTTATTAGTGCAGTAGTGTGCAGCCTGTACGCAACCTAAGCTCATGATAAAGCTGATTACCACTGAAACGCGCTCGACACAGTGAACGCTGCATGTACGCTAGAAAATACACTCCTGACAAAAATGTAAGCATGCCAGAAAACAGCGTTTAAAAGTAGGAGGCTGAAAGTTTTAATAGCTGTTGGAGGGACGTAGAAAAGAAGACTGTTGCTTGTATGTAATAACTTAAAATGGATGGAAAAAGACAGTACACTATAAGAATGAAATCGGAGCAGTATCAGAGTGTTTTGTTTTACTGAGAATGTGAAGGAGTGCGAGGAGGCTGGTGTGTCCGTGTTTACTGGGAATATTTCTTGAAAGATCAGTATGAGTGTCCTGTTAACCGATTCATGGTGATTTCTCCTCGTCCTCCTTTCACAAAAAGACGCTATCTTTTGGATAACATTAACCGACCAAACTAACAGCCGAGCATGGCCTTAAAACAAACAAACAAACAAACAAACAAACAAATCAAGGCAAACTTAAAATATGCTCTTACCCAGAATATTATGTTAAATCCAAATATAAAATATTTGATGCAGCAGCTGACTTCATGTCCATTGTAATGCTTTCCTGACATCATTGATGCTCGTCCACATATAAAATCCCTTCTGCTGCTGCTTACATGTGAAAGGAAGGAAGAAAGAGAGTAGCAGGTTCAGCTTTTTCTCTCCAAAGCGACACCACGCTCCCCCCCCTCCACTGTCACTATCCACACAGAGACATAATTCAGCCCTGCAGCCAAATAGTAGCGACTTTAATGTATATACACGGGTCGTGCTGTTAGTCAGAAGCCTCTGGTGGCCAATAAACACAACGAATGTCGGCCTACTTTTGCGCTTAATCTAAACCGTTGTCTCGAAGCTCCGCGTACACTTGACATGGTTGATTTTGATGGACCGAAATCTCGACCAATCGAACGCTGCTCTCGCGAGAAAGCGGTAGGCGGGACTACAGGCAGCGTCACTGTTTTTCTCATTCGGGTTTTGTACTCGTGTCTGATTATTGCTCACTACATGTTTGTAAAACTTTATCTTGTCGATAAATTCATGTGTTGAATGAAATATTTCGGTTTAACATAATTTATCTTTATGCTGGTAAATCAAGTTAAGCCTACACTCTCTTTAGGGTGTGTATAATTGAATATGATAGAATTGGGTTGTTTTAAAATAAAAGAATAAACTTGTACAGGGCATTAAACATATTACAGAAAAAAACTAAGAAAAAAATCCTTTTAAACAATACAAAAGTAAGTTATATCGCAAATAACTACACTGAATCATGTTTGAATACAGTTTAAAACTTTCCTGAAACGCTAGCATGCTACTTATTACAAATTGTAATGTAAAATAGTCCCACATGTTGGAAACACACACACACACACACACACACACATGGTGGTTTGTATGTTTGCCTCTCAACTCTGGGGTTGGGGGTTTGATTCCTGTCTCTGCCCTGTGTGTGTAGAACCTGCATGGTCTGCCTGTGCTTTGGGGGTTTCCTCCCTCAGTCCAAAGACGTGTTGTAGGTTGACTGGCATCTCCAAAGTGTGTGTGTGTGTGTGTGTGTGATTGTGCCCTGTGATGGCCTGGCACCTGCTTTGTGCCCTGAGTCCCCTGGGAGAGGATCCAGGCTCCCTGCAACCCTGTGTAGGATAAGTGGTACACAAAATGGATGGATATATTTGCTAAACACTGTTGACTGTGGCATTTGTGATTGGTCAGTGCAAATGGTGATTGTATGGATCTGTGTATCCACGTCATCTGAAAACAAAACATGAGTCCTCCTACCCATAGTCTCAATTGTTCAGTTGTGCAGAGGGGTAAAATGCGGGACCTTCAGGACGATGAGGAAAACAGAGGCCGAGGGAAACGGCAAGCCACTGGTCCTAAAAACACACAGCGCCTTCAAGTGCAGACTGAAGTGATGAATATTCCATCTCTTTCTAGTGAGTCAGTGCAATAAGAGCTGACTGTCACTTACCGAATGGCTCATTACCAGTTTTCCCCCAAAACCATCCAAAGATGTTGGTCTTTGCCAGTCGATTATTTAAATAAAATGTAAATAAAATTAGAGTAGAAATTCTCAGGTCTCAGGTGTAGCTGTGAAAAAAACTCAGATTTTTAGCTGTAATCATTTTTGTTGAATGTAAACTGTACATGGTACAGCCTTCCTCCTATTTTAATGTCAGACACTACACACATTATGTAACAAACAACATGTCACAACTTCATTTGCTAGCTACAGGACTAGCAACTTGCTGTCACATGATGTTTCAGGCCTTATACTGTGCACATGAATGAGAACAGGTGAACTCCCATTAAAGTACATTTATTACTGGACATATTAAAGCTCCCCGGGTGGTGCTCATTTTCCAATTTCAGTTTAATGTGGATTACAATATTACAGTCTGAGAGGAAGCATTGTTGAAAGGATAACAAATGAGAGAGAGTAATTGCCGAACTGCTGAAATGAACTGCTAACCCTTGTTCAGTCTTGTGTCAGTTTATGTTCTGGTCACTTTCGTTTCTGCAGCATTTTTAGGCTCTTTTGCAGTGTAGGTTGTTCTCGATGGTGAGTTTAAACTGCTGATTACAAACCCCAAAACAGTTAGTTTTTCCTCTCATTACTGGAGGGTGCACAGAGTAGGAAGCAATGTTTATTTTGATATGGTCTATGATAAGTGCCAAGAGAACAAATGTTTACTTAATCATTGGAAAATAGCTACATTACAGTAAAGGCACTTCGCTGTAGCTAATTAATGAAACTGAACTGTATTTCGGTTTATAATACAGAGAATAACCTTATAAGCAATAAGAATTATACATTGTTATACATTAGAAAATGGACAAAGTCCTTGTAAAAATGTAGAAATTCCTGTCCTCTTGTGGTCGAAAGTATGAATGTACATCCTTGCAGGCTACCTTTTAAAGGAACTCGTAAGCATTGCATAAATATTTTATAAAGCACTACTGGAGGATTTATGTAAGCTTTAAAACCTTTAAGATGACATAGCAGCTTTTAGGAATTATATTGCTTTGTCTTTACTAATAGCACATTCATGAAAGTGTAAAGTGTCCACCTGTCATCTAAACTATTGGGAGGTGTATTTACTGCAACCAAGTCTTATAGGAGCATGAAATTGAATGCCACTCAGCTGAAGTGTTGGTGGTTTATTTTCATTTTAAACTACTATGTTGTGCCATTCTAATACAACTTGACTTTGATTTTAATACTCCCAAAACCAGGTGTTAATCAATATAACATTTATAACATTGGTAAGAAGCAGGTTATATATTTGTATTGTATCTTTTACATCTTTACATACACATTGTATACCTCCTTACAACTCAAAGGCTCATGAATGTGCTGACTGATAATTAAGGGTGGTTCTCTTTTTTCTCTCCCATAATTCCTTTAAATGTTATCTATTGAGTACTGACATGCCTCCAGCATCGCTTTAAGATATTTATGCAATTCTTCTGCACATTTCATAAAGGCCTTAAGTTTGAACCATTCAAATAAAGTGTTAGTCAGGATCTAGTTATCATAACCAGATGCATTGCACACCTGACTCATTCTTGGAAGAGTTTATAATTAATTGATTGAGGTGAATCAAGTTGGCCAGAGCATGGAACACAAACATGTACCATGCACTGGGTGATCATAATTGGGATTAGGAACCACTATATTATCCAAGTACCTCATGAACTCTTAAGCAACTCTTAAGTTAATCAACTTCAGATAACTTATAATTCTTACTTAATTAGTTTATGGGTTATATTTTTTATGACTGTATTGGGTAATGGAATTATAATCCACACACTACTTTGTATTTGAGTAGGTATCAATGTTTTACTTCACCCATTAATACTTGATCTAATATTGGGTGAGCAAACACATCTCTGTGCCCTGATATCTCTTAACTGCTTTATGATGATGTCATTCGTGGCGCTCCGATACATCACTGTGAGGGGAGACGTCTCCTGTGAGCTGCAGTGTGGGCTGGAATGAAGCACAAGGTTATAAACAGATTCTGTTTAAAAAATCTGTTTTAAATGAAATGAAATGTAGATGACAAATTGTTTTAAGTACAGGCACCTTTTGTCATTTTCCAAGTGCTTATCCTTTGGATTCTGATCAGCCAGAGAAAGTTTTGCCTGTTCCTTCATGCACAAACCCCTATGAAATAAATATATAGCGTAATGTAACAGAATACTTACATAAATAGATGATTTTTAAAAATGTTTAATAATAATAAAACATCTCAGGTACCTGCAGAAGCTGATGTTAAATGCTGTTGGCTGCAGTATCCATTGACCCAGTTCAGTCTTATGTATGTCAATGAGACGTTCATAAAGCTTGCAGGCTGTGTCATTTGTGCTTCTCTGCTGTCTCAGTTGTGAATGTTGTTTTATCTGATGAGTGCTTTCTCTACAGTACTGCCTCTGCCTGCGCTCAAAGATCTGCCGCTCCATTGGTTTTACCTTGTAGGTCACCAGCAGAGGCTGACTTAGGGAGCTTGTGTTTAAGCAGTACAAGCTCTGCGTTAGGGCCTCGTGGAGCACCAGGCTGCCACTTTCATCCCTGAAGCGTAGCTGGAAGCCCAGAATGTGTGGTCCATGGACGTGGTGAGGTAGAGATGCTGTCACGTTGAACACATCATAGCCTGACGGGGGAAGTTGGTCCAGAGTGAGCAGGTGCTCGGTGAGGGGGCCACTTACGCTCAGATTCCCTGCTCCAAAGGAGAGGCTGTGTACAGCCACTGTTACTGTGAGCGGTTCAGGGTGTAGGGTTTTTCTCAATAAGATCAGCTCAGCAACAGTCATAGAGGGCCGTAAGTATGACAAGTTGAACCAGATCCAACCAGGTTTGCTATATTTAGTGCCTAGTTAGTAGACACATGAATACGTATTGATGCAATAGCTTTTAAAATTTCATTATTCGCATATGATAAAAATCAATGTCAGTAAAGTTTCCTGTACTAAAGAGTATATGGAGAGTTTCTTACCTTGTACACTACGGAAACTCTGCACCAGAGTCCCATCTGAATCGCTTCTCTGCCTTGACTCCTGTGTGCTCAGTAGATGGTAAATTTGCTTCATATACGGATGTGGCTTCGCTTGTTGAGGGACCGACAGCTTATTGATGTGAAGCATCTCCAAAATGGCCTTGCTAAGATCCCTGTTTTCAAAATCTTCAGGAAGATTCTCTTCAAACTTCAAGCCACTGACAACATTCAGGGTTATAACCGCATACAACAAAGATAAAAATGTTTTAAACTCCATGTTAAAAAAGCTTAACACAGATAAAGAGGAGATTCCTGGTCTGTACCTCACAAGATGAAATAGCAGTAGGAAAGCTGAACCTCATTTGCTAATTGGGTGTGGGAAGGATTCACAAAATGCACACCACACACCCTAGAGAGAAAGTAATTACGGCTCACACTGAAAATGCCTGGAATGTTACAGTCCGTTTGACATGCATTGTGTCCGTGCTGTTCCTGGCAGCAGAGCAAAGTCTTGTTTCAGTTTGGGGGATGATCGCTTTTCTTTTTGTGGATTCAAAGTCTCTCTTCAACTTGCTGAACATTTTTTACAAGCTTTTCTATCTGAATTGTTTAAAACAAATAGAGATACTCACCATTTGCTTGTGGAAAGCCTGCTTTTATGAAGTAATATGTTTTCATATAGCATTGTTGTATGTGGTTGTTTATGTATTTGTTGAGAGTTCAAGGATTAAGTTCCAATGTCCTGGGTTTTATCCTGTCAGTTTGTGGACTTTTTGTATTTGTGGTTTTTCCTTCTGGGATCCACTGTCCAAAGACATGGAGAAAAGTGGACTGGTGATTCTAAATTGCACTTATTGTTAGGTTGTGATGCCCTGCAATAGACTTCTCATCTAGGGTGTATCCAACCAGTGCTGCTGGGATAGGCTCCGAGTTCACCACCACCCTGACCAGGATAAAGCAGTTAGTCATTTTCTGGGACATGTTTAAACAGTAGAGGTCAGTGTTGATTAATTTAATCAGTTGTTGTACTTCTCAGTAGTCTTTTATTTCTTCTTAAATATTGTGCTTTCTTGCAACTGAATTAATACAGTATAGTTTTACTACATGTTGAAACATTAATTCCCCTGAGGCAAAATGTAACTAAAAGTGAACTACTTTCATTTTTTACACAAATAAAAGTGAATGTAGTTACTGAAAGTAATTGAATGAAAGTTGTATAGTGAATACAGTCAAGTATTTACATGCCAAAGTAGATTTAAGGGAAGTAAATGTTTCTAGAAGATTTTTTATATTGAGACCAGAAGTCAGCACACATGGGCTAACAATTACAAATTTATACAGCTAAATTTATATGTTCATACCTATTCATATAAAGTCGAGCAAAATCACTACCACATCACCCATGAGTCCCCCCAATTTTTTTTTTCCCTTTAAACTTTAATGTGGGAAGAGGCTAATAAACAGCCCTTGCATAAAGATTACTGGTGTGGGTTTTACTGACCATTTTAAATATAGTTAATAAATACTATCAAAATACAGAAACATATGATTGGATTGGTTGTCTGGGAAAAACTGGCACAAGATCTTTGAGATTTCTAACAAGCAGTGGAAAGTCTAGATGAAACTTTAGTTAAGTACAAGCGTTAATTTTCAACTGTACTTAGATGCAGGAAGTAGCTAAACAGCACATGTATTCTCAGAAAAGAGATTAATCTGTAACACCACGTGGGTCTTCTCAGGCAAATCCGCGGCCACCTGCACGGGCTTTTATAACGCGGCGCTCTCGTGCAGGTAATCAGCGTGAACGCGCAGCACCTGGCCACGCCTCTTCATAAGCCTTCCGACGGCATCACTGCGCGCGCAGACAGAGAAGCTCCATGCTCCTCTGAGGGGGTAATGGTCCTGACTGTAGCATTAGAGAATAAAAATATTGAGGCTTTGAAAGAAAAGGAATGTAGAATTAAAGAAGAAAAGGTTTAGAAAGAGAAAGGGAGAGAAAACATTGAGGGGAAGAAAGAAAAGGAGCTCAGAACTAAAGAGAAAGCAAATGAAGGGCAAAAACTAAAGAGGCTAGACAGAGAAACCTGACTCTGAGATAAATATTTGGCTCTTAAGTTAGAAATTGTTCCTTTCTCATTTGGTGCCTTTAAGTTCGACTAGAAACCAGGCCTATTTGAGTTGTTTTTCCCCGCCACGCTGCGGTGCACAAGCTAGTACCACACAAGCACTACGACAGTCGGTGTTATTACTTTGCGGCGTTAGCTTAGCGGCTAACGCCACGGTTTGGTGGGCGCAACCTACGTGGGTCGTGTCCCGCTCGAGGCGTTCGCATTTCACGCTCCGTCTCCGCTCCCTGTTCCACTCCACACCATATATATTGCCCCCTAACAGAATGACTTCATGTATAACCAGATGTCAATCTCCAAAATGATTTGGGGATAGTTGGCACTGGCACCAACACCAAACTGAAAAATTCACCAAAAGTTCCTCTGAATGTGGGAACCAATTCAGCCAACGTCCAAAATGGTCTGCTTTAATTATAAGGTGTTTTCCTTTAATACTATTCATTTGGCATTAGAAACATCTAATACAAACTACTGAGTTAAACTTGTACTATTAAAAAGTTTTAGTAGCAGAACATTGCAAGTAGTTTCTTAATGAATCCAGAAAGATGATACTGGTTTTTGAGGCATTTTTAACTTGTCCAGCTCGACTTGGAGCTTTTCAGTGATTCCAGCCCCTTGTTTGGCTTCTTTACTCCCTGTGGTCTTCTTTACTATTCTATATAAGCCAGTTTCAGTCAGCGCTGTCAGAGAAACATGATCAATGGCTTATTTCTCCTCCCAAATAGGGGCCTGGTGGCAGAAATGTCATCATTTAGCACGACTGCTGACATGCCTTGGGTTTAAGAAAAGGGTTTACAGTTGCTTAAAGGGAATTAGAGGTCTAATAGCTGTTCTTTTGTGAGGTCAAACGCTTCTTAGGGAGGTGATAAGAGTACTGATTTTCTGAGAATAATAAGCTTCCAAACTACTTAAAACTTGTTCTAGTAACTATTTCTAGTGAGGGAGCATAATTTGTTCAAAAGTTCCAAATGTAATTGTAATCCAAATGGAAAAAGAAGAGTTTTGTTTAGTCACATGGTGCTGTGGCTATATTTCCCCCCCAAGCAATTTTTTTTAATGAATTTTATATAAACCACTCAAGAAAAAATTACTTTTTGTGCCTCAGTATTCAGTAGAATGCAGTCATGGAAACAGACCCAAACCACAGATCGAGTTTTTATTAACTAAAAGTACCTCATAAAACATTTAGTGCTTCAATTTGTAAACTGATATCCAAATTCACTAATTCTCATAGTTAGTAATTCAGCCATCAGGGGAAAATAGTTGTTATGCCTCCATTACAGACTGTGACCTTG
This sequence comes from Pangasius djambal, assembly GCA_022985145.1. Lineage (NCBI taxonomy): Eukaryota > Metazoa > Chordata > Actinopteri > Siluriformes > Pangasiidae > Pangasius > Pangasius djambal. The sequence continues at coordinate 15,870,737 of CM040978.1, forward strand.
TCTGTTTTTCAGGGTGAGGAAGGTGAACCTGGATCTACTTACTACTTAAAACATTGCCATGTGCCAACAAGCCCCAGGGAGAGAAAAAAGCAGATAATAGGCTTTATGTACATAAAGACTCCTTTCCTGTAAGTAGGGAGGACTGGGACATTGTATAGGGTGGGGGGAGTTGTTTTTTCTGCAAGCAGTTGGTGTTAGTTTGGAGCCAGCTTGGTTTATTGAATTCAGATTTTCACTACTGCATACAGAAGAGTGCAACAGCCATCTGCTTTGTTTTTTTTTGTTTTTTTTTTTTTAAATAATCAATGATTATTCTGTAATTTCCTTTGAGCATGTTAGGAAAAATAGCTTTTTATGCACTCATGTGGATGGCTATATACTGAATATTAGCGTTTTACTCTCCAGTTCTAGCTTTTCCCTCTTCCTCATTAATCATAAACCCCACAAATACAGAGTGGAATGTTATTCTTGATTAGATTTAGTTGAGCTATTAACTGGCAGTGATTTTAAGTCAAAGGTCACATGACACAGGAAACTGAGGCCAGCAATGTGTCTAGACTTGACAGCTGTTGGTTTAACCATAACTTACTTCATTTACACCCAAACATTTTGGTTTTGCTGTTGAATAGTTAGCTGCTGGTGGTTTCAGAAAGAAAGTGTTTGTCACATCTGCCTTGATTCCAACAATACAAATCTCTCTCAAAGCCCGAGATGAATTTATTCAGCAAAAAGTACAGAAGATGTACAAATTCACATTTTTCCCCACAGCATTAAACTTGCAGTAAAAGTAGTTTAAAAAACAAATGCATGTACACTTTTTGCCTGCATTCCGGTTCAGCTATGATGAAAGATCCAACACTCCTCCTTCAGTCTTTAATTAGCTAATGGTGCAGGCTTTGTCACGTCCTGCAGTCCTGAAAACATTCACTATTCTCTTCTCTTTGATCTTACATTGTCTGTGTTTGTGTCTTTTATTCTGCTTGCTTCTGCATTTCTCCCTTTGTTAGGAGACTCTGTACTTCCATGCACTCCTCCCTCTGGACTCTGTGGAGTGGGACAACATCTCTGATTCCCTCCCTTGTGCTCACACAGACTGCCTCCCTCTTCCCTCCCTCCGTCTCTGTGCAAGCTGCTCGAGGCTCTTTGCTCAATTAGGCAGTTGCTGTGCGAGGTAGAGGAGTGCTCGGTGGCAGTGGAGGGTTTTTGGAGATAGAGTTGCTGTTTGTGCATTAGGTAAGAACACAACTGTTTGTTCTTGTGTCTATGTCTTAGAATGATAAATGCAGGCATGATGATGGAAATGAATACACTGGAGGGTGACTGGTTTAGAAAAGCCACACATCCATTGACAGCTGTCAAGCAGAGATTTGTTTCTAAAATAATGTGGTGATAAAGTAGGAAGCTCATAACAGAATAATAGAAAATGTTCTCGTACTATTTGTGTTTTTGGCACTAAACATTGCATCTAAATAACCTTTGGTGTTTTTTTCCCTGACAAAAAACACAAGGGCTTTAATGAGACATGGAATGAATATTTCTTTCTTGGTGTTACTTTGATATCAACACACTTTCATAGATTTTTTTTTTTTTTTTTTACTAGTTTTTGATTGCTCATGATTCCAGTGTTTAACTAGTCTACTTCAGCCATTAGAATACCGACTTCAGTCTCGACCAAATTTGGGACATTGGGACATTCTTCAGCAAAAGATTAGTTTCACAGGGTCAGAGTCAAGTGTAAACCTAAGCATTGTTCTTAAGACAAGTGCACAACCTCCACTTGGATTTGGCACTCTCCTTCTTGCCCGGGAGTCCTTAACATTTCTGCACACTGGACAAGGCTATCCTGGTATTCTGCCAAAAAATGGAGGCTGAGGCTATTTAGAAAGAAGAGAAGCAGCTTTTTGCCTCCCCCCTTGCACCCCTTTGTGCTTTACTCATCTTTGCTTTGGAAACAGTTGGCTGTCTGGGACCCTGTCATTAGTGAGATGAGAAGCAGGGCTCAGCGCTGTGAAGAACAGGCTTCTGATTTTGCAGGCTCCAGCCGTTGTCTCCACTTGTTCCCAGCTGTGGATAGAGCCTACTTGTCAAGAGAACACCACATGTTTTTCTCTGTATGACCCAAAATTGTGTCTTTTGGAACTTATAGTTTGCTGTGCTGTAGTGTCAGTTATACCCACGATCTTTACACTGCCAGAGATGTTGTGTGTACATTGTATTCTTCTTTGAAAGTAGGGTTTCACGATGCTCAAACCTTTGCTCACAATGTATTATACATAAAGTCTAATTCATAATTGCAAGACTTTTTTAGTCAAACAAGTTTATTCACAATAAGATTTTGTAATTAACAAGATTTTTTTAATAAACCAGTAAGCATGTTTTTAATCAGTGACATACTGTTGTGTTTTTAATTGAATTTATTTATTTTCCCATATATTTTGTTGTCGGAAACTCTGCCCCCACATGCTTGAATGGAATTTGAGGCTAAGATGCAACAGTTCAGAGAGCGTGCAGACTCTGGCCACCCACCCTGCCTGCTTTTAGCTTCCCTTTGCTCGGAACTTCTAAATCTCATTACTAATCTGAACCAACATGCTTGTAAACCCACATGTACGTTTGTGCATATGGGAACCCGTAGCGAATGGTTCTGAAGTAGGTAAATTGAGTTACACGTTCAAATGTTGAGTCTGTTTTCAAGCTTTTTATTAAGTAGGACATACAGCTTTGAACTCACAAATGGATTTCCAAGTAAGCTGCCCTATGCACACCTCATACTGAGCTCATGGACTTCTTTCAATGATGCGTCGTTGAACTTGGTCCAAACCTTAGCGAGATCACCGCAAACAAGGCGAATGGTATAATCATAGACGATGTCTTTACATGTTGAATCTTGCCCTGAAGAACAATGTTTGTGGTTTGGGAACTGTGAGATCTTGTTGTGCGATCAGGTAAAGTGTTGGGAATGTAGTGGAAAGAGGCATTGTGTTTTCTATTGTAGAGCACAGCTGGGCTTTGACTGGGCATTTTCTCTTTTCCTTTTTAGTATATTGTAATCTCCAAAAAAAACATTCCTGTTCATTTTGGACTTGTTATTCTTAGAACCATTATTCAATAGGCAGATACTCATATCCACTCATCATTCATCATAAACACTGTAACTGGCAATAGCATTTTTATTTCAGATGGATGGAGTATATATTATGTTACATTAAGTTTGCTTACCCTCCTCACTACCTCCAACACTTAGCCAGATAAGATCTGTGTTTTAACAGTCACTTCATGTATAAGAAAAATACATTTGTTCATTCTTCTGTTAAAAAAAAAATAGAGCATTATCCACAGTTTTTGGTTTTGGTAAACTTTGATGCCACTGTTTTTTTTTTTTTTTTTTTTTTTTTTGGGAAGACATAGGGAGTGATGTTTATTCTACAGCAAGCCCACAGATTGATTAAGCACAATGTTTTCAGAGAGAACTTTAAAGATGGGAAAGGTCCCACTTCTAATCTGCCCCAAGCGCAGTAAGGAATTTGGCCCTTTTTGGTGAATAACCCACAGACCTCACACTTAATCCTCTCTGTTATAGGCATCCTGGCCTGCAGTGCTGTGTAGGCTCAACTTACATTAGGTCTCCAGAAATTGGCTTCACTGCTTATCAAGTTGGAGTTAGTCTAATGTTTGTTGGTGGCTTTTCTTTTACTCAAATCTTTTGCTCTTTCTGGACTGCAAATTAGTTTTCTATAATTTAATTTACTTTCCTAGGCTCAGTCAAGTTTTGATTAAATTTCTCACTGTGGAGTCTGAATAATGTGATATTAACACGAAACAAGTTAAACAACTTTTCCTGGTTTTGCATCAGTGAAATGGAAGGACAAGGACTTAAACTGATGTTCACAATGTCCACCAGTGCCGAATTTACCTCTCTCTCACCTTTAGGCTCTGCAGCCTCTGGACTTTTCTAGTTAACACTCTAAACCAAGGATTCTGGTTCAAACCACATTTCTGGCATTTTATCCTATCTCCCTCTCTTATCTTAAACTAAGGTGATGACTGAATCAAATCTGCTGGTCTCCAGGGCATGCTGTGCTTCCTTGAACTCCAGCCATTCCAGCTTCATTGTAGTTTTTTGGTCCAGTCATGCTGCTTTCCATCGCATGTAATAAGTCTTGGCACTGACAAAACACAGCTTACAGAGAATCCCAGTCTTCAGACATTATAGTTTGAAAAGCAGTTATATAAAATATCATATTTGGAGCTTGATCTTGTAGTCATCTGGGAAGTCTGTGGTACTTTAGGACAGGTAGAAATCTATGATCAGTGCCTGGAAAAAAGTGAAGCTGCCACATGAAGTTTGAGCTTTCCCCTACATAGGAAGTAAGGTTAGAAACCCTATAGAACATGTTCTTGAAGAGATCAGGAGAATAATCCTAAGGTTGGTCAAGAGGAGAAGTGCAGAAAATCTCAGATCCAAAATCTAGTATGGTTTTTGTTCTCATATATTCACACAAATACACTGAATAACAATGTTAACTGTTCACTGTTTACAATCAATCAAAAATATATTATAAAAATACAATAGATTTTAAAAAGATAATGGGATTTTTTTTTTACCCTTAAGGATACTTGTGAGTGCCGAACATTTTGCAAATACTACATCGTCACATTTACAACCTCTAAACCTTGAAAGATTGTTGATAAATATCTTGCGTTTCATCTCAGCAGATTAATATTTTAGCATATTTTTTCGATGTCAGATTTTTTGCATGGCATCTATGTATATTTCAACCACTTTCATTATTACTGTGGTTTTAAATAAACTAAAACTTTATGGAGACTACATTGGTAAATTTGTCAGAATAGATGTATGTGATAGCAGCTGCATCATACAGCTGCAGTGTTTAAGAGAGCAGTGTTTATCAAGCTTCACAAAATCATTTCCGCACGATGGACCTTTCAGCAAAAGGTTTTAGTACCAGGCAAAGCTGATGGCAATCTGTTATGTCTCCAAAGCATTTAAGTGCTTTCACACTGGTTATTATAGTCATGTAACTCTGACATTGATCTCAGCGATATCACCTACAGTGTCTAGGTTTGTACATCGCTGAACTAAGTCACTTTTTTTTTTGTCTCAGTTTGTGTAATGTAAACCAACTCATGACAAGAATAACTTTGTTAAGGGGAAGCCATTTATCATCTCTGGGGTTTTGGAATTAACTCTAGTTGGAGAATTGAACCCCATTTAGTTGTGTTTTCTATGCTGACAGATTAGACAGCCCACTCCTCCATGACTTCTAATCTAGGACTTGAGGTCAAAGGTCATCTTTCAACTTTACGTCTCACCTCATTGAGACTGGGTTGTGTTTTCCTGTCTCTCCACAAACATGTCAAGGAGAAGTGCCAGTGAAGTATTTCTCAGAGATGGGAGGAAATGTTTATAGTGTCTATAGCACTGCAGCTAGAAACCACCACTTTTTTCCTTCTGCATGATACATCTATGTGTATATTCTTGCTTAAAGTTAATAATGTTAACTTTAACATTTTTATAATAAGCAAAAACACAGCAAAATATACTCAGTGCTTAAGTGTTTTTACTTTTTTACTTGCAGATCTTCCCTGAACATGTGATAAAATACCGAAAATGTCTTAAGAGAAGACGGATATAAATCATTCAGTTTGAAACAAAGCATCATAACAACCAAAAGGCATTCCATCCAATTGAAAAATATATGAGGAACTTTGAATTTACAAACCAAGAATGGTTCCTCAAAAAAGGACTCTTATGTGGCCATTTTGGTTTCTCCTTTTGCTGGGACTTTTGCACTTTGGCATTTGCTCCCTTGTGAAGACCAACCATGGCCTGCGGGTGAAGAGAGGCCAGTCAGCGTTCTTGCAGGAAGGAGATCTGCAATTCCACATACCCAGAGAGAAGGATGCCTGCAAGCTGGAAGTGGTTCTGAATGAACCTATAACCCAACGTGTTGGCACACTGTCCCCTCAGGTACTATCCCTGCTTTTACGCTCTTATATCTCAGAACATATTGATTTATGCTTGAAAAGTCTGAGCTGAATACCTAGTCCAGCTAATTATCAGTTCTGCCTTAACTGAAGGGAAGTTGTCATTTTTTCCCTCCGTTTCAGCTGGCTAAATATATCTTTTTTTGCTCTTAACATCTGGAAGTGCAAGACCCACAGGCTTTGTACATAAAATGGTAACACTTTACAATACTGTTCAGTAACTTAGACATAGCTATGCAGGGACTGTCAGAACGAGTGAGTGGTCCTATATTATCTCCTATTTACTACTAATGGATACTGGGCAGTTACTCTAAGTTACAATAAAGTAATAAAGTTCACAGTTCATTATGAACTAAGCAGTCCTGGAGAACTACTACCTAACTACCAATTAAGTACTAATCACATCAGCTCCAACTACTGAAAAACAGCTAGCACTTCAGTTACTACAATATAAATATTTTTAGCCTTTGTATAAAAATAAAATGCTCCGAGAAGGCAGACGTCTACACACTTCCTATTCACCATTGTCTCGTCCAAGCTCTCTTTGAACTTTTATATGTGGCAGTAGGAACCAGTTTGCACACTGGCCTTCAAATGAATGAACACTAGAGTCTATTAGAATACATTTCTTACCTCCCATCATTCAATTTTGCAGGACTGTGTCAGTAATTCTTCTGAATAATCAGCATTCACAGTCACAGAGCTGGCTCACATAAATATGACTGTGTCTTACTTCCATATCTTTTCCAAATATTACTAAGTAATTTGTACACATCAGATAATGACTGAAGTGTCGCTGTATCTTTCATTAGGGGTTAATGAGGATCTGGAGTGATATACACATGATAACTAATTACTAATGAGTAGCTATGTGGTAGCTCTCCAGGAGATGTACAGTATAAGACTCTGTAATTAGTTAATACAAAATGAACCTCATCGAACCATACCAAACCACTTTCTTATTACTTACTGAGTAAATATCCAGTATTCATTAGTACAATATTTAACAGTAGTAATTTGTGTTAATGTAGTACTACTCATTTGTTCCTGATTAGTCACTGCATAAATACCTATGAGTTCATTAAATGGTATTGAAAAGTGTTAACCATGAAACTAAGCATGCTAATAGCAAAGACATTCACACATAAATAGCAATATAGCCTGCTTGTCTGTGAAAAGCGTGCCTGTGTTAGATTTAGTATAGTTGAAATAAGGTCAGGCGTAATTCACATGTCACATTTAAAAGTCTGGCTATCTATTTAGACCTACCTTCAGCATACACAGTGAACTTACTGGGTAAATGAGAATGTGGTGACAGATCAGCACTCACTTGTAAAATGCCACTGTGCAAAAGATTTGTTGTATTGTCCTAGGCATATCTAAAGTTCCTGTTTTATGCTTAATACGACATTAGTAAAGCAGAATTTTTATATTTATGGCTATTTAATTAATAGTCTGTGACTGATTACAGATGGCACAAAAGAATAGACATTAGATAAAATATGTATTTTAGCGGTTGAATTTTCAAGGGTGAAGATGGAGATATAATGTAATGTCCTAATTAAGGCAAAATATCCTTATTAATTATCTGACATCTTTCATTGCTTAACTGGGATAACATAACTGTTCTATTTCCTCTTTTTTCTGCTATTAAGAAAGCCTGCAGAGCTTGCATTTTTTTTTCTTGAGGTTGAATTTCAGATGGAAAGCATGCATGTATAGCAGGGTTGGCAGATTGTTTCTGGCAAATTTGGATTACCCTAATCTCATTTGTAATAACTGAAAAAAAGATGTAAATTAGATGCAATCTGACCACAGTTGGAAGTGGTTTACAGTGATTGTATTGTAAACAGCTAATTTAATCTGGCAGGTCTGTAGGTGTGTACATGCTTTACACCAACATTTATAGGTTTGAGGTGAAGAATTCTCAGTTTGTCCATGGCAACATGACATGTAAATCTCAAACAGTATCACACAGCAATATCAATTCAAACTGGATGGACAAGGGGGATGATTTCTATTTTCTTTACACTGTGGTTATGACATTGCCTAGGCATTCTCTTAAACACAAATTGACATAATTAAAGTTTCAAAGTCTTTTACATGGTGCAAACAATTAGTTTGTAATTATTCCTATAAAGTGCCGCAAACATAATTCTTCAAGTCTGCATCCTGTTAAAAACCTGCTGAAACAATTGTTTTAAATGTTTTTTGTGACTCTTTGTTATTTTCATGTGGCTTGCAAAGGCACTTTGGGAATGTGGTGTATCACCACACCATGCCATAGTTACAGAAAGGGTTGGGGAAAAAAAATTGCCCTTTTATGTTGCATTATTAAAGCACCTCTGCTAATTTAACAAATTTAGTCTTTTTGCAAAGGCCAGTGAAAGTGATTTTATATGCATTTCTTAACTGCTCTTCTTACATCAGGTTTTTGACTGCCACTATTTGGCTGATGAGGTGAAATATACTCATAATGGCTGTCCTATTTTAAAAGAGGATACTGTCAAACTTCGATTGTACAGGTATGTGTTTTTTTTTTATGAATGGTGTAATATTTATCTGATACATGCAGAGAAGATATCAAACCATGACCAAATGAACTGCATCTTTTGTCTACTTACAGCCTTCATTTTTATGTTTACTTAAAAACCCTAATTGTTTTGTATTTTAGATTCACAGAGACAGAGACATATAGTGAGCTGTTCTCACTCCATATTGAGATCATGGAACCTGACTGTAATGTTATAAAGTTGGGACCACAGACATTGCAAGTTCCAGAGTTCTATGGCCTTTCCAATATGCTTGATGGTAATGTGATGTCCTTCCACTATGATCATCGACCCAACATAGAGTGTACTATTAGGGTGACGACACCAGAAACTGGTCTACCTGGACATGGTCAGCTGGTCACTGGTGAACCTGACAAGCTAGAAGGGCCAAGAGGAGATGAGCCAGACAGCTTTGTCTCAATTCGACAACAATTAGGTATGACATCTTCAAATGTAAGCTATGCACTATATACCAAATGCTGTTTAGAGCCAGCATAGCACATTTCTTGGAAAAACTAAGTGCACATTTGATCCACATTATTCATGAATATTTTAATTCTTTTTCTTAACATTGTTACACTTTCTTTAGAAAATAAAGCCAGAGCCAAATGCAAGAGTGAAGACTGTTTGAAAGGACTAAAATTGGTGACGATTACAAAAGTGTCTTGTGAAGAATTCTTAATGATGGGCATTCGGTATCAGCATATTGATCCTCCATCACCTGATATTGATTACATTGCTATCAAACTGGACCTCACAGACACAAGGAGTGGCAGCATAATCCAGGTATATATGACAAAAGCATGAACCAGTGTGCAAGCCAGTTCCACTTACTATCTCATCACACATTGTGATATTAAAATATGTTTTAATCGTTCAGTCAGAGCAAGCCTGGATCCCCGTTACCATTAAAGGTGCCGTTCCCAACCAGCCCCCAAAGCCTGCCTTCATGTCCATGTTCATCCTGGAAGTGGATCAGTTCATCCTGACTCCACTGTCCACAGCCATCCTTGATGCAGTAGATGCTGAGACCCCAAAGAACAGGCTGGTGTTCAATATCACCAAGCCTCCCAGTGAGGGCTTCATCACTCATTTGTCTGATCACACCAAGCCCATATCATCCTTCACCTGGATGGACCTCAATGAAATGCTTATCAGCTACCAGCCTCCCAATTCTAGCCATACGCAACGCAGGAACTATGAGGTACCTTCTAGACCCTATACAAGATACCATATTTCACCCATAAAACCACATTTACTCACCATTGGGTATAATTAATTCATAGCTTTCTAAAGGGGTTATGTGTTGCAACCCTATGATGGGTAAATCCTTTGTTGTGAAGTTCTACATAGAACCTGCAACTGCAGTTGTCTGTCACTAATCCTTTAGCCTTTACTCAATTAGGTAGAGTTTGAAGTCCATGATTTCTACTTTGAGAAAAGTTCAACTATTATGGTACATGTGTCAGTCAGGACAGCAGACACAAATGCACCAAGAGTGTCATGGAACATGGGTGAGTATTTTATCCTGAGTGACCACAGGTTTAACTACACTTGTCAACAGTTTACATTATTTAAATAATTTTCCTGAGCACTGAATATTGATTCTAATAATAAAGGGCTCAGTCTCCTGGAAGGTCAGTCTCGGCCCATCACATGGGATCAGCTGCAAATTGTGGACAACGATGATCTAAAGGCTGTAAGAATCATCACTGTGGATGGCTTACAGCATGGAAGACTGACTGTCAGAGGTGTGTGATAATCATTTGTTCTTACATTAATTATTGATACAGTTATCCTGAAAAGAGGATCATCCCTTTATACTGCATTAGTGGTTGATTAAAACTAATATATTGTAGGTGGAAAAGGGTTCATGTTCACTGTAAGTGACATTAAGGCTGGAGTGGTGCGCTATTACCATGATGACAGCGATACCACCAAAGACTTTGTGGTCTTTCGGATCACTGATGGCCGCCACCAGACCAGACACAAGTTCCCCATCAACGTCTTACCCAAGGATGACAGTCCACCATTCCTCATCACCAATATGGTCCTGGAACTGTCTGAGGGACAAACGGCTCTTCTTCGAGGTTCTATACTTCAAGCTTCAGATATGGACTCCAGTGATGACTACATCTTGTTCAACATCACTAAGCCTCCTCAAGCAGGGGAGATCATGAAGTTGCCAGGTCCAGGAATTACAGGTTAAAGAGCTTTCTTTATAAATAAAAAAAAAACACAAAAAACAACTACTTAGCTTAGTCTTTTCCATCTGTGTATGCTGTCTAACATCTTGGGGGATTCATGTTTTCTTCGTAGGTTATCCTGTGATGCGTTTTCTACAAAAGGATCTCTTTCATTCCATCATCTACTACAGGCACTTTGGCAATGAAGTATTTGATGACTCTTTTGAAGTGGTGTTATCTGACTTTCATGATCCTCCCAATCTCTCAGAGCCTCAGGTATGATTTGTTGACACATCCAACACCAATCCTGTAAGCACAGTCTGGTAATCCTGCTATCACTGTCACCAGACACATTAATTATTTGATAAGGCCCTTCTACTGCGTAATGTGACATTTCACATTGGATTTCATATATGGGTATGAATTAATTCCCATGCATCTTTTATTTATTTATTTATTTTTTAAAGTTAATTCCCATGAATCTTTTGCAGGTCATTGTGATTCAAATTCAACCTGTCCCAGATCAGCCACCTAAAGAGGCCCCAGGAGTAACTCGACATCTGATAGTCAAAGAGACAGATGTGGTATATTTAACCAAGCAGCAGTTGCACTTTGTTGATGTGGAGTCACCAGACAGTGAGCTTACCTACACGGTTACCACCCCACCTTTCTACACTACCACTTACGGGTAGGTGGTAATGGATATTTTTCAAATATCTTAACAGGCAACATAATATTGATCTTAAGTGCAAAACACATTAACAAACCAATAATGCAGCAATAAATTAGAAAATGTGATAAGAAAACAAAAAAAACGCAACATCAAATTTGGAAAATCCAACTTTTTGGTTTCAAATTTGATGTGTAAGAAAATAGATCATATTTGAAAATCTAACAGCAAAACACAACAGTTTTAGCTGAAAATACATGGAAATACATCTCATGCTTATTTCTGATTGGCTTCAGTGAATTCAGTCTGAGAGAGTGCAGAAAATAGAAAACTGGAGGGTGTTTAGACTAAGAGAAAACATGAGCCTAAATTAATAATTTATTCTTGCTTACAGTATATCTTGCTTTTCAGATATTATGCTGTCAACTTGGCACAGCATTAATGAGTATGTGAATGCTTAAAATCCACCTAAAGGAAGCGTTGTTATTCAGAAGAAAGAATTACACCTCAGTATAGTAGTATAAGGAGCTCTGCATTAAATCAGTTTTCACTAGACCAATTAGATAACAGACTGAAAGTGCAATTAGTTTTCCTTGTGATAGTCATGCCTTATTTCCTATCGTCATATGCCTTGTCCAATCAGCAATGAGTATGCAGTATTCAATAAGGATCTACTGTAATGATGCGCTTTTGAATTTTTTCTTGCATGTTCTGATTTGCTGTCATGTTTAGGTTTATTAATAGCCTATGTTTTGCACTTTAAGGCCACCATACAACATAAACACACTACATTTTTTAAATACAATTTTAGAATTAAAAAAAGTTGTTTACCTACTTGTGTTTGCCAGGGGAACTGATGCAGGGCGGTTGTTCCTGGTTGACAGCATCCCAAAATTGGCTAAGGATCCCAGTGCCCCCGTGCTTAGACTTTTCACACAGGTAAAAAAAAAAAAAAAAAAAAAAATTGGTTTGTTCCCCTTCTCACATTTTGGCCATTTAGGGGATATAAATGCTAACAGCTTTCTTCCTTCCCACTAGCATGCTGTCAACTACATGAAAGTGGCTTATATGCCTCCTTTCCAAGACATTGGGCCTTATCCTCAGCATATTCAGTTTGTGCTGTCTGTGACCAGTGAGCAGGGCCGAACTACCACTGGAATCTGTTTCAACATTACAGTGCTGCCAGTAGACAACCAGTCCCCGGAGGTACCCCGAAACCGTCTGTTCAGACCACAGTTTGATTGAACAGTGTGTATTAAATAGAACATACTGTCTGGTCCATAAGTATTTGGACAGTGACACAATTTTCGTAATTTTGCCTCTGTACACCACCACAGTGGATTTGAAATGAAGCAATTGGATTTAATTCAAGCAATTAATTTAATAAGCAAATTGATTTAATTCAAGGGCTTTAACAAAAAATATTGCATTAACTGTTTAGGAATTATAGGCTTTTTTTTTTTTTTTACAGAGTACTGCAACAAACTAACAATCATAAGTCTTAGGATAATTTTTAATACTTGGATGCAAATCCTTTGCAGTCAGTGACTGCCTGAAGTCTGGAACCCATGGACATCACCAAATACTGAGTTTTCTCCCTTGAGATGCTTTGCCAGGCCTTTACTGCAGCTGCCTTCAGTTGCTGAAGCCTGAGAAATGGCTTTTGAGCCTGTGAAAATGGAGGTAGTCTGGAAAAAATGGCTGTGATTCCTAAACGGTTAAGCCAATATTTTTTGTTAAACCCCTTGAATTAAAGCTAAAAGTTTACACTTCAATCATATTTTGATTGCTTCATTTCAAAGCCATTGTGATGGTGTACAGAGGCAAAATTACAAAAATTGTCACTGTCCAAATACATATGGACCTGACGGTATGTTAGCTATGTGATAGGAAACCTTTACTGACAGTTGCATTGCTTTGTAGTCAGATAATGCTACTGTACAACATGTTTATGTGAAGCATACACAAAAATGATCAAATGACAAGTAGCTACATACAGGTATGAATAATGGTGTTTTGTTTATTCTTAGGTGCACGTGAACCAGTTGATTGTGGATGAGGGGGGAGAATGCTGGGTCAGTGCAGATCACTTGCACCTGACTGATGTGGATTCTCTGGAGGACTCGCTACGTGTGGCACTGAAGAGAAGGCCTCAGCATGGGGACGTGTATCTGGATGGTGCACCCTTGAGTCAAAGCCAGACCTTCACTGTTAAAGACCTGAAAAGCCTAAAAGTTAGGTCAGACATGACAGCATTTCATTCCCCATTTTCAGTTATTAGCAGGATCAGAGGGTTTTTTCTCATTTACATGAAAATGTGCATAACTGGTATTATGAACTTGTGAATGAATTTCCAATATGTGTATAATGCGTGATGGTCATGCACTTCCCCCACACAGATACCACCATGATAGTTCAGAGACAGAGGAAGATAACATTGAATGTATAGCCACAGATGGGGTGAATTCAGTTGACTTCGTTTTACATATTAAGGTAAAATAAATAACATACATTAAATCATTTACTTGTTGTATTTATTAACAAAACTATTACTAAATGATATCTAAGTGTAAGAGTTTTATATTCATTGACAGGTAACACTAGTCAATGATGAAATGCCAGCACTGGTGCCAGGCTTGAAGACTGCCCTAGAGTGTGCAGAGGGACAGGAAGTTGTGATCACCATAGAGTACATCTATGCAACAGATGGTGACAGTGATGACAGCAAACTGACCTATCTGATTGCTCGCCAGCCATATCATGGTGTAGTGCTAAAGAATGGTATAGTGGTAGATAGGTTCTTTCAAGAAGATATAGAAACCAGAATCATCAGCTACAAACATACAGGTACTAAAACTACTCCTTCTCTCACCTATTCGCCTATTGCTTTCCATAATAATTAAAACATATTTAGACCTGTTGTGGATTTGCAAAATATTGGTCTGTATTTGACTGTATTTGATCATGGTTTTATGGTGTCTGAAATGAGAATCGTTACTAATATAAATAACATTCCAAAGGCCTGGAGGTTGGATTGCTCCCTCGTCATGACACCATCACATTTGTGATCTCTGATGAACAGACGGATCCAGTTCCTTCATGCTGCTTTGACAGACCTTCTCAGTTTAACGGGCAAACAAAATATCCCCAGGACTCCTTGCTAATCTATGACCTCAATATTACTGTTTATCCTGTGGACAACCAGCCACCATCCATTGTTACTGGTATACCTTATTTGATCAATTCTAATTGCGAGGCAAATGATCTTTAATTTATTGAAAGGGATTTTAAGACCGCAGACCACAAAGTGTAAGAAAGAAGTACTGAAGCATAATGTCATTTACATAAGTTTTTTTTTTTTTAAATAATAAATGCAATACTTGTTGACTACATTTAACTAGTAAAATGGGTATTTATCATAGACTGGATATGGCACAGATTTGGCTACTTACACTCAGGTACACATATCATATATATTAGGCACACTTTGTAGGTGTATAATTACAGCCGCTCTCTATGACCGCATCACGCATTAAAGTCTCACTACCCTGTTAGTCACTGCTGTGTTGAGAATTGGAACTGGCACATCTGTCCAGCATTGGTCATATGGTCATTTTTCAACTATGGACAGGGTATAGGAGGCATAACAGTTTGTGCACTGCATCAAAGGTGCTACAGGCAGTATATCCACAAAGTGCACCTATGTTATGGTACCTGATAAAAAGGTCAGATTAGTGTTGATACAAGGTAGATGTGCTTAGCTAATCGTATATCATTTATGTTTAGCATGACATATATCTATAAATCAAACAAGAAATATATAACAGCCATTGATATATGAACATTAATAATGATAATGGGCTTATTTTCCATGAAAAATTCTTTCTCTCTCCACAGGTGAAGTGCTTCAGGTGGATGAAGGAGGCACTGCCTCTATCACTGTAGCACATATAGAAGCCTCTGACCAGGACACTCCTCTGGAGGAACTGCAGCTTGTATTGGTGTCTCCACCACAGTTTGGCTATATTGAGAACATTTTGCCTAGTCCAGGGTTTGAGAAGAGCAACATGGGAATCAGTATTGGTCAGTGCTCTCACTGTCATGGTTTTCAATGGGCTGCTAATGAATGACTACCCAGAATTGCATCTTAAGTTTTAAACTTTAAGTAGAGTAAATAAGCTCACCAACCAACTTTGCTCCATCTCTCAGCCTCTTTTTCCTATAGGGATGTACTAAATGGACACATAAACTATGTGCAGTCCAGACACCAAAGGACTGAACCCACTGCTGACCAGTTTATGCTGTACATCTCTGATGGCAAACACCAATCCTCTGCAGTCCCCTTCTACATCATCATCAAGCCAACAAATGACGAAAGCCCAGATTTCCTAGCCAGGAACATTAGTGTGAGTCTAAAATAATTGCTAAAATATACAAATGATTAAATATTTGAGTTTTTTCCTGGCTAATACAATGATGGCCTTCATGATGACCAAACCCCTGGAATGTGCAGTGTGTAGGTGTATATGCATATACAGTTAGTCCCGGAAGTATTTGGACAGTGACAGTTTTTGTGATTTTGCCTTTATACACCACCACAATGGTGGAATTTGAAATATAACAATCAGGATGTGATCGAAGTGTAGACTTTCAGCTTTATTTTAAGAGGTTCCACAAAAATATGGCATTTACCATTTAGGAATTACAGACATTTTAAGCAAAGTACTTCCACTTTCAGGGGCTCAAAGGTATTTGGACAATTGACTGACAAGAAGTTAATTGACCAGGTGCAGTCCATTCCCTCATTACTACAAATGAAGCAGATAAAAGGTCTGGAGTTGATATCAGGTATTGAGTTGGCATTTGGCAGCTGTTCGATTGGAGCTACCAATATGAAGTCCAAGGAGATCACAATGCAAGTGAAGGAGGCCATCATTAGGCTGAAAAAAACAACATAAATCTATAAGAGGGAAAGCAAAAACCTTAGGTGTGGCCAAATCAACAGTTGGGTACATTCTTAAAAAGAAAGAAACACTGGTGAGCTCAACAACATCGAAAGGCCTGGAAGACCATGGAAGACAACTAAAGTGGATGATCGCAGAATCCTTTCCTTGGTGAAGAAAAACCCCTTCACAACATCAACAGAAGTCAAGAATACTCTGGAGAAGGTAGGCGTATCATTGTCAATATCTACATCTAAAAACATCTAAAAAAAGCCTCCCATGTTCTGGAATAAGATTCTTTGGACTGATGAAACCAAGATTAACTTGTACCAGAATGATGAAAAGAGAAAAGTATGGTGAAAGAAAGGAACAGCTCATGATTCAAAGTATACCACATCATGTGTCAAATGGTGGAGGCAGTGTTATGGCATGGGCATGTATGGCTGCCAATGGAACGGGCTCACTGGTGTTTATTGATGATGTGACTGCTGACAGAAGTAGCAAGATGAATTCTGAGGTGTATAGGGCTATACTCTCTGCTCACATTCAGCCAAATGCTACAAAACTGATAGGATGCTGCTTCACAGTGCAGGTGGATAATGACCC
>CM040978.1:15887802-15898153 GCA_022985145.1 Pangasius djambal
TCAAGTCAGTCGCCTGATCTCAACCCAATAGAGCTGCTTTTCACTTACTGAAGACAAGACTGAAGGCAGAAAGGCCCACAAACAAGCAGCAACTGAAGGAGGCTACAGTGAAGGCCTGGCAACGCATCTCCAGAGGAAACTCAGAATTTGAGTTTTGAGAACATGGGCTCCAGACTTCAGGCAGTCGTTGACTGCAAAGGATTTTCATCCAAGTATTAAAATTATGGTTATATTTGCAATTATGTCACTTTGTCCAAATACCTTTGAGCCCCTGAAAATAGAAGTACTTTGCTTAAAATGGCTGTAATTCCTAAATGGTAAATGCCATATTTTTGTGGAACCTCTTATAATAAAGCTGAAAGTCGACACTTCGATCACATCTTGATTGTTTTATTTCAAATCCATTGAGATGGTGTATAAAGGCAGAATTACAAAACCGCTGTCATTGTCCAAATACGTCTGGACCTGACTGTATATGTTACATCCTATTACAGAAAATGCTGTCAGTCTTTTTCATAGTAATAAATATGGAGATGTGTTTTGCAGGTCCGAGAGGGTGACATGAAGGAGTTGGATGCCTCCATTATTAATGCTGCAGATTTAGATGTTCCCAGAGATCAGTTAACATTTCGCATCATCCAGCAGCCCCAACATGGGGCTATCATGGGCGGGCTTCATGGTAACGATGTGGCTCATTATAGAAGATCTATCCAGAGTCATGGAACAGATGTTCAGGTCCAAGTCTTCACCATGGAAGATCTCAGAAATGGTACAGTCATGTAATGAATGAATGAATGAATCGGAAACTCTGGTCATTATTGCATTCTGACAGGTACAGCAGATTTTGAACCTCTTGGTGACTCTGTCCTCACAGGTATGACACTGATGTATTTGCATGATGACTCAGAGAGCGAGCAGGACAGCTTCATCATCCAGCTGTCTGATGGAAAGCACCAGCTTCAGAGGCACATATTGGTCAAAGTGATGCCTGTCAATGATGAGAAGCCGTGTATCATAAGGTATCTGATATAAAATGAAAGTACTCTTTTTTTTGTCTTTCTACGCACAGAGAAAATAATTCTAGTGGTCCAGGCATTATCCTTATAAACACAGGCTAGCATATTCAAGAGTGGAAAAAATACTGATAACGCATACTTAAGTGAAAGTATAGATAATGTGTAAAATCTTACTCGGTTAAAATTGGAAGTATTCAGTCAAACATGCACTCAGGTAAAAGTCAAAATGTTGCTTTTAAATGTATTAGAAAAGTAAAAGGTAAATGTTTTAGCTGATGAAATTAAGTGGAAAGCCTACCAAGAAGAGTGGAGGTTATTATAACAGTGAAGGGGAATAAATCTGAAATGGGATGTTCAATAAGCACAAATGGGTGTGATGGTCAGGTGGCTTATATCATACAGTCATTGGCTGGAAGACTCCTTGGGATTTATAATGAGTACTTTGAAGGTGTAATTAAATGTAAAGTTTTTTATTGGAAATGTAATTAGGTAGGAGATTAAGTCTTCAATTTCAATAACACTCAAGTGAAGTATAAATAGCCCAATATAATACTTAAGTAAAGTAACATAGTATAATTACTCCAAGTACAATTAATTAAGTATTTTCCACCCCTGAGCATATTATAATTGTATGCTAAAATAATTCTGTGATGGAATTAAGCTAATCGCTGTGGTGTGTGTGTGCGCTGCAGGAACACTGGGATTGAGGTGGAACCAGGAGAAGCCAGACTTATTTCCAGTGCTGTCCTAAGTGCTTATGACAAAGACACTCCCTTCACTAACATCATCTATGTGTTTGAGAGTGTTCCCGTTGATGGCCTGCTCCAGATTAAGGTAAGTGCGCAAGAAAGACTTTTCCAAAGCCTAACAGATATCGACTATTATTAATGTCTATGCAGTATGATATAAACTGTAAATGATTATATTGTTTCAGATAGCAGTGTGTGGTGGTGTATAACTAAGTTTTTTTTTGCGAAATGCCAACGATTGTATGTCATCATATAATCATACAATTATGTAAAATGCTCTGGTGCCTTCTCAGGCAGGCCTGGACTGGAGGACACTGTCAACAGGAATGAACTGTTCCCAGGAAGCTGTGGATATGAACATGCTGCGCTATGTACACACAGCTGAGCCTGGAGCTCACACACAAGACTTTTTCATCTTTCATCTACAGGATGGCAGGAATCGCTCCCCTGCACAACACTTCCACATCTCACTCAAGGAGCTAGAGAAAGGTTTTTGTCTGTAATATATGTTCTTAATCTTAGCAAGAAACTATGCTACATATAATAATATGCATTAGAATGGGTGATATAGAGTACATATTTTATAGTAGATCAGACCATGTGGATTTTCACAATTTCTGCTCCCCAGGAGACATAGCGTTGTTTGTAAAGCCAGTGAAAGCTAGCCGTGGAGAGCATGTAGTGATCACTACAGATGTCTTGCTGGCTGTAGATGGCACCGAAAAGCCAGAAGAGCTGCTCTATGTGATCACTGTGCCTCCAGCACACGGTCATATGGAGTATATCAAACACACTGGCATTCCCATACACTCCTTCAGCCAGCTGGACATTGCAGCTAATCTGGTGTGCTACGTCCATGACAACAGGGCTACTTCACCTAGAGAGACAGTGCAGTAAGGACCATTCGTATTTTGCCTTTATGATATATGTGTGTATACATACACATATCACATCTTGTATCACATCTTGATTGCTTCATTTCAAATCCATTCTGGTGGTGTACAGAGGCAGAATTACGAAAACTGTCACTGTCCAAATACTTATGGACCGGACAGTGTGTGTGTGTATATATACACACACACACACACACACACACTGCTTTCAGGGTATTTTCTTTTAATAGCATAATGTCTATACATAACTTCAGCCATACAGAAAATGATAGCTTTAAAAAAAATTATACTGGGTTTGCTAAATAATTTCAGGCCTCACACTTTTGGACAGAAAATTTAAATCTAGACTCATTAAGTTCTTTTGTTTGTGCTTCTAAGGGAAAACCCTAAAAGGTTCTTTGTAGAGCCCTGTGTTTCCTATCTGGGAGAATTCCTTTAAGAAGCTAAGATCCATTAACTGTCAAAGGGACCTTTTGAAGAACCCTTGAGAAACCTTTTATTTGAAGAATGTAAAGAACTTGTGGTGTGTGCACATTCTTTGTTTACATCTAGATTTTTCTAAATTGCTTCTAGGTTTGTCATCAGTAATGGAAAATCCACACGTAACGGTACTCTGGAGATTCTGGTGGAGATGACGGATAGGGTTCTCCCTGTTCTAGTGCAGAAGACTGGTCTGCAGGTTCCTCAGGGTTCCACCATTACTATCACCACTGATAACCTGCACCTGTCTGACCCAGATACCCCACCCCATTCCCTGATCTTCATGCTGGTGCAGCCCCCACAGTATGGTCAGCTTATTTTGAAAGGTTTTCCGTTAACTTCAGGGAGCAACTTCACACAGCAGAACCTACAGGACCTGGATGTTGCTTACAGACACTCAGGTGGAGCTTCTCAGATTGACCGCTTTACTTTCACTGCTGCTGATAGCACGGCAAGAGGCTTCCTGGTGGGAGGGAAGGTGCAGACTGAGCCAGTCTTCTTTTCTATACAGGTGTGTGGAGTTGAGTGTTAATCTATGAATTTTTGGTGCAAAAGAAGAATGACACATTTATACTATTACAAACATTGCTATAGTATCTGAGTTGACTATGTAATAAGTAAGGAATGAAACACAGGGGGCATTGAGCTGTTACTACAAAAAACACATTAGAAAGAGAGCATTAATCCAAACCTGTCAGCACTACTCTCAGAGCTGTGCTGTTATAGAAAATTAATCAGTAGTGCTGTGGTATAAAGCCATAGATAAACCATCATAGTGTTTAGTGGTGTTTCAGTGAAGTACCAGTACTATAATCATGGTACACTATAGAGAATGTTCTTAAGGGTTGTCTTTGGTCTTTGGGGTACAAATGTATTTTTGACCATAAATGTGTGTGTGTTCAGATTGAGACATTAGACCGGTCTGCTCCAAGCGTGATGGTGCTTGAGACTCTGTGGAAAGTGGAGCTTCTAAAAGATGGACGTTATGGAATCTTTATCTCATCCAGAGAATTAAAGGCTCAGGATATGAATGGTGCAGATGAGAACCTCATCTTCCACATACTCAGAGCTCCTTACTTTGGATACTTGGAGAATGTCACCAATAGTAAGAGGATGACGTACAACAGTTCTACAAGAAATGACTGCTATGTCTGCTTAGAATGAAGCTCACTGAGCCTATAAGAATGAGAGAGTTTGTCGACTGTGTAATGGTGTACTGAGCTTATCAATGTCAATGTCCTATATTACCATCAGACTTCCTGTTGTGTCTCCAGGTGTGTTTGTGCGTCACAGGTTCACTCAAAGGGATTTGAACAGGAGGAATATTCTGTATATAATTAACCCTTCCCTGGAAGCCTTAAATGACAGTCTGGAGTTTGCAGTCTCTGACCCACTGGGCAACACTGGACCATCTCACAAGTAAATGCATGCTGAAAAGTTTGCTTATACACCACAAGCTTGTAATGAAGGCTAGCATTCTGAAGCCGTTTGCAATTTTAGAGCCCTCTGCTGCCTGTGAGGTGAATTGCATTGGCAATAGAAACGGACAAGCGTTCCCCTTCTCCCCAGCCAAACCCACCTCGTTGAAGGTATATGTGACTTGAGAGTGGCCTTTTCAGGAAAAGAGGCAGAGCTAAGCAGCTCTGTTTTGACCACAGTTAATTTCCATCCCAGAATCATTTAAACAGTTTGAAATGATGAAATTAGCCAGTTCCATTGCATAGCAATATTGCAAATCACTGTTTTTCAAAAATTGCAACATTGCAATTATGATTATTACATGTCTAAAACACCTTTAAATGTTGCAAACAGCACCTTCAAGGCTTAATAAGAGAAAAACCATCAATGTCCATCAATGTTCATCTTGTTATTTCTGTTTCTCTATCTGTAGATTAGAGTTCAGCTGGGCCAGTGTAGAGCTGACCAAGACAGAGTATTGTGTGTGTGAAGGCAAAGGACCACTCTCTCTTACTGTTCAGAGGAAGGGCAATATGCAAGAGTCATCATATGTAACTCTCAAGGTGAAAAAAAGTAGCTGTCTATTTTCAGTTAGTAGGAAAGGGAAGGGGAAACTAGCCTTTAGTGCACTATAACCAGTATGAATCCTGGGGAATTCAGAAAACAGGAACGTGTAAATAAGCAAATGAACTTATTTTACATAGTTATATGACTGTCCTCTTCACTCCTCAGGTAAAGGAGCTAACAGCAGCTATAGGAAAGGATTTCATATCAGCTCCCTCAACCCTGATTCAATTTGATCCTGGTACTTGCTGGTTCCTTTTTTTTTTCCCCATAAAAATCCTTCTTTGCTCTCGCCTAAAGCTACTGAATCAGTGCCTTGTTACTAATATACCAAAAGGATGAAAGTTAAAAACACTTATTTACCAGACTCAAGTCTAAATCCGTGTGTGCCCAGGCGTGGCCAGTCGCCAGTGGAAGGTGGAGCTTGTGCAGGATTTTCTGGAGGAGGCTGAGGAGATGTTTGAGGTGACACTGGATTCTCCTGTAGGTGCAATACAGAGAGGAAACAACAAAGCTGTCATTACAATAATGGACAACAAGAATGGTCAGCTCATAAATTAATATTTAAGTACCAAAGGGGTTTTATGACCTGACAGCTACTTTGTGGCATTTGTGACCTATGACAACAGTCTTTACCATTGGAATAGCCAACTAAATATGTACATTTCTTAGATTTTATACATTGACAAATCAATACTCATTTAGATTCTGGCTGCTTCCACAGGACAGTGTGGTGAGAAACAGTCCCCCAGAGGGCCAGATCTTCAGGGTAAGGAGCTCCAAGCAGGGCCCTACCCCAAACATGGCTCCATCCAGGTAGAGACCTTACCCATCACCCTGGGAGTTGGGCCGGAGACTGCCAGAGGCGATAACTTGCCTCAAGTTATTACTCCTGTCTCCAAGAAAAGACTAAGAACCAATGGCAATGGAAAATCTGTGAGTTGATATTCTTATATGAAAATGTGTGCCTTCTGTAGGCTATGTATATCTTGTTCCAGCGTAATTTGTGTAATAGCTTATTTTCACCCACAGATTCGACCCTCTTCGATCATTCGGAGTGGATCTGATGTTCTTTACACTGTAAGTCAGTGTACCATGGTTTCTCATGCTTTTACTAATAGACATTGCCACAAAGCGGCTTAACTTAAATCTGAATTCAGATTTAGATCCCTAATGAGCAAGGTAGAGGTAAGAGTAGCAGGAAAAACTCCCTGAGATGTCATGAGGAAGAGACCTTGGGAGAAACCAGATGCAAAAGGGAACCCATCCTCTTCTGGGTTATACCGGATAGTGCGGTTTTAAATTGTTACAGTACACAGGGATAGAAGAGTAAAGTCAAACAGTACTAAATGTTTAGTATGGCCATATTGTGAATAAGAGTCCTGGGATAGTCTCTAGCAGCGGAACTTATAGTCATGACCATAATAATCAAGTTTCTGCATGCAGAATATTCCTCCTGTTCCTCAGAGTTAGCTGTATTGTCAGTTAATGTTACATCATTAAACTTCTATAACAGTTTATTTTAAAACTTTGGAAAGAGTTTCTCTACACTTTATTGCAGTATCATGGGATAATGTCACTGACAGTGGAGGACGAAACTACGGCCTTGAACTCTGGGAAGAAGGCTCAAGTGCAGGTAACCAGTAGAGGGCAGCAGCGTTCCCTCCCAGCCAAAAGCCCAAGCCACCTTACAGCACCTCCTACAAATAACCGGAGAGAGACAGCTGCTCAGGTATAAATCCAGTGCTGAGCATTAATGGAGCATACAGTATGTCATTCAGAAGATCAGTATGCTAAAATCAGGGTGCATATTTACAACTAATTCAGTACATCTAAGTGCAAGTTTATCCCAATGTAATCAATGTATACATGGTTATGTGCTCAGAATATTTTCTCTAGGCCCGAGTCTAAGGCCTGCACTCCAGAGCTGGCAGGATTTCTCCATTTTAATGCAAGCCTAGGCCGGCTCCTGCAGTGCAATGGGATATCCTGGAAACCCTGGGCTGCTACAGATGAGGTAATCAGCATAAGACAGATAACAAACTTCATACTTCACACTACATACCTCTCATTTACATTTACGTCAAATTCCATCTCAACTAATTCCTTTTAATTAATTAAAGTGATTTTGTAAAAACAGATGATCTGATATTATGAGTTTTTCTCTACACTTCCAGGCTGTGAATGCACAGAAGTGTCCACAGGGGTGGACTTACCGTAGCCACCACTGCTATCTGCTGAGCACAGAGCGAAAAGCTACATGGAACGATGCTGCCAGGGCCTGTCGAGAGAGGTGAGATCAAACACAAAACACTAAACCTCAACAGACATTGCATTTCTTTTTAGTCCAGCCTTGTGTCATCAACTCTAATTGTTATTTCGCCCAGCTTCCAAGGCAGCCTTGTCAGTGTGCTATCAAAAGCAGACATGGATTGGCTCTGGGACTTCAGTGAGAGGAAGCCCTTCTGGATTGGTAATTTGTTTAGCACTTCTTTCAGCTCATATACAAATTCATGCAAATTGTGAACATATCTATGCACGCTAAGGGGCATTTTTGATAACTCTTGTGATGTACAGGTCTGAATGACCGGGCAAGTAAAGGCCGGTGGGAATGGGTGGATGGAGAGCCAGTTACTTACACCAACTGGAGGCGCGGCCCACCCCGAACTAGAATCAAGGGCAACAAGAAGTGTGTTTTGGTATGGAGGAAGACAAAATGGCAAATCCGAGATTGTAAGACTGGAAAGGGACACCGTTTTGTGTGCTATGTGAAAACATGAGCTGCTACTGATTACCAAATAATTTATACCCTCTCTTAAGATTACTTGTTTACTTCATGATATGAGACCATCCAATATATGACAGTGCTTATGGTACATGAACTTGGAAGGTAAATGGTCAAGTATTATTATTAAAGTATAACAATATTTAAAGAGGCAGTGTATACTATAATGTCTGTATGTGATAAGGTCATCAGATGAACAAATGTTTGATAGTGGATGCGGACATTAGTACCTCAACTGTGTGTGCAATGTTTTATTTTACAATCAGAACCTAAAGCTATGCACATTGAAACTGAAATGACTTATGTAATCAAACGCAACACTGCAATACTGTAAATGTAAACCCTCCTAGATACCTAATTTTCATGTACGTATGTATGTACAGCGAGGGGGAATTTGGACACTTTTTTGTTTTTCTTATTTAATATCGTTCCAGCCAGTGGCAATGTCGTTTATAATGATGCAATGACCTGGTGCAATTTGCCAAAAAACAATTTTTGCAGCATTTTTAATCTAGAACTTGATTTATATTTGTGTAACCTTTACACATATTTTTTAATATAGTGTCTGAATATTTTACTCCCTACCAATTTTATTTTAAAACATATTTGTTTATGCTTATGAATACACATTTTTTTATTCCTATTTATAAGTACAGTGTCAAATGGCATTAAGTGTGTAAATTTGAAATGGATATATGCACTGGAAGTGTATTAAATAACCAGAAAAAAAAAAAAAAGTGCCTGAATACTTCTTTCCCCTCACTGTATGTGTATTATATACCTTAATACTAATAATATAAGAGACATCACTATTTGCCTGTAGCTGTACTACTGAAACTGCTCTGGCCAATAAGATCACAGGCAAACAATACACTCCCTACTCACTGAATCTTAAGTGCTATCAAACTGGTTTAAAGCCATTAGCACACTGAACCAGTACCACGATCAAATGAAAATCATTTATTAAACATTTGTTGGTCAGTAGAAATGAAACATAATGACATACGAAAGAAGTTACAAATAAAATCAGCTATTTTCAGTATTTTCAGTTTTGTTTACATACAAAATAAGGCACTGTTTTGTTAGTGTCTGTCTTGTAAATGTACAAAATGTAATCATACTTTAAAAAAAATAAAATGTAAAAAATGTACATTGTGTCTACGACATAAAAAAAAAAAAGACTTTTCAAATAAAACTATACAGTGTACCCATATATTTTGGAGCAAATTAAGTCATGTACAAGCAAATATTTTTGTCATACGTCAATGTCCATAACAGATGACAACCTAAGGGTCCAGTCCACTGTCAAAAATGTGAGACCTTGAATTGATCAATTTAAGGAGATTAGCATGTCAAAGTGCAAAAAAAAAATATACAGCAAAAACAATCATGACTGCCAGGTAGAAGTTTAATCAGTTTCATTTGTTGGAAAAACAGATGTGTGTGCTTTAGTACATAATTCAGTGTTTCTCCTGCAGGTCATCTGATTGTAATAACTGCCAGGCACATTAAAGAAAATGCAGTTTAGTGCATCTAGGCTTAATGGAGCCACCATTTGAACATAGTGAGGAAGGCAGAAATAAGAGCCAAACCATTTCAACTACATCCAAGAGAACAGACATCTATGTAAACCCAGGAGGGGAAAAAAATCACTAAGCAGGATTGGCTTTATCTTAAAAAACCCACAACTCTCAAAAATATAAAAACATTTTAAATCATTTCCCATTCCACAGAAGACTATCATACATAGCAGAAGTAAAACATCTTCCATACATTTAAATAACCAATGTGTTATTATCCAGTTGCACTGGAAACATCCCTAAACACAGTGATGCAAGCAGAGAAGTTCATCCATGCCTTGGCTCTTATTGGTTTCCTACATTCTGAGATCCACAACAGGTCACATTAAAATATACTGACTAGAAAAAAAAAATGTCAAGCAGAGATTTTTCATAGTATAATGGCTCATAAATGTGCAATAGCAAAAATGTCCATAGAATTGTTCCTTGAATGGATCGGAATCAATCTAAAGGGAGAATAATGAGCAAAGGTGTCTCAGGTCTCTGAATGAGCGTCTGATCTCTTTGGCACTAGGTCCATTTTTAAATCACTTTTTCTCTGTTAAAAGAAGCAAACATATATTTAGAAAATACAGTTTCACATTTGTGTATGTACTGTAAAATATATATATATATATATACACACACACACACACATATACACACTGCCCTCCAAAAGTTTGGAAACGCCTGAACAAAATAGGGTTTTTGGGCAATATCAGCATAAATCCTCTTTAGTTAGTGACCATTTTGCATTGATAATAAGGGACAACACAAACTATGAAAACATATTTTATTAAATAAAAAGTTTATGAACATAAACATGAACATAACATAGAAAAATACT
>CM040978.1:15898253-15934532 GCA_022985145.1 Pangasius djambal
CAATCCTCCAGGAGGCTTGGAGTAATATATCAAGTCAATGTTTGAATAAACTGACTGCTCGGATGCCTAGTGTTGTCCCTTATTATCAATGCAAAATGGTCACTAACTAAAGAGGATTTATGCTGATATTGCCCAAAAACCCTATTTTGTTCAGGCGTTTCCAAACTTTTGGAGGGCAGTGTATATATATATATATAAATATAAAATCTATTTTATTATTCATAAAAAGTAAGCATTAAAACACACACATTATATTATATTAAGGAGGACTGATGTCTTCCTTAACATAATTTATACAATAAAATCTGATTGGTCAGAAGCTTTTTAGTTAACTTTATGTAGCAGCAAATTCACCAGGACTTGTATGGCGGACATTCAAATCAACGGATTAAAACGTGTTATTTAACAAAAAAAAAAAAAAAATAATAAATAAAAATCATTGACATGGTAAAGATTTATATAAAGAGGTGTTTATTTAACATTTATGGAAGGAGTCTCCAGTGTCAGTGCTAAGTCAGGGTCAGTAAGTTTTCTGCCACGTGCGTTGTGGTTTCTCGCTAACATGACAAGCGCTGTTTTGTCTTGACTCCAAGGGAGAGGAAAGAAAGAAAGGTGAAAGGATGGCTGTTTATAGCTGCTATAACGTAGGTGATAACGCAAACTAACTTTTCTCCTGGATGTTCTAAAAAAATTCATAAGAAATGTAATCACTGGAAGATTGCTGCGGTATAAGGGGAATAGAACAGTTTAGGATGTGCAGTTATAGGAAAATAATCAGTGATGGAGTGGTGTCAAGGCGGTATCCTATGGCCCTGTTGTGTTTTAGTCCTTACATGGCTGAAAAAAATCTAAATTTCTCAGTCATAACATTTCTGTTATGCTGTCAGACTGATTGTAGTCATACTTTAAGTGTTAAGTTTTATTAGAAAGTATTAATAAACAATATAATGAGTTGACTTGACTACAAAATTGTGTTGTGTATTTTTTTTCCTAGGAAATGTTGGAAAGAAAATGTGTATTTTTTTTAAAGGTGCTATTTACAGCAAAAGCAGCAACAGATGAACACTTTATATAAACACATAATACGTCGTGTAATAATTACCTTTATGGCTGGTGGGACTGGTGTTTGGTGTCATAGGAAGCCATGTTCGTCCAGTCCTTTTACAGAAACAGGATTCCATTTTACAGCGGGTTTACTGCTGGTATGGGCTGAAGAGAAGGTCAGATTCAACGTTTTACACTCAGCAGACTCGTCTACGACAAGAAGTTATTAGGATGTAAAAGAATTTGGACTACATGGTGATAATACCTGATTCTTTCTTGGTTCTGGACAGATCTGGGATCTTTAAGTCTGCAGGAGCTGGGGATGCCCTTTCCCCATGATCGCTCTCGCTAGATGATGTGTGCTCTCCTGTTTTAGAATCTGCCGCTGTATTAGGAGCAGATCTTTTCTTATGGTACTTAGCCCGGTAAGTGTCTGTCATGCAGCTATCAACAGAAAAGTAGGTGGTGGGGATTGCATGCTCTCCTGCGACAGCTGATTCGATGCAACCATCAGGGATGCTGGGACACTTGTCCTCGCTCTCGCTGGCAGACAGATCGTACCTCTCCTGGTCGGACGAGCCGGATTTAGAGCTGCTGTCTGACGAGGAGAGCATGTTTGGCTCCGAGTTCTCGAGCATTATCTCTGAGCTCATCTTTGAAAAAGCCGCTCGTTTATAGGCCGGGGATTTGGGTCTCATGTGGGCAGAGTCTTGGATCAGACCGCTCCTGTACTCAGGTCTCAGGATTTGGGGTTTGGGGGGTAATGGTGGAACTGAGGTGTGAGAGAGACTCTGGGATGGCTGGTGATAAGCAAGCGGAGGCACATCAGTTGGAGATAAAGAATCCTCCTGCTCTGATACAGGACTGGCCAAATCATCAGCGCTGTTCCACTCAGAGCTGCTTGCTTTGCTTAATAATGCGGTCCCAGTACTACTATTCACTCCATCGGTGCTGTCCAAGTGGCCTCTTCGGTTTCGTCTGTTACGAGAAGAAAATGGCATTTAATTTAACTACGATTTTGTGTTTGATTTAAGAAGTTGACAAAAGTCATACAGACAATACATGAAATAAGGCATCTTGCCAAAAACAAAACAAAACCACCTGAAATGTTGAAAAGTGCCCAATGTGTTTCAGAGACAAACCATTTTTAAACCTTCACCAATGCTTTACCTGGCAATATGTTCATGAGTTTTCCCTCGCAATTCACCTATAAAAAAGAAAACGAGAATATAAATTAGACTCATTACTTTGTTAAAATTGTTTAAGACATACTTTTCTACTGCATGCCAAATTGTGTTTGAGCTCCTCATCATAAATTTGCATTACATCTGCACAAAAGAACGCAGTATGTCTTTACAGAATTGGTTTGAATAGCTCCCAATTAATTCAGCTACATGTGGCTTTGCACAATGACAAAGAAACTTCGACAGTGCATATCCGGTAGCGTAAAAGCACTGGCTTCCCAGTTTAAGCCAGCGTCCTAGCCGCCAGAAAATAAAATAAATACATAAACAAAAGTAAACGTGTTTCCACTTCACTGCGAAACTCCTTGAAGTAAACATCGTAAACAACAAGTAAACAACAAATTACTCAGGAAATAAAGTGCCATCAGGTCACCAGTGTATAAGATTTTATCAAATCTAAATTGCCTCAGAGTACCAGCATGTCTCCTTCTAAGAGATACATCATGTAAGAGTGGAAAAGGAAAATAAAAAGCAAAGAAAACCACCAGGGGCTGCTCAGGATCCAGCCAAAGAGCTGCTGAGGGGAGAGCACACTGCAGATACACTACACTAGAGCTGAAGTGGTCCGAGACACAATATAAAGCACAATCATAACACACATAAACTGGTTAATTTGTTTAATGTAGTAAACTTACTGAACGTTTAAAACTGTATCCGAATGCCCAGTAAAGTCCAGCCAGATAAAACTACAAATCATTTTAAATTAAAAACCTTAAATCGTTTTCAATAATGTGGAATATGTGGAAATTATAGTCACTGCAATATTATTTCCACTCAGTGCACTGGAGATTTTTGTGCTTTATACTGCACAAACAAGGAACGAAAATGAGCATTGTGCAGATAATGCCTGATAGAAAAATAAAAGTACACAAAAACAAAAAAAAAGCCCTGCATGGCCAGGATACATCAGCATTTGTGCAGGATGGTGCGAGTTTTCCCCAGAGATGCAGCCTGCAAACCCAGAGACCTGAAACTGCACTAGCCTGCACGACGTGATGTGATGCGTCAGCACACTGCTTTCTCCCTCCTTCTGTTATTTTCTCAGAGCATTAGCAGCCAAATCCATTTCAGCCAGCACGCGGTTATGACGGGACTTTAGCCCTCGTTTCGTGTTTTTCTTCTACCCTCTTCTTCCAAGCCGATCATGTTTAAGCTGCTAAGCCCCTTGTAAAGGATCTCTATTTGATGGCCTCAGCTTAAAGCGATAGCATCATACTGTATCTGCTGCCGTCAACAGAAAGCACAACAGAAGACACTGCACTTGCTCGGGTGAAGATTTATACAAATCATTTGCGGATTTTTTTGCTGCTTGAAGGCTCACAGGCAGTACGTTTTACTTATTAGTCAAATAAAGCTGTTGCACTGCAGTCATACCCAGACAGAAGTAGTGAAATATGATCATGGTGTTATTAATCACAGAGCAGTCATCACTGCATTAATGAATATTTCTACAGAGTTTGAGGGCCGAGCTTTCAATTTTCTGGGAAGGCCAAAAGTTCCAATTAGAAATAACATGTCCAGATCTTTCTGTTATAATAAACTTCGCTCTTGTGGGAAGGCTTTCCACTAGATGTGGGGATTTGTGCTCATTCAGCCACAAGGTCAGGTACTGGTGTCGGATGAGGAGGCCTGGGGTGCAGCTAGCGTTTCAGTTCATCCTCAAGGTGCTCAGTGGGGTTGAGGTCAGGGTTGCAGGGTTCCTCTCGAGTTCTTCCTCACAAACCTTGGCAAACCATGTCTTCACAGGGCTCGTTTTTTGCACAGGTGTATTCCGATGCTGGAACAGGTCTGGGCTTCTTAGTTCCAGTGAAGGAAAACTGTAATGCTACAGCATACAAACATCATATACGGTTGTGAGCCTACACATCTTATGTGAGCCTATACATCTTATACAACTGTGTGCTTCCACCCACGTGTGGGTGTGATGGTCAGGTGTGGTCAACCTTTGGCCATATAGTGTAATTATACTTAATGCTGTGGAGCCTCCACGAGACAAGTTAGATCCTGTTGTCTCGACTGTTCCATATGCTCCTTCATCTGTCCATCTCCTTCACCTTCACCACCTCTTTTTTTCCTCTTTCTTGAAATTAATCAGACTAAAACACGCATGTTACCTAGAAACCACAAAGCGGGAGGTTTTCTGTCCTGAAGACATTCCCGTGATAGAAAATATACTGACCTTTATAAAGCACTGAAACCTGAAACTTCATATCAACGAGTATAGTGTCTACTTTGTTAAACGTTTTTTTTTTTTTTTTTTTTTTTTAAAACCGGTTTATTATTAGACAAAGATTCTGTGGAGCGCTTGCCATACAAGTCCCTGTGAATTAGTTATTACTATTAAAACGATAATGTTTGTAGCATAAGCAGATTAATATAAACTGATCATTTGATTTACAGCTGGAACCACTATCAGAACTGCTGTTACCGAAAATTAATCAACACCTTCGGACCAATCAGACGAGAGATTTCAACAATGAGGTGGTATAAAAAATAAATAAATAAATAAATAAATAAATAAATAAATAAAAAAACAATAGTTTTTCTAAGCAGTAAAAACAATAGCCACAGTTTGAGACATGATCTCATCTACACTGCCTGTGTGTGTGTTCCTTCATTCATGGGTACACACCTTCACTGCACACAGCCCAGGGCACAGAACACTGATATTCTAATGATAGCCTCACACTTGGAGAAGCATTAATTAAGGACATAAATGTATCATGTGGAGAGACGGGCCTGCGGCAGCGCTCCTGGCAGTGTGGGAGCTTAAGATAGACCAGCTGGAAGGGAAGGGCTATGGGTGGTACAACTGCACCCATAAATCAACACTCAGTTGATCTGGTCTGAACTGGGAGAGTGAGATCACTGGCAGTGCCGCGGCCAGCTCACTGTTCCACACCTGTTTTGTATGTTAGCTCAGCCATATTTAAATTCAGAACCGTGAACAAATAAAAAAAAATAAATAAATAAATAAAAAAAACAGATAAAGTACAAGCATATGCAAAGGACATTTAATACAAACATATCTGCTCTAAGCATTTATTTACAGTAGTGAAGATTTAAATGACAAATGTAGCACAAGTTACTGATCTTCAAAAGTGTACAAAACATAACTGACCTCCAACCGTCAAGATATATTTGGAGGCCAAATGCTAAAATGAATCACATGTCACTAGCAGTTTCGTCAGAAGAAATTCTGTTC
The DNA here is from genome assembly GCA_022985145.1 of Pangasius djambal. Classification (NCBI taxonomy): domain Eukaryota; kingdom Metazoa; phylum Chordata; class Actinopteri; order Siluriformes; family Pangasiidae; genus Pangasius; species Pangasius djambal. The sequence goes on from CM040978.1 coordinate 15,903,747, forward strand.
CAAAAACAGCCATCAGTACAAAGCTACAATGAGCAGCTCTCAGCTAGATCAGATTGCTGTCAGATATGTATCAAGTTCTACATATAATTTTTTTTTTTTTTTTTGCACATAGTATTATTAGAAACAGTTCTCATTTAAATGTTAAGATGCTCTACTAAATCTGACCCAATAAAGGCTATGTCCATTTTAACAGGTTGAACTTTTCAGGAGTTCCTGCTGACTTGACCTTTAGCTACAGCTGGTGGGACACAAAATGCAGCTCTCAGCCGGGGAAGCAGTGAGCACGGCACTGAACTTAAACAAATGCAAGCAAAATACAGGGCAGTTGGCATTTGAGAGGGAAAAAAATAAATAAATAAATAAAAAAAATAAATCACAAGAACAAGCAGTTTTCTACTAAGCACCCTCTCAAAAAGGCAAAAGTTAGTGCACTAACAGACTAACAAAGACTATGTTCAGACACCCAGACGGACCTTTTTTTCTTGCTGGCTTTTTTTTTTTTTTGATTACAACAGGAAAGATTTAATGCATTCTGGATGACCAAAAACAAACAAACAAAAAAAAGAAATAGACTCAAGTTTATTTTATGTTGTTTCAAATCTCATCAGCTTGTGATTTCTGGAAATGTGGTTCAGTAGGACCAGCGTAATCAGATTTCACGTGTTCGTCATTCCCGAGTGGCTTCACGCTATCAGACATTTTTGACAAGAATATTGACAAAAAAATGAAACATGAAGGCAGGGCAGGGGAGAAACTCAATTACATGGCATGTCGCATGTTTTTGTGGCTGTAGTCTGCACTGAAGTGAGTTTTTATGCATTTTAGGACAAAAGAAATACACAATATAATGTTAAAATGGGCTTTTACTCGCCCACTCTAGCTCTACTTAAATATATGTTTATACAGGGAAGAGGAAACCATGTTAACGGTGTATTTCTGCACAGTGCAAATATCAGTGAGTAAAAAAATACTGTTGGTAAATAAATAACTGATAATTAAACCTTTTGAGTCAAATGATCCTGCATCCTGATTTTTTTTCGCTTAAGGAGGAGACAGTTTTCACCTTCTATGGTATAGTACTGTATAGCGTAATGGTTTTGTTTGTGGCATTATAAAATTATAGTCTAATTAGCATTCGAATGCATTTTGATACTAAATCTTTTAACTAGTTAAAAGTCTAAACCAAATTGAAGGGATCTGTCACCTTTGGCAAAATCTTCATGTTGATGCATCACTACTGTAACAATCAATGTGGATGTAACGCGCAAATTCAGCTCCAGTCTAAACACACTAATCGCATTTGTTCACTTATCATTTGTAACACAGACACCCTGTCTGAAATTGGATTAAAAAATATAAATCAGATCTGCTACAAAAAAAAATCCCTCTCAATAGGTTTGATCCCAAACATAATAAATGTTTTATTTTCTTCCGCAGCTTTAAACACGGGATCCTAATGCTCAGCAGAGTGAGCACAGTGAAACTCACACTGCAGACACAAAGGGTCTGAACGGGTGCCAAAGTGGCCTGTCAATACAATCTGCAAAATGGAACAGAATGAAACAGAAGGGAGGAACACTAACCTCACATACAAGTCACCATCAAACATGAAACACCATGCAAGAACTGCTGCACCTACGTGACTTCCGAATGACATTTTTGCAGTTCGGTTTTAATCTTGAGTGTCATTCATATGATCAACTTGAAGATTTATTAAATAAGTGAACATCTCACAGAAGCTAGACAGAACAAGTCTTTTAAGGTCAGCAAACAGCAAACATGTCCATGGGTACCGAGGCACTCGCAGGCCAGCATGAGGTCAGCTCTAAATGCTGCTCCTTCCGCCTCAATTCATCAACTCATAACTGTTATATAAACCACCTTCAACAGGACAAAAACAGCGAAAGCTCACTATTGGGACAAACGCTTGGCTGACTGATGCCACCCCATCTGCCCCTTTAACACACCACGGGAAAGATCAAAGAACAAGAGCAGATACAAAACAAAAACACTTCATATAAAAAAAATAATCGTTCACGTGGGTTTAAATGTCACCTTCCTGACAACCCTGCTCTTGTCATTTCTGGCAGTGTGGGCACAGCTGGGCAGCACCAGTCTGTTAATCCTGCATCACTCCTGCAGAGAAGCAAAGAGCCACTGTCCTGCACTGCGATCCTGAGGAATAGCAAACATTTCTTTGTCTTTGTTGTTTACTTTCTGCTGAAACTGGCGAGTATGTTGCATCCCTGCCTAATCCGTAGGTGGCTGAATGACATCTTTATTGTGAGCCGTGTGCCAGGATGAACAGACAGGGCACACACTCAGACTCCTGCTGCATCCTGCCCTCCCCAACACCCGCCCTCACTCTTGCCATATAATCTCTTTCACAGTATAAAATAACAATAACAATAACCACGAAGGCAAATTTCTACATCGTTGTCTGAGGTGACATCCGTCTTATTTTGCTCTGTTCAGCATCAGGGCACTTACCGAAAGAAAATGGAGTCTGTGAGCCGTCTGCCTTCGAGTCCTCATACCGCCGTTGGTAATCTGGGTCCCTAAGAAGTACACAATTAATCAAGTGAGTGACACAATAGCTAAACTGCTCATGCGGATTTGTCAGTGTATGTTGCAGGTTACAGGTTTTTTCCCACACCCTGGCTTTTCAAGAGCTTTCAAGAGCTTAACCTCACACAAAACCATTGCTTCACCATGGTGGAATGTGATCACCACCTCTTTACCTCCTTTCTCACCAGAGAAACTTTTTTTTTTTCTGGCACCGTGTAGGTATTTGTCAACACCTTAAATTACAAGTTGGCTGTGAAAGGTTTATCAAATTACAAACCAAAACAGGCTGGAACTAAGACACAGCGTTTAATGCTACCGGCACTGGTGTTCCACTTCTGTAACATTCCCACATGACAATACCATCATTTTCTAGTCAGACTAATAGTATGTTATAAAATACTAAGTAACCAATGGCATATTTATTCTTTTTAAGCTTAAATATTGTTACATTTCCAGTATATTACCACCACAAATATGAAACCATGAAAATACAGTTGAAATAAAATAATTTAAAAAAAAAAGATCAGTGTTTACTGTATGCTCAAAGCAAGAATATCAAACATCCATCTAAATGCACAGATGAACCATGCCTCTGCAAATGCTGATTTTTGTTACGACTACTGAAAATTTGAACCATGATATGGGGTGTACAGTTCTGTGCCACTTATTTCACTTCAAGCATTTTAAATCGAGGCCTTAATTGAGTGGGCCTTAAGGTTTTATTATTATTTTATCTGTGGAATCCTGCCAAGCACTACCGACATTCAATTTCAATGAGTGAGTCTGTAAATTACTGCAACGGCAATTCTGCTCATCGAACTCTCCTGCAGCAAATGAAAGCTTGCACAAAGCTACAGCACTTCAGCACACTCAGTAGCTTGATGTCTGGATGGTGGAGTATTAGCTGCTGGGGTTCAGCAATAGGAATTTAAATAAATAAATAAATAAATAAATGTGTCCTCTTTTGCCATGCAGATAAAATGATGGTGCTCCCCCAGCTCAGGAATGCTTAGCAGAACATATACAGATACACCGTACATGTTTAGTGGTAATAGGTTGGATCAGAGATTAAGGCTTTGGGCTACTGATCAAATTTTTATTATAAAATCTAAGGAATAGCCGGTTTAATCAGCATTTCATTCAGCCACCTGCAATATAAGATTAAAAAAAAGCCTCAATATACTGTACATTTATTTAATATGTGCATGAATATATGGAAAATGGTAAGGGCTGCCTCATGTGCACAGCCTTGCTCAGGTAATCTGTAGCTTAGTAATGAGATAAACTACTTAACAGAGATCTGGTCATGATGAAGACATGCTAAAATGTTTTTAGCTGTGAAATATCAGATGCGTTAAATTAACATGTTACAAGGAAGCAGTTAAGCTTGACTGAAAATGCTCTAAGACACTTACCAGAAATGAATGGCACCATTCCTTTACCACTTCCTTCACTCCAACACCATTATACAACACACAAGTGAGCTACAGCTGTCAGCGGCTCAAAAACACCAGCACTTCAATACAGTGTCAAAATGTTATTGTAAAAATGTCAGAAACGTCCAGTTTTCATATTTCATAATGACCCTATTTCTGACTTGCCTGTGAACAATGGTTTTCGTTCAGTCAGGTAAGAAACAGCAACCATGGGTTCAGTTCCACCAACGCTGAAAGAAATGCAGAGAGAAAGCCACGCTTACCTCAGCAGGTGTACGTCAGGGACGCGCCGTAGCTCTTTTGCGCTCATGTTCTCCACCACGGGAGAGTCCAAGCTAGCCGAGCCATTGCTGAGCCTGTCGCTGCTCTCATATCCAGATTCCATTCGCTGGTTCTTCCAGTTTTCCTTTTTTAGTGTCAAGTGGTTAACAGTGCCTTTAGTCCTTTCCCTTTCACGGCTTTCTGATTCCAGTGAGCTCCTGCTGCCCAGTTCATGACGCTGCTCATCCTCATAAATAGTCATCAAGCTTTTAGGTTTACCTTCTTCACGCGGAGACCAACTGGACTCGCGCTCGTAGGGCAGCCTCTTCTGGCCAGAGGTCTGCTGACCCAGGCTGGGGAGAGGGTGCTCATTGTCACTGCTCAGTATGCTGTCTACATTGAGGACCTCACGCATAGGCTTCCAACCTCGGTTAGCACGAGAGCGCAGTGCTCCGTTAGGCCGCTCTCTCGAGTCATAGCTACTGTCTGTATCATAACCACTGGAGAAGTCCATTCTCGAGATCGGATTGCTGGACGGAGGGTGGACTGGGATGCGAGGTTGAGAATGTGAACGTGGTGCATGAGCCACACGCCTGTTTGTGCGGGGCGAGCGCTCCGCCCGCGTCGGGCCCCTGCCCTGACTTCTATACAGCCGAGACTCTGCGTTTTTAAATCCATTCTCAGGAGGAGAGAGCGAGCGTGAGTAGGACCTCTCTGATGCTGTGTCTGGGAAGAGGAAAAAAAAAAATACAGAGATCTAAATACTAATTTACTGTGCTGTTAACCATTTTCAGTAACTGAATCTGAATGACCATTTGAGCATTTTATTCAATTTTTAAATCACAAAACTGACTGTTTCCTCAATACTGCACAGTGTGAGTACATCATGTGAAGAAAGGACCTTTTTCTATTCCACTGAAGGAGCAAGAGATCTCTGGATCTCTGGTATAAGGATAATACACAATGCTTTGTTGCCAGGTCCACTGCTTTTCATCTTAGGTTGAATGTACAAGGCCGGGGACAGGTGTGGCTAAGAAGACAGAGTGGTAAGAACTAATATGTGATTATGTACGTATCTATATGGGTGTGGACATAAAATAAATGTTAGTGCATAAAAAGACACCATTTAGAAGCTGAATAAGCCTTGCTGGCATAAATACAGTAAGCGCAAGTTTTATGGCCATTCAAACCCTTCATGTCTGTAGACTTGTCTGAGAAACAGAAAGAATGGAAGCCATTATAGGGGTCAGTGTTATTGTCAGAATAATCAGGCATGCATGCACATTCCATATAGTTCCAATAATGCATACAGCGTGTATAATTTAACATGCACGCACGCGCACATGCACACGCACACAAAACCTTTGTGTAAAAACAGTGTAAAATCTGTTAATGATTGGCACTGGGTTAACATCCAAGCTCATAAAAACATCTCAGTGAGGCAGAGGAGTAAAGCACAGGAGTAAATGTACTGCAATGACAGTTATGTGATATGATACGAGAGTTAATATCACCTGGGACACTGTATCGATCAAAACTACAGGGCTTTTACTCCGGCTACATTAGCCATTTAGTTACATTTTGCTGACAACACTGGGTAAAGCCTTTAAATCATGCTATAACCACTTTTAGGTGTATGCGTGCGTGCGTGCGTGCGTGCGTGCGTGCGTGTGTGTGTGTGTGTGTGTGTCCACAAACTTGTATATGATTAGAGTTAATACTAAAGAATATTAAATTAAAATTTTTAGTCAAGAATTGAAAAAGCTCCTCGCATAATTATCATCGACTGATGGCAGCATGTGTGGTCAGAACAGTATAAAGTCCTGGTATTTATCAGACTTTAATTTATGGAGAGTATATGCATCGTAACAAGCGATGTTTCCCAGTTTATAGGCTGGGTGTCTATGGTGTATTGGGAATGGGGATAGATTCCTTATTCATACCAAACTTTCAGCACATTACACCTGACGCTGGTTACCCATTTCACCAAGAGTGAAATACAAACTCCTCCTTCTCTGCTCGGGTTCAGCAATACTGATCTCCTTTTTCTAGATACAGATATGCTTGTTTAGTGGTAGTGGGTTAGTGGTGGCTCAGTGACACGGGCTTTGGGCTACTGATCAAATTTGTCACTTGTATAAATGTGTCGGACATAATAAACGTGACATAGTGCTCGTTAAAATTGCTACCTAATGCTTTATAACATCATTGCATATTACAGTTGTGATAAAATCCGAGCGATAGCCCATATTCAGCGATTCCTTCAGCAACTATCAACATAATATTAAAAAAAAAAAAAAAAAAAAAAACTCAATATATTGTACAATTATTTAATATGTGCATCAGTATCTGGAAACTGCCAGGCGCTGGCGCATGTGTACAGCCTTGCTCAGCTAATTTGTAGCTTTTAGTTGTTAAATATCATACGTATTAAATGAACATGTTACAAGGAAGCAGTTAAGCCTGCTGGGAAAAATTCTCTAACCCACTTTCCAAAAATGCATGACTCCATTCCTAACACCATTACAAAGGCATCGTTTATACAACACAGGGCTGGAGTACTGGTCTACTTCGATTGCCTAAGACCCAAATGACATCAGTGTGAGCAGATCCTTTAGTGCCAAGGTCTCCAAACTTTGGAATGCCATCAGCCAGGAGCAATGTTTATTCTTTTATTCCCTTTTTTCTTGCTGAGTAAAACCTATTTCTATTGGTATAACATGGCTAACTTTAATACCCATTTTTTTTTCCAACATCAAACCTTTCGTCCTGACACTTTTCCCTTTCTTCTTCGTACTACCTTTCCTGTCTTTTTCGTGTACAGTGTTATTGTTGCTCATTAAAAAAAAGTGTGTGTGTGTGTGTGTGTGTGTGTGTGTGTGTGTGTCTGTGTCTGTGTGTGTGCATATTCCATCTCACCTCTGTGTCTTGGTGTTTCTGGCCTCTGGTTGGATTTATCAGTGTCTTTCTTCATGATGTTAATGTTGCGGGCTTCTCTGGCTACTTCTCTGGAGAGCTCTCGCAAGAAGCCCTTTGGATCACTGCTTAGTTTTACTGTAAAATAAATAAATAAATAAATAAATAAATAAAACAATTTTGTTTAAAGAAACAACTCCGCTCAGCTTCATGGGACTGCCACGGGACTCATAAACGGTCTGATTTTACTAGATTTATAGTTTATAAGACAAGTAAGACAAAGGAAACTTGTCAAACTGACACATGTAAGTTATATTACTGTGGGGATATCACAATCCGTGTGGGAGAGTAGCTCGTCCACATGAGCATCTGCTTGTATTCATAACATGTTAATATATATTTATATATTTACTGATCAGCTTGTTTTATTGCTGCACCATTAACTCCATAAGCAGCACCTTCGTGCCCTCACTGGATATCCTACACTGCGTTTATGGCATGTCTACACTGAACATTACTTGGACAAGAGGAAGAAATATCTGCTACCACACTCTTTCACTACACCCTTGAGGGTTCTGGGAAAGCCTGGCGAGACTTAAAAAGGATCGATGTGTGTTTGATGAGTGTGTGTGCGCGCGCGTTGCTGCTTTTTGCTGCGTATGAGGAAAAACAAGCGAAGTAGTGCGGGAATGAGTACATTCTACAGGAAAGATTTCCCGTTGCTTTTAAAACCTCTCAGCACCAAATCAGCAGTATGAGAGAGGAAACAAAGGGAGGTTTTAAAATATTGAATATTTTAGGGTGTTTTGGGGCACTAGGGAAACATGAGCTGTGGTATGTGCTGACAGGATGGGAGTGTGCACTGCCTGATGAAACTTTCAGATTCAGCTGGGCAGCTAAACACTTGCACAGCCAGTCAAGCAGCATTTTCCTCTAAATATACTGAGGCCATACAAGATTTCGAAATATGTGTCGGCAAACGTCATGCACCTTGTTGAGGAAACATGTCCAGCCTCCGCCCTTCCAGACTGAGTTTCATCACACTTAAAATAGACAGTTTCAAGCACAGGCAATTGGGAAGGAACTTGTGGGTTGTCTAGTCACAAGATTATAAAAAGAAAAGATGATAAATATAGGAAAGATAGCATGTATAAGTACTAAGAGTCAGAATAAGGCAAGACATGTGATGGCCTAACGTGGTATTTTATCATACTCTAATAAAACTTTGCATCTAATACAGTAGTTACTTTTCTCTGTAACTGCTGAGAGCCCTTTATAACTCAGCCGTGCTTTATTGGTTTTCTGTTTCTGAGCCAGAACAGATACCCTCTATAGCTCAAGATCAGAAAAAAAACAAACATAAAGGTTAGTTGAAAGCTTTCGTTATTGGAATAATATTGACAATAATAGAGAAGGCATAATCTGATTACAGGTGGTAATAAGAGAGGAATGTCCAATAATAAAAGAAGATGCTATCCTTCGCTATTCTTTATTGCTTTTTTTTTTTTTTTGAATAGCTCTTTGGATGCCCACATTTCCTTAAGCCATTCCTCTCTACTAAAAAACTTCAGGATAAGCTGAGTGGAAACAGATCACTTTGTCTGAGTTATTACAGACAGAAAGAACATTGCTGTCCTTTAAACCTCGTTGCACAATAGATATAACTAAAGAAATGCCTGCTAGAAGGAGTCCACATTTCAGGACAAGCCCCACGCATAGCACAACAGACCAAAACAGCAATGGGTGATGCTTTGTTTTGATCTGAAGCAATATAACGGGCAACATTCTGCTCACCTCTCTTACAAAATTACTCTTTCTTTCTTTCTTTTTTTTTTTGAGAGCGCATTGTTTTTTTTATAGTGTCACTCCAACTAATCGGTTTTAGCTTTCTTTTAGCTTTTTATTGTTTGCTGCTAGTTTTATACCTGGTCCTCTCCCGCCGCTGGTCTGGTTGGGGCCACGCTTGAATGCTGACAGAGGCTGGCTCTTCTGCTTTAAAGTACCGTGACCTGACAACAGAGCACTCAGGTTTTCTCGGGTCAGTTCCAGCTTCTTACTGCCTGGCTGCGGGGTGCCTGTGTGTGTGTGCATATGTGTGTCTTCAGACAGAGAGAACAAAAGAAAGATGTTGGAATACAAACAATTGGATTCTAATTAACACATTATATGATTTTCAGACATGCTCATTAGTGACGCTGTTTTCTTTGAAAGGCAGACTGAACAACTTAAACTGCAAGTGCGCTGCTGTGCAGCCGTATATGACTGAGCAAGCTGTCGTTCAGGGTATGCAAGGTCAACAAATAGTTCATCTCTCAGCGAAAAGGACTAAGAACACTAACACGCATTGCTTCCAAATGACTGCAGTGGCACTCTCAGTGCACGGTACATCAGCTTTTAGGTCTGCCCTCGGTCCAGGTCAGCATTGTGTACGGGTCTGGTTTTGAAAGCAGACACAGGTTTTTAAATACAGCTCTAACCTTCATAGGTGCTATGTGTCAGACACCAATGTCGTCTTTATCACATGGCACACGGCAAATTATACGCTTATATATTTCAAGAGTTGAGAATTACTATCTAAGAACGTGAAATCCTTCTAAATAGACCGCACATGGCATCAGAGAATCAGAGAGTGGCAAATGTAAACTGACTGCACTGGCACCGAAAGTGGAATACAGTAGTCAATTTGTATGATCAATACATGAGCTCAGAATAACTGCATCACTGTTTGTCCTTCTTAATCCCCCCCCACACACAATCAAGCTCTAATTAACCACCTACACAGGATTCTATTCATCTGTAATGTTTTGTTCATTCTGAAGCTCAGCAGTTCACCACAGAAACCTATAGAACACGAACATCAGCGCCAGCCGACGTGGCTGAATCAGCACTAATTAAGAGCAACTATTTACATCCCGCACCAGCTGAGTACAAACAGGACACGCTTTACCAAAAGGTCAGCAAGCTGCTGGGTTGCTTGGGGTCAAACCAGGATATCAGAGCCTTGACATAACCAGCTGTCTCATTTCAGACAATTCCAAACATTTCTACACATTTAGGATTCAAAAATAGTAACTGTCAAATATAAATGTTTTGAATGTTCTTTAATGTTCTAATATTCTCTAAAAGATACTCACTGTAACAAACTATTTTCTCAGTGCTTCAGCTGCAGACTACTATATGGTATGCGATACTCTACCTGGGATTTCACCGTTAGCTGAGGGCTTGTGATGGCTAGCAGAGCTCTCAGTGCGAGGGACCTCGACTCCTCTCACGGCGCTCCCCTCAGGGTCGGAGTAGAACAAGAGCAGTGGCTGGAAGTGTCCTCGGATGCATTTAGTAACAACATCCTTCCATTTAGAGCCCACCTTTACAAACACACCCAGACAGACACACACAGACAACTGAAATGTAAGCAAGATTATGCACTAAATCTGCTACTCTCATTCATTCATTCATTCATTCATTCATTCATCTTTAGTAAACATTATACCCTGCTCAGGGTCAGGCTGGATTCAGGCCCTGTCCTGGGAACACTGGATGTGAGGCAAGAACACACTCTGGATGGGACTCCAGTCTATCATGCATGCACATACACACTCATTCACACCTAGGGTCAATTTAGAGTTGACCCTGCATTTACGGGAGGTTGGAGAAAACTGGAGAACCCAGAGTAAACCCTAAAAGGTGTGAGGTAGTAACACTACCCCATGCATGACCATACCACCTTAAATCTGCTATCCTGCTTATAAAATATTAGAACAGACACGCTTGTCAGCTTTTGATTCAACCTTTATCATCTGGAAATCGGGGCCCAGACAATTACCCAAATGTAATATTAGGAATAAAAGTGGTTGGGATAAAAAATTTTAATGGATTATTGGGTGTGTCTATGCATTAGACGGAACCTTGCTATTGATTAACAGAATGAGAAGATATCAAGTGTCTCCAATGAGACCGAGAAGCAGTATGAGCAGACTGGAGAAGAAGAGTGATGGTATCCTAAAGCATAGCACATGTACTCTCTGATCCCAATACTGGGATTACCGAACAATCAAAAGACATGAGTGTGTACACTAGAGACATTCACGTTGTAGTAGTTAAAAAAAAAAAAAAAAAAGTATCTAGAGAAGCTAGAATACACACAGAGGCTAAAAAGCACTCCGATGCAATGAAACGTATTTAATTAGACAGTGAACAACATGTCCTATTCTCTACTGCTTTAAGAAGAAACACACCTGTCCCAAGTTATTTGAACAGGCAGCAATATTTGATGGTGTGTGTGTGTGTGTGTGTGTGTGAGAGAGAGATGGGGGTAATTCATCTTTTCTGGGGACACATGCACTTCCAGCCAGGCAAGCGGTGAAGTGCACACACAGCACAAGCGCTGCACTGCTGATAGATTGCTAAAGAGCTACGGAGCCAGCCGACCCGTGCCACTCCTACAAATGCATTATTAGTTAATGTTTATGGAAAATGGGTAATAGTTTAGGAATTAAGTTTCTGCTTGGAAGCGAGAGAAAGAACCGGTTCTGCATGTAATCGGTGTGCGAGAGAACATGAACTCCCAGTGTATAGTTACAGAAACTAAATGAAAATAAAACCCCAGGTGTGCTGTGGAAGGAGTGAGCTGCTTCAACAGAGGTGAATGGGTGGATTGTTTTATGGAATATGGGTGCAGTAGAATACTGCGGTTATACATCGTTTTTGCAGTAAGCCTTGTAGTATATAATACTGATAATGCACTGATTGGTCAAGACTGCACTAATTTGTTTTTGGCTTATGCTAAGCTTATCAATTCAGTTTATCAAATATATATATATAAAGCCTCTTTTGAAATTTCAGTATATTGTGCAGCACCAGCAGGTATACATCATCCATCCATCCATCCATCCATTTTCTGTACTGCTTATCCTAGACAGGGTCTCAGGGAGCCTGGAGCCTATCCCAGGGGACTGGGGGGCACAAGGCAGGGGACACCCTGGACAGGGTTCCAATCCATTGCAGGACACACACACACACACACACACTCAGGCACCCATTCACACACTACGGACAATTCAGAGATGCCACTCAGCCTACAACGCCTGTCTTTGGACTGGGAGAGGAAACCGGAGTGCCTGGAGGAAACCCCTGAAGCATGAGGGCAGAGGCAGGAGTCAAACCCCCAACCCTGGAGGTGCGTGGCAACCGTGCTAACCACTAAGCCTCTTTTTTTTTTTTTTAAAGGTACAATGCAATTTGATTTTAATGATGCTTTTAAGGAGGACAATATTTTTCAGTCTATATTACGTAACTGAAGCACACACACCTCTTTGACCGTGGCATCATCAAAGAAGAACCATTTGGAGGACTTGGTGTGGAAAGCGAAGGCGCAGTAGTGTCTGCTTGTGTAGCAGATCATCCCAACCAGCTGCAGGTCACTCTTTTTGGCTTGTTCATCTGTGACATGGTAAAAAAGCTGGAGAGAGAAAAAGAGAGAGAGGGGGAGAAACAGAGAAATTACACCTGAATATGACTTCTTTAAAAAGTGTTAACAGCTTGTCTTCAAATGCTGAGAAACAGAATTCTGTGTACTATAGCTGATATGTATCTATAATATATTCTTACATTATTGCAGCAGAGTAGCTACATTTGCCTAGCAGATATTTGTGAATGATGGCACGTCTGCATTTTTAATTACTGATTTAAATGGCACATTTGTGCTGCAATAGCCAAAATCCACAGCAAAAAAAACCTAACTGATATTAAAGATGGATCATGTTAGGGTGCCAAGCGTGCAATGTGTCCTCGCAAAGTTAAAAGGGAACCGTCAATATTAATAGCTGGTTAAATAATTAGTTGGGGCAATGTTTCTGTTCCTCTTCTGATAGCAACATATAAGCCACTTGTGGGTAAAATTAGGTCCTGATGTGTGTGCTCTGTGTGTAATGCATCACTGTCAAGCTCTGAGTGAGACGAAACATGCAGCTAGGACCCATTCGCCCCATTCATTCATTTCATACCTTTAGTCCTTGTGTATTTTATAACTGAGAATTTAATATTCAATACATGATAAACATTTGTTTAAGACAAATTTATTCCTTCTTACTACAAGTGGGTGTTTGAGTCATCTTAAATGTCACTCACAGATTAGCTTTCTGACATTGTTTCTCCCTTTTTTTTTTTTTTCCTTTAGGCTCACGAAGTTGGTCATACTGGCAAGAAAATCTATAGTCATTGGTCAGAGCGAATAAGAAGGAATTATGGTGCTCTGTTTTGGTTGCACGTGTGCAAATTCTCCCGAATCAGCACTTGACTTGAAGTGCACTGCATTGAGAAACAAACGGAGTTCGAAATTTTAGTACAATTTCTGTGCAAGCCCTAGTCCATACAACTGCATTTCTGCAGGGAAAAAAAAAAGTCTTTAATAACAACAAGATTAAGGTCCTGCCTCCATTATGAAACTCTTAAGCCCTGTAATGAAAAGAGTAAAATCTGCTTGCACAAGGCCAGGGTCACTTTGCCCTCCAGCCCCAGTTCCCCATGTGCTGATTTTTTATTGAATCGTCCTAAACAATGGTTCATAGCGCAGGAGGGGAGCTATTTTCCTGCACACCCGCCAGCATCACATGAACAGCTGAAGTATGAATTGCGGTCTTTGTAGTCACCCGTGGGCTTCCTGAAAGACTAACTCACTACCGCAGCGTGTCTAGATCCAGAGGACAGGGCGTTGGGAAGAATGTGCGCTTTCCTGCCCCCAGGCGAAAATGCCTTGTTCAGGGAACTCTTGCCTTGAAAGGCAGAATATTTAAGAACATAGGGCTGTGTGAAACCTTGTAAGGAGCCAAGCCTTACACCATTACACCACTGAGCTAAAGAGCTGTAGCCTAATAGAGAAAAGAAGAGACACAGCAGATGACACCCACACACCAGATGACACAAACACACACCAGATGACCCTCCATCACAGAGGTCTGGTCATCAGTGTGGGCCAACTCCACCCACGAAGCTGTCTGACAACTTCAGCCTTATAAAGGGGATAAAGTCAGAGTTTCTCTCACATATGCCTGGCAGCACCAAAATAAACAACCCTTTATACAGTCAGTGCTTCTTCTGAATTTCTGTGACGTCAAACAAATCCCTTTATAGCTATTTAATCAAACCTATCCTGACTGTAAATAGGTTAAACTACAGTGCTGGGAAGTATGTACACCATCAAGAAGTTTACATTAACAGAAGTACATTTTATATTGTATGCTCAGTTGCTGACGGTGCTGTCATTTGGACTTGTTCTGTTATAAGCATAATCAGACTGGACTAATCTGCTGGCACAGCCAGGCACTGTGCAGAGTAAACATGAACTTTAGATGGTCTTTAAAGCTCCTGTATTTGTAACCCCTTGATCAAACCGAAGCAGGTTTTCTGAACCTGTTAGTGTTCGTTCAGTATTACCCCTGAGAGGCTAAGGTGTGGTATGAGAGATCTGATGACGTCCTCTGTCAGGTCAGACTGCTCCGAGTCCCACACAAAACCAATGGTGACGATTTCTGGCGAGTTCATCAGCACACGCCGGATCCTTCTCACCTGACCACACTTATTCTGGTGAAGCACACACACATTAAAGACAAAACAACACCTTTTTTTTTTTTTTTTTTGCACAGAATACGGATTAGCATGTCAAAAATGTTCTTCTCTAGGCAGATAAACAGTTTAAAAATCTCAGTGGACACACTGTAAAGCTAACACAGAGCAACAGAGTGAAGAGGAATGATGACGCATGATTAAGTATTTTATTATGAAATAAATTCCATTTCCTATTTCTAACATATATGACAGTTCTGTGTATGAACCAGCCATCAAGCTTGCCTAATGCCTATTTAAAAATGCAGTGTATTTTAATATTTTATAGACGTCACCTCGTGTGTCAAGTCGCCTTTCTCGGTCATGCAGCAGTGTTAAACTGGAGGGCTTTAGGTCTCTGATAAATACAGTAATGTGACTCGATATGCAGGTACAATGCCTTGCTACAATTACTTCTAATGCCAACTGAATAACTCACTCAGATAAATTATTAACAAAAACAGTCCGTCTTAATTCAATAATTTATCCAGCACGACTGCCAACTGATGTACATTGTCCACAGTTCTACCACAGTGCTGCTGAATTCTCAAATTTGATTGGTCAGAAGGTGCTGATTAATTTGCTAACTGATGATAGTACTTACTGTAATTTAAATGAGAGGGCTAATATTAATGCGCTCTTTAATTTACTTTATAGTTCCTATATTAACAACTCATACACAGAGAATTTTACATGAACATAATATTATGTAGATATAATATAAACCTAATAAATAAGCAAATTTAAAAAAAAAAAAAAAAAAAAAAAAAAAAAAAAAAAAAAGAAAGACCGGTGAGGGAATGACTGTTTATAGCTGCTATAATGTAAGTGATAACAGGAACTAAGTTGTCTCGTGAATGTTCCACAACATTAAATGTAGCTATTGATTTATTTAAAAAAAATAAATAAATAGTTGACAAATTGCTGTAGGATAAGTTTAATAAAACACCTCAGGGCATTGCCGTTCCTGCAGATTTCATGATGGTAAAAGCATTCTCCGCTGTGTTTTAATCTTTACTGACCTTTCATTACATTTATATTCATGTAAAGCATGATCCACACACGAGGTCACCTACTGGACAGTCGCGTAGGTCTCCGATCGTGCCGGCCGCCTGGAGCAGTTCACCAAACATGTCAGAACGTGGCTTTTCATCTTTCCTCTCAAAGAACTGTTGGCTGAGCAGTACAAGAGTGAGGAGAGAGACACAAGTGGAGAGAGAGTAAGGATCGAGAAAGGACAGGAAAGATAGCTTTAACACATAATGGGTAAATATCTAAATCTAAACCGTAGAGCTGAAAGCTGTTAATAAATGTCATGAAATGCGACAATTGTCTTTATGATACATCAGATGTTAACTTTTAAAAGCTGTTTTATTGTGGCTGATGCTTTTAAAAAAAGAGTACAAAGTACAAACGTTGAGTTTCGGTATCAGCTCGTGTAGTGTCACACGCAGAAGAGAATTTCAGCTTACCAAAGAGCTGTGGTGGAAACATAGTTCACTAACTGAGTGAAGGGCAGAGGGTCAGACGAGGCTCCACAGCTTCGACAGACAGCCTGCCGAACACACACACACACACACACACACACACACACACACACACACACACAATCAGCTAGGTGCCACCTGGCAACTGCTAAATGCTAATTACTCCTGCAGCCATGTCATTACACCGTAGGAGGGGACTTAGCTGTTTAGGTAAGATTAAATTGGTTTCTTCACCAAGCACTTTCTACACTATAAACACTGCATGTCGAGTACAGCATGTAGATCAGTTTTTCCATTGCGAATATCTAAATATGTAATATATCAGTAACATATTATCAGTAAACAGTAATCGAGAGTAAGACGACAAACAAAAATATAGAAATAAAGCTAGAAGGAAATGAATAGAATCCTAAAGCACTGATCATTTTCCTCATTGCCAGTGTTTGTTTGGAAGCAATACCTGTTCATATAGAGTCATGGCAAACTTCTGATGTGTGATGCAGACTTTGGATGTACAGGCATCTATATCAACATCAGGAGCAATATGGAGGTGGATCCTCTCTAGAATGTTCTCCTTTAGACACAATAATAAACACATGCCGTGTATTAGGAATAAACAGGAAAAAATACAGAGTATAAAAAAAAAAAGAAAGAATTAATTATTTAGAAGTATTTGTAGCAGGCTGAGAAAATCCACTGGATGTCGGTGGCGTTTGGTGTTTTGGCCAAAATAGTTTTCTGCCTATAATATAATTGGGTTAAGAAGCCTTTCTTGAAAACTACGTGGAAATATTTTATTTACTGTTCAACCATGCAAAGATCCTACTGGGTGAGAAGCCAGTGTATCAAACATGGGAATGAAACAGTCAATCTGCCTAAAGACGTCTAAACTTTGCTAGTAACGTGTGAATTTTTCGCACAGTGGATTTTTTTTGATCACGCTGTTGGATAACTACGTGTCACTGTGAAAAGGACATAAGCAGTTCAGTTTATAATCAGCTTGCAAAATGTTCGAGAGTCCCCTGCAGTGCAGGAGGAATGCAGTCTTCAAATGCAATTTCCTCCTTTGTCACTATAAATAATAAAAAAAAAAAAAGCTCTAGAGAGAAAAAAAAATTGCTAGAATTTGACCTGTAGTTGAGATACATGCAAAAGAGAAACATATTTTAGTTCACATATTACAGGAAAACCTTCAGAACTATATATAGTACGGAGATATAGTAGGTCAAAATTTCACCATGTGATCATTCAGATATTTCTTTCTGCCAGTTAACAAAACAAAAGTCCTAACTAAACATTTCACCGAATGAAGTGAAACAAGATCAGCCACCTGTACAGCTTGTTAAGGATTTGAGGAGTTGAAGTTTTACTGGAACATAGAAACACACTAAACTTGTGAGACTCTGTAAACTATATATTTTTGGTGCCAGTGATTAACTAGACACACAGTAAACAAAGGCTTCCCCAAGTGTATTATTATCTACTCGAGCACTCTTTCAGGCAAAGCCTTCATAATGGTGGTGCTTGGAGTACTTTCTCCTTGGTCGTTTATGCGTAAACAGAGAAATGTATGTTGACACTAGATCAACAAAGAGGCTATTCCTAACTGCAGCTATAAGAAGAGTGGCATCAGAAATGATTGACTTGTATACTGGTTAGCTTGCATCCCACCTAAGCCCCGACAGAACGACCTCATTGAGTTTCTTGTTGTGTGGCAATACTGTAAATGGATGTGTACAGAGCTAATGACCTACTCTATATAGCTCTGCTAAAATGATGATTACAGGTCCCCTTGCTAAGCAGGTTTACTGCAATTATGCTGCTTGAGAAAAATCCTATACAGGCTTACGAGAGGACAATACGTACTTCCATCCCTTGGATACGGAGACTGAATCTGAAAGCCTGTAGAGCCTGGAACAGTGATGTAATGCAGTGTACACAGGCTGCTCTCTATTACCTCAATACAATAGTTTGGAAAAAATCAGATCTTACACTGCCCTTATTATATTTCTAAAATAGACAAAAAGGGACCATAAAAATATAGCCTAAATATGGGAACACATAAAAGCTTGTTGCAGAGCTAAAAAGAACCAGTGACACACAGCTGTCAGACGACATAAAAATGGAAACCCAAAAACGGTTTGGTTGTGTAATTACTTGTGCTGAGAACTGTATTCTGTGTGCATGTGCGTGTGCATAATAATCGGGGAAGTTTGTCAGAATGTCTGCTATGATGTATCCTTTTCCAGACCTCTCTCTCTCTCTCTCTCTCTCTCTCTCTCTCTCCTCCTCACATACTTACAAAGCATTCTGCGGCATCGTCCATAAAGCCTAACTGGAAACGTTGCTCATCCTTAAATGTCTCTGCCAGGGCAATACGCAGGTTGTCTGACGGTAGCGCTCGCTCTCTGCTGTCCTGAAACTGTGAGAATATTCCCTGTAAAAGAAAACAATACAAGACCTTAATACAAGCACCAGCTGACGTTACAGTCATTTACATCCAGGTTCTTGTGCCTTGAATAAAGTACCTTTAATGCACAGAAGATACAGGCTTCCCCTAAGCAGTAATGGTTGGGAAGTTGTCGTAGACTCCGTCTAAAGATGTCAAGCTGCCACAGCACCTAAGCAAATCATTGATGGAGATATTAAGAGTATTAGGAGTTGTTTAGCACACACACACAATGTTACAGTACTGAATGTCTTTAGGTAACTGGTCTGATCCTGCACAACACCATGTGACCTAATAAGCTTAAAAGAAACCCCAAAATTATCTAAATCAATACACATATAATCCATAACCATTGCACAGTGCACACTGGCACACAGAGTTTGTCCCTTACCAGTTAATATGATATTTAAATACTCAAATTTTAGTCAAAAATCCTTGGTCACATTGTCCTTATCTTAAAAGCACCAGAGACATTAGGTTCTGTTTTCCCCTTTTCGAGTCACTCCTGCTTGCATGGCTCAGCCTGAAGGTCTGACATGTGGGACTGAATCATACCCTAAGCATGACCTCATTACAGTGTGATGAAAGATGAAAAAAGAAAAAAGGAAGCAATGCAAGAGACGGTCAGTCATAGTGCCCATGCACCCACAGCTTGCCTTCTAGTAACAAGTAGACAGATTGG
This sequence comes from Pangasius djambal, assembly GCA_022985145.1. Taxonomy (NCBI): domain Eukaryota; kingdom Metazoa; phylum Chordata; class Actinopteri; order Siluriformes; family Pangasiidae; genus Pangasius; species Pangasius djambal. The sequence goes on from CM040978.1 coordinate 15,923,145, forward strand.
CAGTATGACTAAGTGTGCCCTCTGAGTCACTTGTGGGGGATTGAGGGCGGGAGTCAAGATGGACTAAATATTTGTCTGTCGAAACCAAGATGTACGTTCCCAAGAGAGATGCCGCAATGAAACAACAAACAGGAGGTCTGAGACGACAACAGGCCACTGAATATACAGAAACAAACATACCTGCACTGCGCTGTTAAGGAAGCAGCTGTTCTGTCCCGGCTCATTGAGAAGTCCTTTGGTAGGAGCCAGGGACAGCATAGATCCTGGCTGGTAAACCCTGCCAAGATTGCCCCCTGGTTTCCTGAAGAACTTTACCCAAGCCATTTGTCTGTGAGAGGAAAATCTGCCTTCCAGCTACAACAGAGGCTCTTGTTGACGCAGGTCTGGTGTTGTTTCCTTGAACGGGACGAGCCTCTTCAGTGCGAGGCTATGTAATTCCACAAGCAGAAGCTAAAGTGTTGTTGAACATCAGAGTAGAATTTTGCAACTGCTTCACACATGAGGCTGATGTCCATTGAGGGTCACTAAAAGTTGGTCTCCAAGGTTATACCAACCAATCGAATGACCTGTGGCCTGACCAGAAAGTGGTAGATATCTGCTTGAGTCTTTTGATGGTGTGTTCATTCCCTTACTGAAGTGGATCCAGGTTCTGATAAGTCCTCGACCATATCCGACATTTCATAGTTTAGCAGCTCGTATGGAATGTCATCCATATCCTAGGTGTTGCTCCATGAGTACTTCAGGAATGAAGCCTCATAAAATCCAACCTAGGAGAAACAAAACGATGTAGGTGTTAATTATCATTTGGAAAAACAAATCCACAGTGGGAACGCCAACCAGCACCAGTTTTTTTTTTTAACCTTATTTACAAGTGAGAGTGTAAATAACAACTCATGGAACTCTTCTTCCTCTTATCTATGTAGTGACTTAAGATTAGTCATAAAACTCGTATGATGATTTATAAGCATTAACTTGATGTTTTACAAGTACTTACTAACTATTACTTCCAGAAGGAAAACTTTCTTCTAATGATTTGAAGAGGTAAAGCAAGCGATGGATTTGATTTGATCATTTTTAAAAAAAAAAAAATCCATTCTTTATTCATTTTCTCATATTTTACTCTTCAGTTCTTCTCGTGTCTGTGTGGGTTTCCTCCTGGTTTCCCAATTTCCTCCCACCTCCCAAAAATAAGCCGGTAGGTGGATCAGCTATTCGTAATTGCCCCTAGGTGCGAGTGTGTGTGTGAATGTGTGAGCATGGTGTCCTGGGATGGACTGGCACCCCTCCCAGGGTGCGTTCCCACTTCTTGCCCAGTGTCTCCTGGGATGGACTCCGGATTCACAGCGACCCTGACGAGGATAAAGCTCTTACTTTTAGAAGATTAATGAATGAAAGAAACAGCCAGTTCCAATTACTGTAGCTCTCTTTCTTCTCAAGTCACTACCCAAGCACAGCGGTGTGATTAATTTGTGTGAACAATCCTTTGCAACATGAGTTATTTTCATTAACTTTCTTACATTTCGAATTCATACAAAATTAGCAGTTTTTAGCAAGTGATGTGGTAGTAATGAGTGACAGTTGTTTCTCTTAAAATACCTTCATCGTCATGGTTAAATTTCTTTCATTCAGGTCATGCCTCCTGTTCTCTCAGTCATGCTCATTCATTGACTATTACAGTATCTAATTACTGCAAAAAAAGCCTGTCACAGTTCTTCAAGATACCTAAAGTAAACAGACGTTTCTCCATTCTGCTGTCTAGAAAAAGTTCCAAGATCCAGCGACTGATAGGAAAATATTTTAGGTTGGCTTACTGTCCATGTGAAGAACTGATGTCTGGAGGTTTATATTAACTTGCCAATCCATTTGGCTCACAGCACATTTTGGTAAGACATGTGTACCCTTATAAGCTATCTTTTAAACTATGAAGGATAAACAGTCCTCTGTAGCATAGCAGCACTTCACTTTTTATCCACACACCATGTGCACTTCCTGGTTTGTGGTTAGAAGCTTTGGTTAATACTGTGGAATGAACGTCTGCTCAGTGTCAACATACAAGCAGTTTTCTTTGGTGTAAAACCTGCCAAAATTAAGAAATTTATAACCCCTCTCTCATTTGGAGTACTTTTTCCGAGGAATGGAAAAGGACAAGTTTTTCAGGCTTTCAGTTCCAAAATCTGTTAAGGGTCCCTATACTGAATAATAGTCAAATTATTTGATTGTCAGATCTAATCTTCTTTCTAGAACAAAAATGAAATGCTGAGATAATAGAATCCGATACCACATGATACTCTGCGACATGAGCCTAGTGAACACTGTTGTACTAATGACCAGACGACAGAAAATGACAGCGATCTTCAAAGCAAAGCAGACACGGCAGCAAACCTTAGCCAAGCGAGAAAAATAAGTTTAAAACAAGCCTAGGCGAATGAAAATAATAGAGCTTACTCGGTATGTTGTTCCTGAAGTTCAGCTGCTATCGGTCCTTAACAACGAGGGATTCCAGTATAATAAAGCTAATAAAATGTACATTACTTATAGCTGCACAGAAGCACTTTTCCAAAACGAAACAGAATCTGCTCTCCTCTGCAACCACACTTGATCCAAGGTGACTACTGTAGCCAGATAATGCACTAAATTTTAAATAAACTAGATAACGGTATAAAGAGTGAACCTAGTAGCTTGAACATGCACATGCATGCGTGTGCTTTTCATGGTTACTATTTAAACTGGGGAAACATAAGCAGTGCCAAATAAATTGTTCCACGAAGTCACTGATTAATTAATACTAAGTAGGTTACTCTCGTCAGTATTGAAATGGTTACTGATGAGTACCAAAAAAAAACCCCACAATGTACTCATACTCAGTCTGAAAGAAATGGTACAGAAGGATCCCTATTTTTTCCCCAAGGAGATTTTGCATTTTCCTGTTTGAGTGCACCAGCAATTTCATTACACATTACACAAAACGTCTCATTTACCAAGCAGTTCAGTGACATGTTTGAGTCAACTGTACTTCAAAAGTTCTGAAGAGACACTGGGGGAAAGTCTGCAGTTTCACTAGCCATGTTCTTCACCAGACTGGATTTCAATGTTCTCATCTTAACAAACAAGAAGTGGTAAACATCACCAAACGCTAAAAAAAAAGAAAAGAAAAAAAAACACCCCTACTGTCTGAAGCCTGGAGGCCCTCTGCACATTTGTAACATGGCCACTGCCTGCCATAGCAACAGCATTCCAAGGTGATCGCTTAAGCCTCACGGTGCTGAAGAGCTCCGGCCTTTCGGATTAAAATCAGTGCTTCGAGACTGGAGCCGCATGTCCACACTGGACAGTAAGCACTTGCTATCAAGAGGTATTTATTTCTAAAACTAATGGGCCAACAATTAAATTCATATAGCTTTCAGATACAATGCATAAGACTGAAGAGCTGAACAGGTTTCCAAGAAGAAAAAAAAAAAAACTACCAAGGCAACCAGTATATAACCACAAAAACACATACACTGTGTCCACACGTTTTCAAGAAGCAATCATGGTGATAAAAACACCAACCTGCCAAATCACGGGAAGAGTGTGATAAGGGTTGGACCAGGCAAGCTGAATGAACATTACTAAATCAATTTTCCAATCCACTATTTGCATTTTAATCTACTATCGGTAGCAGCACAGTATGCTTTATTCACTTCATTTAGCAGCAATCATGCACAGACAACAGGTGAGGTAAAAGCATTTTTAACAGAGGCACGCAAAGGTACCAAACAGACTCTGACTTATGTACAAACCAGGCACACATTAGCAACAAATTCTTTTTGGCTGCTTTCCTGCGTTCACAAATTATTAAGGATTAATATGAAAAGAGTGGATTACAGCAGACAACCATCATGCCTGCATGCAATGTGCTACAAAAATGTGTTTCCCTCTGCCAGCAACTCACTCAACTGCCAAATTATCTCATTTAGTCATTTCGATTAGGCATCTTTTAATCCAATATCGTACAGTTTACCAAATATTATTAGTGAATGAGCCAACATTTGATTCTAATAAACACTGTACTCAATCATTTCTATGGGAACAAGGCATCAGAGAGAAAATGATGGCTGCTAGAGTGAGAGATGATGATGATGATGATTCACAATTAGAGCGTGAAATATACCATCGCATTGATACGAAACAATTATTTTTCCCCGTCAGCTCAACTCAGTCACGGCTCACACTCTATAGCTCCAGCATGATATCATCTCCAGGCATTAAAGAAGAATGTGAAAGACGATGGAGTCGTCTATATCTCATATAATACAGCTAGAGAGTCCATAACATCCATAACAGCCATGGCATAGGTCTGGCCTACAGTCAGTGCAGATTCTATATTAGGACTGATAGCCTAGATTTAAGCTTCACCTCCCCTCCACAGAAAGCCTTGCCTTTTTCTGAGACAGATTCAGACTAATCATACTCCTACACCTTATGCAACATGTGCATAAGTCAGAGTGAGAGCATTACCTTAGTTTATTCCAAGCAGCTCAGCTCTCTGATTAGGCCACATCTCTCCTTATTATTGCCTCTGCTGACCAGCTGGACGAGATGAGGTCACCATATCAGGCCTCGCTTAAACCAAACAACTCTGCCCGCACCCTTCCTACAGAGGGCAAGTCTGCATGCGAGATGACTTCCTGTAGTCCACTCATTAAGCCTTTTGATCATTACACTGAGACCTTCCGTTGCTCAGGAAAAAACACACTAGTTAAAGAAAAAAAAGAAAAGAAAAAGAACTCATAAGACTAATTGTGTCTGAAAAGATCTTCTTTTCTGCCTTTGAGGGAATTTATAATTGGGTTTATTTTGCTATTGTCTCCAAAACTGTATGCCACATCAGGCTAGATTAACCCTAGATCAGTACAGCTGTATAACAAATATAGTTCCTTGCGGGCAGTATCATGTTGCTTCTTTTACCATCTCCTTTAATAGGCCAGTAATTAAAATAATTCTAAATTATTAGCTTTTCAAAAGACTCCCAAGTAAAAACAAATGAGTTCAATAACAGCAAACAGTCTAAATTAACACTCATACACTCATAATAGTGGTGAACTATGCCATAGCACGAGGCATGTAATATATATACCAATGCCTCCCTGATTTAATTACACTCATAATACATATTAATCCACTTATTCACCTATAGCAATCACTTTATCCTGGTCTGCGTCACCCGTGGAACCAGAGCATATCCAGGGAACAATGGGTGTGAGGCAGGAATACACTCTGGAAGGGACACAAGTCCATCACAGGGCACCATGCATTCATACCTAGGGGCAATGTAGCATAACCAATCCACCGACTGGTATATTTTTGGAAGGAAACCAGAGAACCTGGAGGAATCTCACATAGACACAAGGAAAATATGCACAGAAGCACCATGCAGCCAGTAACGAGAGCTCAGGACCGAACCGGGAACCCTGGATCATAACATATTTGAATGACCTAATCGGAAAATATGGATTTCTTATTTTCTAATCAGAAACTTATCTGACTATCTGCTTCACTGGTTGTCTGGCATGTAAATAACTTCGCAGCCATAGAAGGTCATTTCACCAAATCACCAAACTACTATTAAAGCAATATGGGCCTCATTTATTAATATAATGATGAAAGCGAAACATCCTGAAAAAAAGAAAAGCGTACGTGCAACTAAAAACAAACAACCCAAAATTTAGATGCGAATGTGAGAAATGCAAACTCTGCAAAACAGGTACAAGACGATCAACCACAATAAATACAGGTTTCACTGTTTTGAACCGACAAGCAAGTGATGAACCAAATAGAGGTAGGAATCTGAGTAGCAGCTGTCAGAATGACAGCTAACAGCGTTATGGAATTCGCAAAGGCCATAAATAACACACATTTGAGTTGCGCGGTAAAAACGTCTAAGACAATAGTCAAACTAGCCTAGTTAAATAAAATAAACGAAAATGCACAATGGCAGCTTTAGCATTTACATGCCAATAAAACAGGAATGTAAGAAATATAGGAAGCAGTGCACCACTGTGGAACGAGCCAAGACACATACTGCTGCTCTCGGAAAAAAATATTCTCTTCCTATTCACACAAACACCAATGCCCGACGCAGCCAAGCAAAAGGACGTTTAGCCTTTGTATGAGTGTGTGTAGGGGGCGAAATGTGACACGCTCCTGAAACTCTGAAACAACACTGAAGGAGCGGCTGGATTCCCGGCGGACAGAAGAGGGACGTATTGGCTTCCAGCAACAATGCAGTGGCCGTTTCCTGTGTGGGCTTCCTGTACGCTGTGCACTGTGTTCCAGCATGCAGTCAGCACTTTGAATCCTGAGAGACTGTACAGGTAGTGCGTTTGTACGTGCCCACGCACACAGACACACACACACACACTTCACATCACCAAGTCTTGAATGCAAACAGCCAAGACCTAGACAAATTTTTTGCGCCACATTCATTCTCACAGACACACCCAACCTCAGGAACAGAACATGAACTAACCCAGAGCCTTTTTCCTATAGCATTTCCGAGAGGTAGAATATTGTCCCCTACATGTGGCAAACCACTTCCTAAACACCTTCTCACTTCCATGGGGCTTGATGATTAACGGCAGTGCCACAATGCAGCCGACAAGTTTTCTTTCCATTCATTTTCTACGTTATTAATGGGATTTTTCGAACAGGGATTAAATGCTCATTCAGCTTCACTCTTATGACTTCTTTTACAAGAATCCAGACTTCCCATTTTTGCATTCTTTTTAAAAATTTTCCTTTTTCACTTTATAAGCTGCCTTAATCATGATGCTCTAACACTGCGTTTCACCCCTTGTTTCTCAAACGTCATTAGACTTTTTATTTTTCAGGACAGCGATTTTGATATCCGGCCTTACTGGACTGATATGTAGTAACTGACTAGCTTCAAGATTTTTTTCATCTTTTATTCATTTCCACAAGGAGGCAAGTGACTGCTGTGGGATTGCTTGATATGGCAGGTCTGTCATGAGGCAACAACATGAAAAGCATTGCTGATGTTAAAGCAGATCGCAGCGGCAGCGTGCCGAGCATCAGCCGGTTTTTCAGCATGCCTGTGCATTCTCTTCACTCTCTACAGGTAAACATGCTGAGGAGCTGGCCACGTGACGACAATTTTAGCATTTTACAATAAACTAAACCATAAACATATACCTTCCTACACTCTAAAAGGAACACGGTTTGTGGTTTTAAACTTACTTTAAATGATCTGTTCTGTTCGTGCCAAAAGTGAGGGACCTCAGATGCAGTTGTGGAAAGAGGCTTAGTAGTTTTATCTAAATACCGAAAAAGCAGCAAATAGCTAAATGAAGAAAAGACAACTCATGTAAACAATTCATTTGCAGCATTATTTGCTGAGTGTATAAGCATGTATGAAGAGTAATGCAACTCTCTGGCACATCTTTAACCACAAAATATAAATGAATACTTCTCATATTTTGGCTGTGGAAATGTTTAGCACAGGAGTAAAGCTGAGTTAAATACATGGGACTCAGTTAAAACACAGCTGCTTATTTGGAAAAGCCCCAATAACAATTCCTTTACTCTCTATCACCTCAGCATTGTTTCATGCCAGGTTAATGTCCAGGTTATCAATCGTGTTTTCTTCATTTGAACTATTTGCTGCTTTTCACATATTTGGATCATAAATACTCCTGTGGTTTAATGCTAGTTTGGAGTGTATAGCTTCCTGGGCTAAACCTCATCCTGACAACTTACTCTCACACCAGAACTCTATGTACTGATTCAGCACATTTATTCATAATATGAATTACTTATGAGATATCTTCATTTGGGAATAAGCTCCTTTAACATATTTTAGGCCTCATTTTAAAATAATTTTCGAAGTAAATGTGAATAAGACGAGCTAAGAGGACGACTAGGAGCTAATATAAAACTCAAGAAGTAAACAAGAGCAGGAGAAGAAATTCCTGTAGTGCTGTAGTATAGCTGGTGGTATCGATGGGAGTTTCACTCAATTAACGTAAACAGAGAATAGCTTGTTCCCAAAATGACACCTAACAGACACAAAAAACTGAGCACCTTCACACCACTGAGACAAAACAACAAATATTAGTCGAAGAATAAGAGATATAACAGAGTATCCTAATTTGTTTTGGGTTCCTCGTACGTTTGTTTTGAGAGGAAGCTATACGAGCTGTCCAGGCTTCTCACTCACGGTAGATTTAGCTTGAAAAAAATACAGACAAAGATTATTTTAATCAGTAACAGCACACACTTGAAATGAATAATGATTTTTAAAATACATTCTGTAGTATGTTATGTGGTGGTAAGCTCTAATTTGCTATGGTGGGAGCGACAAAACCGGATCACCTGAATCAGGTAGATTTCCGCCTCCGTCACATGCGCAGTGGGCGACGTGAAAATGGCGAGGAAAGTTTGCTCAAAAGACAGCTAATCAGTATCGCGACATACATTACTCACCATGTGGACGACTTTCCAGGATAATTTTTGTATCTTCTCGCCTCTTTCGGATCGACTTAATCAGCGAATATTCCCAAGTGTCAACATTGTTTCTCGGTGTCAGTGTCAAAGGCGGAAGAGCCGAGTGCGTTAGTGAAGTTGTCACTTAAGCAAAGTAACAGGATGACTGACAAGAAAGAAAATCACTTTTTGTGCTGAAGTAGTGACTTCTCAGCCTTTTCATTTTTTCCTCCACAGAACTCAGGATTTCAGTATAACGCTGAATCGCAGCGTCCCAGTAGGATTGCAGCTCCCTCTACAGCGAGTGTTTGTGTGCGGCGGTAGTGAGCCAAAGTCGACTCGCTGCAGCCACCTGAAATTCAGGATTAGTGATGTTTCCAGCGCTGAGCTCAAGCCCCGCCCCTCCCAGTGTACAGCGCCGAGGTGAAGCCCCGCCCCCTGCATACAGCCCTGTACTGAAGCCCCGCCCATGCATCCAGCGCCGGGCTGAAGCTTCGCCACCCGTACAGCCCCGTGCTCTCTGCAGTCTCGCGCGCTGCCACGCCAGCTCGCAGAGGCCACGAACAGCGCACGTGCTGTGGGTGCAGCATGAGGGTGGAGCTGTATGTTTCTGATAACCTTCGGTACTAATTTTCTACTGACAATCAACAAAGGTCTACTCATTTCAGGAACGCACATGCACATCCTGTTCCAGCCTTGCTGTACTTTACTGATATACCGGTTTTGCAGATTTAGCGCAACTGAATTGCCAAACTGCACGGAAAAACATTTCCTGAGTAAATAAAGCCATCTAGTAGGCTAATGGTGTAACAGAGGATATACTGTATATACAATGTACTATATAAATGCAATAGGTAAATATAATGCTACATATTTATATATTCATAACATAAATCTGTGCTGAGATCATGAGGGGCTCTGTGTAAAAATTAAAGATTCTCGGTTGTAAAACAAATGCATCTGGCCTGTAGTGGTGAATATGTAAAAAGCTGAAATGCAGCCCAGCTGAATATGATGTCGGTCCACTGTTATCTGAAAAACATATATGTCTAATTCCTGTACATAAAAATGTGGAGAGAAAACTGTTACAGCTCTACTTAAGACTCATTATCATAATCGTCATAATCATCATAATAAATATGATATTCTAATATAAACTGCATCAATTTTAGTATCTCTGTGATGCATGCAGCCTTTTTTATGCCTTTATACAATACTTATACAATAGTTTTATATTACATTAGCATTACTAGAGTCATACCATTAAAAAATAAAGTAGGAAAATATATATATATATATATATATATATATATATAAATATATATTTTTATTATTTTAAATTTTTTTTAGCCAAAAGTAAATGTCTTGCACTGATATGGGTATTCCAAACTGCCTTAACATGCATGAAAAATAAATAACTACTCGTGCAGGTTTCCATTAACAAAATTGGGTAAATAAAAATTGATTATTATAATTCAGGTGTTTTATCACTTGTAAAGTAATATGTGCACAATTTTCAAGTTTCTAAAATTTGCTGCACTACATCCCATTAAACCTGGGCTAATAAATGTAACACCCAGGGCAGAGGTTCCTGTCAGTCGTTTATTTGTATGCCTGCCGAGCACGAGCTGTTTAACTGTTAAGAGAAATCAGAGCAAGTAATAAAGAGTGGTTAATGAGAGGTCATGCTGTATCTGAATGGAACAGGCTTTTCCTCAGGAAGCACTTGAGAAGCCCATTGAAGAGTCAGTGCATTTCCCCTCTGTAGGCTCCCAATATTTGTGTGTGTGTCAGCTGTCAAGATTCGATCTTGAGGTATGGCTGACTTTTCTTTACTGGTCTTAAAACTGAGAATAAATTTCCCTGTTGTGAAAAAACAGCATTCCATGTTCGTGATGCAATACTGTAGCCCACAGGTACGCCAAGCCTAATGGATATGCAGCTTTTACTCCTGCTCTCTGTAGCCTTGCTACGTCCAGGCAATCAGCATCCTGAGGAATATCTATGCAGCTGATAAGAAGAACTAGGAGTGTTCAGTAAGGTCTGCAACTAAATCTTGCAAAATTTCAACTATGTGGGAGGTGGGGTGACCTATTTCCAGGAACTGCGATAAAATATCAAACAGTGCACTTGCTCCCAACTGTTATTCACATATAAGAAACTGGAATAAATAAATAGATTTAAGCAGATGTTTACGGCATGCGTTGCAAATTAGAATGGCGGATATACTGTATGGCCCACTACTTTCATTTCTTTTCTTTAAATATCATGAAGCATATTGCTGGTAAGCTCATATTTATATTTATGGTGCAAAGTTACAGAAAAAAAAGACAAATCAAAACAAAAGAGGGGGGAAAACAGCCAAAAAGAACATAAAACCCAAATATATTTACAGTCACACACATCTTATAGTTTATGCATTTACATTTATGGCATCAGATGCCCTTATCCAGAGTGACTTACGGAAGTGCTTTGAAATCTCTATCAATAAATCCTCATACTAGTTCACTAGGTCAAGGACAAAGAGTACTATCAGTCTAAAAACACGGTTGGGGAGGTAGTATAGTATGAAAAATACAAAAGACAACTCTTACAACAAAACAAAACAAAGTGCTAATCTATATGTACCTTAGCCTCTGTAGCATTAGTGATATTTACGCTTCTCGGGTATAATGCAGGTTTGATGCTGTTGCATGCTGACCCATTGGAAGAAAGATACGATGTTGATACCTGGCCAGTGATATACATAATCAGAAAATTGATTATGAATCAGATTTATTTGCATACAATCTGTCTGATCGAACTCCAGGGAGGCAACATTAGTTTAATATCCATGATAATTTATTTAAAAAATATTAGTTCATTTTCACTTTTTTTTTTTTTTTTTTTTTTTTTTTTTTTTTTTTT
>CM040978.1:15934632-15963510 GCA_022985145.1 Pangasius djambal
CAAAGGCTTTCACTGATACAGCTAGAGCAGACGAGCAGTCCCTGACATTCAGGATAAGATACAAATAATTTTTTTTCCATTGACACATCATTGAGGAAAACTCTTGCCATGCATTGCTTTGTGTGGACAGCTTGCTGGTACACTCCATCAAAGACTTTCTTATCCCTGATCTTTTTTTTCCACTTCACGACTGATGTCAGCGTGATAACATATAGCTTGGTTTAAGATAAGTAGCATGTAAAATTAAAGCTTCAATGCATCAGTGAAGAATGTATAGTTCAGTGGTGGCTCAACCAGCTGAAACAGCTGTATGCATCAGGCACATCAGCCTCAGGAGAACAGGTCATGCTTTACTAGTTGGCTTTGTGTAGGATTTAATTGGACTCTGGAGGATCCCATTTCCATCTGAACGACAGGGACAGATTCTCAAGCTCTGTGCTGCTTAACATGAATTTTATTTTTCCCTTCCAGTATATATTACCACAGAATATTTACAGAGCCACTGTACCAGCAGTGATTCACTACCACTGGTTTTTAGTTCTTTATAAATCCTTATGTCTTTGTTTAACTCTTTCATATGGACAAAACACAAATGATATGAATTTACACAAATGAAAAGAATGTCTAAATTAAACACTGTTCATTTAGCTTCAGAATATAATTGCTTTAAAAGCAGAAGCTTTACCCTGCCCATCTGACACATTACACACTGCTGCTAAGTTTCCTGCAACCCAACACCACCCTTTTGACCTTGGATATTTTCTCTTCTCTGAACCCAGCTAGAGATGTACAGTGCACTGTAACCCTCTCAGGTAGGCCACTTGTTCCGGGGTCATTTGTTGATGGTGCGCGTGCTTTATATCGCAGAGCAAAAGAAACGCAAAGAGAAAGGCAAATAGGGTGTTCCCCCCAAAATCTCTTTCTAAGTAATACCTTACTGTAGAATTGCAGTGTGCTGAATTCAGTCTGAAGCCAGCCCTGGTTCCTGGAATGCATTTAAGACTCAACAGAAGATCCCTGTGCTCGGAACTAGCAGAAAACAGCATTACAGCATTACAAACACGAGAGAAATTAACACAAGCAGAACTAGAATAATTTAGACTATTATAAACCCTGTTAACAGTATGTGCCAAACGAATCCGTTCAGTAATAAACCAAAAGGACAGATAATAACAGAAGAGAAACTTTTTTTTTTCTCATGCTGCAGCCTTTGCTTACATGGTGAGGTGTTTTTCTCTATATCTGTTGCTGAAAGTGGGGAATCATATTTAAGGGAGTACAGATGTATTCAAAGTCAGCATGGTTCAGGGCTGATCAAAGAACTGTTGAACCCTGTGTCGAACACATCAAACGGGCGACTCCCAACTCAACACTTCATGCCTGGGTAGGTCTTTAGTTATCTTTGCTTGCTTGATGATGAAAAAAAATCCCAGCCATGATAAATATGCTGTAAAGAACACTTCTCGGGAGTCTGAAGAATAATTTCCAGTGAAACCCATAAACTTTGTTGTATATTATATGCAGCTCTATCAACCACTACAGTTATTTCAGTTATCAGTTTTCTTTGGCAGAATATTGGGGTACGGCATAATCAAAGTAGCCATTCACCCCCTCTTTGGTTTATGTGAATGGTGAGTGGAAATTTAAATCTCATAGTGGTAATAATAATAATAATAATAATAATAATAATAATATGATGATGATGATGATGATGATGGTGATGATATACCATTTCTGACTGCTTTATAGAAAAATCCCTTCATTTCAAAATTGGTAAATTTCACCCATCCAGGCAGCTGACACCTATGTGTATACTATTTGATCATTGCCACTGCACACTTAAAGGCTTAACTATAAAAAACAATAATAATAATGAAATAGTAGCCCCTCAATTTTGGTTAAATTTGGCCCATTTGGACAAATTTGGACAAATTGGATTGATTTAATATCATTTTCCCACTACTAAATCTCAGTTTAACCACTGACTATATTCTGTAGTAAATATTCCATAGTAATTATTTAGATAGAAGATCCAGAGATGAATCAGACATCATGAGATCAGACATCAGAATCCCCTGGTTCCTTCTATGCACTCCACACCTTTTGTATTTTGCCAGCTTTATCACATTTAACAAGTCATCAGGCAATTACCAAGTCCAGGATTGAGACTGAAAAGTCGTGTCATAACCCCAAAACAATTTGCTAGCAATTCTGTCAGCATCAGCATCTTTACTGTGTTACAGTACAGTACATTGTATGATGTGAGCTTGTGCATCAATCATACAGTAGCTCAAGGAAGATTATTTGTTGTCTAGTTGGATGAATGTGTAATCTACTACCTTTGATGCAGGGATTCTCAGGCTAATTGGTTGGCTTCTATCCAGCAAGAACCTGTTCACCCATGAGATGGATATATTGTTGGGCTGCACTGAATTAAATGTAGTGTTCTAGGTTTATAATTTTTTATTTTTATGTAATGTAAATGTTTAAAAATTGCAGAATTGCTCAACTGCAGCTAGAATTTAAAATCAGTGTAGGCTGCAGATCAGTCCCACAGAGCTTTAAAGTCAATTTAATGCTACTGTCTTACTTGAACGTATATTAACATGGCCATGTACTTATAGCAATGTTGGAATGCAAAATCAGCTTAGGGGGAAATATGCTGGTTTGTCCCTTTTACTTATAAAGCAAAAAGTAACTCTTGTGTTGGTGCTACACCAAAGCCATCAAGTAAAACTAAAATGCAGCCATGTTAAAGTTACACTGGCGTTACTGTCAAATCACAAGAAGAATTACTTTAAGGATGCCTGAAAATGACATGAAGAAACTACATTTTCACAAACTGACTTAAGAAAATTCATGATCACAATCAAGCATTTCTAAATCTACTTCAATCTCCCAGGAAAAAACTGACCTGCTACAGTGAAGCATGAGGTACAGTGAGCTGTGACGGACATGCACTGAACCCATCACTGTCTGCCTGACTGAATGCGAGAGACAGCAATGTAGCCAAAAGGCAAGAGACATGTCACTTATTCAGTCTCCTCAGGATTTGTCAGGTCTGGAGATTGTAACCTTGAACACACATGCTGACTTAGACATACAGTGCTTACAGTACTAACTTGAGCAGCCTAAGTTGTACATAACAAGCCATTCATTGGCAGGTGTTCCAGTGATTACAGTACAGCAAATCATCACAGACATTAGACACAAATATTGAAATATTAGAAGCAATCCTTAAATCTGAATCTATTCAGTTTGTGTAAACATTGTGTGTTATGCAGTGCTTAGTACCTACCAAAAGTGGTCCAAGGAAGGGCAATCGGGCGCCCAAGGCTCATTGATCTACGTGGGGAGAGAAGGCTAGCCCGTCTGGTCCGATCCCACAGAAGAACTACTGTAGCACAAACTGCTGAAAAAGTTATGCCTATAATAGAAAGGTGTCAGAACCCACAGACACCTGGGTGGCCTGGTCTGATGTATCACATGTTCTTTTACATCATGTGGATGGCTGGGTGCATGTTCTTCAAGTGCCTGGGGAAGAGATGGTACCAGGATGCACTATGTGAAGAAGGCAAGCCGGTGGAGGCAGTGTGATGCTCTGGGCAATGTTCTCCTGGGAAACATGGGTCCTGGCATTCATGTGGATGTTACTTTGATACGTATCACCTACCTAAACACTGTTGCAGATCAAGAACACCCCTTCATGGCAACACTATTCCCTAATGGCAGAGGCCTCTTTCAACAGGATAATGCGCCTTGCCACACTGCAAACATTGTTCAGGAATGGTTTGAGGAAAATGACAAAAAGTTGACTTGGCCTCCAAATTCCACAGAGGAGCATCTGTGGGACGTGGCATCTGGACAAACAAGTCCAATCCATGGAGGCCCCCCTCACAACATACAGGACTTAAAGGATCTACTGCTAATGCCTTGGTGCCAGATACCACAGCACACCTTCAGAGGTCTTGTGGAGTCCATGCATCGACAGGTCAGAGCTGTTTTGATGACACAAGGGGGACCTACACAATATTAGGCAGGTGGCATTAAACTCTCATGTAACTTGTAACTCCCCCATTTTAATTTTTCACATGTAGGGCATTTGTTTTTATTTTTGTCACATATTATTCACGTGGTGATACATGTGTTTACTTGAGTTCCCATGTGTTAATTGGGCATAACGTGTATGTAATGCACTTTCACATGTTTTTAACATGTGGTCAAATATTACACACATAATCAAATGTGATATGTGAGATTTTTCCAGGGCATACAGGTGAATACTGATAATAGGTATAATAGAATAAGTTATACTATATGGATGCAGCTTCAAATGTCATTGCAATTAAACAAATATTTGTAATTCTGTATCTAGAAAGGTAATTTAATCTTTTAAATTGCATATAACAGATAACATGTGATACTAACTGCAATGCTTTTCTTTAAAAGACCTGAAACTTATACAGTTCAGTCACTAAGACAATGTAAACAGTCTTACATACAATTTAATGTAACCTGAATACCTACCCTAAATTAGATAGTTAACAAAGCTTCATATTTATCACATTATCAATGCAAGTGAAACTCAAAGTTCGTCAGATTCAGGGAGGAACACAGGCAACCTGGATGATTTGGGCTCCAGGGTGGCAGAAGCAAGGATCAGAGGGGCACTATCATTCACCCAGCCTAGAGCTGTCCTGTTGAAGGTGGGCCGTGAGGGCACGGGGCCAGAACCAACTTCTGGGGGTGGAAGACTGGAAGCACTTGGGAGAACGTTCACTTCAACAGACTTGACCGGGGCTTTAGCAGCATTTCCAAAGCCACCAAATGGAGTCGCCACCCTAAGCATCAGACAGTAGATTAGATGTTAATACTCCTGAAACTAATATGACTAAAGGAAATTACTGCCCGAAGACACATCTGCTATAAAAAACAAAAACAAACAAAAAAAACAATAGCGAGCTTGAATAAATTTGTGGTGGAACATTGTATTCTACCCAGTCAATCTTTAAGTGCTAAAAATAGTTTCAGAAAAAGGTTCAAATATTTCCATGCTGCATCTTTTGGCTCAGAAAACATAGTTGTTCCCCAATAAAGCAGCATTCCTGGATTCTGCCATATCCCTAAGGAGTGTTGAAAAACCACTGAATAAGATAGACAGGGCAGTAATAGGCTTTCTTTATGATGAAAAGTACTCACCGATTAAAGCTCTTGTATTGTGGGATTTGAGGTGTGGGCTCCGATTCAGGCATTTGTAAATGCACCATGTCTGCTAGAGAGGGATCACTGATGAGAGCCTGCTCCCAGGGAGAGTGGTAGGATTTGGGAACAGCTGTGCGGTTGAATTTCTCTGTTGGAACATCCTTCAAGGGCCCTCCATAACCTAAAGAGTACACACTCAAAGGTGAGAAATGATCCTGACCTGCCCAAGCAGAGAGGCAGCCACAGGTCAGGAAGACATGTTACCTGCAGTGCCTTCATGGGAAGACAATGCACCATGCCGGTAGGCTTCTTTATGGAATATTTTCTGTGAAAACATTCCCTAATATTTGCTTATTATTGGAACTAAGATATTCTTTTTTTGTCAAAGTATCATTACTAGAAATAAAATGCATTTGTAAACAATTCGCCACAATCAGCATCAGGTGTTGAAAAATATGCTGTCAGTAAACCAGCCCAAGATCTAAATTCAATGAAAATATAGATCAGAATAACTGATCTTTATTATTCACTTGTCTGAGGGGAGGACTCAGAACCTTCTAGGGCACCAGAAAATACCTTGTGGAAATAGTGTTATAGGAGTCAGTTTTTTTCTTCTTCTTCCGTAGATAGATACAGCCAAGATAATTCACCTTTAGCAGACTTTAAGAGCTGGACGAATGTAAATAACTGCTTAACCATTAATATAACTAGGAAGTATACATTTGGACACATTACATACAGCCATTAGTCAGGAGCTATGAGTTTCAGAGAGTAAGTCAGCTTTCTTTGCTGAGCGGTTGATAGCATATCATGTATGATATGCTCCCAGCCTGATTTAACAATGACAAGCAGCCACATGCCTTGCTGTGTAATGGCACACTGACAATGCGTCCTTTTTCTTCCAAGGCAGCTGTTACAGCTCTGTAAATTATGATGTCCATGCTGTGATCTATTTGTTTTAAAACTGTTTTCTTAGCAGCGCTGCGTGATCCAGCAGGTCTGCTGAGGATATGAGTTGAGGACATGAAACTGTGTGAAATGATATACTGAAGGCCCAGACCTAAGATGAAGTTTCTCTACAGTTATATACAGAGATAAAAGTATAGAAGGTATTCTTCTAGCTTAGGAAGGCTCTCCATTTTCTGGCACAAAAAAACCCTCTTCATAGATTCAGTATAATGTCTATACATAATGTCAGTACACCCCAAGTGGAAAATGAGATCAACTTAGCTCAAAATGTTCCAGATGAACATACACACTAAGTAAGTGTTAAGTAAATGTAAGGTTAGGTTTGGCGCCATCTTTCGGTCAGACAAGGAATTAGGGGAACATGATCTACAAGTCGACTGGGACATGGTTTTACTCCATAGTCACTCCTCTTCAGTTTGATCCCAAAGTAGCTTGATTCAGTTGAATGTTGTTCAATGTGTATAGTACAAGACCTATGAACAACCATCTCAACTGTCATTCAGCCATAATGACCTGAGCCCATATGTTTTCTTATTGACCCACTGTGGCTTAATTTTTCTCTGCTTCAGTCTGATTTTGACTGCTTTTCTTCCACACCACATACATGTATTGATCCTTGTCTCGATATCCACACTCCAGTGTGATATAATTGTATATTGTACCATTATAACTAGACGTCTCATTCTTCACTGGAATCAGCCCTCCCCCCACAGCTGAACAGTTGCTGGTCTTTTCGAATTAGGTTCACTCTAAAGGGCCAATCGTTAAAGTAGTTTTATGCTTCATCCTCTTTTTTCTCCTTCTTCTCTGAATTCAAATTTACTGACGTTCCAAGTCCCCGATATTCTTAGAAACGTGCTGCTAATGTTTTTTTTTGTTTTGTTTTTTTTCTTCACCGCCTGCTTTCTCCTCCTTTATAGTGAATTAATGCACTATAAAAATAATTATATAATAATTATATGTCATTGCATAAAGAAGGAAGAAGAAGAAGAAGAAAAAAGTCCATCTAGATGAGCATCCCTAAAATCTGGCCAGCTAAACTAAAACAGAGGTTATGTAACAAGGGTGTTTCTTGCTTAGTTTAGCAGGCCCAATGAGGCCTGATGGCCTGGCCAGAGTCAAGACCAGCAAGAAAGGTTATGGGCAGCTGAGCTAGTTCAGCACTAATATTCAGAGGAGTGGATATTAATTATATATTCAATGGAAATTTACAGTGACTGCAAGGGGTTAAAAAGAAATAGTGATTTCATCCAATGTGCAATTAGATGTATTAATGTTTGTTTAATACGTTGTTGTGTTCTGCACTGGTATTAACTCAATCATAGCTTCAACTTTAGCTTAAGAATATTCTTGAACATATGATGTACTGAACAAGACAGATTTGACTTTATATCATTACCAGAATATTTCCTTGTACATTTACGTTTACTGCATTTGACAGTACTGCACATTAGAGTACAGCAAAGCTAGTAAGTACAATGTAGGCTCAGTAAGCCAGATCAGTGTGTGAATATAAAAAGATAAAATCTGTTAGAGATACTATCACGGACTGCTGCTGCAATGGGCCAGAACCTAGAAGATACAGGAAATGCCTGACAAACTTCCTGGAGAGGCTCAGGGCTATTACAGAGGAATGCTAACAGTGAAGAGTGTAGCAGAAAGAGTGTGGCAGAAACACCCGAGTCAAATCCAGTGATATTAAATTTATTATAAGAAGACATTTGACATTAATCAAATGTTCTAGCAGTGGGGTTTTTGAAAGTCTGTGCATTTGTATGAGCACTAACCTGGGGCTATACAGTCAGGATTGGGCATGGTATGTGGGTCAGGTGTGTTTGGAGGAGTTTTTGATGCTTGGTCAACTCCTACACCATTAACTTCAGTTTCCATAACTGTGGTTTCAATACCTGGTGCAGGAGGAATCACACCATCCTGCAAAAATGATAAACGAGAGGAGCATTGAACAGAGGAAAAGAATGAGAGGACAGTTACTGAAACGTAATATGTTAAAGTGATTCTTTCTTGGAGGTGCATTCAATCTCAAGTTCCTAGAATACATGATGCATACCTATTATTTTGCTCTACTTCTACAAACCAAAACGTAAAGAACATGGTAGAGAGAGTAGGTTGGTAGAAAGAGTGTTCATTGGAATACGTACTCTACTGGTTGAAAAAAACCCTACTACCCATGCTGTTATATCTGATAACACATGGTCTTTTTCACCTGGAAGTCTGCATTACGGCAGCTGAACAGCATCACTCGTTCTGGTCTAAGCTGTTGCTCTAATTTAATCATCGACATTATCTTAATATTTTGGATAACAAATTTAAAAAACGTATATGCATGTGCATATGCTGAATTTATTTCCATTTTAATACCATAATGCATCACTACTGACTCACCTGTAGCTTATGTCTGTGACCAAATAATATCTGTGATGTTGTTCACAGCAATGCAGTAACTCCCTTTCATATTCCATTGCTTAAATAAATTGATTATATTGATCTATTGGTGGACTGTTGAACTTGGCTTACTCTCTAACAAACTAGTCATACTTACATTCATGTGAATAGACGCATTCTGGATGCTCTCAAATGTGTATTTCTCTGAGCGTTTTTGGCGCATCTTGAAGAGTCGAGATCCCCTGTTTGAAGCTAAGGAGAGTTCTTCCAGCATGATTTCTTTCGGTGTGTTCACCTTGCGGCCCAGATCCATCTCCGACCCTGTGGGAATCAGCAAGTCATATGTTATCAAGACACTACCACTTCCAAACTGGACCTGGGATCTCACAAGCATGTTGATTTTGACAGGTACCCTGGTTTATGTGATGTTAAACAGATTAATATATGCATTTCATTTATACTTGAACGGTTACTAACATATAATAGTAATAATTTTAAAATTGGTCTATAATACACTATATGGCCAAAAGTACATGGACACCTGACCATTACAACCATATGTGGGCCTTCCCTCAAACTATTGCCTCAAAGTTGGAAGCACACAATTGTCTAGAATGTCTTGGTATGCTGTAGGATTAATGTTTTCCTTCACTGGAACTAAGAGGCCCAAACCTGTTCCAGCATGGAATCCAGGAATGGAAGACCTTGAGTGGCCTGCACGGAGCCCTGACCTCAACCCCACTGAACACCTTTGGGATGAACTGGAATGGCAACAACGCACTAAGCCTTTCGCCCAACATTTGTGCCTGACATCACTAGTGCTTTTGTGACTGAAGGGCGCAAATCTCCATCACCACATTACAAAATCTAGTGAAAATCCTTCCTAGAAGAGTGGAGGCTGTTACAGCAACAAATAGGGGGACCAACTCTAGAATAGGAAGTTCAACAAGCATATATGAGTGTGATGGTCACAAACTTTTGGCCATATAGTAAAAAAATAAAATAAATTCTTAATGTTTCTTTAAATTACTCAAAATCGTTTTGCAAATGATACATTTAATTTAGCAGTCTGGTGTAGACTTAATCATTAGTCTATTTGTATCAGTTATGCACAGTAGGAGAAATTAGTTTACGCCACAAAAACAGTTCGAGTTGATAGGCAAGTGGTAGGCGATTCATTTGCAGTTACATTTCACGATGTAGTACATATTTCTATAACCATTCAATTCGTATAACTTCATACAATAGTTCACTCAGACCTTAATTCTTTTCCGTGACACTTACAATGTAAACTACATTTGTACCTTAATCATTTACTCACTTATGCTTCATTTGACCTGAGAGCCACCATTAGGTTTCCCACAGAGGTCTTTTTTAGGCCCTGGTCTCATTTGTCCAGTTCATATTGATCTCTGTAACACTGGCTAATTACAGAGGTGTTATAGATCTACCAAACATTGTGGAATATACACCATTAGCATATTTCCACAGCTGGTAAGAACCTTTATTCGCTCAGCTGCCAGATTTCCATTACCAGAAATAGTGCTTCATATGGACAACTACAAAAGTATTAGTTACTTTCAGTTGTAAAAACATCTCATTGGATTATTTACAGCCCAGCCAGGGTGTGGCAGAGAGTGGATTACAAAAATAAACCTTACGAACTGGTGCTGTCTGTGAAGAGTGAGTATGACGCCAGCTACTGTAAACGTCCATAGGTCCAAATATATAAATGCACTGCGCTATACTCTAGAATTACATCAATTACAACAAATATAAGAAATATTACTGGAATGCATATAACTCATTTATTATACAGCTTACTGTGGAGTAATTTTTTTTTATTAATCCAAATTGATAGGCTTAAATATTCTAATCACTGCTTACACTTCACATTACTTTTCACAAGTGATTATAATCATGTGTTTATAATATGCAGTCACATCTGAACAATCAAAAACATGCCTACATATTAAAAATTAACATGGCAAAATAAATTTTGTTTTAAAAACACACGGAAATAAAAACAGTACATGTGAAAAATCTGTGAAGCATAATAAGTGAAGTGTTGAAAAAAAGACCAAATTTCACACGTGACTTTTCTGTAAGACACTGTTTAGTATCTACTATCTATAAACACTGTTTAGTATCTGCCTGGGCTTAATGAATGCAAATGTTGAGAAAACAACACAGTGAAAGATAAGAATGTTAACGCTAGCATATCTTTTGTTCCACCCTTCAGGAACCTAAATGCTGTCAACAACACACACACATCATTAAAAAGTCTAAATGGGTAGATTTGTTTGTTTTTGTTAATAGCTAAGTAAAGCTCATACCATCAGTCCCTTGAATTTCTCTGCAAATGGCTGCTGCCTGCATTTTCCTCTCTCTTATTGTCATTAAGGAGTGCTGTGACATTGTGTCCTGTGCAGAAAAGGAAGCAGTTACAGGCATATAGTTTATTCCATGTTCTTGTATCAAAGACAGAAACAATTCACAGAAGTTATTTTCACACCCTGTTCAGCATATGAAATTTATTGTATGTGTTTAAATGACAAAATTAGCACATCCCTTAAATAACCTCAGGCTATTAAATGTGATGCCCATGTGCAACACACTCTATTCAGACACACACACAGCCAATCAAAATGCCTGTAAAGCTGACTGGTCCAAACAGTGTAGCCAAAGGGACTTGTACATAACATTAGAGAAATTCTACAGTGAAGAGAAGTGAAAATTTCTGTCCCTATGTATCATTTCTGCACTGCTATTTTGTTCCCATATTCCCATCTAAAGTCCCTGAATGTTTGGCCTGAGATTTGCACAGAGCAAACATGCCAAGCCAACAGAAAAGCCAGAAAAAAACAAAATCCTCATTTTAAGTCTGGAACCATTTCAAAGTACTAAGCAGAATTTCACGTTTTTTAAGTGTGCTTTTTCCTCCATACACATACACATAAGCAAAAAATGGGTGATTTATCAGAGTTACAGAAAGTGCAGCAAGTGTAAAACAGAAAACTATGTAGCACTTAATTACAAATGATAAAATTCTCTATATGTTATATATAATATGCTTAATGTTGTTTAAGCCTTATAGTGTATGACTGTAAATTTTCCTATACCCACTTTAGCACAAGCACAGCAGATGATGACTGGAGGGCAATGGTCAGATTCATCCAACTGCTCTCTCAATATATACACCCAAAAATACACACACCTGAGCAAGGAGGGCCTTACCTGTGCTTTGGAGGTGTCTGTGGGTGACTTTGGTTGTATATGGATCCTTTAGGGGATATAGATCAGAAACAGACTGAGTAATGTGACCCGGCTCTTCCAAGGACCGAGGGGGTCTGGCCAAGTACACCATGGGGGTAAAGGGGAGGTGGCTCACCGGGTGGGGGTGACTTACACTGTATGCAGTTAAATATAGTATGAGAACACACACATACGTACTATGTTTAGGTTTAGTGAAGCTAGGCAATGTCAGTTCTGGGTGTAACTAATCACTGGAATTTATCTGTTCTACATGGCAATTAATTAAGTAATTAATTACATTTATGTATGTATGTATTTATATAAGTATGTATGTATGTATGTATGTATGTAATTATTGCATTTATGTGGTGTAAATAACTCAAATAGCAACATTTGTATCAATGAATAGTTTTTTTTTCCATGGTGTACTATTTCTTAAACATTTTTAATATGTGACTGTATACTATATGGCTTTAGCCCCACTTTACAGCTATAATACCCTTTACTCTTCTGGGAAGGCTTTCCACTAGATTTTGGAGTGTGACTGTGGGGATATGACCATTCATTAGTGAGGTCGAGCACTGATGTAAGGCAAGGAGGCCTGAGGTGCATTCAAATTCATCCCAAAGGTGTTCAGTGGGGTTGAGGTCAGGGCTCTGTGCAGGCCACTTGAGTTCTTCCACACCAACTTTGGCAAACCATGTCTTCATGGAGCTTGCTTTGTGCACATGGGCATTGTCATGATGAAACAGGTTTGGGCCTCTTATTTCCAGTGAAGGGAATTCTTAATGCTACAGGATACAAAAACATCCTAAACAATTGTGTGCTTCCAACTTTGTGGCAACATTTTGGGGAAGAACCACATATTTGTGTGACGGTCAGGAGTCCACATACTTTTGGCCATATAGTGTATGTTTATGAACAGTTTTAGTACAAGTATTTCTACAATAATGCGATTCTCATGGTAGCGCCAAAGGGGTGCAGAACTACACTACCTATCAGCCCCTGCACGACACATGTCTCACGAATCACTCTCGCCTGTGTCTTGTTATGCATTATTAGCACCACTACGTAAGTTCTAGCTTGTCAGCGTCTCATCGTCAAGATTTTTGTAGTTATCGTTTGTTGTCCTGTGTGCTACAGTATCGCTTATAGTCTGTATGTTCTTTGCCTCGTATCCACAGTTCGTTTATGGTTCTTGTTTTCATGTTTATTTGTTGTTTGTTTGCACATTACTTAAGAAATTGTCTGCAGTTGCGTCCGCCTTCGCCTCCCATTCATGACAGTGATGCAGAGAAAAAAATGTGATCGACAAAGCCATGACCAGGAGCTGTTACAGTAAACCAGATCAGTGCAAAAATTCTGCAGTTGACATTGTTCATACTGTATTTAGAGTATTTCTTTTTTGTTTTTTAAAGTTCAGGCTTTATAGTGAGATCAAATACTACGGATAGTTTTGACTGAAGCAGGAGTCAGAAATAATCCTCACCTTGGACAATTGGTTGGACAATTGGACAAAAAAAATTTTTAATAAAAAGAATGATTTAAAAGCAAAGATTTCCCTACATTTCCCTAAATGAAATAACGTGAATAGCTACGGTATGTGAAAGAGGTTTGCGTCTTTTATCAAAGTGAAGGGTGGGCATACAAGTTATTAGATGCACATTAAATACCTGGTTGTAAATGTAATGTCTTCTTCTGTAAATGAAATGTCAACTTTTGCACTCCACTCAACCTTACATATATAGCAAAGAAGAAAGGTATACATATTTCTTAGTGACCATGGTATAACAGGTAATGAGGGAGGTTAACCAGGCAGAGGAGAACATTAGAAAAATAACAATAAGCAACATCATCTGAACTTCAAATCTCAATTTAATTGTGGATTCAGAAGTGCTTTTCTCACAAATGTTGTCTCTGGCAAAGGAAGTGCTAAAAGCTAACTAACAATTGATAAACTATACACTGTCAGTTTCAGTGACTAATGTAAATCTTCTGCACTAAACACAGTACGCGAGCATGCAATGTTGGAAAATTGGTATGACTGTGACATTAAAAAAAATGACTGTGACATTAAAAAAAAAAGAAAGGCACAAGTTGTCACCCTTGACCAACTAAACTCTGTGCTAAAATAATGTCAAACAAACACGACACATTTCTGTGGCTTGAAACTCACATAAATGGAACAAAATTGCTACAGGGGCTGTGGTAGCTTAACTGGCTGCACTTAACAGTGACACACCTTGTGTAGCAAATAAAATTCAGACTTATGTAACACCTACAGACAGTAGACAGATTAAAGGGAAAAATATCAGTGGCTCTTATGCTGTGGGGGATATTTTGCTGACATATTTTTGGGTTATGGCCCGCTTGTCCCTTCAGACGAAAGGATGGCTGAAAATCAATGAAAAGTTACTCCGACTGATCACATTTACTCTACGAAACATTTCTATCCTCATGGGTGTGGTTTCTTTTGGGATGACTCTGCCCCCATCCTCAGGGGATGAGGGGGTCACTGAATGACTTGATGAGGATGAAAATGATGTAAATCCTACGTCATCTCCTGATATCAACCTAATTGAATATTAATGGGAGATTTTGGACTGACGTGTTAGACAGCACTTTCCAAAACCATCAAAACACCAACTGAGGGAATAACTTTTGGGATAGTGGTGTTCATCCCTCCAGTACTCTCCAGTACAGGGATCCCTCCATCCCTCCAGTGGTGTTCATCCCTCCAGTATTACTAAGGCTACTTTATGTAGGTTTTTCCTTTAATTTGTCACCTGTCTGTCACATAATTTTCACCTAACTACATTGCAATAATTCAAAGGTTTCAGCTTAATTCATAGCCCCACAACAATAAAACTTTCACACGTTTGTTCATGTGAATGCATGTGTATGAATGCATGTATGTGTATGAACGCATGCATTTCCAACCCTATGCTTAATGTAACATAAGCCTATACGAAATAAGAAATTGTGGTAACACTGTGGTTACAATAAAAGATGACCTAACTAACATTGGGTAGCATTAAGTAATGCACTTTATAGTATGAACAACACACAGGATACCACTTCAATGATGGTTAGTTCATGTTAAGTAGACAAGTAATAACTGCATTAGTTAATGTTGTACATAGCCAATATTAAATTACCATTTTGGTGGTATTAAATTGCAAGATAGAAGTAATTTATGCATTAAAAAGGAAACTGCTTACTGATCATGTCTTAGTAATGTATCCCTACCACCTATTAACCATTAGTAAACAGCAGTGAGTGTTTGTTCGCTATATGTGATATGCCTGGAGTACAGTGAAAACAAACTCCTGATGGAGTAATGCATCAGTACCACCTAACAAGTATTATTAAACATGTTTAATAATACTTATTGCTAATGCATGTTTAGTAATAAGTATTATTAAACATACATTCATCTTATTTAACTGATGTTATTCCTGTTAAGAAATGCATTATTTAATGTTAGTTAGTCAACAGTAAACATGAAGTAGCCATTACTGAAGTGGTAGCTTGCCTGTTGCTCATGTTAACAAAGGCATTACTTAACATTGCCTAATGTTAATTTAAGTTTCTGAACTGGTTTTATTTTTTAAAGCACATTAACATGCCACTTATGTGATGTAGAAATTTTTCATGTGAACTTAATATGCCACTAATGCGCTATAGAAATATGGAGCATTTTCCATGAAACCTCTAATCCAGTCTCATCAGTCTTTCACCAATAGGCCTCGTTAACTGTATGATTGATTATTGTGTATATGAAAACATATAGTAACAAAGCTGGCAGTAGTATATTATGTATTTATGTATTGTATACACATCGTACTGTATTACAATATTGAAGCGTGGCAATATTTCAAGCATTTGGAGGTTCATGCCTCATCACAAGCTGCATGTTATTCATCACAAACTTCTATTCTGCACCTAACATTTCCATCTTTCAGACTTTTCTAAATCCCCCAATAAACAACATTTCAACACTGTTTGAACCTGCTCTTCTACTTTTTAGAAATTACAGTGCCCGGTAAGTCCTTTCAAGGATACTTTTAAAAACAACTCTGTACAAAAGCATTCAGAACCTGCTGTATTTGCACTGACTGTCGAAGCCCAATTATTAAAAATACCATGAATTTACCATCTCCAGGTGTTACTGTATGTGCTTCTATATACTGACTGTCCCAGAGGCCTTCTGCACTGTAGCCCAGACATAGAGGAGCCAAGACTGGCCTCAGTCATAGATCTAGGTGGCTGAGACTGTCTCAAAGGTGATCCATATGGTACCGGAGCAGCAGGGGCAGATGCTGTGCTTTTGGTTGGGGAAAGGAAAGACAAAGATGATTGACTCATTCTCAAGCCCTGGCTCCTTGGTGGAGACTCATATGCAACCTTGGCCTTCCACTCAGCCGGAGGTTCGGGTAGCATTTTGCGATGGGCTGCTGAGCGCAGATTAGAAGCAATAGAGTGTTGCATGTCCTGATGGGCAAAGGCTTCATCCACTATACCCAGTGGGTGGCGTGACGCTGCTTCCCATGGGGTTGGGGGCTTGCGTCCCTTCTCCAGCCAGAATACCTGTCTCTCTGTTGAACGAGAGGTGTAGTTTGCATGAGATGAAGGTGTGGGTGACGGGGAAACAGATGCAGACCTGGAACCAAGGCCCAATGGTGACAGTCTAACAGGAGGCGATAGTGAGGAGCTTCTTCCAAGTGCCTGGAAAAAAATATTAATCAAACAATTAAGCAAAAAGGTAGTAAAATTATTGCAACATACAAATTAATGTACATTACATTTGAATAACTATGGCAACCAATTAGCAGGACAATTTTTAGGTCAAAAGCTTATAGATTTTCTTTTCTTTTGCAGAATTCTAAAGGTTGTTTTGCCTCAAGAATGGCATTTATCATGTGGCATTTATCATGTATCATCATCATCATCTCCTTATTGCTGAGTAATCCACATTTAGACTGTTTACTGGAAGCTGTGACCTTGTAGATGTGTTAAGTGTACCTGCGTCCAGTGGTCTCTTTTTCAACTTTTCATAATGGTTTCCATGATGGTTCTATTAGAGTTTGTGATTAGCGAACAGAACTGCATAAGGCAGAACTTAAACAGAAGGACTCTGCTACCACCTGCTGTTTAAAAGGTGCAAAATTATGCTTCATTTGCTTACCAGCTGCACCATGAGTCACTGTACTAGCAGCTGGTGCTAAGTCAGCATTTCAGTTGGGGTACAGGGTTTTTTCAGGCATAAGTCAGTTAGTTAATGACATGCAAATTTAGTATAATTCTTCTCATCCCTGGGTTCCTGTAATACTTATCAGTCTATTTAAATGGTAAAATGAAATAGAAGCTCTATATACAATACCACATATGTCTAAAATCTATATTTAATTTATTTTGTAATTATGGTCTTGGGTTTTTTATATTAATTATTAGCCAGTATATTCAATTTATACTAGGAATATTAGGCTTATCAAAATGGTGTGACATGTCCCCCACCAAATTAATGTACAGTGATTGTGACTTCTTCTTCTCCATGTATCATATTCTTCCAAAAATAGCCAGTGCTTGGCCTAGCAGTGGGCCTTGAGTCGTATTACTTCAATATTTCAGCAATGACAAGCCTTTGCACCACTCAGCTGCATGATGCCATGGAAGTCCATGTTTAAGGCATCTATAATAATAACTTATCCTCTAACCTTTTAGTTGTTGGGTTAATGAGAGAATGGTCGTTATTACTTACCTCTGTTTAAAACGGTGAATACCATGATTTGGACTATTATTTTAATATATTTCAAAAACACTTTTGCAAAACTGGTAGGCCATTCAGTGCCAGTACAAAGTAGTGGTGTGGCAGAATTGTTTTCTAGTGACTGTGACAGTTGTTTTCCTAATGCAAACACATTAATCAAAGAATTGAAGAAGAAAATGACAAACTGAGAAGCTAATACAAAGCGTGGAGAAATCAAGAGAAGCATGCGAATGTGAACCAAAGAAAGCTGAAACAGAATGACTCAGAGTCGTTTTAATAGCACTGTGGCAAGTCTTACAGAAAGTGCACTGTGAAGAAAACCCACAGAAAAGAAAAAGAAAACATGAGAAAGAATGCAACAAAAAAAGCAACCAAATTACAAAACTATTAAAATGAATGTTTTCCAAATCGTCAGTGTTTTTACATTTAGAAAAACATTGCTAGTTGTTTATGGTAACTGTTTAATTCTGTATCTGAAAACTAAGTTTTCATAAAGAATAAGAAATACAGAAAGAAAGAGTGAAGCAGGAAAAGCGCCCAGGTGTTAATTCTTACAAATTAACATCATAATTTGAAAGCTGGAAAAATAAACCCTTACCAGTTAAACTGTTTTAAGTACACCACACAGTATCTACAAAATCTTAAATATAGTGAAATAAAGCACTGCTCCAACCTTAATTTTTAAACATATCATTTGAGAGGTTATACTCTATATCACATATATATTCCTGCATACATAAAAGGCCTAAAGGCCTAAATATATTTATGCCTAAATAATATATACTTTAACTTGAAAAATGACAAATTTATGTTCCATATGTTAAATAAATGACTGTCCATGTCTGATTAATATGGCCAAGGCTGCACTACAGCTTCTTTCAAAGACTAACTGAATAGTATATTGTAATCCATTCATACTTTCTTACAAAACATTCTGTCCACTTAAACCACTGACATACTATAAATATTAATTCATACCTTACAAACAGGTATAGTTGTCTGTCTTATATATTTCAAGAGCTTTCTGTACTGACTACTCTGCCTGTTCAAACAATCTCCATCCTTATGTATTTCCATTCATTACATATCCATATTCTTCATTTACCACCAAATGAACATTCTAAATCATTTACTTACTCAAGTTACAAAAATCTAATTGAAGAAACTATCTAAAAATAATACTGGTACAATATGATATTGTAAGAGAAGTATAGCAAGTATGTACTTTCTGGTAATTGTATGTATTAAAATTCAAAGACTTTCATTGCTGTTATCAGGGTTTCAAATGCTCTGTGATAAAATATGTACTGCATTTTATGAACTTTCTTTATATATAGCTCTGGTTCCATACGTTGTTAGGCCAATTAAGTGATATAGACTATTTATCAACACTTTCAGCTGCACTAGGTTTCCAAACCTGTGCATCAGCTTTTTTGGCTGAGAACTTTGGTTTTGGAGCAGCAAGAGTGCTACATCCTGTAGCTGAATCTGCTCTTTCTGCTACTGGACAAGTAGGCACTACATAAGAGGTTGGAGTTGGTTGGTAGCATGGTGCTTGGGAAGCTGGATATGGGCCAGCTTGATATGGAGGGGGCTGCTGGTAGGGAATACTTGGAGATTGTTGGTAAGAGTTGGAAGGTGGTTGTTGGTAAGCATGTGGTGGATTATATATTTGCTGATAGGGGACTTGTTGATAAGCATCGGGGGTGGGCTGGTAGCTGTTATGAGTGTGGTGATAAGGGCCTTCATGCATAGCAGGAGAGGGAATAGGTATAGCACAGGGCTGCTGGGGTGGCTGGTGTTGCTGTGGTATAAAAGCATAGGGGTCTGGAGCTTGAGGCTGAGCTTGGGCTTGGGTTTGAGCTTGTGCTTCAGTTGCTTTTTGAGCAGCAAGCTTTTCAACTGCTTCTTTTTCTACAGCAAGTTTTTCTGCTGCTGGCCCATAGGTGAAAAGGGAAGAATTTAGTTGGTAAGGTTGATGCTTCATGACATCCAAAACATTAAGTGGTTTGGCTGCAGGTTTCCCTTTCTCTGTGACTTTATTTTTATTCTTTAAGGCAGAGCTGGAAGAGGGAGGCTGCTTAATAGCACCTAGTGGATATGAGGGTGACTGTAGTGGATTGTATGCCAAAGGTGGAGGAGCACGACAATTAGGTGAATATTTCCATGAGGCTGGTAAAGATGGAGAAGGTGACAAAGATCTTGCCTTGTTAGCCTGCACTGTAGAAGAATCCACCACATACTTTTCCATTCTGGATTGCCTCTTAGCAAAAAGTTCAGCACCTTTCCCTCGCAAGGCTGGCATCTCAAAAGCTGAACCCATTCCAGAGGCTGAACCCATTCCAGGCCTTGTACTTGCTGGCATGTGTGAAGGTACCTTTGATCTAGGTGTATTCGAGTTCAGTTGATGTGGAGGAGGAGGTTGAGAGGTCTGAGGTGGACTCCAAGGTTTGAATGGCTGAGCCAGTTTCTGACTTTCAGTAGAACCCATGGTAATGACTGGACCTTGCTGGGGTCGTGGTGTCCATGTACTGAAAGCTGTTTGAGACTGAGACTGTGGTGGTGTCTGTTGCTGAGGTGGGTGAGACCATGGAATTTGTGCCTGAGCTGGAGATTGTGGCTGACTCCAGGGTGGCTGCATTTTGTTCTGCTCTGGTGCCCAAGAATTCATTGTTTGCTGTGGATGCTCTTGAGGCTGTTGTGCCCATGTTGGTGGTGGTTGTGACTGGGGCGGTACTGAAGTCCAAGGATTCTGTTGCTGCTGCATTTGTGCTGGAGGTTGAGAGGATGGTTGAGCCTGATGAGTCCATGGTGGCTGTGTTTGAGCTAGACTCTGAGACTGATTCCATGTATTTACTGGTGGTTGTGGCAGGGTTTGCTGTTGGGTCTGAGAGACCCAAGTTGGTTGAGGCTGTGGCTGGCTTTGAGGTTGAATCCAAGGGGACTGGAGATGCTGTTGAGAGGCTGTCCAATGTGGTATTGGTTGAGATTCTTGTTGCTGTTGGGCCCAGGATGGCTGTACTTGGGGCTGATTTAGATCTTGGGACCAAGAACTGACAGAGGCCTGTCTTGCCACTTGATTTTGGGCCCATGAGGGTTGCTGTGGTGATTGAGTTGGAGCTGTTACCCACGTATTCATTTCAGACTGAGGGTGGAGGTGATGTTGGGGTTGACTTTGGGTCACCCAGGAAGGCTGGGGCTGTGACTGTGTTTGAACAGATGCAGGTGGTTGCACTTCTGAATGGACTTGAGATTGTGTCACCCAAGATGGCTGCGCCTGTGACTGATTCGGGGCAAGGACTTGTGATTGAACCTCAGCTGGACCCCAAGCAGATACTGGTGGCTGCTCGGGAGCCTGAGTTGAAGAAGGCCCCCAAGAGCTAACAGCAGGCTCTGGCTTTGTGTGTAACTGTGGCTGAGATTGAGTCTCATGCCAAGTGTCTATTTGCTGACCCGACTGTATTTGTGTCTCAGATAGACCCCATGCATTAACTGCTTCTGGTTGAAACTGTGAGTGGAGTTTGGTAGAAGCTTCATGTTGATCAGAAGCAGGTGCTGTGGATGGTTCTTCTTCTGGTATGGCTGAGGACTCCATTTCAGGGACAGGATCCCTGGCAGTTACAGGGATGTTATTTTCAGCATCTTGATGAAATTGCTGGCTTGCATTTTCTGGTTGTGGTGACCATGGGGGAGTAACTGGGTGCATCTGAGGTTTGGGAGCAACTGGTGGTGGGGTTTTGTTCTTTACTTTAGTGGACTGTAAAAAGTTGCAGGCCTCTGCCCCCAAGCTCAGATAATCCTCCTCTGTACCAGAATCAAAGCCTGTCTTCTTGTCATTCCTGTTGAGAAGATTCAGCAGCTCTGGATTTGGGGAAACTTTTTGAGGCTCTTTAAAAGTGAACATGGGTTTACCTTTGTTCTTTCTCCTTGTATCTTGTAAGAGCCCTGTTTTGATTGCAGGTACAGAAATTCGCTCATCTCTGGAAGCAATTTGTTCCCCTTGTCCATCTGAATAATAAGACTGCTCTTGGTTTGCAGATGGCGAAAATGGGGCTGCTGCTCTATTCTGAACTGAGAATGGTTTGGCACTTCTATTAATAACTGATGATTGCACTACATTCGTTTGGTGACTAGACACACCATTCATAGTATGAAAGTATTGTTGCACTTGCTGCTGTTGTTGGTACTGTTGAGGCTGATATTGTTGCCCCTGCTGGCATTCCTGCAGTTGCTGATAATGCTGTTGCTGCTGATGGTACTGCATCTGCTGTTGGTATTCTTGATATTGATGCTGCTGTTGCTGCTGATAATGCTGTTCTTGGTATTGTTGGTACTGCTGGTGTTGCTGTTGGTGGTGCACATTTACATCAATATAATTTTGGCCGTCATTAGTCTGATTCACCTGTTGGTAATTTTTCTCAGCTTCCTGGACACCCTCAACAGGAATCCCTTTACTTCTCATCTCTTCATGTTCAGCTGCTATTTCATCAATACGTTGCCTACGCTGTGCAAACATCAGGGCCCCTTTGCCCTTGGTTTCAGGGAGTGCATTCATATCCTCTTGGTTGTGGAGCTTGCGCTCTATCTCAAGCAGTCCAGTATCCAAATCAAAGGTTACAATGTTCCTGCGTCCTGAGGAATTTGTGAAAAAATCTTCATCAATTTCAGTTTCGCTGGTGGCTAGAACTGTGAACTCAACAGCATGTGTTTCCTTGTCACTGTATTCGTCATCTACATCCTCAAATTCTGGTTCATTCTCTCCAGTTCCGTAGCTTACAAGTGTGTACTGCTTGGCCCTTTGTCTATGCTTCTTGAACATTAACAACCCCTTGTTATTAGGGTTGGGGGCAGCAGCAGTCAGGAGGAGGGCAATACGCTTGCATTTAGACTTGGCCTCCTTCACCTGCTTCTCAGACAGGCTTTCACTTCGGCGGAGCCCTTGGAAAAAGAGAGAAAAAAGGGGATTAAAGAATAGTGAGGGCAGCAAGGGCAGCATTAAAGAGATGTTTCAAATGATTAGTTTTCTGGTCCACTTCCCTGATAGGTATAGAATGGGTAAAAGAGAGCAGACAATAGTTTAATTAATTTAATTAAACTATTAATTAATTTAATTTGAGAATTTTAGAATAGACAAATTAAATGAAAAACTGGTGGCTCTTTTATGCTGTTGTATGCTGTCATGGTTTGGTCCACTTGTCCTCTTACAGGGAAGATGCAAATCAGTGAAAAGAATGACCACCTTTATTCTATTATGAAATATTTGTATCTTGATGGGAGTGGTCTCTTCCAGGATGAGAATGCCCCATCCACAGGTCATGAGGGCTCATGGAATGGTTTCATGAGTATGAAAATGATTTGAATCATATGCTGTGGCCTTGACAGTCACCAGATTTCAACCCAACTAAACATCTTTTGGGAGATTTTGGACATTAATTGCTCTCCACAACCATAATCAACACTTATCGAAGGAATATTTTTGGAAGAATGGTATTCATCTCTCCAGTACAGTTCCATCTATGCCAAGTAGTAGAATCTATGCCAAGGGGCATTGAAACTATTCTGGCAACTAATGGTGGCCCAAAACCTTACTAAGACAATTTATGCATTTTATGTTGTTTTTTCTTCTTTAATTTGTCACTTGTCTCCATAAGTATTACATTAAAATTATGTATGTAAATGTGTTTCAAAAGAATACATGACCATGAATATAAATAAATTATTGAAAAGAGAAAATCAGTTAAAAAAAACATAAAATTACATAGAATTACATAAAATTACAGTAGTAAATAGTAAATGTGACTCAAAAAATTGAGTTGTCAAAGCTTTTCTAGAGTATTTAGCTGCATGATCTACAGATTTTTTCTGAGACGTCTGGTTATAGACTTACATTCTTATATGTGAATTATCAACCTCATGGTGGGGACAGCTACAGATGAGAACAGAACAGTTCCCTTTTCAGTGCTGCTAAGGTGGCCAGTTTTAAAGGATCAGGTAACTAGTCAGTGTCACACATGCTGGTGTCTGTCAAAGAGCTCTCCAGCAGGCAGCATTAGCATACCCATGTTTTATTATTATCCTCACCATCTAGGCCCCCTCCCCACCAAGCATGAAGCACAGATATTCACTCCAGTTTATTTTCCTTGTGAGTACAAAAA
This sequence comes from Pangasius djambal, assembly GCA_022985145.1. Classification (NCBI taxonomy): domain Eukaryota; kingdom Metazoa; phylum Chordata; class Actinopteri; order Siluriformes; family Pangasiidae; genus Pangasius; species Pangasius djambal. The sequence continues at coordinate 15,958,387 of CM040978.1, forward strand.
TCTAAAACAATACAAATAAACCTAATGGGACATAGAATATGTGAAACAAAGTTCAAGATAACTGACTATAGATATTTAATCAGATACACTGTTATATGTAATCAGATACATGTTGTAATTACATATAATTTCCATTAACCTAATGCAGACTGACGGTAATATTAATTTGAAATTATGCATACATAGTTCCATGGTCCAGGATATCTTCATAATTTAAACTTCATAATAACACTGAGTACACAAAAAATATATTACTGTCGGCAAGGTTTTTTTTTAAAACTATTATTTATTTATTTATTATTTTTATTTTTACATTTTTTACGTTTTTCATTTTCTTCTTGTCCTTGTTACATTATACTCTTTTTAACCATTTCTAGTACTAGTACAAATATGTAACCATAACACAGTGTTCGTACAATTTATGAACAATTTATGATATGAAATATGCTACCTTACTAAAATTTATATCGAAAAACAGATTTTAAAAAGGTTTAGTAAGCATGGATGTATCTAATCACCCAGGATAATAAATAACAAAAAAAGGTAAGTGGTTAAATGATAATAAAAGACTTACTGGCGTGCTTTGCCCGGTGCTTGTTGGGCTTGTTGAGCTCCCTCTCTGACTCAGAGTCCTCCTCTTCTGATGGAATTCCAAAGGAGACAGAGAAGGAGGTGGGATCTTCCTCAGTGTGCCCTCCTTCTCCCTCAACATAATCGTGTTGTTCATTAGCTGGTGCCTTAGTCCCAATGGCCCCCACTCTTTCTGTTCCAGAGTCCCTCCCAGACGGCTGTATGGTAACCTCCACCTGTCCCAGCAAAGCAGAGGGAGAACTGACAAGCACGCCTCGCTGACCTAGAGGCTCTCTCTCATGCAGTGGTATATAGAAAGGGCAGCCTGGTGCACTAGTTGTAGTGTTGTCATTTTCAGTGTTTGTTTGATGGCACAAGTCTCCTTTAACTCCACGAGCACTTCCTAACGAGGTACAGCCTGTATCCTCCAGGGTGGTCTGAGAGAGTGACAACTGCAATTCCACTACAGCTCCTGGCGTGATTTCTAACCTGGGCCTTCCATCACTAGAGGTGTCTGGTCCAGCTCTGTCCTTAGGAGCTGGAATGCAAAATTCGGTTCGGACCATGGTGTTCCCTGCAGGGCATTCTGTATCACTGTTTGTCTCTCCATAATGTGCCTCATCCTGATTTTCAGATTTGTAGGGTTCCCTCAATTCCCTCCAGGAAGCCTGGAGTTTGGTGTTAACTGACTGAGACTTCTGTTGAGGGTATAAACAGCATCTGTAAGGGAGAAATAATGGTTAAAACAAGAGGGGTCTGATGGTTACATGGGTGTATACTATTATTATATTGGTCATATACTTGTACTTCCACAGCAATCAATTATTATCTTACAAATTATGCCGAATCATAAAAAATGAGAGGCCTTTCAGAAAGGTCATTGGGTTTAATGGCCCAGACTTTATCCATTCAATGGATGCTGTAAGGTCACACTTAAAAAGAGACACATAAACCATTCAGCAATTGTTGGCAATTGAAATGAGAGTAAATAAAACTTGATAAAGGACGTCATTGAGTGTGGGTTACTTTTACACAATCACAAAGCACAATCCACTGGTATATCTCCAGCAAAAGCCAACTGATATCTTGCTGGGTAGTTAGTGCTGGGAACCAAACACAAAGCAACTGTTTTGCCATTTGGTTGAGACAAAGGTCATATCTGTCATTAGCAAGAGAACAATTGCTCTCTCCATAACAGAAACAATCAAAATGCAAAGTGGACATCAGACGAGATACATCACATGGAGCTGTGGTATAATAATAGTCATATTAGTTCTGCATTTGTTTATCCTAGGTCTATGTATAAATTTGAGATGAGATAAAAATTTTAGCATTGGAATTTGGTGATCTTAAGGAAAAGCTTTCTGGTGGGTGCCTAGTTCAGTTTCACTATAAAGATTAAGTACCTTTTTACCAGCAGTTGCAGACAGTCAGTGGCTTTCTCAATGAGAACAATAACCTCTGCAAGGCTGAGGCTGGAGCAGGATACGCCATTAACAGACACGAGCTCATCATCCTCACACAGACCAGCCTTGGATGCATGGCTGCCTTCTTCAACCTTTAAGAAAGAACACAGCCAAGAGTAAGCCCATTTTAATATAACAACACAATCACTGTTGTCACATAAATAGATATGACTCTGATACTTCAGGTAGGTCTCATGCCTTGCCTCAAGCAAAAAAAATCATTTGCAAGAACTCAAACCTTTAAAAATTTGTAGATAAAATAATGTATCTATTGACCCAGACACGGTTATGCTTAAAATACTATTCAAACAGATCCATAAAAACAATAAAGAACAATGTTTTTGGATTCCTAGCTTTTGTTGAGCACTTGTGCGTCCTCATACAGACATGCTCCTATTTTATGCAGCACGACAGCTGCATGTTACTTGACCAAACAATTCTCTTGGACACAGAAGGCTGTCCATAAAAGAGGAGCAGCAGTGGCACTAAAGTGTAAAATTAACACTAACCTTTAAGATGACAGTACACATTGCAAATCAGTCCTGACAGCCAGCTTGTACAATATAATAGACAATTCTTCCAAGATAGTCCCCACAGCTAACACATTGTCCTGCATATTTGATTGTTCTGAAAGTCTTTTCTCAAATTTTAACAATCATTAGAATCTTGTAAAATCTTAGGGAATTTGTAAGGTGTGTACCAAAGTTGGTTGTAACATAAAAAACAGACACACTTCTGGAGTAAAGGACACTACAGTTGCACACTGCTACATGTACACAGTAATATGGGTGCACGTAATTCGCAAATTTAATGTAGCTGTGCAATTTATTTAAATAACCATTGAATGTGTCACTGCGTCGCATCTTAACAACCTAGTAGCTCCTAATAGTTAAAAGAAGTGCTGCAGAGGCAGCCAACTCAACTAAAAAACATATGATTATAAAAAACATATGAGATATTTTTCACTTCCTATGTGCAATAAATAAAGTCACATTAGACAGCATTCAATCAGTTAATGTACAGGGCTCCATCCAAAGAAAACATCCAGCTATTTAGACATAGGAAAACAGTGACCTGGGCTGATGTCTTTGTGGATCCTTTTTTTTTTTTTTTTTTTTTTTTTAATTTCAGCATTGATCATCTCACATCGCAAGCATCCCCTGCTCTGCAGCGGCTTGGGTTCAATTCCCAGGCAGGGAACCAATCTGGGTGTTGAGTGTATTCTCAGTGCTGGTCCCAAGCCTGGATAAAATGGGAGGGCTGCATCAGGAGGGGCATCCAGCGTAAAACCTGTGCCAAATCAACAGGGGGACCAATAATCTGCTGTGGTGACCCCTACTGGGAGCAGCCAGATGACCAATGACAACAAGAACAGGTTACACCAAATCACTGTCTGTAGCACAGATTACTTTGGCAGTAATCAGTTCTTCGGTTCATACGTTTTTATTTGGCTGGCTCTATAAAGAGACAGTTAAAGTAGACTACTAAAGTATCTTGATTGTCTCAGAATTTTTAAAAGACTACTATACAATAATTCTGGGGACAATATTTGTTTCAGTATCACTGACACCTCCAATACAAAGCACAAAACCTCTTTTTTCAACAGAATTGCCATATTCTAATATCAAACATCAAATAACAATCATGATTCCCTTAAATTATATACAGTGCCTTGAAAAAGAATTCAACCCCCTTACAAGTTATAAGATTCGAATGGATTACAAACGGCACTTGCACAGATTGTTCCAGGCAGTATTTTTTATTGCAAACCAATGTGTTATTAAAGTAAATTTTCAAGGTCAAATTTCATTATCTGTGAGCAGATTGTTTACCAGCTTCGCACATGGTTTGGGAGTGATATTTGCCAATTCTTCCTTGCAAATTTGCTCCAGGTTATTCAGGTTTGTCGATTGTTTGTTGATTGCAATTTTAAAACAGTGCCACAGATTCTCAATGGGATTCAGATCTGGACATTGACTTGGCCACTTTAGAACATTCACCTTTTTATTTTTAGCCACTCCTGCATTGCTTTGGTCTTGTGTTTGGGACCACTATCCTGCTGAAAGGTGAAGTTTCTCCCAAACAAACTTTTTTGTTTGTTTGTTTATTTGTTTGTTTGTTTGTTTTTTAGCTGTTATATCCCCCTGTATTTGCTCCATCCATTCTCCATTCAATTTTGAAAAGAAGACCAAGTTCTGAGGATGAAAACCATCTTCAGAGCATGATGCTTCCACCACTACAACCCCTGGCAAAAATTATGGAATCGCCACACTTAGAGGATGTTCACTCAGCTTTTTTAACTTTATAGCAAACAAACGAATCACAGATATGACACAAAAAAGGTTTTGTTCAATAGCTTAACATTCTGGCTTTGTGAAACATACATCAAAAAAATTCAGTGACATTTTTTTTTATTAATGGCGTGTCATTTTCCAAATCAAGTAGAAGAAAAAAGTATGGAATCACTCAATGTTGAGGAAAATATTATGGAATCATCAACAAAAAAAACACAGTTAGTACTTTGCTGCTCCTCCTCTGGCTTTTATGACAGCCTGAATTCTTTGAGGCATAGACTTCACTAATGAAAAACAATATTCCCCATCAGTCTGGTTCCAGCTTTCTCGAATAGCAGTTGACAGATCAGCTTTGCAGGATGGAGCCTTATTATGGACCAGTTTTCTTTTAATATCCACCATAAATTTTCAATTGGATTGAGATCCGGACTGTTTGCTGGCCATGTCATTGAGTTGAGATGCCTTTCCTGAAGAAAAGCTTTACCACTGTTTGCTCTGTAGCACGATGCGTTGTCATCCTGAAAAATTACTTCATCACCACCAAACCTATCTTCTATGGATGGAATGAGAAAAGTGTCCAGAATTTCAATGTGCGTTGACTGCTGAGGTAATGACTGCCACCTCCCCTGGTCCTTTACCTGACATGCAACTCCATATCATAAATGAGTTGGGAAATTTGATTGTTTTCTTCAGGCAGTCATCTTCATATGTTTCGTTAGAACGGCACCAGACAAAAGTTCCAGCATCATCTCCTAGGCCAATGCAGATTCGTGATTCATCACTGAATATCACTT
>CM040978.1:15963610-15978195 GCA_022985145.1 Pangasius djambal
GAACCTTGTTTTCTTCTGTTTAGGTGTTAGTGCTGGTTTTCGTTTGGCTTTTCTATATGTAAATCCCATTTCATTCAGCCGGTTTCTTACAGTTCTGTCGCAGACACTGACTCCTGTTTCTGCCCATTGGTTTTTCATTTGTTTTGTTGTGCGTTTTCTATTTTCAAGGCATATTGCTTTCAGTTTTCTATCCTGATGCTTTGACGTCTTCCTTAGTCTGCCTGTATGTTTTCTTTTTATAATCTTCCCATTAAGTTTATATTTGCCCCAAATTTTAGACACAGCTGACTGGGAGCAACCAACTTCTTTGGCCACACTCTGTGCTGAAATTCCATGTTGAAGAAGTTTTATAATCCTTTCCAATGTTTCAACTGACAACTCTCTCGTTGGAGCCATTTCCTTTCAATTAGTCAAGTCCAACAGCTCGTTAAGGTGTGTAAGCACTCCCTTTTAACTGCTGACTAATTAGCATGTTTAAACGTGTCCCGGTATTTGTTTTAGAAATGGAAATTAAAAGATGATTCCATAATATTTTCCTCAACATTGAGTGATTCCATAATTATTTCCTCTACTTGATTTGGAAAATGACATGCCATTAATAAAAAAAAAAAGTCAGTGAATTTTTTTGATGTATGTTTCACAAACCAGAACGTTAAGCTATTGAACAAAACCTTTTTTGTGTCATATCTGTGATTTGTTTGTTTGCTATAAAGTAAAAAAGCTGAGTGAACATCCTCTAAGTGTGGCGATTCCATAATTTTTGCCAGGGGATGGCGTTAATTGAGATATGGCCTGTGTTAAGTTTGCACCACACATAGCGCTTTGAATCTTGCCCAAATCTTGGTCTCATCACCCCAAAAAACACATCTTTATTGGGTGACTCTTGTACTTTCATATGGCTTTTCTTGAGCAATGGTTTCTTTCTAGCCACGCTCCCATACAGTCCCCAGTTATGCAGAGCTCTTGAAATAGTCTGGTGCACCATCACTCCACTCTCAGCCAATGAGTTACTCTGTAACTCCTTCAGAGTGACTGTTGACCTCACCAGTCTCTGTCTTGGTTTTATGTGAGTTTTGATGGATGGTCTTGTCTAGGTAGTGCTTGGGTGGTGATGCAGCTTCCACTTCCTCCTTATTGAACCAGCAGTGCTTACTGGGATGTCCAACCGCTTAAATATACTTTTACACCCTATTCCTAAGTTATGAAATTCTATTACCTATTATCTTTAACCTCCTTAGAATTCTCCTTAGTCTGTATTTTCACTCTTTCCTCCAGACCGACAGTCTGTTCAGAAAATGGTGAGCTGTTTTAATATTTCACAGCTTATGTCCTAATATAAGTCAATTGTGTCCTTATTAAGACAATATCTTTCATTTGGAGCTTCTGGAATCTGAGAGATTGAATACTTACGCAAGCAACATTTTCAGTTTTTTGTTTTCTTTGAAATACTTCATGACTAATAATTAATTTTGACTTTGAAAATTCACTCTAAGAGAACAAGTAAAAAAAAAAAAAAACCAATCGGTAAAATATATGTATTTATCATTAATTTTCATTCGGGCAAATCTGGTAAACTCCAGTGAGGCTGAATACTTTTGCAAGACACTAAAGACACAAGAAACTTATCTTGCTGCTGTAACACAAGTATTTCCCTCATGGGATCAATAAAGTCTATCTATCTATCTATCTATCTATCTATCTATCTATCTATCTATCTATCTATCTATCTATCTATCTATCTATCTATCTATCTATCTATCTATCTATCTATCTATCTATCTATCTATCTATCTATCTATCTATCTATCTATCTATCTATCTATCTATCTAAATTTCTCACAGCCAAGTTCTATCTTGTAGAATTATACCACTAGAGGGCAGTACTCTGACAATAAACTCTGTTCAGTCATCTATCACAGTAAGCTTATGAACTAAGGCACCAGTACCCAACCCTGGTCCTGGAGTATCCCTTGTCCTGCACATTTTCTTCCTCCCAACACTCCTGATTAAACTAATTAGCTAAAAGCCCTTCCTGAGTTGAAGTGGGTGTGCTAGAGCAGGGAAAACACTAAAATATGCAGGACAGGGGGTACTCCAGGACCAGGGTTATGAGACTCTGAATTAAGGCATAATGAGGGGACTTGACATACTGCAGGGAGATATACAGTGCACAATGTGGAGAACAGTGTTGCAAACATCAGCAGAGCCCAGAGGTTACATAAAAAACGAAGGCATCAAATGTGCTTTAGTGAAAACATTTAGATAAACTACAAAGCTTGTGAATACATAATCAAAACCTTACCACTGGTGTAACCTGAACCTTTTTTGGTTTTTTTTCATATACACTTAAACACGACTAATTTGTAATATAATTTCTATAGCATGATACCAATGTAACTATTACAACTTCACCAACAACAAACAAAACAATTATTCAATGTGAAATATGGCATTTTTCCAATGACTTTATATGGTCACTTTATGAGCACGAGGGAAAGCGTATACTGTTTTACATAGTGATAAAACAAGGCCGATGTGGGCTTTGTTTTAACAACAGTAACAGCAGCAGTAAATGGAACAGTTTACGTTACCCGAATATGGAACTCTCGTAGATGCAGTGTGTTTGGAGTGATTGCTCGAAGAGAAAAGGTGGATGCCTGAACTGCCAGAATCAGCACTCACTCCAAAAAAGGATGGGAAACTAGCCACACACTTAATTATTACTTAAGTGTGACAGAGGAAGTGAACTGAAGAAAACCAAAGCCTTATGGTGATGTTATATACAACGTAAACTTGTGCACTGACAAAGAAAGACATACCCAGTTTTTGGTTGCCTATGGGAAAATAAATTCCAAACTCTCAACTTCATTAAATGATTTGACTCAAACAATAATAAAAACCCAAGTTGATCCATTACATATGCACTATAAATAGCATGGAAAACTAATAAAAACACTTATTCATTAAAAAAAAGTGAAATCACATCAACAATAACTTGCACTCAACACATATCTGAAAAGCACATTTGCAGCTGTTTCTCTTGGCCAGTTTTAGGCTATGTATGTTTGCAATTCTCTGACTAACAACTTCCAGGCCCTGGGCAGGTAAAAACTAACCATTCTAGTCTCAGGGAAATAAAGTTCCTATGGCGAAACACAGCTCAGCATTTAACTGCCTAAGTATAGTTATGCCGTAGGGGGTAAATAAAACAGGATGTCTGATAGTAGCGTAAGACTGATTATGGATATACAACTGTGTGTGTGTGTGTGTGTGTGTGTGTGTGCGTGCGTGTTTGCCTTAACACACCAAATTATGTAATCAGTTTTTGCTGTTATTCAATTCTGGAAAATCCAGCTTTTATAAACTGGGCTCAGTCCCTGAGGAAGTTATTGAATGTACATACCCTTCAGCTTCATTAATTGTTTATCATGTACATGACTAGTATCATTCATAATATTTTATAACATTTTCCTCATAGACATTGTGTTTATGCATTGTTAAGAGAAATATATTGTGACGAGCTGACTATGTTACCTTAAATCAAAAGCTAAATGAATGAATAGTTTATACTCATAGAGAAGGTATACATCAGCAGGGGCAGGTGGGGCAGAGTCATATAATCTTCTCATTCACAAATCCTTATGTTTTACATTCCGTTAAAATACTAATTAGCTCTTTTAAGTGACCAGCGACTTTTAAAAATCTTGCTATATGACATATACAAGCTGATATTCCATTGATTTGCTTGGCTTTCTAGATGTTGTGCAATCATGGGGTGCGGCCCGACTCAGCCATAGAGACATTATTGAACCTGCTGGTCAAAAAACGGAACTATAACAAGCGCTAATAGAGGGTCATTGGGGCAGGATTCATGCTTCCCCCTGCTTGCTCTATGAAAATTTTGACTAGCGGACAGGACAGTTAATGGCAGGGCTGTCAGGGTTGTACATTTTTCACCAAATTGGGCTAGTTTAAAATACTCTGTGGCCACCAAGATCTTGTTTTATAGCAGAGGCTGAGAAAATGTGTCTGCCCTTTCCAGTGCATGAATTTTTGGGGCTAGTTTCAGGTGTGGTCTTTCAGATATAGTTTAGCTGTAAATTTTGCTGAAACCTGGCAACCCTGGTTAATTAGTTAACCTGGTTTATTATTATTTCTTCTGTGTACACCTCGCTCTGTCGACACGAAAAATGTCTGTTATATCAAACGCAGTTGAAAAAAGGTATGTCGAAAACCACTCAAAACGAGCTGCTAGACTGTATGCTGTGTGACTGCCTATTATGGGGTTACTCTAAAAATTCACTAGATGGTGTCATGTTCACCGTGGGCAATTCCCCTCCAGATGACCAGAGGGCAACCTCCCTCTTAGTTTGAATGTCTTTCACTGATTTCCTGTACACACCTCTCTGTGTTTCCCTTGATTAGTTCCCCTTTATAAGGTCTGTGTTTTGCCTCTTTAGTTGCTTGGCATTTGTGTGTTGTGTTGTGTTGTCTTGTCCTAGTTAGATTCTTGGTGTTTACCCTTTCTTGTTTTTCTAGCCTTTTGAACTTTGCTTTGACTGTTTTTTTTCAGTTTACGCTTTGTTTAAAAAGTGGAGAAAGCCTGCCCCTGCATCCACCTCCCTGGATTTGTTACTGATAGTAGCCTATAGCATAAGTAAAGTGTGAAAGCCTCTGACTTAGCAAAAAAAAAGCAAAAACATGCTGCCCACTGCTCCGGGTGTGTGTTCACGGTGTGTGTGTGTTCACTACTGTGTGTGTGCACTTGGATGGGTTAAATGCTAGAGCACAAATTCCGAGTATGGGTCACCATACTTGGCCACATGTCACTTCACTTCACTTCACTTAATTTTGTTTGAGGTTGTGTCGTTATTAACGGTGCCCAGTCCCACCAAAATCTATAGTCACGAGCTGCAGCTGATATTCATTTCTGATGTATAGGATCAAGCGCAAATACTAGACCCAACCTTATAGCAGAATAAAACATGTAAATTGGGTTTTTAAAGAATCCATCATAATGCGTATAATAATAATAATAATCCATAATCCATAATAATCCATCAGTGTGTAATGTGGATGTGTCTTCAAAGCAGATTACTTTGTTCCTCTGTCCAGTGACAACATAACATGCTGTTCAGGTAATTCAGTAGTCGGAGAAATAATTTTGCCCAACAAACAATTTTGCTATATTCTGTTATATATTACATTGTAAAATCTGAAATAGATTAACCAACTATGCACATTTTATATGTACAGTAATGAAAACTGAGTGCCAGGCTGTATGTCAGGATTATGATATGAGTCAAAGATATGACATCATCTCAGGAATGCACAGTTAAGTTGATGTTAGGTTATATGAGAGCTCTGTCTGCTTCTCCAGGTGCAGGTTTTGCTTTCAAAGGCTACATTTGTGTTGTGCAACTCGAAGAATGTGAGGAGTTATGACTTCACCACTTTTGCGACGAAGCCAGAATTCCCCCAAAAGACTGATGACAAAGGAAGAAAACAATCTTCCTTATAAGGAAAACTGTCTCTTACATGCACCCAGACACACAGTTGGACACAAGCGCATATGCACAGAAGCACATAAACCTGAAACTGCATGCAAACACTTTCATGGTCAGAGAACATCTGAAATGTAGAATATTTCTCTTGTTCTTGCTATTTCTTCTTTTTTCTGGTATGTTTGCTTTTCACCTCATCAGAAAATCCTCAATCAGGTAAAGTTATGTCTTCCAGATGATGTGCTGGATGAACAGAATAACCCCACAAAACTGTGTGAGGCATCATTCTGTCATCTTGAGCCCCTTCGCAGGAGTGCAGGCAAATATTTACCCACTCAGCTAAACCATCTGATCTCACACATGCCTTATAGAAGAGTGAAGTCAGACTTCCCAGTTTTTAATTTAGAAACCTCTAGCTAGTACACTTTCATCTGAGCACATGAATACCATAGATAAAAAATTTTACCCATGATTTAACTTTATAAATGTCTTCCTTGGCTTATGCAGAAGAATGATTCCCACTTGGCTGACCTGTAGTTGGTCAGCCATTACAGTTTGATCTGAGGCCAACTGGCCACATCATACTGCAGTGTTCTTATCATCAAACATATGTTTAAGCCCTATTCAAATACTGTAGAACACTTTTCTATGAACATCTTGCCTGATAAAATGTATACTGTCAATCCCTAAGATCTCTCTTGACTTTCCGAACAGACTAGAATATTCAGTGTGAATATAGACCAAACACCCAAATGCAATACTGTCTTACACTGTTTCCTTAAGACTGATTTGATTTGTGCTTTGGCAAGCATCCAAGTCAGTGGAATGCACATCTCTGAAAAGTAAAATTCTTTTGACAAGCTAAAGGCAGCTGGGCACAATCATTAGGCAAGATAACACTCTCAGAGCACTACTGACAATGTGGAACCATGTAAGTTGTAATAGTATCAGGCTCTTAGAATTTACTAAACAAGCAAAAACCCTAGGTTTTTAGACTGAACCTTCAGGAGACTGGAAAGACTTCAAGAGTTCCTCCTGAAAGAACTCAATGTTGCAACTAATTAAATATGGAAAACATTTTATAAGCCTTCTGGCTCAGTCTGGGAAACAAAGCACAGTGCCACCATTGCCAGGCTTTTTATTAAATGTACATAACCGCTTTATCTTGGACAGGGTCGTGGTGGATCCGGAGCCTATCCCGGGAATACTGGGTGCGAGGTGGCAATAACGCCTAGACAGGACATCAGTCTATCGCAGGGCACCATATGAAACTCCAAGTCAATAAACTGTGTTGAGGATCGAACCAAGGAACCCTAGAGCTGTGAGGCAGCAATGCTACCCACTGTGCTGCCCAGGACAGTTCTTATAAATAAAATGTAAGTGGGTTATTAATATGCCAGTTTTTGTTATAAACATTTTATGGAGCCCCATTGAAACTTCCTAGGAAGAATGAGAAGCTCTCTGGGAAGCATGATGTTCTCTGCAACAAATAACAGTCAAGGGCCTATGACTTTACTGTCATTTTGTCACTGATTAAAAAATGATGCTGAAGATAGATAGTCAAAATATGTCCCATCTACACTCTTAAAAAAAGGGTTTTTTTAAAAGGATTTGTTGGATATTTAAGGCTTCATACCCTCCTTTTTGATAGGAAAACACTTTGTTGCAGGGTTCTACTTAGAACCTAAGCATAAACATTAGAACCCTTAAAGGTTCTGAATGTTTTAAGAGTGTTGTTTTAACACCCTAACTCAAGTGTTTCACAAGAGCATGACTGTTACGTAAGAAATAGATACGTGCTACATAGATACACTCTAAAGTTGAGAACATTTAATGGTTGTTCGGTTGTCCTTCGGGGGGAACCCTGAAAGGTTCTATGTAGAACACTAAAAGAAAGGGTTCTTTAAGGTTTTGTTGGATATTCAGGGTTTTTAGCCCCCTACTTTACTCTGACAGGCTAACACTTTGTTGTAGGGTTGTACAAAGAACCGTTAAGGATTCTCCTCGAGGGACAAATGAAGGACCGACAGAGGTTCAAAATGCTGTACCACCCTAACAGAATTTTGTTTCTATGACTGCATGTAAAAAATAAAAATCCTCTTACATAACAGACATGCTCTTGTGTAAACACTTAAGTAACCCTTAATGTCTATTACAGGGCCCCCAATGCTAACAGTTTTTACATGTTTAGATTTTGATCATATCCATGGGAGTGTTAAGAAGTAACATGCTACACTGACCCACTAGCAGCTGTTTATTACCTTATAAGGGCTCCTGCTTGAGTGTGATGGAGGAGAGGACTACTAGCAGTGTGCCATCACCACTTTACTCTGCTCCCATTTACTTACATGGGCTGATACTCTACTATAAATCATAGTCATAAGCTATTCTAATAACTTAAAATTTGAAAGCTTGCTCAAGCCTTCTTGTACAAAGGGATCATATATAAATGGGGTAGTCAGTGTAGTCATCTTGAGCTCACCATAACTCAGTATAAACTGCCATTGTGTTGTACTTTTACTGCACTATTAACGGCATACTGATTTCAGTGTCACCTCCAGATCTACATGGCTATTTGGGGAAGGCTTTTAGCTTGGTTATCTCTTTGGAAACAATCGTCCAAAAAAAAAATTAATTTGCCCCAGACCCAGAAACCCAAATCCTAAAGTGTTTCAAGTTCAACTTGCATATATGAGTAAGCTTCGAAAGAATTCACTGTTGCAATCAAACTGATGTCTCGACTACACAGCAGAAATGATCCCTAAAACATTAAATAAAACAAAAGCCTGTAAATGCAGCATAATAAAGATGTCAGTCACGTTGTTCCATGCGTTAATTCCCAGAATTAACGCAATTCCCAGAATTAACGCGCTGATTTAACGCATATCATGACTGCGGGGTATGCATAAAGACCCTGTGAGCTAATAAGTCAGTCTCACCTGGTGCACCTGAACACGTGGGTGCGGCTCCGTGTCACTTCGGCGCAGCTGGAAGCCCCAGGGCGCGCGACCCCGCACCGTCACGCATGCGTAATCCTGCGCGCTCATCCCGCACCGCGCGTGTCTGTCTCCGCTCTGAGTCTGTGTTCGGGAGAATATGTCCAAGGGTTTAGGTAGGTGAAGAAATCACGTCCAGCCCACTGCTCAGCGTCATTACTCTGAGACCTGCCCAAAGTCTCTCAGATCTTTTCAAACTTGAGAGAAATGTGAAAGTTCTCCCCCTCCGACACCGACAAATTCTGCTTTAACCTCCTTTAAACATTTCCGGGCAACAATTCCCTCACGCACATCTTGCTGGTCTAAAGGTTAGTTTATTAGCAAACATTACAGATTCTATAAAATAAACAGGAAGATGAACAGGAAAGCAAGCTGGCTTAATCGGTGCAAGAGAATTTTCTGATTAAGAGAATATGTGCAAATCTTCTTCATCTACGACTCTGAAGAAACTCACAGAGTGTTTATAAAGTGTCTAACAACTGCTTTATGAGGAATTAAGTACCAACACTGCTTTATGAACACGTCGAATCACATAGAGGTCTTACTATGTATTACTCCAGATTTAATTAGAGGTAATGATCATTTAAATCGTCACTGTAGTATTGTAGATTTTTTTTATTCACATCCCTGGAATAAAAATAATATATTATATTATATTATATTATATTGGATATAAAAAGTCTACACACCCCTGTTAAAATGGCAGGTTTTTGTGAAGTAAAAGAATGACACTAAGATAAATCATGTCAGATCGTTTCCCACCTTTAATGTGTAATTGTAAAGTATACAGATAAAGTGAAAACCAGTCAGAAACATTTATAGGGAAAAAAGGAAAAATAAGAGACATACAGTAACCTAGTTGCATAAGTGTGCTCACCCCTAGACTAATACTTTGTTGAAGCACCTTTTGATTTTATTACACCACTCAGTCTTTTTGGGAAAGAGTCTATCAGCAGTATTGATTTGGCAATACTTTCTCACTCTTTCTTGCAAAAACATTGTAGATCCATCAAATTGTGAGGGCATCTCCTGCGCACAGCCCGCTTCAGCTCACCCCACAGATGTTTAGTTGGATTCAGGTCTGGGCTCTGGCTCGGCCATTCAGAAACATTGATCTCCTTTTGGTTAAGCCATTCTTTGGCTGATTTGGAATGTACGCTTTGGGTCACTGTCATGCTGAAAGGTGAAATTCCTTTTTATCTTTAGTTTACTAGCAGACACTTGAAGGTTGTGCACTAAAATCGACTGGCATTTGTAGCTATTCATGTTTCCCTCCACCTTGATAAAAGCCCCAGTTCCGGCTGAAGAAAAGCAGCCATGATGCTGCCACCACCATGCTGCACTGTGGGTATGATGCTCTTTTGGTGATATGCTTTTTTTTTTTTTTTTTTTTTTGCATCAAACATATCTTTTGGAATTACGGAATTATTCTAACTTTTGGAATTGGTGTCATCAAACCATAACACATTTTGCCATATGTTTTGGGGTGATTTATTTGAGCTATATGTTTTTGTGAGAAAGGGTTTCTATCTAGCCAGCCTACCCCATAGCCCAGAAATGTGAAGAATACAAAAGATTGTTGTCACATGCAGAGAGTAATCAGTACATGTCAGATATTCCTGCAGCTCCTTTAATGTTGCCGTAGGTCTCTTGGCAGCCTCCCTGGTAAGTTTTTGTCTTGTCCTTTTGTAAATTTTGGAGGGACGTCCTGTTCTTGGTGATGTCACTGTGGTGCTCCATTTTCTCCACATGTTGCTAATGGCCTTCACAGTGCTCCATCATGCATCTAATGTTTTGGAAATGTTTTGTACCCCTCTCCTGATCGATATTTTTCGACAGTGAGACCCTGTACAGGATTTGTCAGCTCTTTGCAGACCATGGCTTCAGCAGTCGGACGAAACTAAGAAGATGTGAAGAAAATCCTACAGAAACAGCTGGTCTCTCTTTAAGGTTAATCAGAATAATTTTGTTGATGGCAGCTGTATAATTACTTCTGAACATGAGATTGAATGTGATTGGATCATTCTGAACACATCCACATCCCCAGTTATAAAAAGGTTTGCACACTTATGCAACAAGGTTATTGTAACTGTTTTATTGTGTTTATTTTCCCTTAAAATGCTTGATTGTTTTTCACTTAATTTTATATGTTGTAATTTCACACTGAGTGTTGAAAAAGCTCTGACATGATTTATCTTGGTTTCATTTTTTTTCATCACAAAAACTTTCCATTTTAACAGGGGTGCATAGACTTTTTATATCCACTGTATATACAATCTCACTTTCAGTAATCGCTGATGTGGGACACCAGTCCATCACAGAGCACCATCCACACACTCATTCACACGGAGAGGAAATTCATCAGTCAACCCGCCTACTGGCTTGTGTTTAGAAGGTGGGAGAAGACTGGAGAACCCAGTGGAAACCCACATTGACACAGAGAGAACATGTGAAGAACAGACAGACAGATAGCGAGACAGACAGACAGACAGATAGATAGATAGATAGAGATTGTTTTTGCATTTGATTTGTATTTGCTGGTTAATTTTGTTGTCTTGAGCTTTGTCTATACAGTACATCAGTTCTTTTTGTTACAGTCACATAGCTGGTGTTATTTTCCTTTTTCAGATGGTGTTTCATACTCAGTGTTTGAAGAAGCTGATGAGCTGCATGTGTGGAAGAGCTGAACCGCGGGTGCTCTGCTTGCATGAACACAGTCAGAGCACAGGATTTCTCTGCGCACGTCTGTATTCGTGCATCTTTGCTGACGTGTAGCGGTTCCCACCACTGTGCGCATGCGCAGAAGCAGCAAAATACCCGAGGCCGGTGCCGGGAGTTTGACGTGGCACTCTGGTTAGGCTCGTCTGCGTTCTCAATAGGCAGCACGCTCGGCGTCATCTCTACCTTACAGGTACTTTCTCTTTATGTTTTTTTGTTGTATTAGTGCCGAGACATCTCGGACGTCTTATGAAGCGGAGTATAATGTTATACACACGTTTTGTTAGTCGTGTTTAAATAGACTTAAGCAAACAGGAGATGTACAGCAACTCTGGAGCTACCGACAAACATTAAACAGCGTTTAGAAAGCACGAAGTCCTCACATGTAGGCGCCTAAACTGATGCTAAGTGCTTTTTCATGAACACTGGCGTGTCGCGTTGAGTTTTAAACAGGTATTGTTATTGTTTAAAACATGCTTAACACTCATCTTTGACGTGGCAACTGTGGGGAGGGAAAGCACTGCTTCAGCCGCCTATAGCATGAATCCATCTATTATCCATCACTGAGCATTTATTTATTTACAATTACTGCTTCATTTAGCCTCATACTTGACCTTAGTTAAGAGATGGCAAACATTTTAAGGTGTTAAACATCTGAACAGGACAGTGTCACAGGTCAGAGAATTCATTATAGCGCCAAAGAACTTAAAAAGTATATCTCCCAGTGAAGCTTTACATTTTAGCCAAGGCAAGTATGGAGTTTACAGGTTACTCTAGCTTTATTTTGATAGACACGTTTCCTTACACACACACACACACACACACACACACACACACACACACACACACACAAACAGAATGAGATCACTCTGTGTTTTATCACTCTCATTATCTCAGAATAGTTCATTGGTAAAGGTCCATATTACACAAGATCATGAGTTGCCATGCAATTTGGCATGAACCAAGCTGCAGTAGGCTATAATTTCATATTATAGATTGAATAAACTGTTATTTACCTAAGCTGAAGCAATTTAAGCATTGCAACCTAGGGAGGCCTTCACCACTAAAGGTGGAGGCATGAATGCTGACGTAATGGGAAGAGTCATACTGTATAAGGGTGTTATCATGGTTGGTGTTACAATACTTTTGAAAGCTTCGTTTATATTAACTCAACAGATTGCCTTTCTTCTTTATTTGTGGAATGAAATACATCTAACAGGATGAGCCAGCAGGGTTATGTTGCTACGCCTCCGTACTCTCAGGCCCAGGCGGGAATGGGGGGATACCCCACTGCATTCGGGGCTCCCCCTCCACAATCCCATTATGGGCACTATGGAGCTCCACCACAGTCCTTTCCTCCGCAACCAACAGGTACAGTGAAGTTCCCTTCACTTTCTATTTTTACTTTTGTTTCACTTTTGACAAGAATAACTCTTCTCTTGTATGCTGTTCACATGCACACACTGGCTCTGGTGACTATATATTTTAATACAAAGCTGTATTTAAGCTTATGACTCTTAGTTGCTGTTCTGATTTGGTGATTAATAGTGAACTGGGTGTAATTATCTCTACAGTTATGAAAGGCAGTTGTAGTATTACTTCTTGGATCTTTTGTCCCTGCACAACTGCATGTGTAATATTAGTATAAGGAGCTTCAATTAGAGACAGTGTGAAATGTGAACTTTTACTCTTTAGAAGTATAACATGCTGTTTGTGTTTGTATTTAAATAGCCCAGTCACTGATTACTGGCTGCTTATTACAGTCCTGTAAATGTTTTGTTTCAGGTATGCTCAAACCAGCTGCCTCCTCTCCTTCTGGGATGCCTCCACCACCTGTGTCTAGCCAATATGGATCTCCTATTCAACAGAATGGCGCACACCCACAGAAGTAACTTTCTTTGCCCAGAGTTAGATTAACGATTTTTTTTTCATTTTGTAAGATGTTGCAGTTGAAATTGAGTCTTATTACTTTTTTTTTCATTATAGGTTCCCTCCCCCTCCAGCAGTCTCTGCACCTGTCTTGTCTCCCTATGGACATCCCCCTCAAAGACCATACCACAGCATGGCTCCGTCCACGCCGCCAACCCAACAAATAGCCAATCAGATGAGTGCTATGCACATTGATGGATATGGTAAGTTTAGGTTTAACAGTTCTCTTTCTTAATATAAAGCTTTGTTTGTGACTAAATTTGCTATTTCCTCTGACTTGTTATCTTTTCGTTGTTTTATCTAGCCCAAAGCCCTGTGCAAACTCCTCAGTCTTTAGCACCACAGCCTTTCCAAATGTCTCCACCACCAACAATGGGACATCCACCCATGTCTCCTCCAGGCACTCAGCCTCTCTCGATGGGTCCACCAATGGCAGCTAGTCCACCTATGAGTGCAACAGGGCCTCCGCCAATGGGATTATCTAATTCACGGCCTCACCCTCCTCCACTGAGCGGAGCTGGATTCCAACAGCCACCAGCACCTCAGGGATTTCCTCCTCAGCAGCCAGGTAAAAGGAGGTTTGGCATTTTGTTTTAAAACGGTCATTTAATATTGATGTGAAACATGCTCTTGAATCATATGCACACTGAGCTGAGGCAGTTTGTACCCTACATGTCTTTGTGGTTACAGGATTATATGGAGGACAGATGCCAGGGTCACCGATGGCAGGGCCTCAGCCAGGCGCTTTTCCAGGAGGTTTCCCTGGAGGAGCTGCCAACATGGCTGGACCTCCTCAGAAGAAACTCGATCCAGACTCCATACCTAGCACAGTAAGTACTGATTGATAACACTGTAATAGTCCCAGGATGTGACACGTGTAAACAAATAAATACTCAAAAATGACCTAATTTGCAAATGAACACCATCTTGGGTGTCGACTTGGGTTATTTGGGTTATGCACTTAATTTAAAAATAAATAAATAATATATATATATAATGTGTGTGTGTGTGTGTGTATTAATAAATTGTATTATTACATTATATAATAATAGTAATAATAATAATAACTATAATTATTACATAGTAATTAAATGATTGTCCAATTGGGCCTTATTCAACAGCTTACCACTAACAATACATATTGTGCTCAAAGATCAGGTACTGCGAACGAAGGGAGCTGTAGTAATATATTAGACTATTACACTATAAAAAACAAGCCATTAAAATTCTCAGTTAAATGCCACAGTCGCTGAATCAAGATGGGGCGGAGAATTTAAATGTGTGGTGGCTTGGAAAAACCCTTCACAATGTCAAATTATAACATTTTCTACTTTATATAGTTCTGGAAACTGCAGGTTTTCCTGAACTGAAATATGTTTACCTTTTTTTTTTTTTTTTTTTTTTACATATCTCAACTAGATGTAAAGTTATAGCATTT